>JARHVA010000569.1:1492500-2185000 GCA_037957365.1 Torreya grandis
ATCGGATTACAACCCTAAAATATAATGTTCATGACCATGGAGAGGAATAACATTAGGAAGAATCTAATGAGAATCCTATGGAGTAGGAAAATCTTCAAGATGCAAGTGTGATCTAGGAATTTGACTCAAGAGATGATGGTTAGTATTGGTGTTAGTTTCAAAATGAAAACAAGATGAAGTAAACACACTAATAGCATAACATTTCTAGGCATAGACACTAGGGAGAGCTTAGTTAACAAAAAAAATGATAAGCAGAACTAAAAAGTAAGAAATGAAAACACAAGAATTCTTTTCACCTTCCTTGGATGCTCCAAATGCCTTTGTAGTAGTGGCTTGCTCGAATTGTGCTCATGAAGTCCTTGTCAATGGAAATTTGGCTACCTCCATCTCTCCTTGGCACCTTTGGCTTGTGGCTTGGAATCAATTTGGCATGGTAACACTAGTTGCATGAAACTTTTGGAACCAACCCTGCATTATAACTTTGCATAAATTAAGCTTTGAAATGACGTTGTGAGGCCTCCTATTTATAGATTTTTAGATTTGATCAGAATCAACTTGAACCATCCATCTCAAGATTGAGATGTGTGGTTGAGAATTAATTCAATTTTTGGAATTAAGTTTATAATTATCCTCATCATGAAATTGGAAGAAGGGGCAATTAAGAGGCATGTAGGGCATCATGGAAGGCATTGATGAGGCATGGGAGGTATGAATCTTGATATTTGTGGCATTTATGGCCTAGGGATGTCTTCCTAAGAAATCCGGTCACTTGATGATGTAGATATTCAATATTCATTTCTAAAAATAAGTATTCAAAAAAATTTCATGGAATTATCAATTATGCCTTGATTTGGGTTAATTAGCTCTTAAGTATGTTTAAGCACTTTATGCACAAATTACCCAAATTGATCAGAATGTCTTGTTATTGGTCCAAAATTTGATTGGATTGGAATTGAAAAGCAATGTTAAATGTGTTAGATGTGTATTCCCATTTAGGATGTTTCTAAAAAAAATAGTAAAGGCAAGTGTCTTGTACAAAAGATTTGATAGGGAAGAGCAATCTAGAGCACCTAGGTGCAAATTTGGCATTTTGACTCAAAATGAAATGATCAAAGTTAGCTGGCCCATAAATTGCATTACCCCATTTAGGGATACCCTAACCAAAATAAGCACTTGAATATGTCAATTTCAAATCATTTAGCATGTTTTAGTGTTTTTAGGCCAAATTGTGCATTTTGGGTAAAAATTGGCCAAAACCCTGATTAGAGGTTATCAACGGCTAGTTTTAGGTGTCTACAGTTTACCCCTATTTGGGAAGATGTTGCAAACCATAGGTAAAACAATGTATTATTAAATAATGAGAAATGTCTTGTATGCCAAAAAGAAGATGATGATTAAAGAAGAAAGCTCCAAATGGTTTTGGGAAGCCTATGATGATGCCCCCTCAAGGGAATGACCATCACATTTATTGATGGACAATCCTTCGAAAAGAAACAAGAAGAAAGGTGGAATCAATCCATGGTTGAGATTAATCCAAATGAGAAAATGCTTGCATGCATTGATGTAAAAAGGAGGTTGATTTTCCTAAAGATAGATATAATCAAGAATAAAAGTTAAAATAATGATTTGCCCATAGGTGGTTATAATCATTAAGAGGACATAGATTGGCTAAAATTGATGGTGCCCCAGTTAGGGTTGATTAGCAATCATAACTCAAGGATATAACTTGGAATATAGATTAAAGATGAGTGGGCACAAAATGATGAAAATTATGGATAGAGGAATGACATTGATCAATGTGAATGATTCAATTTTACCTACCAATGAGGAGATGCATGTCCTGACTAGAAATGATACAACTAGAATGGTCATTAGGTTGATTTGATCAAGGGTGGGATGGAAGGATTTGCCAAGGTACCAAGGAGAAACTTCTGAGGCTCCATTGATTGTAGACCTTCTTGAAGCTAATTTTTTCTATAGCATGTGATGGTAGTCTTCATGATGGAACACCATGAAGACTATCCCAAAACATGCATAAGGACTGACTCCCGATATCCAACAAATACTTGAAAATAATGCACCAATGATAAAAACCATGATGACAATGTTAATGGATCAATATGGATGGACTCAAGAATAATGTGTGAAAGAAATCACCCATTGAACACATATAGACTGAGTCAAGGCAATAGTGCCAAAAGCAAACAAACAAGCAAGCAAATAAACAAACAAACAATTAGAAAAATAAACAAACAAATAATCTAAAATTAAAAAACAAACATAAAGCCTAAAAACAAAAGCAAAAGAAAGCATCCTAACAATGACAATCCCCTAGTAAGGTGAATCGAGTATAACTTTTTTTTTAACTAAAAGGGGTAAAAATTTTATTCAGAAAGAAATATAATCAAAGAGATTTACATCGCTTTATCTTGGTCAACAAGTTGAGCCAGCTTCTGAGAGAAATCCAAAGGCAGCAGCCTATGATCTGAGATACTCCAATGGGGCCCCTGCTCAGAGGCCCATTTAGCAAGAAGGTCAGCTACCCCATTCCATTCCTGAGGAATATGCTTGAAAACCACAAAATCTAATGCAGTACATAGCTGGAGAGTCTGTTGGACAATAAAAGCCAAATGCCAGTCCACATTGTCAAAATTTTGATTATTTAACAAGTTAACAACAACCTGTGAATCTGACTCACAGATAATTCTACACCAGCCATGCTGGCAACAATGTTGCACTACCTCCAAGATAGCCAAAGCTTCCATGAGATTATTGGTGTACCGGCTCTTATAGATAGAAAAAAGAAACTAGATATCCCCTAAGCTGTCATGCCCTATACCTCTGATGCCTACATCCCTTGGGTTTCCCTGCGAAGATCCATCAGTATTGATTTTGATTGTTCCAGCCACAGGGGGTCCAACATCCTATTCTACTAACAGGTCATGACTACGGCCAAGTTCTTTTTGTTGGGCGTGTGGGTGGCACAAAGCAGGGGGAAGTAGAAGGCACACAAAAAATGCATGAATAGATGCTAGTGTCTTCTGGTTTTAGGTCCTCAACGCTGCTACCCTTTGCCCAAAGAGTTTCTTGCAGCGAGCTGAGGATTTTTACCCAAATGGCACTGAGCTCTAGCTGAGTTGCATGAAAAATCTGCCTATTTCTTTCGAGCCAAATGTTCCACAAAATGAATGAAGGTCCAACTGACCAGGCATTTTGTAACAGTGAAGCTTTGGATGGAGAATGGCCCAGTCGGCTCCAAAAATTAGAAAGTGAAGATGCGTGCCAGCAAGGGCAGCCCCACGCATTCCACTAGAGGTGCCAAATTTATTTGGCAAAAGGAAATTGAAAAAAGAGGTGTGGCCCAGTCTCCTCTCTGCTGCAACATAACACACATCTAGACGGCCCCTAGAACCCATGCTTACAAAGGTTATCCCAAGTAAGACACCTATTGTAAACTAAGGTCTAAAGGAAAAAATTACATTTGGGCCATGTAATCCAGTTCTAGATTTTCTTCCCCCATAAGAAATTTGCTTCTCCAAATAGTTGCTTTGTCAGGTTGATATATCCAACAGAGATCGAATAATGCCCAGTAAAATCACCTCCCCATGCTAGAACATCCTATCCTTGTAAGGAGCTACATCTTCTAGAAGCAAGGATCTGTGATAGCTCCATGTGCTCCTCTAAAGAGCCCCCCAGTAGCCAATCAAAGGAATTATACCACTTGAAGCTGGTAGTCATGCCCAGATTAAAACCTTCCTTATAGTGAGCTACATTATTCCACCTAGCAACTTGAAAGACATCACACAGAGGCTGTAGATGTGGATGAGAGGACAAGAGCAGGGGTGACCCGTCCCAAGAGTCACCCCAAAAGAGGGCCTCCGTGCATCTGTTGCAAATCCAGAAGAGGCTGCATTTCACCAGATGAGCTCCCAGCTTGAGGGTGTGCCATATCATGGAACCCCCTCTTTCAAGAGGCAACCTAGAGATATTAGAAGGTTCCACACCCAGAAAATATTTGAAAGACAAGATGTGGGCCCAAAGATGTGATTGATTGGAGCACCAGTGCCAATAAAGTTTAGCAACAAGAGCTTGGCTGGCCAGGATAGTAGAGCGCAAGCCAAGGCCTCCATCCTTCTTTGGCTGACAAATAGTATCCTAGTTAATAAGACTCCATTTGGTGTTCTGCAAGTTGCCACTCCAAAGGAATTGATGAGAGAGAGCATAAAATTCCTTGAGAAAGTACATAGGGGCAGCCTAAACCATACAATGATATATAGGAAGAGCTTAGATCACCGATTGCAAGAGTATGACCCTCCCAGCAGTAGAGAGCCATCTATGAGTCCAATGATTGACTTGTTGCCTGAGTTTATCAAGTACATTCTACCAAAATAGTCTTGGCTACCTTCCCACCATAATAGGGATCCCCAAATAAGTCAAAGGGAGTGATTGGATCTGAAATCTCAAGATAGTGGCAATCCTCTATTGTATATGCACAGGGGTTTTAAAAAAGAAAATAGAGGACTTATGGTCATTAATTTTTTGCCTAGACGCCTCCAGATACATGTCAAGGGTGCCTCAAAAAGCTTCTACTTACTGAATCCATGCTCTCCCTGCCAGGATAGTATCATCAACAAACTGGAGGTGAGACATGGTAACTCCATTCCCCCACTACCAGCCATGCACAATATACTAAGACACCTGAAACTTGATAAGCCACCCAAGCCCGTTAGCCAAAATAACAAACAAGTAAGGAGAGAGTGGATCCCCTTGGCGAAGGCCTCTAGAAGCTCTAAAAAGCTCAGTGGGATCCCCATTAATGAGGACCGAGTAGGAGGGCATGGTAACACAGCTTAGCACCCAATGGACCCAAGCCTAATTAAAGCCGAATGCCAACATTACTTTTTGCAAAAAGCTCCAGTTGGATCTGTCATAGGCTTTAGCTAAGTCAAGCTTGATAAATATGGCTTGTTCCTAAGTGGTACTCATAGAGTGAATAGCTTCCAAAGTAATAGCCACCTGATCTAGAATTTGTTTGCCAGCCACAAAACCCCCTTGTTCCTCTGATATAACCATGGGAAGACAGACTTTCAGCCATTCCACGATGAGCTTGGTAATGATTTTATACACCACATTGCAAAGCACAATGGGCCTAAAAAAATCTAGCTAATTCGCTTGATCTTTCTTCAAAATCAGGACAAGGAAGGTTGCATTCAAAGCCCTGAGCATTTCTTTGTTGGAGAATGATTCTTGCACCACATCCTAGAGATCCTTGTTGATAATGTTACAGAAGTCCTGAAAGAATTCAACTGGGAAGCCATCGAGCCCTGGAGCTTTACCTCTATTCATGATGAAAACCACTCCCTCCACTTTAGACATATCAATAGGTCACATAAGAGAATCATTCATACCCGAGGTGACCACAGGGGGAATGCAAGACAACACTGTATTTTTTGCCAGCTCAAATGGTGGCAGTCCCTCTAAAAAAAGTGTAGAATAAAATCGAACTGCTTCTCTGGCAATAGCTTGAGATGAGGTCAGTCGTGTCCCATCTGGGCTAACCAGGGATGAAATAAAGTTCCTGTTGCACCTCTCCTGGACCGATTATGGAAGAACGTAGTATTCTTGTCCCCTTTTTGGAGCCAGTCTATGGGAGCCTTCTATTTCTAGAAGATTTCTTCACGAAGTTCCCACTCAGCTAAAACATTGGACGCTTGAGATTCAGCCATGCAGAGCTCTTTAGACAAACCCAGGTCTCTAATATGTCTGTTCACCACATCAAGTTGGTCTTGAGCCCTCTTCCTCATAATGTGGAGATTACCAAAACAATTTATATTCTAATATTTTAGCTTCCTCTTAACATACTAAAGTTTTTTAGCGAAGGAAAACATAGCTGTGCCATAGTTGGGCCCTCCCTGTCTCCACCATTGAATCATTAGATCATGAAGTGAAGCCTCACGAAACCACATGAGTTGGAACTTGAAAGGAGGCTTCTTTGGATTGGAAATATGACTAATAGAAAGCTTAATCAACCAATGGTCAGATCCTCTCCAATCAAGAATTTCTGAAGCAAGGGAGATGGATCCAGATAGCCAAAAACAAGAAACTAGGAATCTATCAAGGCGCTTAGAGATACCAGCATTACATGTTCTTCTGTTATTCCAAGTGAAGATTCCGTTAAGAGGCTTGATGTTAGATAGGTGCAAGAGGTCTATATTCTATTGAAGGATCTCCGTAGAAGGCCCCAAGCGTGCCAATCCTCCCCTCTTCTCCTCCAGGCTAAGAATTGCATTGAAATCTCCAGTCATAATCCAAGGCAAAAAGGGATGATAGCTCTTGGCATACCGGATATGATCCCATAGCTTGAGCTATCTTGGGAGATCAATAAGAGCATAAACATTGGTAACAAGAATAAGTTCACCTGTTTCCATAGAGGAAGCGATCATTGAAAGGGTTGAACTACCAGACAACCAGTGGTGTGGCATTATTTTCCTAGGATCCCAGCACATGGCTAGCCCCTCAGAGCTCCCCAAGGCTCCCACACACTGGCTTTGACTAGATAACCATATATTTTATACACAAGAAAACCATGAGTCCACAAAAAGTTTAGTCTCCTAGATATAAAGAATATCAGGAGAATGATCAATCACCAATTTGTGCATAGCTTTTTGTTTGGGGATGCTATTCAGTCTCCTTACATTCCATGATAGGACAATCCTTGGGTAGAGTGGGGAAAATGCTCATCCAGGGTCTTTACAACCCTAACCTCTACCAATAAATCTCCTGTGAGTTTGATTCTATCTTGATCCTTCTTGTGGCTAGCCCTTGAGGGAGCTGTGATAGAGGCTTTCTTGAAAGGTCTTTACATTAGGCCAAGAGTTGGCAAGGATCCTTTTTATTTTTTGGAGGCTTCCACATATTTTACTAAATCTACCCATCGAACATCCTTGTCACATAGAGCTGGTGAAACTGTGAGGGCACCTTCTTGCAGCGCAAGGGAGATCCCTGGGGTCGACTAAAACACCATGTCTTGTGAGCCACCATAAATAGAGAGTCACACGACTACCTCAGAATCCTCTCCTTGAGTAGCTTCAGGAATGCCATCTTCAATAGCCATGTTATCCAAAGCTTCAAACTGATTGAAGCCCAACTCAACCTACCTCTCAATGTTTAGACATTTCTGGCCATGTCCCTTCACACGGTGTCAGACTGGGGTGAAGCTGTTTGTGTCAGGACCCCTGTAACCCGCTGAACCTTGGTCTACACTTGTGGAGTTTATATGATTTTTCCCTTTTGCAGCACTGTCAGGATGGGTCTGAGTCGTGCCATTATAGCCCAGCTGGCCATTCCCTTTGCCTCCATTGGCCGCTCGAGGCCCAAAAAACTCCTTAGGTGAACCATTACCTCTAACGGCCTGAGGGCATTGACGATGCAAGTGGCCATACACATGGTAGATGCAGTAATGAAAAGGGATAGACTCGTAGTCTAATTGTTGGATCCAAGAAGAGGTACCCAGGCAAATTTCTAATGAATCTGGCAAAGGATTATTCAAATTAATATCAACACAAATTTGGGCATAAGAAATAACCTTTTTATCTAACATTTGGTGCACTATAGCAGTTGGTGTTCCAAGCATGGCAGCTATCTGGCACATGATATCCTCCTACCAGAATTCCAAGGGTAGTCTCAGCAAGCAAACCTAGACAGGACCGCAAGCTAGAAGATCTTCAGCAGAGTTGAACCCTCTATGCCAGGGTTTGAGAAAAAGGCCAATGCGATCATAGGAGTAAGGGCCTCCCTCAAAAATCTGATTTTGGTCTGAAATGAAAGAAAAATTCATGATGAAATAGCTATTCCCAACCAACATAATATCAAAGTCTCCTTCTATCTCCCATGAGTGGTGAATCCAAGCCTCCAATGCTGACAGAGAAATTCTGATGCCCAAGAATTTGTAGATCAGAGCATGGGAAGCCAAGTATTCCACCTCTACTTTTACTACCTCTAGGGAAATAACTAACACAAGCCATTCCTGACTTTGCAATAGGCAGCCAGTAACCTTCTTGAGCTTAGAGCTCTCACTGACATATACTGTTTCTTTCTCCTGCGCATTCCACCAGGCAGAGGCTGATCCTCCCTGGGGGCTTCCGCCAGGCCATCACTCCTCTACCCGTCGCTCATAGCCATCTCTCTCTTCACCAAAATTAGATCAAGGGATTACTTACAAAGCATATGCACCCATCTTGAATCGAGTATAATTGACTAAGCTTAGACAGGACAAATGTTTTTGGATTTTTGAAATATTTGAATTTTTTGAAATTTTGAGCTATTTTAGCTCGTTAGAGAATGACAAGATACCTGCTCATAAAATAGTGAGAGCATTTGGCTTAGGTTGCTAATAAAATGGTGAAAGCATATGGAAAGAGGGACTAAGGTGACCTCAACATGAATTAAGAATGACCTACATAATCCTAGAATGACCTCAAGTTATAGTAATTCCATCCACATAAAAGGTGGGGAAAAGCCAACTAGGTCTCAACAAGTTCTCAAATCTAGTAAATGGCCAGTCAAATGAAAACAATGATGGCAAAGTGATGCAGTAATGCATGATAAACAAGTGTTGTCCCTAGTTTTCCCATAGGTAGTTATAACTAGGATACAATGACATAGGTCAATGATACTAATTTACCCATAGGTGGTTATAATTATTAATAAGACTAGTGAGACATTGATTTGCTCATAGGCGTCTATAATCAAGCTCACATAAACAAACGTGGATATATGATGAAAGATATCTTGCTAGATCTATTGTCACACTAATTTCATAGACTATCATTATAAACATAGATTGGATTGATTGTTGAAACTCGATCAGAATCCTCTCACAAAAAGAGTGAGAAGAACCAAATGAACCAAGATCGAAAATAGGATTGGGTAGGATGACTAAAAATAGGCTTTGGTCTAGATAGGAATGGAATGATAGGATGGCATGGTCTTTCTAAGGATAATGAGGTTTTGATAAATTGGATTAAAATGGTAGGAGGGTTTCCCCCAAGTGATGGGGTAAATGGCTTGGATCTATAATGGAAAATGGATATGTAATAATGACAATGGCATGATAATGAAATAGTATGGTACATGTTTTTGGCCTGGGTATGGTTTTTGATTTTGTTGTTCCTGTTGAGATGGAGATGCACATCCTAATCAATAAATGATATAAACATAATACTTTATCATGTTAATTACTATCCCACACCTTTTTTGAATATTTTTTCTATCAAGAATGGCCTACAAATTTGGTTATTGAGAATGCTTTCATGATCTTCATTGGTCATTGATTCTGATTCCTTCAAGCATCAAGACAAGGTATCCTTGTAGCCTCTACAAATGAAAGTGTGGCCATGGATGGTAAACAAGGACAAATAATGGATGGTAGGTTTGATTTTGAAATGGAATGGTAGATGATAATGGAATGTCGAATGGTGGGGAAACAAATGAAGATCAGGACTTTTAGTCACACGTAATGTTTTTTATGCCAGATTCGACATAATTTTGGTTTTGGAGGGGCCAAATACTTGTTCTCTCAATAGGACCACCATATTTTTCTATTGTTTGATCTTGAGAGTAGTTACCATCTAATTAGGCTGTAGATTGGAAGTTATTTTGATTTGATCTTTGATTTTGTCTTCATCAAGTAGTGAAGAACTTTTGTGCTTAGCTATTGGTGCCTTAATGAGGTTTTCAATAATGAAGTTGTTTTGATTATCATGTAGTTCCTTCAAGAAGGTTTCATTAATGAACATTGGCTTTTGAATTTGATTTTCTTCTAGCGCTTCCAAAAAAGTGTCACTAGGAGATGCTGAGTTTTGACTTGGATTGTCCCCTAACGCCTTTGAAAAGGTCTTACTAAGAGAGTGTTCTTCTGCTACATGAATGTTATCTTGGCCTCCTTTCTCTATTTCAACTGCTATGTCTCCATGGATGTAGTTCAACAAAGTATGAATCTGTCGATCCTAATCAACACTTGTGGGAGATGGAATGTCAATGATATGGTTATCTTGGTTGATGGTAATGGCTTGTGGAATGGTAATGGAATGCGTGTTGGTTGCACAATAATTGTAGAAGATACTAGGATAAATTATGTCAAAGATGAAGTACTCATCCTTAAAAACCATATAAATATCTCAAATGTATTCAAATTGATCTACGAGGTATGCGTAACCAATGTTGTAACATCCATGAACATATTCTTCATTTGAATTTGATTCTAAAGCAAGGGACTTTGAATCCAATGTCACAACTGATGTTGATTCTGATTTTGATGCTAAATCTAATGTCAATTCAAGAATAGAACCTGACTCTAATTCTAATTCTTCATCTAATGGGTACTCTATTACAATGATGTCTTATTGAATATTTGGTTTTGGATAAGTAACAACCTGTAGCAGCATGATGGGCTTCGCAAAGATTGGTTTTGTAAATTGAGACTCCTCTAGGATGGGAAATAGGTCAAGAGACAACTCTTTAGAGACTAGATTGTCAATAAGAGACTCTTGAAAAATAGTCACATGATCAAGGTAATGATTTGCCCAAAGGTGGTTATAATCATTAAGAAGTGACTTAGCATAGATTGGATCATCAAAGTGAGACTCCTCAACAACTGGTATAGGATCAATAGGAAATTTATCATAGGTTGACTTATCACAAATGGTTGATTCAATAAAAACATCTTGGATTGGTTGGTTCTCTTGGCCTTGGTTTCCAATGAGTTGGAAAATACTAGTTCTGAACATAGCTTGGTCTTAAAGAGATTGGATAGATTGAGGTTTGGTTAGGATTGGTACTGGATGAGGAATGACTTGTGGTTGGATAATGGTAGGGCCTTGGGGAGCATGATTTCTTGAATGAGCTAAAAGATAAAGTCTTGAGATGGTAATGATAGGGTGGTGTGAAGCATCATTGCTTGCACAAGCCAAAGAACTAGGTCTTGGAATGATGAAGGGGAGTTTTGGAGCTTGGTTTCTTACATAAAATAATGGATGAGGTCTTGGTATTAAAATGGTTGGGCATTGTGGAACCTGGTTGCTTGCACAAGCCAAATGACTAGGTCTACGAATGGTAATGGTATTCATTCGATATTATGAAGCTTGATGGCTCATATAATCCAAAGGAGGGTTAGGGGTAGTCGATGATTGGATAACAAAATTGCATCGTGAAACTTGATTGCTTTCACAAGCAAAAGAATTTAAGTCTTCTTCATAAACCATAGCATCCCAATTGTGAGTTGGTTCATAAGTTAGTTCTTGACTATGTTCCATGTACTAATTTTTGAAAAGAGGGTATGATTCATATCCCAAATAACATTATTTTTAGTTGGGTCTTCAAAGTCCTTTTCACAAGCCTCTTCATACCAATCAAGGTCTCAAGTTGGATCATAAGTTTCTTCATGACTTTGTTCTAATGAATGATTAATATGAGGCGGATAGAAAACTGTCTCACAAACCATATTATCATCATTGGGGTCATGAAAAAATCCATAAAAGTCATTTTGTGCAGCCATTATATCATAATTTGGATTGTAAGTGACTCCACCATAAGTGTAGCAAGACATATTTGCATAAATGATGAAATCTCTGAAAACAAAAAGACTTAGTGTTCTAAAAATTCTAAAAAATTATGTCTAAAGGACAAATGGTTCAAACTTGGTCTAACTTGGTCGAAGGGGTGGAGTTGTATCTCCCAAAATGGTTTGTGTTAAGACTTGGCATAAAACAACCTAACATAAAATGTCTAATATCAAATGTCATATGCACAAAAGGTCAAGTGTCTGAATAAAAACTGGTATGTCAAAGGTCTAGGTTAAATTGTTCCAAACAAGATCTAAACTGGGAAAGGGAAAAGTTGAGTTGCTAGGTCTTTTGTCCAAATGCGGAGTCAAAATATAGGCTCAAACAAATAGGCATATGCTAGGACTTTTATCCAAATGGCATCAAAGGCTAGACTTGAAACAAAGGCTAATGTAATTTGATTTAATCTAACAAAATTGAAAATAAATTTGACATAGACCTAGCACACAAAATCAAACATAAACATGATCAATTGGCATAAGGAATAAGATAAAAGGCTCTTTGAGAAATGTTGTGTTCTCCCAAATAAAGGTACAAATAATGATGAGGATAAGCATTGAACAAATAAACCATCAATAGTTTTCAAATTTGGGTAATTGATTAACTGAAGCTATGCAACCCAAAAGAAAAAGATCTATGTACCAACCCCATGAATTAAGGACTAAAAAGAAATCAATTAATGTTTGGAGCCAAACTTAACAAGGCTAATTAAAAAATCAATGTTGAAAACTAAGATTTGACCAAATAATCTAGACAAGATTGGATAACATGATGGCACAAGACAGAGGTCTAAATGGTATACACAAAATGGTTTGAAATAATGGTTTTTTGGTGAAAGGTAAACAAGTCTTGAAACAAATCAAGTAGCCTAACAGTGTAAGCATGCTCAAATGATGTGATCAATGCTATGTTTCAAAAGAAAAATATTTTGACATGATTTGGGCAACATAACACTACCCTCTGCAACTCAAATGACACACACACAAATAAGTTTAGCAAAAATTTCAAGGCACTAGTGTGGTGTAAAATGGCTAACATAACGCCTCTTTAGACAAAAGAGTGATGTTTAGACAAAATGGTTTTGACATGGTTTACATGCAAACAAACAAGTTTTATTCTCAAAACATACCAAATGAGAAAATGACCCAAAAATACACTGAGTATAATCGTCTAAATCTTAGCAAGGGTATGACTAAAATATCAAGTTTTAAATGTCATTAAGGGAATCAATTACACAATGAATTTCATGCCAAACACTGCAAAAGAAAATCATAGAATTTGGGTCTATATCACTTAACTTATTGCAAAAAGGTCTAGTCCTTTTTACAACCACTACATCCTGTTGTTCACTCAGTGCAGTGAAATGTCCAAAGTGATACTACATCTCGTGTGCAACTCTAAAGGATTCAAATGAAGTCAATGTCGGGAGATGAAAACCTTGAGTCAAAGCTTCCCTAAAGAACTTGTGGGAGGTGATGAAGCCCCCCTCGTAAGCCAAGATGCCTAAAAATAAAGAAATCATGAAACTAGAAAGACTTTAGGGTCATTTTCAAAGTCACCTAAACTATGATGAGTTTTTAGGGAGAGCTTTAGATGACATTATTTCTAAGATTTGGACTAGGATTTGTGCAATAGGAATGGCACTTTTGATTCCAAGGGTTCCCTATAGGGGACAAATAGTAGAGCATAAATGCAACATACCTCTTTTTTCAAACAAGATTTGATTAAAAAACTATTAAAAACAAGAATTGACAAGTGTGTTCAATTTTTAAACCCAAATGAAATGTTTGGTGGTGTTCATTTGAACCCTTGGTCTTAGTTGTAAACTTTGAAAAACATTTACCAAAAACATCTAAAAATTATTTGTTAAGCACCAAAACAAGGTTCCTAATCAAATTCTAAGCATGCAAAAGTGATTCAAACATGTTTTAAGCAAATATCCTGCTTGGTCCTACAATAAAATTATAAGCATGTCCCTTAGCTTGGAAGCCCTTTTGAGTTTGAAACAAGAAACTTTGGAAAAGTAAGTCTCGATTCTGTGTTTTTGGAAAAACATAGTGACCTACGTTAGTCAACACCATTGATGTTAGTTACTGCTAACTGAGACTTGACCAATGTCATTTCTACTGATGTCAGTATTTCTACCAACGTTAGTTACTGTGTAAAAACTATGGTAACCAAAAATGGAAAAATAAAGCTAAAAAACCAATTTACAAGAGTTTAAAAAGCTTAAATAAGTTTTTTAATGTTGTAAAAGAATCTCCTTCATGTGTAGGATGCATCTAGTCCCACTAGGCATGCCATTATGTGACCTAGGAATTTGACTCAAGAGAGGATGGTTAGTATTGGTGTTAGTTACAAAATGAAAACAAGATGAAATAAACACACTAATAGCATAAAATCTCTAGGTCTAGACACTAGGGAGAGCTTAGTTAACAAAATTAAATGATAAGCACAACTAAAAAGCAAGGAATGAAAAAAAAAGAATTCCTTTCACCTTCTTTGGATGCTCCAAATGCCTTTATAGTAGTGGCTTGCTCAGCTTGTGCTCATGAAGTCCTTGGCAATGGAAGCTTGGCTAACTCCATCTCTCCTTGGCAGATATAGCTTGTGGATTGGCTTGGCTTGGAATCAATTTGGCATGGTAACACTAATTGCATAAAGCTTTTGGAACTAATCCTACATTATAACTTTGCACAAATTAAGCTTCGAAATGATGTTGTGAGGACTCCTATTTATAGATTTTTGAATTTGATCAGATTTAACCTGAACCATCCATCTCAAGATTGAGATGTATGGTTGAGGATTAATTTAATTTTTAGAATTAAGTTTGTAATTATCCTCATCATGACACTGAAATAAGGGGCAATTAAGAGGCATGGAGGGCATCATGGAAGACATTGATGAGGCATGAGAGGCATGAATCCTGATATTTATGACATTTATGGCCTAGGGATGTCTTCCCAAAAAATGAGGTCACTTGATGATGTATATATTCAATATTTATTTCAAAAAACAAGTATTCAACAAGTTTTCATGGAATTATCAATTATGCCTTGATTTGGGTTAATTAGCTCTTAAGTATGTTTAAGCACTCTGTGCACAAATTACTCAAATTGATCAAAATGTCTTGTTATTGGTCCAAAATTTGACTGGATTGGAATTGGAAAGTAATGTCAGATGTGTTGGATGCATATTCCCATTTAGGATATTGCTAATAATAAATAATAAAGACACATGTCTTGTGCATAAGATCTGATAGGGAGGAGCAATCTAGAGCACCCAGGTGCAAATTTAACATTTTGACTTGAAATGAAATGATCAAAGTTAGTTGGCCCATAAATTACATTGCCCCATTTAGGGACACCCTAGCCAAAATAAGCACTTAAATAGGTTAGTTTCACATCATTTAGCATGTTTTAGTGTTTTTAAGCCAAATTGTGCATTTTGGGTGAAAATTGGCCAAAAGCTTTATTGGAGGTTATCAATGACTAGTTTTAGGTGTCTACAATAAGAGCACAAGTAGCTAAAAAGTTGGTTAGGGACATGAAAAATGTGAGTCTACCTAAGTTCAATGGAATTTTTATAGAGGATAGAATTGAAGCATGGATCATAGATATGGAGAAATATTTTGAGATTCAAAACTATTCTGAGGTCACCAAAGCAGTTTGGAGAGAATATTAGTTCACTGGTGAGGTAGGTACATCATGGGCCAATAAGAAGTTGGAAATGAACCTTAATTTGATTACCACTAATTGGGAGTAGTTTGTGACATTATTCAAGTCATG
Source organism: Torreya grandis (assembly GCA_037957365.1). NCBI lineage: Eukaryota > Viridiplantae > Streptophyta > Pinopsida > Cupressales > Taxaceae > Torreya > Torreya grandis. The sequence continues at coordinate 1,507,910 of JARHVA010000569.1, forward strand.
GAGGATTTCACAACTTTATTTTGATTAGAAGCTTACATATTTTTAGAATATTAAATAAGGAGATTTGTTAGTGAATGACTACTAAGAGCAGTTCACTAAATTACTAAAGTACATATCTTAGTATCAAGTAGATGAGAGGTTCAAGATCATAAACTTTATCATGGGATTGAGACCCTAGATCAATGGTGAGGTAGATGTTCATGGACCTTCTACCATGGACTAGGTCTTCGAGAAAACAATCAAACAAGAACATAAGTTGAAGACTATTGCATAGGGTAGAGATAAATTCAATAAAAAGTTTCAAAGTTTTAAATCAACTTTAAAAAATAAGAACTAGAAATTGAGGAGTGGAAATTCCAGGAAGCAATTCAAAAGTCAGAATGCCAAATTCAATGATGGACCAGGCAACAATAAATTGGACAATAATTTCAAAGGAGGTTTCAAATTAAACCAATAGGCTAACAAGAAATGACCATTTGGGGGTTATTTTTAGAGATGACCATTATGCTCATGATTGTCCTCATGACAAGTTAAATAAATAGGGTTTTAATCCTTAGTAGGGTTGTTTTCATTAGCATTGATGAGCTCAAAATATGGCTCATTATTGACATGTTATTTCCTTCAAATCATCTCTTGAAGGATATTATCTTATACAAATATGAGATTCTTAGATAGCTATTACATGGAAAATAGATATTTGTCTTGTTTATATTAAACCAAAGACTGAACCTTTACTTTGTCATTAATGTCTAATACATAGCATGTTTTAGTGATATTTTGTGTGAAGAATGCTCAAGAAGAAAACACAGATGATGTATAGTGAACATTCCATTTTGATCTCTGTCTAGCAAAACTATGGACTCTATAGGTTTGTTTCTATGGACTCTGCAGGCTTGTTTCTATGGACTCTACAGGCTTGTTTCTATAGACTCTACATGTTTATTTTTACGAACTCTGTAGGCTTGTTTCTACAGACTCTACAAGCTTATTTCTATGGACTCCACAGGCTTGTTTCTATGGACTTTGCAGGCTCATTTCTATGGACTCCACAGGGTCAATTATGAGAATTTTGTAAGGACAATGGGAAGCTGGAGACCAGATAGGATAAGAAAGAACCATTCCATTTGGAATCAAATAAGGAAAATAACCGCCTACTGTTTTGAAGGATTTGCTTTTGATAAATTTATATGTAATCATATTTTAGAACTATTATAGGATAGGATATTTATTTCATTGAAATAATTGGATCTCTTGGAAATCCAATCTCCTATCATTGGATAAAGGGATCGACCAAGAGTCTTATTCTTTTGCAACCTATTTTGAGTTGATTGTATTAGTATAAAGTGTAAGACTTTTGACTATGAAAGGGAGAGAGAAACAGAAGATATGGAGGAAATAGAGAATCAAGAATTAGATATTTTAAAAGCATATAGGTTTCAATTAGATTGTAATTATTTCATTTCTATGAATTAATACTTTAAAGTTTCCAACACTGATTAATCTTTGTTCTTGAATTTGAGAGGAACAAGGGCCCACTCTCCTTGGAACCAAGAACTATGTATAGTATTTATGTTCTGTTTTATTAGTTAGAATCTTGTTACTATTGCATTTATTTATAAAAACATCAAAACAAATTTATAGTTTAAAAAGAGCATTTTCTTATTTCATTTCTTTTCTACGCAAAGTATGTTTTCTTTTACAGCAGAAGTGTGAAGCAAATTTCTTTTTTGTAAGTAGAAGTGTGAATTTACTTTCCTTGCAAACGTAAAATAGGAGTGTGATCTTTTATTTCCAGCAAAAGAGTGGATTGATTTGATTTCTTCTTTTCAGAAAAAGTGTGAATCAAGTAGTTTAGTCAAAGTTATAATAGGATCAGAAAGCACCCCCATAAGCAGACTTCTAGATCTACCATCCCATACCTTACTGCAAATAGCTTTGGACACCAGCCTTGGTTGATAAGACACCAATTGAATATTGGTTAAATAAGGAGTTAGACAACACTTGTCATTTTTGGCACCATTTCCAGGGACACAAGGTGTTAGTAAGGTAATAATTATTGATCAAGAGTAAAAACATTTTTTTTTTGTAAAAATCATACAAATCCCAAAAACCATTAATAAATTGATGTACCATCCTAGAGATTCTAAAGGATGATTTATTCCAAAGTTTCCACCAAGGACACAAGTGGACACTCCTTCAACATCTCTGAGTAGTGAACCAGAGGATCCAAGTGAAACCTATATGCAAGAATCTTCTGAAATTGGGATAAGAACCAGGCCATTGCCACACGCAAGCCCCATACAACAAATTTCTCAAGATCAATATCTTGCAGGAAGACATTATTTAGAGGTTTCCAAAGACTTAGGAGAAGCATTTCAAAGGTCCATAGCTGAAGAAAATTCTAAAAACTTGGAACAACCTCGAGATGAGACCACAAACATTCAGTGGGAAGATCATCCCAGCTTTGAAATATTATCAAAAGAAGAAATGGCTCTCCAACAAAATAAACAATTTACACAACCAGGAAGGAATTTTTCCTTTCCTATTGTTGTAGATCCTAATGATCAAACCCCCATAAAAAATATTTCACCAGCTAATCAACCAAATTTCTAGGGACGATCTACAGAAGACCCTGATCAATTCATGTTTGAGTTTAAGGTGCTATGTCAAATCTATGATTACATAATTGATAGCTAGAAGTTAAAAATATTTCCCTCTACACTTAAAGATATAGTTATGAGATGGTTCATGGGTTTACCTGGTAATTCTATTAGAATATGGGATGGCATGGAAACAAAATTCTTGAACAAATACCAAGATTACTGTCGAGTGCAAGAAAGAAAAGAGGATTTATTCAAAATCAAACAGAATGAGGATGAATCTTTAAAGGATTATTTGGATAGATTCATGTTCACTCATAAGAGAAGCAATTATCCACTCATTGAAGACATTCATAAATTGGTTTTCTTGAAAGGATTAGATGAAGACACTATAGATGCCTTAAATCTGATGGGTGGAGGAGATATCAATAAGTTGGATTTCAATCAAATTTTTGAGCTTTGTACCAATTACTCTCGAATAAAACCTAGAATTAGGAAAGGAAAGTTGGGGAAATCTAATGAAGTGGGTAAATTAATGGAAGAATTTGCTAATCTCAAAATAGACATTCTGGTTACACTAAATAGTACTTTGGATGGCCTTCAAGTTAAGGCAAATGCAATAGAGCCTTTAGTAATTTACTATCCTAAGTGTAGATAGAAACATGCCCTTAGAGACTGCTCCCTAGATAGAACCAATATTTCATCATGTGGGATCTGTGATGCAACAGATCATGATACCAAATATTACACCCTTCTGCCTGTTTTAAAGAATCAAATGAAAACCTAAGTCCAGTCCACTGAAGAAGTAAATTATATTTAGAGACAAAAATTTGCCCCACAAAACTAGGCTCAAGGATAGTTTAATGCAAGAAATCCAATTAATCCATGGATGGCACCATGGAATGTTTTAGTTCCTTCACCATTTTGGAATCAACCCCAAATTCCATCAATTCAAAATCCATGGGAAAGACAAGATTGGATGCCATCACCTCCATGGATATAGCCACAACAACAATGGGTACCACCACAACATTGGATGACACAACGATATCAACAATGGAATCAATAGTGGAACCCACAGTCACAATTCACCCAACCAAGAAGACCACTTCAACAGCAAACCATTATGCCACCCCCAGTTATTCAACAACAAGGACAAATCAATCAACCCTTAATGCCTGCACAACCAATAGTAAATCTAAAAAATAAACAACCAACACCTATTTATGTCAATGAACAGGAAGAAACAATCAATGTTGGAGCTACTGAGTGTTTAGACATACATTTGAGATAAGAAAAACTATACAAAAACCTCCAGTACTCATTTTTGAGATACTTGATGAAAATGAAAATACATAATCATCTCAATTAAGCACTGGAGAAACTAAAATCAAAATGAGCCCTGAAGTAAACAAAGGAAATAATACTACACCAGTAGTTCCTTTTCCTAAAAGATTAAGAGAAACTGATATTAAATCAGACTCAAATTTAGTCCATGAGTTACAAAAGATCAATATTGAGGTACCCCTTCTACAAGCTATTAGGGATATACCTAAATTAAATAAGATCATCAAAAACCTCTATATTAAGACACCTAGGAGGAAAGTAAAATATCCTAGAACCATTCATGTTGATGGAAAATTTGTTGATCTATTAGCAGGAAAACTATTAGTTCTAAAATATATAGATCCGGGAAGCCCAGCGATAGCAGTCACAATCAGAGGTAAAAAAATTTCTAATGTCTTGGTAGATTTGGGAGCATCAATTAATGTCATGATAATTGATACTCTCCATTCATTATCTCTTATGAAAATGCAACCCACAACTACCATTCTTCAAATGGTGGACTAGTTGGTAATGAAAACAGAGGGAACTATAGAAAATGTTGAAGTGCTAATAGAATCTTGGGAATATCCAGTAGATTTCATAGTCTTTTAACCCAAAATAAGGAATCTAGGATATCTTATAATCCTAGGTAGATCATGGTTGGATACTGTATCAACATTGATTGATTGCAGGTCAGGAGACATGACCATTTCTAATGGGTTAAAATCCAAATGCATCTCCTTGTATCCTCCTGCAAAACCATCAATAAATTACATACAAGAACTTTGGGTGGATGAATTAGAAAAAAAATTAAACAACATTTTCTCCTTAGCCATGATCATAGTTAAAAAACACTTAGAGGAATCGAATGGAGATATATACCCAGAATCTACAGACTCTACCAGTCTAGAAACTATAGACTATGCCAGTCTAGAAACTATGGACTCTGCCAATCTGAAAACTACAGACTGCCTTAGTTTAGAATTCTTGGGTCTGATGAATTTTTTTGAAACCTCCACTTCTACTTCTGCTATTACTTCTTCATCATATGATCATATATTGATTCAATAAAGTGTGTGGAAATTGGCAGAACAATAGCAAACTCATTTCTTAGATGTATTTCATTGTTCCTTAGCAAGACTGATTCCTCCTGGAAAAGAGTTTGTTGATAATGTAACTATGTTTCATAAGCTACTTCCTCATCCATGTCCTCTGAACTCATTAATTAGTGAGTTTAAGCAAATAGAATCCAACTAACCAGGTACAAAACCAATCATGGTATTACCTAGATTTTTTTTGAATATCAATAGTTGGTTAACAAATGAAGAGGAAGATCAACTCTTTGAAGTATCGGAAAGACATACCAAAGCTTTTGCTTGGGATTATACTAACATGAAATAAATTCACCCTAGCATATGAACTCATCACATTTACATAGAATCTGTCAAACTGGTCAGACAACCACAAAGAAGAATAAACTCAGCACTAAAGGAAATAGTCAAAGCAAAAATCCAAAAGTTGCTGGAAGTTGGGTTTACTTACCCCATCTCAGACAACCAGTGGGTGTCACCTCTGGTAATTGTGCCCAAAAAAATGGAAAGTTAAGAGTATGTTTGGATTATAGAGAATAAACAAAGCAACATTAAGGGATTACTTTCCTTTACCTTTCATTGATCAAGTTCTTGATAACTTAGCAGGAAAGAATTTTTTTTCTTTCCTAGATGGGTTCAGTGGTTATAACCAGATAACAATAGCAGCTGAAGATCAAGATAAAACCACATTTACCTACCCTTGAGGAACTTTTGCTTATTGAGTACTTCCATTTGGACTCTATAATGCTCCAACAACCTTCCAAAGAGTAGTTCTGGCGATATTCTCTGACCTTACAAATGATTGTGTTGAGGTATATATGGATGATTTCATTGTTTATGGTGAAACTTATGAAGAAGCTCTAACCAACTTTGAAAGAGTATTGATCAAATGTGAGGAACATTAATTATCTTTGAGCCATGAGAAATTTTTATTGATGATAGATGAAGGAATAGTCCTGGGATATCATATTTCTATAAAAGGCATTCAAGTAGATCCAAAGAAAGTTGAAATAATTTCCAACTTACCCATTCCACAAACACAAACTAAAGTTAAGAGTTTTTTGGGACATGCTGGTTACTATAGACGCTTCATAAATAAGTTTAGTCAAATAGCTTCCCCTATGTTTGCCTTGCTTACAAAAGACAGTACATTTGAATGGAATGTTAGTTGCCAGCAGGCCTTTGAGACCATCAAAGCTAAACTTGTTACTGCTCTAGTATTGAGAGGACTAGATTGGACTAAGCCATTCCATATATACATAGATGCTTCTAATATAGCACTAGGAGCAATTCTTAGATAAAATGATGAAGAAAGTAACATGCATGCTATATATTATATAAGCAAAAACATGACACCTGCTGAAAGAAATTACACAACAATGGAGAAGGAATTCTTAGCTGTAATTTATGCAATAAACAAATTTAGACACTACATAATAGGCCACAAGGCATTTATATATATAGACCATTTAGCTATTAGATATCTTACCAACAAACCAATTATGGGAGGTAGGATTATTAGATGGCTATTGCTCTTACAAGAATTTGATGTTACTATTATAGACAAACTAGGAAAGTCTAACGTGGTTGTTGATTTCTTGTCAAAAATGAACACTTCAGGTGAAGAAAAACTAGTGAAAGATGACTTTCTAAATGAAAAATTATTTGCTATTTCAGCACAATCTTCATGGTTTACTGATATAGCCAATTACCTCACCACAGGGAAGTTTCCTCTACACTTTTCACAAAAAGAAAAGAAATGTTTAATCAAAGAAAGTTCTTCTTTTACATGTATTAATGGAATGTTATTTAAACTTGGCCCTGATCATGTGTTTCACAAGTGTGTGACAAATGGTGAAGCTTATGATATCATCAGAGCTTGTCATGATGAACCAGGAGGAGGTCATTACTCAGCTAAAATAATCATACATAAAATCCTGGGAGCAGGATATTATTGGCCTCATCTTCATCTACAAGTAAAAAGATATGTTAGACACTGTGATGCTTATCAGTGAATTGGATAGCCTAATCTTTCAATGTAGATGCCTCTGCACCCTCATCCTCAATTGATTTTAGAACCATTTGAAAAATGGAGAATGGATTTTATCAGTCTAGTGGATCCTCCTTCTAGTGGAAAAGAATATCTCCTAGTATGTACAAACTACATGACCATGTAGGCAAAAGTGGAAGCATTAACTTATGCAAGAGAGGAGATGGTAGCTGATTTCTTATATTTTAAAATCATGCAACGATTTGGTGCTCCAAGAGAGATAGTCTCTGATTAAGGACCACAATTCATGTCAAACATGATAAAGAATTTCATGTAAGTGTATCAAACTTAGCACAAAAAAACATCTCCATACCATCCACAAGCGAATGGACAAGTTGAAGTCACCAACAGAGAATTGGAAACCATTTTAACCAAAGTTGTTAATTCCAATAGAAAGGATTGGGTAGATAAGGTACCTGAAGCTATTTAGGCCTATAATACTACTTAGAAAACAACAACTAGATTTTCACATTATGAATTGGTTTGTGGTAAGAAGCCTTTATTCTCTATTGAATTTGAATTACAAACTTTGAAAATAGCTGTAGAAGTAGGAATTGAGTTAGAAGAAATATAGAAAAAAGACTCCTACAGCGTAATCAACCTGATGAAATGAGGATGGAAGCACTACAAAGAATTGAACTGGTACAACATCAAAGAAAAGTTTGGCATGATGCACAAATTAAGCAAAAAAAGTTTCAAAAAGGAGATTGGGCATTGTTATTTGATTCTAAATTTCAATAGTTCAAAGAAAAATTACAAACAAGATGGTTGGGACCTTATGAGATTGAAGAGGTCTATGAAAATGGTTCTGTTAATTTGATACCTATTAATGACAGCAGAAGAGCTCTGTTAGTTAATGGACATAGATTGAAGCTCTATTAAAAACCTTTCAATAAAGATGAATTTATTCAAAATGTAAAGGATCAAGTAGTTATTCTGGAAAGCTCTATTTCTTTTAGTGAACATGCTCCTTAATAATCTTCTAGGGAAAAATAAAAAATAAAAATCAATCAATAGTGAAAATCTTTCCAGGGATGCTATTGACAATGCATGCCCAGAAAACCAACTTGCTGGCTGACTATGCATTGTAAAAAAAAGGGGGGGGCTTTGGCTAGAAAACTAGTAATGGCTGGCCAAAGGGCCAAAATAAAATAAGAAAATATCATCATGACACTATGATTGGTCATCTCCATGCAATAAACTAATCCATGCAAACCTATTTGTGCAGGACACGTGGCAAGTAAAGGATAACGTCTAAGGTTAAAGTAAGTAAGACATATATTTTATTTATCTATGTTTAAGTTAACTAATTATCTTTGATTTGATTAAGACCCTATTATCTGGAGATGACCTAAATTTGGATCTTCCAAAATGGAATGACACATGCCATAATGAAAGAGCATGCAACTGAGCTGCCAAAGGTGTATAGATAAGTGTGTAGCTTTGATATCATCAATTTAGTCACAATGATGGGACATCATAAAGAGGGGTTTTAAATGAAGTAATGAATCACTGTCATTGTCAATGTGACATGTCATCATTTTACATAACTTGTATTAATGAGATAAAATAGTTGGCACACTCCGTAGAAACGTGCAGCATCTAATTGTATCAAATCATCATATGACACTACGGACTCATGCAGCTGTAGCATTTCAAATGAACCATTTCCTTTCTACAAACTTCAACAAAAGTTGGTCTACCAATCCTCAAGGCCTATTACCTATCGACTTCAATAAAAGACTGGTCTACACCTTAATTAGAGTTAAAAGAAATGAGCTGACTGTGACTCTGCATAGAAATGGGACAGAATACAAGATCAAAGCCAAAGAATCCAACAAAGTTTCATAAAGATAAAGCTTTTGTAGCAGTGTTCAGAGCCATTGGCTGGTTACCTTTCATTGAAAAGCTCTAGGGTTTCGATGAAACAATGGTAAGTGAATTTGTTACCAATCTCACCCCTAAATTTTCAATTGTGAAAGGCATTGTTATTCCTGTTACAACTTAAATCATAAGCCAAATTATACAAGTTCCTGAAGAAGGAATGAGAGCTATAGGCATAGTTTCATTTAGTGATTTAATTAGTCAGTTTAATGGTAATAAGCAAACCATAACTTCATGTCTAGTAGGTTCTAAGGGAAAATCAAAAGGGATTAAAAGAAATTCACTTCATGAACCTTGGAAATCTGTAGCCAAGTGGGTACTTAAATTTATCATTTATGAAGGGCAACACAGTCTTTTAGGGAGATACACCATGAAAATGTTAATACATCTTAAGATGTGAGACAAGACCCTCCATACAAAATTAACCTCCCATCTTTCTTAAATGGTGTTTTGTAAGTTATGTCTACAACCCCTACTATTGCTCTTAGGCATCATGGCCTTATTCAGCTTATTATCTAGCATCATTTCTTTTAGCAAGGTCAAGAGGTCTGGGAGGAATTTCAAAATAGTATAGCACAACAAATTCTAGATTTGCCTGCACAAAAAACCCCAAATGTACTACAAGAACACTCATCTCCACCTACCACATCAGTTGAGAAAACAATACCAAGAAAACAATCTCAGACTGTAATCTCCACATAAATCCCTTCTTATTCTTCAAGAAGAATCACAAGGTCTCAAAACCCTAAAATTTCAAGGTCTCCACAAGAACCTCATGAGTCTGTATTACAACTAGTTCCTTTGACAAGAAGAAGAAAATTGAGATGGAGGGTTGCTACAGAACTTGAGATGACCAAGGGTTTTGTGGCTGAGAAATAAAATCAACCAAGTGTAGCTCAAAGAGTAACTAAAAGAAGGAGAAGGCTCATTTTAATAGAAGAAGATGAACAAGAAGTTGCAGATATTTTAGATAGTCTTAAAATGGTGTCTTATTCCCCCATACATCAAAATATTCTTGCACCTGTAGATATTGAAGAAACTCTTTTTGAAAGGAAATCTCCAATCATAATGGAGGAGCCAAATCCAGAGGAAGAGACACACATGGCAGAAGAATTAAGTATGGTGGAAGAACCATCTATTCTAGTTGAAACTGCAATGGATAAAGGGAAAATTGTATGTACCAATGAGAAAGGCAAATCATCAAATCTAAATGATCCTATTATGCAGCTAACTTTACAGCTTTCTCAAGTTCAAGCTCTTGAATAACAACAAACAACTGACATTACTGACTTGATCAGTCAATTTCAAAACAAGGATAATCTCAACTCATTTTTGGTGTAGAAATTAGAAACAATATTTGTTGATCATGCAGCAAAAATTCACAGATTAGAGGAAATAATAAAAGAACATGAAGATGAACATATTGATCTTTAGATATATGTAGAAAGTCTGAAAAAAGAAAATAGAAGATTGCATAATTTGGTAAACTCTTCCAAAACACTTGATGTTGCACTTCGTCCTCCCAAAGTATTTGTTGACCATAGTTGTCAAACAAGTGATCCAAGTATTCCTCCCTTGCAAATACTACATCAAATTAAAGAAGAATATTATGTACTTAAAGAGAAAAACAAATATACAACTTCTTCAAACAAACTCTTGGAAAATGAAAAGAACGAATTAGAGTCTAAAGTCCAAGAGTTAGAATAAAATTTGCAGGATGCATGTAAATTATGAGAAACTCTTTTGACATGTAGGAATCCTTCTCCCGCATACAGTTTGTTTTTATTTGAACAATTTTATAGATGGCATCTTCTACGGATCTCTTATCATCTTCCTTACAAAATTTTACATCCAACAACATTTTTAGAAATTTTCTATAGTGCAGAACCTGATTAGCAAGATTTGCTTTGTGAATTTTATTTGCATGACTTGATTCTAGGAGATCATGAGCACAATAAGTTGTTGATAAATCTTCATGTAGGAGAAGTTCAACTAAGAGCATTACATTCTACACTCAAAAATCAAATAGCATGGAAAGGCAGATTTGAGGACTATACAAATCATGCTAAGACTATACGATTATGTGTCAGACCAGTGTTTCCTATTCCTAGATTGATCAAACAAAATTTTAACTATGCTTTGTTAAATGATGAGGTTAAAACACATTATTTACAGGCTCTATATGATTATACTATTTCTTTTGATTTGTTTTCAAGACATAATTTTGATTCAGTAGTGACTGCAAGTGTAAACAGATGGGACCAATTTTTAGTGCCTCTTAAAAGGTGAGAGGTCATGTCCCCAAATAACTTAAGATAGAGTATGAGGAGAGCATCATCAATTCTATAAATTTTAATAGAGGTAATCAACTCTGAGGGAGATCAGAAATGGATTGGCATGAGATATAGACCTCGTCTGCTGATCATACCTATTCTAGGATGGCAGAGTTGGGCTCCACAATCAGAAGAGAAATTCAGTATATGGAAACAAATGATTCAAACACATCAGGGATTCACCAAAAATTTAGACAGACACATAACAGATGAATTTGATGAATATAATTTGAGTCAAAGTGTAGAAAGCAGAAGCTAGAGCTATGAATGCCACTAAATGTTTGCAATGGGACTTGTAAAATGTAAAGCTTGGGGGAGATGATGAGCTCAAAATATGGCTCATTATTGACATGTTATTTCCTTCAAATCATCTCTCAAAGGATGTCATCTTATACAAATTTGAGATTCTTAGATAGTTATTACATGGAAAATAGATATATATCTTGTTTATATTAAACCAAAGACTAAACCTTTACTTTATCATTAATGTCTAATACATAGCACGTTTTAGTGATATTTTGTGTGAAAAATGCTCAAGAAGAAGACACAAGTGATGTATAGTGAACATTCCATTTTGATCTCTATCCAACAGAACTATGGACTCTACAGGCTTGTTTCTACAGACTCTATAGGCTTGTTTCTATGGACTCTGTAGGATTGTTTCTATGGACTCTGTAGGATTGTTTCTATAGACTCTACAAGCTTGTTTCTACAGACTCCATAGGTTTGTTTTTATGGACTCCATAGGCTCATTTCTATAGACTCCATAGGGTCAATTCTGAGAATTTTGTAAGGACAACGGGAAGTTGGAGACCAGATAGGATAAGAAAGAACCATTCCAGGTGGAATCAAATAAGAAAAATAACCCCCTTTTGTTTTGAAGGATTTGCATTTGATAAATTTGTATGTAATCAGATTTTAGAACTATTATAGGATAGGATATTTATTTCATCGAAATAATTAGATCTCTTAGAAATCCAATCTCATATCTTTGGATAAAGGGATCGACCAGGAGTCCTATTCTTTTGCATCCTATTTTAGGTTGATTGTATTAGTATAAAGTGTAAGACTTTCGATTATGAAAGGGAGAGAGAAACAAAAGATATAGAGGAAATAGAGAATCAAGAATTAGATATTTTAAAAGCATACATGTTTCAATCAGATTGTAATTATTTCATTTCTATGAATTAATACTTCAAAGTTTTCAGCATTGATTAATCTTTGTTCCTGAGTCTGAGAGGAGCAAGGGCCCACTCTCCTTGAAACCAAGAACTGTGTACAATATTTATGTTCTATTTTATTAGTTAGAATCTTGTTACTATTTGCATTTATTTATAAAAACATCAAAACAAATTTATAGTTTAAAAAAATCATTTTATTATTTCATTTCTTTTCTACGCAAAGTATGTTTTCTTTTACATCAAAAGTGTGAAGCAAATTTCTTTCTTGTAAGTAGAAGTGTGAATTTACTTTCACTGCAAACGTAAAATAGGAGTGTGATCTTTCATTTCCAGCAAAAGAGTGGATTGATTTGATTTCTTTCTTTTTCAGCAAAAGTGTGAATCAAGTAGTTTAGTCAAAGTTAGAATAGGATCAACAAGCTCCCCCATAAGCAGACTTCTAGATCTACCATCCCATACCTTACTACAGATAGTTTTGGACACCATCCTTGGTTGATAAGACACTAATTGAATATTGGTTAAATGAGGAGTTAGATGACACTCGTTAAGCATATTCATACAATAGTGGATTATTGATAAGCCAAATTTTAAGCATCACCCATAGAGATATCAGGTACTTTATTTAATCATCCAATTTATATTTTGATCGATATAAGGATAAAAAATATTTTATAGATCTTAGAATTATTATTAAGTTTCCTAGAAGAGTTAGAGTAATGGAAAATGCATGGTCAGTATAGTATGAGAATGACTCAAAAGTCATGGTTCATAAGTGTTTAGTTGAAGCAGAGATTAAGTTGCCTGAATTCACAATAATAGTGGATATGTATGCAATACCACTAGGATCATATGATGTGATCTTAGGAATGAATTAGATTGCAAATCATAAGGCCAAGATATATTTATACTTGAAGAAGGTTGAGTGTCTAGATGATTTTGGGAATCAGACACAAATTCAAGGTGAGAAAAGAGAGTTGAGGCTTAGATAGATTTCTATTATGCAACTCAAGACGGCCCAAGGAAAAGGGTATCAAACATTTATTATCAAGATAAATGAAATGGAGGAACCTAAGGAACCATCTCTCAAATATTATCTTTTCCTTAGGAATTTTCATGATATGTTTTCAGAAGAATTTTTGAGATTACCTCCTAGACGTGAGTTTGATTTCTCTATCAATATTTTACCAAGTTTAAACACAATCTAAAACACTATACAGGATGACAACCACTGATTTGGTTGAATTAAAGGCTCAACTTCAAGAACTATTTTCAAAGGGGTTGATTAGGCCAAGTGTGTCACCATGGGGTGCACCAGTTGTCTTTATCAAGAATAAGAATGGAACTCTTCGACTTTGTATTGATTATATAATTTTAAATAAGGCAACTATTAAAAACAAGTGTTTGCTACTTTGTATAGATGATATTTTCAATCAAATGCGGGGAGCAAAAATCTTTTCTAATATTGATCTTAGATAAGGATACCACTAGCTAAGAATTGGGGATGAAGATATTTCAAAGATAACTTTCAAAACTTGTTATGGGCATTATGAGTTTATCATGTTACCATTTAGGTTGACTAATGCACCAGTAGCATTCATGAATCTCATGAATAGTGTGTTCAAAGATTATTTAGATCACCTTGTTTTGGTATTTCTAAATAAGATTCTTATATATTCTAAGAATGAAGAGGATCACCTTCAACATCTAGAACTAGTTCTGCAACGGCTGTGGAAGCACAAGCTATATGGTAAGTTGTCTAAGTGTGCATTTTTCCAAGAGAATGAAATATCTAAGGCATATTATTTTTGTAGATGGTAATTCTATATATTTGACTAAGATAAGAGCCTTTATGAAATGGACAGTGTCAAGGAATGTGTATGAGGTTGGAAGTTTCATGGGATTACCAGGATATTATAGGAAGTTCGTTTCAAATTTTTTCAAGATAGTTAATCCTATTACCTCTATATAATGGAAGAACCAAATATTTATCTAGTTAGAAAAGTGTGAAGTAATTTTTTTAGAAATTGAAAAGAAGACTTACTTTAGCACCAGTGTTAAGAATTCTTGACCCCAATGGTCAATTTTAAGTGATCATAGATGCATCAAGAGATGGACTAGGAGTCCTTATGCAGGATGGTGTAGTGGTGACTTATGAATTAAGGAATTTGAAACCTTATGAGATGAACTATGCCCCACATAACCTGGATATTGAAATAATTATGCATGCCTTGAAAGTCTAGCGACATTACCTATTGCAAAAACCATTTGAGCTCAAGATAGATAACTTTGGACTCAAGTACATTTTCATCCTACCAAATTTTAATGTTCATCAGAGAACCTAGTTTGAGTTCTTGTTTGATTATGATTTTGATATCAAATATATCAAAGGCAAGAAAAATAGAGTAGTTGATACACTAAGTCATAGGAGTTACATAACAGTTATGGCTCCTATCAGGAGTATTGTTAGGGATTGAGTGATTTAATTCTAACCAAGAGATGAATTCTATGATCAGGTTATAAAATCATTGTCATAAAATGCTCATAATATTTGATATAAAGGATTTAGTTTTGAGAGTGATGGTCTTTTGCATTTCAATGGAAAGATGTATGTGTTATATCAAGAGAATATGTGAAGCACAGTGCTAAATGAATTTTAAAATGCCCCATATTTAGGGAATGTAGGAGTAACCACACTTATGGAAGAGCTTAGACCACTATATTTTTGGAAGGAAATCAAAAAATATATAACAAACTATGTGTCATGTTGTCTAGAATGTTATCAAGTGAAATCTGAGCATGTGCACCCAATTGGATTATTATATCTATATGATATATTAGAATGGAAGTGGTAGGTGATCAGTATGGACTTTGTCCAAGGTTTACTGATGTCATAGAATAGGCATGATATGATCTTGGTAGTTGTTGACAAACTAACCAATGTGGCTTATTTTATTCCAAGAAATTTGATAGATAATACACCTGCTCTTGCGAAGAGGTTCATAAAGAAAATGTATAGGTTGCATGTATTTATAGAGAATATTATTTCAAATCATGATTCAAAGTTGACTTATAGGTTTTGGATAACTTTAAATTTAGCTTTGGAATGCAACTAAATTTCAGCACTACATACCACCCAGAGACTGATGGTCGAACTGAACGAGTTAACTAGGTGTTAGAGGATATTCTTCATATGTATTGCATGGATCATCAATACAAATGGGAAGATTAACTTCCATTGGTTGAGTTTATTTACAAAAAATCATATCAATTAGCTTTGAAGATGGCATTGTTTGAGGCCTTGTATGGAAGAAGGTGCAAAACACCAATCAATTGGGATAGGTTAGAGGACAGAGTAGTCTTTGGACCTGAGATGCTTTCAAAAATGCAAGAAAAATTTAGATTAATTAGGTAGATATTGGCTAAGGTAAATGATATAAAAAAGAGATATGTTAATCTGAAGAGGACAAATAGGCAATTTTTTGTAGGTGATAAAGTGTTTTTGTAGGTTAAGCCACAGAAGAGCTCAATTAAATTTTGGAAGTTAGCAAAACTATCATTGATATATGGGGGACCCTTTGAGGTGTTATAAGTGGTCAATATTGTAGTGTATAGGATTGCATTGCCATCAATTTTGTCTCTAGTACATAATTTATTCCATGTTTCTTATTTTAAAAAGTATATGTTTGATCCTACATATGTATTGGATTAGAATGTTTTGCAGATTCTAGATCCTAGGGTGGTCATGGTAGAACCAATTAGAGTAATTGACACTCGTAAACTTCATATGCATAATATAGAGATGTCACAGTGTAAGGTCTAATAGAACCAATACTCTAAAGATAGTGCTACTTAGGAGGACTATTATGATTTTTCTGGTATTTTCTACATTTATTTGTTTGATTAGATACTATTATATTATCTTATTTTTTTGCTAAACAATATTTTTGATTTAGAACTTATGTTTGAATAAGATTCATCCAAGACAATTACTATATTTGGGGGGAGGCTGTTACATCCTAATTCTTCACTAAGTAAACTATTTGATTATCTATGGATATTTATAGTTTTCATATGATATTTGGTTATTTTTTTTAACTAAGCTTTAAGATATATGGTGTTATGGGATAATTGATTATTGCTTTGATTACATTGTTATGAGCTAGTTGTAGTGCATTTTTACATTATGATCATGTTGATTTATTATTTCAATCATATGTTATGATGAATGTATATCATCTTGTTATGGTCTAATTACATGATTGTTGTGAGTTTGATGTAGAACTCAACTCTCAGAGCGTGATAGAGGGAGAGCATCATCAGAGAGGGTGACATAGATGAAAATGTTGGAAGATGATAGAGAATCCAGATAGAAACCTACACACACCACATTATTAGGACATGTTAGATGCACAATTGAATGGTTAGCATAGTATATTTTATGCCATTTTGAATTTAAATAGTATATTACACATGATTAGCTTAGTGTAACAATGATATGGAGTTAATTTTATATGTTCATGATTTTGGTGTTTTCATTAAAGTAATATGGCTAACTAAGTAGGTCATTTATTATTGAGATAATTTGAGAAATATAAAAATAAATAAGATTAAAAAAAAAAGAAGAAGAAAGGTTTAAATATAGAAAAAAAAAAGATAAAAATCTTGACATAAAATAAAATAAAGAAAAATAATAGTTTATTTTTTTAAAATGTCATACTTAGAAAGAAGGGATTAAAACATGTAAGTTGGCACATTAAATTGGAGAGGAAGTTTGTTTTAAAATCAAAAATATCCACACCCCTTTTTCAAGGGAAAGAAAATAAAAAAATAATACATTGTCATGAGAGGAGGGAGGTGATATATACTGAGGTAGAAAAATAATTGAAGAAGGAGAAGGAGAAGAAGAAGAAGAAGAAGAAGAAGAAGAAGAAGAAGAAGAAGGAGGAGGAGGAGGAGGAGGAGGAGGAGGAGGAGGAGGAGGAGGAGAAGGAGAAGGAGAAGGAGAAGAGGAGAAGCAGAAGAAGAGGAGAAGAAGAAGAAGAGAAGGAGAAGGAGAAGGAGAAGGAGAAGGAGAAGGAGAGGGAGAAGGAGAAGAAGAAGGAGAAGAAGAAGAAGAAGAAGAAGAAGAAGAAGAAGAAGAAGAAGAAGAAGAAGAAGAAGAAGAAGAAGAAGAAGGAGGAGGAGGAGGAGGAGGAGGAGGAGGAGGAGGAGGAGGAGAAGAAGAAGAAGAAGAAGAAGAAGAAGAAGAAGAAGTACCCATACATGATTTGCTATATACACATATTGGGTTAAGTTATAAAAACATGTATACATATAACTGAGAGGTTAAAAGAAAGATTTATATAAACCAAATTTCATATATTGGGTGGTTGATATGACATGATTGATATATAGCTTAACCAGATCATATTAAGTTGAATTATTTATTCTGATAAATTATAGACCAGTCATCATTGGTTTTGAAAGGCATTTAGTCTAAATCAAGTGACTTTCCCTATCATTGGTTTTGAATGATGACTTATAATATATATCATTGGTTTTGGTACAATGAATTTCCCTAACATCTATACCTGTAATTACCAAGTTAAATAGCATAGTATCTGCTATAGGTTATATTTAATATATTTCACTATGATTAAATCCTCTCTACCATGTGTATAACTGGGCGTTATGATGCAAAACTAATATTTAATCCCCATGTCAACAACTAAAATAATTACATGGGATAGGCATATTAAGTGTATTAAAATTTGAGTTATTAATTGGCATATTCTAATTAGAGCATCAATTTATTCATCACTTAGAGCATCGAATCTGATTTATTCATCACTTATTCATGAGTTACTACTTAGAGTAAGAGTGTGATTTCACTAGCTTATTCATCATAATATTCATGTTCTATATAGTGATTTATTAAATATAATTGAATATATATTATTATATGATAATTTATAGATATCATGTGTTGTTAAAATGTTATACAATATAATAGATCTGAATACTTTATCATATAATATTATAATCACTATGTATAGGGTGTATGGAAAAAATTATTAATCTTATAGGATTAATTGTCTAATATGATGACAATGAAGTGGTAAATATACAAAGGGATAGTAATCCTTAGATATCTATATGGTCATTCATTAGACAACACACATTAATTAATTAATTTAGTGAATTTTCCATATTTTGTTATAGAGGTATGACGGTTTAGTTTAAGGAAATTTAGAATCTGTTATAAGTATAATATGATAGGTTACATAAATTATAAGTGTATATATTTACCTTGGTGAGGGTTTGTATAATATATCCATTGGTATAACCTATTTCCTTTAATTATTTGATTCTTGGTGAGAATAAAGTAATCTAAGAATAAATGTAATCCTTCAAGAGAAGTGTTCATGATGTATAGTATGATTCTTTTAGATTGCTAATAAATTTGTGTATATATTACATTTGTATGGAACTTACTATAATAATGTGAATAGGTAAAAAATCATGTGTAGTATGTATCAGACTCCATGGTGTAAATCTATTAATCTAGTGATTATTATAACTAAGCCTAGACTTCAGGAGAATAAGACACCAACCATGTATTGTGAACACAGTCCCTAAAATATAATAAAAGACATAAAAGTAGAAAGAAGACATTAAATTAGGACTTCATGGCAAATGTCTCTTGATGTTGTGACTGGTTTTTTATATTTGAGTAATTATGAATTATGATATTACGGGATGTCATAGATTATCTTATTTGGAAATTACTTATAGTAATTAGAGAATTTCAGTTTAAATATATATTATTCTCGAATGGTATAAGTTGTAGTTGTTATTCTTACTATTTATGTGTTAAACAATAATATGGAGATTTATTCATATGTTTGATGGACTAAATGTATGTTTTTCGATTATTTCTTTACTCAACATATATATGTGATTTAACTATTTTGAGAATAATGAAGTTTTATTCTTAATTTAGTTAAAGGTCTAGATTAATAAATCAATAAAGAATATTGAAATAATTACAGTCCTGATTTGTATAATTTATTTGTATTTTTTTACCTTTCTAAAAATAGCAATAAATAAGGAGAAATGTAACTTAGCTTAAAACTAGACTGAGACGGATGATATAGAGCTTGAAATTGGCTGTGCAAGACTCGAGTAATGTTGTCAACCTGAATCTAGATTTTGTTTGACGAAAGGATATGAACACTAACAATAGAACACTTTGGGGTCTGGTGCTATTGTCCACTCTTGGTGTTTTTGTCCAAACTAATCACAAAGCCCTAAAACTTTCTAGGTTTTTACACTATTCCTATTTGAGCTTGCTTGTGAAATCTCGAGTGCTAATTATTGATGGAATGCACTGTAGAGATGATTTAATATTCAAATCCTAACCCTCCATCATGCTTGCTAAAATGATTTTTTGAATTACTTGAGAAAAAAGGGGTTAGTGTGTAAAATGTATTGAACGTATAATCCACACCCCTTGTGTGGTCATGCTGCCTACATACCAATACTCTAAAGAGAGATCAAGCCACATGTAGTTCTCTCCCTTAATGTGCTTTATGTAATAGTGTGATGCAGATGAAAAAATAATAATTTTAATAGTGTTTGAGGTGGCTAGGGACTGGTATGAGAGTTTGAATATGTTTGCAGCTGTGTTGGGTGATTGAATGCAAAGAACAAGGAAGTTTGCCTTAGTGGTTTGTTTGTATTTTTGCTTACTTTTAAAAAAAATTCACCTCCCCTTATAAATTATCTTTGGATGGGCTATTATAGGGAATAATTGGTCATGGGTTAGATATATTCATGCTAGGCCAACATAATGAAGGATAGGGATCAGATGAAAATGACCTTTTGGACTCAAATTGTAAATGGACAAGAGCATAAAAAATGAGACACCCTAGGGTCTAGTGCTATAGTCCAAGTATGGAACTCCTATCATATAGGCTCGAGACCTAGGGGAAGAGGATTGGCCTAGGAAATACAGTCTAACTAAGATGTAATAATCAATTAGAAGGTTTTGGATGACCAATAATGAGCAAAAAGGTGTCTAGAAGGGTCACAAGAGCATGCAAAAAGAGCTATGAATAGGGTATCAAAAGTTGCACTCAAAATATCAATTTAGACATTCTATATGACTACATTTTCTCCCCTTTATTTTAGGGATGCAGCAAAGCAAAACACTAAGATAAATAAAAAGTAGAAAGTGTACCTGAACTTACCTGCTAGGGTGAAGTGCATGAAAATGTGTGATGTTGAGTGTATGTAGAGAGAGTATATCATGAAGCGTAAATCTATAAAATAAAATAAGGAGTAGATCAGTTCTTACTAACATGATATATCTAAAATAAGAATGTATAAAGGCTAGGTAAAAGAGATAGGAAGAGAAATGAATGAATACACCTCATCGAGTATGTGAACCAATACAAAACCTGTTGTGATATTGAGTGATGGTGAGTGATGCTAGGTATGTGCTCTACCAAAATTAATATTGTAAATGGAGCTAAGTGCTCAATTCACTGAGAGTGGGTCAAGAATATAAAGTCTAGTCCTTTGGATCCATCATCTCCCATTAAGTGAAACTAGCTAATCATGCATGTGTTAATCGATGTTCGAACTATGTTTCTAATCCCTCTGAGTAGGTGGCTCACCAATACAAAGGCTAGCTAGTCCTTTGGATCCATTGTTGCCCACTAAGTGAAGCTATAAACTGATACTGGTATGAATGTGCATCATATGAGATGGTTCTTGAAGTCTGTGAATGCTCTGTAATTTGATAATGTGGCATGGATAGTTGAATGTGTGCTGAGAACTAGGCCAATCTTGGCCACTTTGAAAGGTAGAGATTAGGCTTGTATGAAAGCCACTCCAAAATTGAGAACTAGGCTTATATGAAAGCCAATCTGAAATGATGCCAACCACCTCCAAATGAAATAAGGCACACAACTAATGAGAATACCTAGGTAATAAAATAAATTGAAAAGAAAAGAAGGTAAATTTGCCACACACATTGCCTCAAATCATTGGTGTCTGTAACATGGATTCTGATCTAGAAGTTGTACCAATTACCCAATCTAAAGCTAGAAATGAAATCCATCATTCCATGCATGATTCTCTCTATATCTAGATACTCTAAGTAAAATTGTACTATAATTGCCCAATCTAAACTAAACTGTAGCTGAAAAAATTGTAACTGAACTTACCTTTCTATTTATTTCTAAAAAATATAGGTCTTCTACTATTTGGATAGGAACATCAAAAACATGAAACTCTGCTATCTGATATTGTGGTCTAAGTATGGTGCTCTTGTCCTTTATTATTTATTATCATTATTCTATATTCATCACTGTTTTTCTGGTCTGCTCTACCTAATTTGGGTTATGGATGATGTTTTAAGTGTTCTAAAAACTAATTTTTGATTGGTAGAAGGCTCTGATCTTGGTGATAAAACCCCTATTTGTTTCTCCCTCTTCTGGGAGTAGGAATGAATACCTTATAATGACTACCCTCAGCTAAATATCCCTACAAGTGTGTTATGCTACAAAATACATGATATAGCAATGATAATGGAAAAGATGTCTCAAGATATAACATAGTTTGCATTGGAAATTATTAGATCAACATGGGTATGCCTAAATAGATGTAACAATGTAATAGAATATGCAGTATACTAAATTAAAAGTGAAAATTTGGTTATTTTTTAGCTATCAAAAAGGGATGGAGCATGATGTCCATCATGGCATCCAAGAAAGCAAGATAATGCATGATGTGGATCATGGCATTGCAAATAATTGATAAGCAAACAAGCAACATGCATGTAAGGCAAGAAGCAAGAAGTGCATAAAAGTGGCCAAGGGGCTATGCAAACAAGGGACATGGGCACATGTCACTCAAAATAGAAAAACAAGCATACAAGACATGTTCAAATGCCCACATATACATGCAATGACAAACAAATAAGATTGATACGAGGGCCTCGAAGTACATACAAGAGTAAAAGCAAAGGACATTGGCAAATGTACTAAAGCACACACAAGAGTAAAAAATAGGAATTGAGAAATGCAATCATATCTAGCTACTCAAAGCAAGAAAGGAAAGCATGTAAATGTTGGAAATACTATTGCATATAACTAATCAAAGCAATAAGTGAAAGTATGCAAAACATGTAGTACAAGACTAAGTAGATGCTAAGAAATGCATAAGTGCTATATACTAGTGAGTTTCGATAGAATAATCTATGTAGGCTAGTAGGTAATGTACACCATTATGATAACTACAGTGTGTGGTGTAAGAATGACATAACCTGGATGGTGTAGTCATGTAGAAGATGCCCCTAGTGGGTAGATATGTTGATGTATGTCTTGAATGTAAAAGTAGGATGCCCCCTCAATGGGTAGGGTGAAATAATCAAGGATTTGGGTATCACTGCACACACTCAAAGAAGATCAAGTGCGGTATGGTAATGTAGATAAATTGACAAACAAGCCTAAAACAACAAAATATAAGTCTAGCATGGTAGTAGAAATGTAAAGCATGGATAACGCATACAATTTTTTTTTTTAATGTTTTGAGTTATTTACATGTTTTTGTATTTTGACATGTTATATTGTTTTTGATATTTTTAAAATAAGCTATATACAAGCAAGCAAAAAGACACTATGTGTAAGAAATCTAAAAGAAACTATGTACAAGTAAATTGAAAGAAACTATGTACAAGAAAGACTGGGAAGAAACGATACTAACCGATGAGTCTCATAAGAGACTCCCTATCATGGTGTCGTGTATCAAGGAGAGGGATCATGTGTGATCGTGAACCATGATGGAAGGGTTGAGACTATGAATCTAAAAGTTGTGTATGTTATAAGTGCTCTAAAATCTCTATAGTGGAAACCGATTATGGGGTCCCCTTGTAACTTTTAGAAAAGTGGATGAAACTGTGGGGCTCCTAGGGACCCATCTGGTAGTAAAAGAAGCTCTCTAAAAGTGTGCTTTGTATGTAGAGTTATGAGATCTCAATGATACTACCTTGGGTGTGAATACTATAGCTAGAAACTATCTAGATTCCTAAAACTATCATTGATGTAATGGTTTCTCTAAAAAAGGCCTCTGTGGAAGTGTATGAACTCTGCTGGTGAGGGAGGCCTCAACTATGTCTAGATCCTGCACTGGGAACAATAGTAAATGGTGTGTCCATATATATTGGACTAACCTATAGAGGAAGTACAATCTCACCCAATGAACACTATATATGTCCACTAAATCCACTAATAATTATGTTTGTTGGGGTAATATCTTGCTCTGAATATCCCAAATACTAAAGTAATGTCATAGTACACATGTTCACACTGGGTCCATTATATATGAAAACACTATGAATGGGATGATGATCAATGTAGGCTCTGATAAAGAGTGCATGGTAATCTAAATTATTCTCAACTATCTCTTACTCTGGGAAGGAGATCAAAGGGATATTTGGAACTCTAGAATTATACACACCAATCATGTTACTCAAAGGATGTGACTCAACTAAAGGTGCCTGGTATGTAGCCGGTAGAGGGTGTGTATGATATGCATGTTGAACACCTGATGTGTCCCCTATCTCTTATTTAGAATATTATGGAAAAGGATCTAAGAAAACTTGTAGAGCCTTGTCCTGTGTTTAATTTGCCTGAGGAGGCTCAACTAGAGTGCCAAGATTAATAAGGTTACCATCTCCCAAGTCTTGTATCTTGTGTTATAAACTAATGCATCTACTCGTTGTGTGGCCTGGTGCCCTATGAAAATTGTAAAATGCATTCTGATCATATCCACATGGAAGAGGTTTTGTTGTATCAACTTCCTGAATGGGAGGGAGAGGTATGATATTGCATTCGAATAGTTGCTATAAGACTCTAGCTAGAGATATTGGTAGATTGGTAAAGGCTCACCAAGGAGGTGCTAATAAAACCACTCACTGAGGAGGATCTGAAGTTGCATTAACCATAGGTTGATTTAAACTTTTGCTATCATTAACCTTTACTTTGTATGGGACTTTATTGTTACTCTTATTTATTATTTTTTATATGCTTGTGTATTTGAGTTTGCCCATTGAAATTAATTTGACTTTCCTTTCATTTAATGTATGACATAACTCAGTGAAAGAAGATTTTTTTTTGAACATTATTGACTCATGCAAAGCCGACAGAAGACTTTGTTTGAAGAGATCTTGTAATTTTTTTGTCGACCATGGGGCTAGTCATTTTAGCTGAGATAGTTTTATATCGAAAAATGTAATCTATGAGATGCTTATTTGTCCTTTGTTTCTATTGTAAAACTTGGGCATAAGAAACCTTGTCATATATGTTAATGTTGAAACTAGCTAGGAACATGTCAGCTAAAAGATTAAATACTTTGATCGACTGATTCATTAGACTATAAAACCATTATACATCATAATCCTTTAAACTCCATAGAAATGGCTTGGTTAATAACCAGTCATTTGGCACATAGTCCAAACATGCTACGTGAACAGCTCTCAGGTGTGTCTCTGGATCACCCTTTTCATGATATAGAGCGAGCTTGGATTGAACAAAACTTGGTGGCAAGGGTGTAGAAGCAATATGACATGCCAATGGTTTATGAAGTAGAGCAAAAGAGTTCAAGGCCTGTGTTGGTCTAGAGGTACCTTTGTCAAGATGTAGCACCTTAGATTGAAGAGATTTTATCTCTTACACAAGGGTAACCACATCAAAAAATAAAGATGTACTAGCAGTAGTTGGTGGTGCCTCATAAGAAGGTTAGGCTGCTATAGAGGGTTGTTGAGACATAGTTGTCCCCATAGTGTCATTTGCAACTAGTTGTTATGTGGTTTGAGATGATTGACCATTGTTTGTTTTTTGTTCTTCTTGTAGTATTTTAAATATATCATCTTATATATCAGGATGTTTAGTTAAAAGGTCTTGAAGTTCCTTATCAATTTTTGTCAAAACTGGTATATTAGGTCATTTTTAAAGTAGGAAAACAACTAAAAAATGGATTGAATTTTTTGTAATAAGTAAAATGCAATGAAAGGAAAGTATTGAATGAATTAAATTTAAATTCCTAAAAACTATAAACTGGAATATGCATAAAAAGGATACGAAGCTCACAAACATGTAAGGTGATACCTCAAGAAGCAAAAGGACATAGTAAATTCAAATAGGGTTTAAAAAAATAATTTTTAAAATTACTATGATAAATTTTAAAAATTAAATGTGAAATTTTGATTTAAATATGCAGTAAAAATTAAAAAAAATACTAAAAAAATCAGCAAGGAATTTTCTCTATAGTTTTTATGATTTTTGTGCATAAATAAAGTTGGGTTCGCCGAATGATTCAACTATTTTGGTAATAATAGAGTTTTATTCATAATTTAGTTAAGAGTTTAAATTAATAAATCAGTAAAAATATATTGCAATAATTACAGTCCTGATTTGTATAATTTATGTCTTTTTTACCTTTCTAAAAATAGCAATAAATAAGGAGAAATATAACTTAGCTTGAAACTAGACTGAGACAGATGATACAGAGCTTGAAATTGGCTATGCAAGACTGGGATAGTGTCATCAACCTAAATCTGGCTTTCGTTTAATGAAAAGATAAGACTGTCGAAAACATGACACTTTGGGGTATGGGGTTGTTGTCCACTCTTGCCGCTATTATCCAAACTAATCACAGAGACTTGAAACTTTCTAGATTTTTGTGTTGTTCCTGTATGAGTCTCTCTATAAAATTTTGAGTGTTGATTATCGACAAAACTCATTGTAGAAATGATTTAATCTTCAAACCCTCACCCTCCATCATGCTTAATAAAATGATGTTTTGAATCACTTGAGAAAAAGGGGGGTTAGTTTTTAAGATACACTAATCTACACCCCTTATGTGGTCATGTTGTCTACATACTAATACTCTGAAGAAAGATCAAGTTATATGTAGTTCTCCCACTTAATTTGTTTTGTGCAATAGTGTGATGTGGATGCAAAAATACCAATTTTGATAGTGTTTAAGGTGGCTAGGGATTGGTATGAGAGTTTGAATATGTTTGTAGCTGTGTTGGGTGACTTGATGCAAAGAGTATGGAAGTTTGTCTTAGTAGTTTGTTTGTATTTTTGCTTGCTTTGTAAGATTTGTCACCTCCCCTTGTAAATGAGCTTTGGATGGACTTTTATAGGGAAAATTTTGTCATAAGTTAAATGTATTCATGTTAGGTTGACATAATAAAAGATAGGAATCAGATGAAAATGACCGTTTGGGCTCAAATTGTAAATGAACAAGAGTGCCAAAAAGGGGACACCCTAGGGTCCAACGCTATAGTCGAAGTATGATGCTCCTATCCTATAGAATCAGGGCTGCGGGTAATAGGATTGGCCTAGGAAATACAGTTTGGCTGAGGTGGAATGATTGTTCAAAAGGTTTTGGATTACCGGTAATGAGCAAAAGGTGTTTAGAAGGGTCACAAGAGCATGCAAAAAGGAGCTATGGATAGGATGTCACAAGCCACACTCAAACTACCAACTTGGATATTTATATGACTACAATGTGTTTGCTACATGAGATAGTTTGTATGAATTTATGGTTATGTTATGATACCCAATCTCGCATTGTTGATGTACTATGTAAGTAGTGAGACGGACTTCACTAGCTTACTAACATCACAATACCAGATGAAGGTAATCCGATCAAGTAATGTGTTTGAAATTGACTGATCTTAAAGATCATTAACTATTAAATTTTTTGGTCAAAGAAATGTTAGTTAGACATTGTCATTTTATGTGTATGGTTTACACGTTTTTGCAATATCATGTTAGAACATATTTCTTTATGGCATATTGCATGTTTTTAGAAACCATACAACACCTGGGTACTAGCTTGTGTCTCTGAATTCTCACAATATTGCTATATACTCATCTTTGAAGGAAGGGCCATTCCCTAATCGGAGATTGTGTGGGGGATCATTGTTCCGTGGTTGGTGTGAAAAAGCACTCAGATGATGCTCTCCCTCCCCACAATAATGCTTACTTAGAGATGACACTTGCGATTACCATAGATACTAGAGTTTTAGGAAACTCATATTCTGTAGAGCCATGTATCTTATATTTTTACTTTGTATAATACTTATTATTGAAAACATTTTTATGTTCGGTTGTAATTATTCACTATAGTACTTTGACAATAGTGGTTGTAAGATTGTACCAGTCGTGGCTGGAAGATTGTAAATATTTTTTATATTTAGTATGATGTAATTTATGTTGATAGTGATCAGAGGTGTATTATGTAGTATGCTTCGTTTACAGTTATCACTTAAAGTATTTTATATATGATCACTGATTAGATTCTTGGACCGTGGTGTAATCTAATTATAGTATTTGTGTTTTAATTTAAAAAATCAGGTATTTGTAGATAGATGCCAATGGAGATGTTACAGTTAACATTACACATTTCCAATGCTTCAATTATAATCATACAATGCTATCATTTGGTTTTGTTATGGTATGTGATATTGGAGATGGTTCATTTATTAAGCTTTTTTTTCCCACGATAATTTCTTGCACAAATCCCACCATTATTATTGTAACACATGCAAAAGCTCAAAACTCATATACAAAATTCAAGAAGCCCAAATTAGAAAACAATTATATACCAAATAAATCAATGGTTAGCTAACCCCATGCTTGTTGGATTGAAAACACTTAAACGTCGTAAAAGAAATGGATGTTTGCATGACATAAGCATATTAAACTGGTTTTCAATATATAATAGCATTTATATGTATATAATAACATTACTATATGCATATTTTATTTATATTTTTTTGGATGGTATACAAAATCTCACTCTCTCTAATCACCTTATACAATTTGTTCACAGCAAATTCTTATAAAATCACATAAATTTATTGCAAATCTAATATCATGAGCATTAAAAAATAAAACATAGACAAAGACCCGTCCAACATCTTCTCAAGGTCTACGCTTATCCAAAGCCTGAAGAAACGATAAAAATTAGTGTAATAGCATTCATATAAATAAGGGACAATCCCACGTGAAGGTAATTGTTAACGTTGACAATGTTGTTAATAAAATGGAAAACAAAACATAGCCCCGCCCACCATCTTCGACCTACGTTCTCTGCTCATCCGAAGTCATGTGCAAAGGTGAAGTAGAAAACACTGGGAAAGATGGATGATCCGATTTTAGCCGAAACCTTCCTCAGAAGTTTGGAGCAAGGAGGGGCACCTATTTTTTATTTATGAGTCTTTCTTTTTATATGAATATTGCAGGCCAGCAGACTGCCCCTGACTGCTTGAAAATATGTCGCAGTGCACCTGTGGAGAAACTGAGGAGCAATCGCGTAAATCTATTTACCAGGTATGCCTCTCACCATTCAGCTTAAATCTTCAGATCTTGCTTCATTTTGCCTACAAGTTCCGTATTTTGAGTCGACATATTATATCTATATTTTCCTTATTTCAGCTTGTGGGACACATTGTACGATCTCTGTAACTGAGTACCAAAAATAGTTCACCGTCATTTCCTTTTTCCTTAATACTCTCACTTTTTTTACTTGGCAATTGCTTTTCCTTTGGCATATAAGGTTCCTCTTGCGGTTTAAATGCTATTATATATGGTTAGAATATGTCTTTTATTTTGTTCCTCAGAATTGATGATGAATTAGAAAGAATAGTCAGTCAGCTTTGTTCAAGATATATAACATGGCCGGTGCTTGATATCAACAAAGATCTGTCAATTTTTCCAATTATTCTGTTCAAAGGAAGCATTATACAAGTGTACGATATTTCTAGACAAAGGAATGGAAAGCTACACTATCCTAACCTATATATATATATATATATATATATATATATTTATTGTTTTTTAAAAATTAATTATGGATTGTTATAATTACTTTTGTTCAATAGAAAGCTTTCAAATTGTGGATTATTATACAACGTATTTTTTTCACAATGAAATTCCATTGGAAGTATTTTCTAGGAGTTTCTTGTTGCTCTCTGTAGACTGTCCTCCAGGGTGAAATGCAAGTGTAGACTTGGTACTTTCAGTCTAGAGTCTACTTTAGGCTGAAATGCAAGCCTATTGATGAGCTGTTAAGCTGAATTAAATCCATGTAGAAGCATAAATTGTTGGCTATGAAAATGTTATTGACAGCAAGACTAATAAGTGTCTTATAGGAGGCCTTTGTCATCATAAGATCCAAGCAAAAGGAGCATATATTTTAACAATCTATTTATTTATGGTTTCCCATGTCGTTGCCTTAACAAAGATTTTGTTATAAGCTTTCTTTGGAGTTTCTTTAAATGGTTCTTTACTGGAGATGGAGACAGGGGTTTGATAGCTTTCCCATTTTTGTTTTGAAACCTAGAGGTAACAAGTAATTATTCTTGTCACGCCTGTTATATTTGATCGCTAAGCCTCTCGGATTAGACAAATTATTTTATCTGTGAGATTCAGGATAGCGAGGTAGAACTCAGGCAATAACACTTAAATATCTAAGTTTTGTTCTATCTCAATAATTCTTTGGCCTATCAGGTTTTATTCTGACTTCCGTCTGACATATGATGGAGCGGGTATGATATGCCCTCACTTGGTCAACGTATCTTTGTTGCTGGAGCCTAGGAGGTATCATTTCCTTTTTCCTTAATATTTTCGTTATAGGGCTCCTATTTTTTTGAGTCTTTCTTTTGTCTAGACATTTCGCTGCCATGAGACTGCCCCGACTTCTTGAAATTATGCCGCAGCACCGGTGGAGATAATCTAGGAGCCGTCCCCTAATTCTATTTACCATTTAACCTGTGGACAAGGCTGTCCTACTTTGGGTGTAAATTTCATACCATGTATGCCTCAATGAATAGCCATTCTGTTAAAATTGCCAGAGCTTACTTTGACATCAACAAAGTTCTGCTTCATTTTGCCTCGGTGAACATATATAATTTATATTCTCTTTATTTCAATTTGTAAGATCTATGTAACTGAGTACCAAAAAGAATTTATGTTTATGCTTTCCTTTCTCCTTTAGAATTTCCGAATTATTTACTTGGCAAACAAGCTACTCAATAAATAATGCAGACGATTAAAATCTTTATGTTTAATCGAGTGTTTATGTTTTCTGCACAAGCATATCATTGCATGCTTTTCATTTATTACTTCTCCACGCTTGCAAAGTAACCAGACTTTTGAGTTTAAATATTAAGACATCACCTAGCAATGAGCATAACTTTACTAATTATGTGTTCTTTATGATGTGCAAAATAATTTTGTAAATAATGATTGGGGGTGATCTTATGTCGATTTTGTAAGGAAGCCTAGATTCGCTTATAACTAGGCTTTTTTGAGGTTGCAGAGTGATGATCTGCATAAATTTCTACCTAAAGTTGAGGGTTTGGATTCAGAAAATTCACCAAAAGTCCTCTTAATGGATCCACCAGAAACCTCTCAATCGGACACATTATGTAGTGAAGAATTTTCAGATGCAGTGCTTTCAGCAGGAGAGGAGATCACAAAGACATGTGAGGATGCCTTCGCGGATCTACACCATGCAAGTTTTCCAAGGGAATATCATCCCACCAAGAAATCAGCAGAAAGGTGAGATGCAATTTCAAAGTTAGTATTCATTCCTATTACAAATGAATCTACGATAAAACTTAGCATGTAGTACTGTTTATTTTATTGTTTATAGTTACCAGAAACAGGGACACAAGTATTCGGCTCAAGATGTATTTCTTAGTCATAGCGGAGCACAAAAAAACTTTGTGCGGCAACTACACCGAGACCTCATAAGGGAGGGCATGTCCTGCTTCTTTGATGAGGATCCTCAGAGCTTGTCCAAAGGGGAAAAGTTCCCCCCTCGTATATTTGAAGCTGCCGAGAAATGCAGAATTGCAGTTGTGGTCCTCTCTCACGAATTTATCCATTCAAAATGGCCAATGCTTGAACTTGCAACTTTTGTCAAAGCTCGGAATTCCGATGAAAACCCCAATCTTAAAATCTTACCCATATTCTATAAGATTTCAACGGAGGCTCTTTCTCAATTGGCACAAGACAACCGAAAGTGGAAAGAGCTGGAGGAATCAGAGAAGACAAGGGGCGAATGGCTTGGCGCTTTAAAAGAAATACGCCCATTTAATGGGCTTTTCTTCAACGAAGGGGAAAATGAAGTGAGTTTAAGAGAGAAAATTATGACAAGCCATCAGAAGCTGTCTATTTCCAACTTCACCAAGGTATTTTGTCTCTTTCATGCAAGGACAACCACGTATGTGCCAGGTAATCTTTTAGCGTATGATCATCCTTTGCCTAATTCAAATCCTTAGCTAGCATAGACACGTCACACTGACACACAATATCTTTATTATATTTCTTGCAGGAGGTGGAAAATTGGTTCAATAATAATTCTTCAGAGGAAAATGGCATCCACATTGCGGGCTTGTACGGATTAGCAGGTAGCGGAAAAACAACAGTGAGTATGGCTTTCTGTAACTTCAAGCTATACAATTTTGAAGGCAAGGTCTGCCACGTGGAACTTCAGAGGGGGAAGTCAGTGGAAACAGTAAAACATGTACTGCATCATCTCGCTCATTCTTCGGAAACCCTACTCAATTCACTAACAACAAAATATGCGGTGAGCAATTTTATTTACTTTTACTTTGATTTTGGATGATATCTATCTTTTTTTGTAGAATTCTGTTTGCCAATACAGAGGTTGCAGTGAGATTTTACTCGGTAGAAAATTCTATGGTGCTAGATATGTAATAGTTCAGCATGGTTGAATATAATTTACAGGCATGGGAAATGTTCAGTAAACAAGCCAGCGGTCAAAGGGTATTGTTGGCTATGGACAATATCACAGAGGATCCAGAAATCATAGAGTTTATCTTAGTGCAGAATTTGCAAGTGGAAGCCGCATTCTTTTAAGTGCAAGAAGCCTGAAAATTCTAGTGAAATTCTTGCCAGCAAAGTCATGTATGCATGTCCCAAACCTTACAAAGGAAGAGGCGATTGACATCTTATTGTAAAGGACAAGTGTAAAGGAGCAGGCACTGAGGGCTGAGGACAGAGATTTTGCCCTTAAATGTGCAAAAAGATGCTGGTTCAAAGAGACACCTGCTGACAATGGCATGGTTGAAGGCGCAAGGGTGTTTCATCCATTGGCCTTAAAAGCATTTGGCGGGTACCTATTTACTAAATTTGATTCTGATTTGTCAAGATGGATTAGTGAGTTATCAGACTTTCCAAAAGCAGGGGCGAGGGATATGCAGGATGTGTTGGCTGTGCTAGATAAGGCTTATCTTGACTTGGGTTACAAATATCAAACTATATTTATACTTTTGAGTGTATATATGCCACCAAAAATGTCTTCGCACAAGGTTTTCGAGTGGTTGGCCATAATTTGCAATACAGAAATCGACTACATTCACAAAGCAGTGAGTAGAAAATTTTATTTTATTTTGGAAACTTCAATTCATTTTTTTCTACAAATTTGAATTATATTGAAACATCATTTGCTACTTAATGTATTGGTCAGGTTGGAGACCTGATCCAGAAGGCTTTTATTGAAAGAGTTGAACCTGAAGTACGCATACATGATCTTCTTGTCGAGTTCGCTCAAAATAAAGCAAGCAAGATGGAGAAATGGCTGTGGGTGAAAGAGAACATAGAGAGTCCTCGCCAACTAATTTCAGAGGACAACGGCGGATTTGAGTTAATCAAGTTCGAAGATTGCAAATATCGAGCTCCCTCTATGGTGAGCAGCAAGTTCCTGAGAAACTTATTGTCACTCCAGTTAGTAGACATGGAAAACTTGAGCAAGCTTGACCTAAGCTCCATGGACAATGTGAGGAGTGTAATTATACACAATTGCAGAGAACTGCAACAAATTGAAGGAATGGAGAACTTGTCAAACCTGGCTTGGCTGCAAATATGCCGAGTAAAGCCAAGTGTGAAACTCCCCATGTTAAGCAGCCTTGATGCCTTACAATATCTTGAAATCGACATTCCAAATTGTGCTCAAACAGGCAGGGACGGTAAATCAATCAGGCAGGAGGGAAATCGTCCAAGCATACATCTTGGAGATCTTACCTGTTGTGTTTTTCTTAAAGAGATTTGTGTTCGTTCTCAGTTCATGTCAGAGTTCCCAACAGTAAAGGGTTTACAGTTTTTGGAGAAAATGGAGTTTATTGACTGTTTTGATGTGATGGGGCCGCTGGACTGTACAGGATGTTCACAGCTTCGAAAAATTGTCTTCAACTTCTGTTGTCAGATTGCTCACCTACCCGTCCTTTCAGGGTGTTCCAAACTATCTGAAATTGTTCTATGGCAGTGCCACACATTGATCAAATGCCCACAAATAGATGGTCTGACTTCTTTAGAGACACTAGAGTTGTGTATTTCATCAGAAGCAGGTGCGGGTGACCCGGCCATGAATTTGGATTCTTGCTCTGGACTGAAGAATATTCAATTATGGAATATGAGGAAATTGATGAAGCTTCCAAAGTTCAGTGGTTTGTCCTGTTTGACGACCATCAAACTTCACCGCTGTGGTATATGTGAACCACCAGATTTTACAGGTTGTCCATTGTTGGAGAATGTTTCATTTTTTACTTTGAAAAATTTAAAAAGGTTTCCCTGCTTCTCTGGGCTTACGGCTCTGAGAAATTTAAGTTTATGTAATTGCAAGAGGGTTCTAGTTCCTCCTGATATCAGCGGGTGCAGTCAATTGCAGGTGTTTCATTTAGTGTATAATGATAATATGCAAGCACTTCCGCAAATGGCTAACTTCCATACTCTAGACGAAATCAAATTAAGTTGGCATGCTCAGGAACAGGACGAATTCTTTCATATGGAAAGTGACTCTGATAGTGAAGCAGATGAATGTGACGATCTTGAACTTTGTTTGAGCAATTGGAAAGACACAACCATTGGGCTGGACTATATGAAGCTTCCGGTACAATTGAAAGAGTGTGTGTGGCTTCAAAGTAAAACAGTGCTGCCGAAGATCTATATGCGTGGAGGGAAAATCTACTACTGCATCACAGCACCGTATGATGGAACAGTAATACGTAGAGGTCTCCGTAGCCGGAATCTACAAGACTCTGTCAAGGCAGAAATCAGGAGGATGAGGAGGGTTGATGAGATGAAATGGAGCCGTAAGTGGGGGTATGATGTCAAGCTGTCAGGAGGAGGGTTACATGAACCCGTGTTGCAGCTATTTGAGGGATTAAAGCAAGAAGACCGTGCGGGAGCGGAAGCAAAGAAAAAAGGAAAGGAACTATGGCTGCAAATGTGGAAGGAATGGGAAGAAAAATGGGAGGAGGCAAGCGAATACGTTTGGGAAGGAAGCGAACACATTTGGATTGAACGCAGCGTAGGAGGCAGTTCGACATGGAAGCTATGGAGAGAATGGTATATTAAGAGTCATTGGGAAGAAAACTGGATTTTTTTCAATAAAGCTTATGGAGAAAAGGATGGGATTGAGATGTCAAGGGAGAGATGGATAGAATGGAATATTCAAAATCACAGGAAAGAAGATTATAAGGAAAGAAAGGTTCGCATCTGGGATTTTACGAAGTGGACAAGAAATTGGAAGGAAGTAAAGGGAAAACGGTAGGGAAAAGTTAATGGAGAAAGGCGATTCAAAGCTAATAGAATGGAATGATACAAATTATTGGGAAGAAAAATGGAAGGAAATAGCTTGAAGCTTATGGAGGAAATGAAAGTACAGAAATGGTATTACAGAAATTTATTGAACGTGATATTATAAATTATTGGAAAAAGAAATGGAAAGCTTATAGGGGAAAAAAGTGGGTGAAGATGTTAAAAGAGAGATCTATTTGGGAAATAAATTCTATGAAGAAAATAGATGCTCTGGTAAAGCATGTGAGAGTTAACATTATGGAAAAAATATGTATGAAAATGGAATTGGAAAAAGGAAGGGAAAGCATGTATGAAAATGGAAAGGGAATAGAAAGAGAAAGTTTATGGTAAATAAATTGGTAAGGAAATATTTCATAGAGTGGTTAGACTCTGTTTTTATGGAAGAGGTAAATTAATTTTTCTTTACACATATAAATAAAAATAAAATTATTTTATAGTAGTATGGTTTTATGGAATATTTTATTTTTCTGAACAAAGGAAAATTAGGAATTTTTTGTAGTAGGACGGTCTCATGAAGTTATAAAAAACAGGTTGTCCTTCGAAGTTATCAACCATTAATTTTTTGGAGGGAAGAAACTAAAATTTCACCCATGGGATAGGAAAAATTATTTGCCAGTATGGAGATGTAGCTGCCCCCACTACTAACAGAGACAAAATCATCCCCCTAAACAGTAGCTGATCCACATTTTCAACAAAAGATTTATTTTCTGCAGTTTTTGGCAATTGTCCCCCCCATGAGACTAGGTTGTTAAGTTAATTGTAACATGTAAAAAAATCAAGTGAGTACATGCCCGTAGTTTGCTGTTAAAATCGTAAACTTTAATTTGTTCTTCCTAAAATTGACATATTTAATGTAGTAGGCCCTCGATTAATTCGACAAAGAATTCCACGTTTTATAAGTTTTATTAAGTTTTAGTTATTGTTGTTGTTATAGAGTAAGGGAAAGAAAGTATATTTATAAATCAAGTTGGTTAGTTAACTCAATTTTAACTCACTTTCTTTTTCGTCCTTGACTCTAACACTTATTCTTTTTTTCAATTATATTATTATTTTATTTCATTTCATCATTGTCTCCATCTCACTCCACTTCCATGTCTCTCTAATTTTTATGATGGTTATTCATTCAACGTTGCCCCTCAAAAGCTGAAACAATTAATATTCACCATAACATTTCAAAATTCTGGACGGTGATTCGGGCCAAAACAAAATCCATGAATTTTTATGAATAATTATGCCTATTATTTATTAGTAGTTGAACATTTTATTTTATTTTTACTTAAATGTAATTGAACATTAACATTGTTGTACAATAAAAAGATGAGAAATTTGTAGAATTGTTCTTTTAAAATATAGAATGAAGTAGAAACTCCCCTATTTAGTAAGAATACTAGACAATGGATGAATGTAGCTATTAGAAGAGTTGGGAGTAGTTAACAGTGGAAAGTAAAACCGCTGAGCAGCAGTAGCTTTTTTTTTAAAGAATTTGTATTAGTGAATACCATATAATTTGAATATATTTATTTATAATTTTGTAAATTTTGTTGTTCATATTTTTTTCTTGTCCTTTTTATTGATTTTTATTGTTTTATTGTTAGAACATTTAAGGTGAATATTGATTTTTTTTTATTATCTAATTTTGAAGGTTGTCAACGTCACTAAAGTATGGTGGTTTGTTTGTGGGGGAAATTAATTTGTTTACATCAAATTTTAAAATTTTGCATGGTAC
This sequence comes from Torreya grandis, assembly GCA_037957365.1. Lineage (NCBI taxonomy): Eukaryota > Viridiplantae > Streptophyta > Pinopsida > Cupressales > Taxaceae > Torreya > Torreya grandis. Next base: position 1,544,792 of record JARHVA010000569.1, read on the forward strand.
CTCTCTTTGGTTTACTCTCCAATCCATCTTTTTCATGTGTTTGATCTTGTATTGATTGATATATTACTCTTCTAACATATATGTTTTGATTTTTTTTTCTATTCTTTCAAACCCAAACCCCAACTCCTCTCATCACCTTTCTTCCTACCACCTCCATCTATGTTGCACACCTCTACTACTTATCCCATTGCCCCATCACTCTCTTGTTTCGCTCCAACCTCCATTCATGATCCAGGCAACAATTCAGGAGACAATTCGGGTGATGGTTCTACCCAAATTGATGACGAAATTTTCGGGAGCCATAATTTTTTCACCGTAGCTTCAATTGACTCACCATTTGAACCATTGGAAATCTAAGAATAAGAAGAACACGGTGAAATGACATGGAGATCTGCTCGATGGATTTTGACCCTCAAAAATCCAATGAAAGTTTTCCAAATTTTAATTTTAGTAGTGCAGTCTAAAAATAATAAGTTTTTAAAAATAGTCGAACCACTTAATCTCCCTTGAGATTGGTGACCTTCCACACCCTCCTCCTACCTTCAAAACATGTATAAATGAAGATGTAACCTGAAATGAAAATCAGACATCTCTTCTCAGAGATAAACGTATGTTTGGGTCTACAAATTTAATAAATAAAATATATCTTCTCAAAGATAACATTATTGTTATTGTGTTATTCTTGTTTCTTGAATTATCTTTCAACCAAAGCTTTTGAGTTTTGGATCAGTGGTATCAGAGCGGTTTGTCTTTAGAGTGTAAGAGCTCGATGATGAGGTCAGATTACAAGAAGCTTGGGTAGAAAATAGAACCAGCAGACTATCCACCTATTCGCTCTAAATGACTTCAAATGACAGACAACATTGAGACATCCAATCCTTTCAAGAAAATGGTGAATGAAGCCCTCCAGAAACAAAAAGCACAGATGCTATAACAATTCGCCCAAATTCTCTAACAAATTTCGATGGAAAATTTTGGCTCCTCATCTGCAACCCCACATTCTTTCAGTGCCTCAACACCCTTCAAAGTCCAAGTGAATTTTGATATCTATACATTTGAAGGCAAAATCAATGCTGATGCAGTAGAAAATTAGTTGGATCAATTGTCATCTTATTTTTTGTAATTAAATTCACCGATAAAGAGATCACTTTTTCTCTTTTGAAAGCATCATTCCCTGTCAAAAATTAGTGAGAAGTGTATAAAAAGAGATTCAGTATGGATGATATTGGCTTTGAGGTAGAACCTATCTGGGATGATTTCATAGACACTGTAAAAGAAGAATACTACCCCATTGGAGCATATGACAATCTGTGTATAGAGTGGCAACAACTTCGCCAAGGTAAGGAATAATCTGTTTAAGATTACACTGATATTTTTCATTCTCTATCTGCGAGATTGGGCATCCAAGAAAGTGAGAAACATAAGGTTCTCAAATATCGTGGTGAACTACAATGGTACATACAGGGAGAAATGGAACTCTTCAATTTGGAAACCCTCGGTGAGGCATATAAGTTCGCAGTGAAGATTAAGCAGAAGCATGGAAGAATGAATACGAAAAGTCAGCCTTCAAAATAGAAAAGTGACAAAGAAGGTCAAACATGAGGCCAAAATTAGAATCAAAAGAAAGAAAATATTGGGAAGTGGTGTGAATATCACAAATCTTGAACTCACTCCAAAGAAGAATGTCGAGCCATCAAGTCCCTAATTTTTGAGTCATAATCCTCAACATCTACTGCTTTACCTCATACATAGTCTACAGTTGAAGAGAATGAAGAAGAGATTGTAGATGCTGATCCCGATGCCATCGTTGCTTCATCACAGACCCACGAGGAGATGCCAGATGACAAGAAAAGGTTATTTCATTCTAAGTTATAGGTGAAAGGTAAGCCTTTGCATTTTATTCTTGATAGTGGGAGTCAAAAAAATTTAATCTCTGCTAATGTTGTAAAAAGCCTAAATTTATCCATGAAGCCTCACCCAAAGCCATACATTATTAGATGGTCAAGTCCAAGGAGAAGCCTCTGTGTCACCCACCAATGTCTTCTTGCATATGCAATAAAATCTTTTCAAGATGAGGTCTTATGTGATGTGGTCAATCTAGATGTTTATGATGTACTTTTTGGTTAGCCATTCATGTATGATCGACATGGCATCTATGAATCAAGAACTCAAAGGATCACTCTCACTCTTAGAACATGGAGTTACAGGGTACTAGTGGTACCACCCTTTGCATCTATCTCCCTAATTAGTGCTAAGAAATTTGTTCTCATGGTGGTCAATCCACAAGAATACAAAAGGGATGATGTTGCAGCCTTGACTACATAAATAACACAACAACAAAAGTCAATAGATAACAAGCTGAAGAAATTTATGACCTTCCATCCACATATTAATGGTCAGATAGAAATATTGAAAAATTAGGCCCTACACAGCTCCACAAATCACAGTCCATTCCAAGTATGACCAGGAATCAAATTAAGATACAACTGCCACACCTGATGAGGAATATTGATGCAATGGAGACCACTACTTCTCAAGGAGGGAGGAATGATCCGGGCAATAATTCAGGCGATAATTCAGGTGACGGTTCTACCCTAATTGATGATGAAACTTTTGGGAGCCATAACTTTTGCATCGTAGCTCTAATTGACTTGCCATTTGAACCGTTGGAAAGATGAGAATGAGGAGAACACGGTGAGATGGCATGGAGCTTTGATTGATAGATTTTGACCCCCAAAAACCCAATAGAAGTGCTCCAAATTTTAATTTTAGTAGTGCAATTTAAAAATAGTAAGTTTCTAAAAATAGTAATTCCTTGAATTTTGTATTGTTGTAAATCATGGAAGTCAAACCACTTAATCTCCATCGATAGTGGTGACCTTCCACATCCTCCTCTTACCTTAAAAACATGTATATGTGAATATGTAACTCGAAATGAAAATTAGACATCTCTTCTCAAAGATAGGCATATGTTTGGGTCTACAAATTTAATGAATAAAACATCTCTTCTCAGAGATAGCATTATTATTGTTGTGTTGTTCTTGTTTCTTGGAATTATCTTTCAACCAAAGATTTTGAGTTTTGGATCAATTCATATTTCATATCCCTTTATGTTGTCATCGATCCCATGCAGGACATTTCCTATCCCACTCCACCCCAACACATTCACTTCTATTCAAAATATGACCCTGCATATGAAGAGAGGAAGAGAAGAAAGAAAAAATGAAAAATGCCATATCTTTCACCAATGCTTCTCTCTATTAATCAAATACTTATTTTCCTTACAAACACAAAAGTCTAAAGCCCTCTTTATGAAATATCTCTAAAATTTTGTTTGACCCATCTAATCATAGAAAATTGGATTTAACTAAACTAAACTTTATTCTAATCTAACATGTAATTAAAATCTACCTACCAATGATGGAAACTAATTATTTCAACACTCCCACATTAGTGTATATCCATAAATTTGGTATTAAAAACTTGGCAACATAAGTTATGACCTATCTTTGACATACATGATTTGTGCATATATTTTTAACTCTTATTCACATTCTCTCCTTATCATTCATCTATATATAGGCTTGGCCTTCTCAATTTGTTATCATTCATATTCAAGATCTCCTTAGTCTTGTCAGAATGCTCTATAATACTAAGCAAATTATTTCCACTTTCTAGATCACTATTTTCCCCTACTTAGATGGTGTTGGTTGTATACATATAATATTTTTAAAACTTTATCATTTACTTACACTTTCTCTCTTTCAACAAATTGTCGAGTTTTAATCTCTATTATTCTGTGCCTTAAAAGGTGCAATAGGAAAGGGGTGGACATGTTGTTGATACTTTGTGAGAGATATTGATGCCTATTTATTGCTCTTACATCTATTCCAACTTTTTTAGATTTGATCCCCTAAGCTATCTCCTTCCATTTGATGTCCTCTAACTACGCGAAGAAATATATTTTCCTACTATGTTGATTCATTCAATGTAGTTATAGCCATTATCTATCCCATCCCAACTACACCGATCAAATCGATAAAATTTTGAACGTTCTGACATATGCTTCACAACTAGGTTGGCTTGGCTGACTTAGTTTAAGGTTAATTAGCCTACTTCAGACTAAATTGAGTTGACCGATAGGGTCAACTAAAAATTTGGGAGGGATTAGGCTTATTCACAACTATAAATACAAGTCATCATTTGAATCCAATGTAAAGGAACATTTATTTTTGCATTACCATGCTCACACTTATGCCCTAAGCCTACATTTGGAGGAGCCATTTCTTACATCTTGTCTTAGAGGAAAAAACTTGTCTTATAGAGCCTTGGATGTAATAAGAGGAGTCATTTTTATCCTAGAGCTTGATTCAACCATTGGGATCCTTAAAACCACATAAATATCTTTCAAAACACCATTATCTAAGGGGGAGATTGAAGCTCAATAGGTTTTATTTAAGGTAAGTATATTCTAACCCTAGCTCTTTCCTTTTGATAGATAGAAGTTGAATAATTTCTTAGTTAATGAATGTATATCTTCTTATTTAAATTCTCTTTACACTTAAACTTAATGTGGCTATAGGATTATTAAAACTCGCCATTTGTCCACTTTAGGTAGCCCTTGCCTATTTTGATATATTTCTAACCCTTCCCCTTAATTGCATTGCTTGATTGTGATATTTGATTACTTACTAAATACAAACCTAGTTAGGGTCGTTGCATTGTGTGGATTGGCTAGAGATTTTTGGAACCCTTTTTATTGACATTATGTTGTAGGTGCTCCTCTTGCTAGGTTTAGCAGATAGATTGGTCATAACCTAATTTTATTAAGTATTAATGGGCTCTACTTGATTTACCTTCTTCAAGTCTAGACCTTTATATAGTATAGTTGTAGGTCAATCCTATCTCATTACATACATTCTAATTAACTCAATGTAAAAATAATCATTAATTTCATTTCTTTAGCCAAGTGTATCAAATAGATCGATATATTTATGTTTCTATGTTTGTTTTAGGCAAGCTATGAAGGGTAACACAAAATAGTTTCATTTCTAGATTTATTTTCATCAAACTATATCAAACCGATCAATACAATTAGCATTTTGATTAATTTCACTATGGTAAACTATATCAAATAGATTGATATAGTTCCATTTTTTTAAAAAAATAAATGGGTAAAAACTTTATTAAACTTAAATCATTAGATTACAAAAGCGTCCAAACATCCCACAAGACAAGTAAACCAAAAACAACAGCCTCAAACCTCAACTCCACCAATATCTCCAACAAGAATGGGTTCCAATTTCTGATGTAAATCGCCAAGCAGCAGCTGCTCCCATTCATCTACCTTGTGGCCTTCTCCCTCTTTCGATGCCCATTTCGCCAAACAATCAGCTGCCCTATTCCACTCTCGTGGAATGTGGGCATAGGATACCGACTTCTTGAAAGAACTCACCTGTAAAATCTGCTGCACTATTGTAGCCAACTGCCAGATCACATCAAAAATCTTCCTTTCCAGGATCAAGTTAATTAGGACCTAAGAATCAGCTTCGTAGATCACCCTCCTCCAACCCAAAGCATAAGCTCTCCTCAAAGCATATAGGATAGCCAAACCTTCCATCTTATTAACCATCTGCACTCCCTAATATGTTGAGAAAATAAAAACCATAGGTCCTAAAAAATTCCTAGCAATCCCACCAATCCCAGCCGCCCCTGGACAACCCATCCGTATTAATTTTCAAAAGCCTAGCAGGTGGAGGCATCCACTTCCCCAACCGTTGAACTTTATGCTGCCCCTGTGCACCATGCCTGACACAAGCTGAGATCAGAGATAACTCTCTTATGCCAAATCATTCTAGCACCTCAACGTCCCCTTTCTTCAATGGAAGCATAACCTCGCTCTTCACTTCAATAGATTCTTGGATCATTCCCTTAATTCTGCTCCAGACTTGCTGAGTCTCCAATTTTTCCCCCTTAAAAATCTTCCAGTTTCTTTCTAGCCAAACTTGCCAAAGTAGGAAAACAAGGCTAACATACCACGCATCCTGCAAGAAAGAAGTCAAAGAAGGGGGACGGCCCACTCTAGACCAAAAATTAGCCAAAGAAATAGCGTGGATGCCCTGGCACTACCATGCATCCCACCATAAGTGCCACAGTTGAAGAGTGAAGGAAAAACAAAAGAAAATGTGAGAGGAGTCTTCTTCCTCTCTATTGTAGAGCACACACCTCGAAGGACTAGCAAATCCCCACTTCTGAATATTGTCCCATGTCAAACATCTATTCCACACTAAAGTCCATGTAAAATAGTTACACTTCGGCCACAAGAAACCATTCCAAACTTTCTTCCACCACTGAACTTCTCTTCTATCCTCATACTACTGGAAAATCAACTCTTGATAGCCATAAGACACCGTATACTTCCCCTTGGGGTTTAGGAACCAAGCTAACACATCGCTATCCATAAATGCATTGCAACTATGTCAGGATAGAATATTTTGTAGGTCTGCACACTCTACCTCCAAACCAAGAATCGGCCACTCTTCTAGGGACTTCCATCTGGCAACCGCCACCTACCCCTGAAAGGAAAGGGATTTAAAGTCGCACACCCTTTTTCATCCAGATTCACAAAACCTCTGGGCTAGAGTACTTAGTTGAGGATATTGGCTAATTATAGGAGGGAAACCGTCCCATGAGTCATGCCAAAATTGGACCTCCACCCCACTTTTGCATATCCAGAAAAGACCCCTCTTAATCAGCATGGCTCCTTTCTTGAGAGTCTCCCAAATCGTTGAGCCTTTACCAACCAAATCATACCATGGAATATCCCTCCTTGGAATCCCAAAAAAATACTTGTGGGACAACACTCTAGCCCACAGCTGATCTTGCTCCACGCACCAATGCCATTATAGTTTGGCAGCCAAAGCAGTACCAGATAACACAGATTACCGTAATCCCACCCTGTCAAACCTCTTTGGGCCATAAACTATCTCCCACTTAATTAGGATCCACTTGGTTGAAGATAAATTCCTAGCCCATAAAAACTATCTTATTAAGGAGTTCGAGTCCTTAACAAAGCTCATCAGTGCCACCTGGATCATACACCTATAGATAGGAAGAGCCTGCACCACTGATTGAATCAGTTGAACCTGACCCGCAAAGGATAACCAACGGTGGGTCCAATGATTCACCTTGTCCCAAAATTTGTCTAGGATCACCTGCCATGACTCCTTAGCTAGCCAGCCAACAGAGATAGGAATCTTGAGATAAAGCAGTGGGAGACTCCCAATTTGGAACCTAAGGATAAGAGCCACTCTTCACTATATGGTTGGAGGAGTGTTAAAAAAATAGACAATTTGCCCTCATTAATTACCTGTCTAGAGGCAGCAAGGTAAACATCTAGGCTCTTACATATGTTAGATGCCTCCCTAATAGTAGCCCTACCCATCAAAGCCACATCGTCCACAAACTAGAGATGGGATTGTATAGGGATTTCCTCTCCCCACTGCCAACCCTGAATAACACCATCACCCACATTTCTTTTGATCAATCGACCCAAGCCTTCCGCCAACAAAAGAAATAAGTAAGGAGAAAGAGGGTCACCTTGCCTCAATCCATGAGAAGCCCCAAAGAGATTAGAGTGTTCACCATTAATCAAAATTGAAAAGGAGGTCAAGTTCGCACAACTCAAAACCCAACGAATCCAATCCTTAGCAAAACCAAAGGTGCCCAAGACCTTTTGGAGGAAGGACCACCAAACTCTATCATAGGCCTTTGACATATCCAGCTTGATAAACATCGCCTTCTTATTGGACTGAGTCATGGAATGTATAGTCTCAGTAGCCATCACCACCCCATCCAAAATCTGTCACCCTCAACAAAGCCACCTTGCTTCTCTGAGATAAGTGCAGGCAGCCATTTTTTTAACCTCTCAGTGATCAGCTTAGAAATAATTTTATAAGTGACATTGCAGAGAGAAATGCACCTAAAAAGACTCAGCCTATCAGCCCCTGCACCCTTAGGAATGAGAGCCAGAAAGGTGGAATTCAAAGCCCAAAGCATTTTCTTGTTCCTCTAGGATACTTGAACAATACCCAGGAGGTCAAATTTAATAATTTTCCAAAATTCTTGGAAGAACTAAATCGAGAAGCCATCTAGACCAGGTGCCTTTCCTTTCTGCATCAGAAAGACTATCCTTCTTAACTCCTCTGAGGATATATCCCTCATCAAATGCTCATTCATATCCCTTGTCACCAAAGAGGGGATACAAGATAGGATGTGGACCTCTTTAGCTGAGTCCCCTTGCACTTCCTCTTTGAATAACGAAGCAAAATACTACACTACCTCATTAATGATACCCTGCGTAGAAGAAATAGTCTTCCCACTGTCCAACACCAAAGAAGTAATCCCCATGCCATGCTGTCTAACCAAAATCAAATTGAAGAAGAAGGCTATGTTCTTATCCCCTTCTCTAAGCCATTCAATATGGGCCTTTTGTTTCCAAAAGATTTTATATCGTAGTCCCCATTCCTCCAAAGCTTTTAAGGCCCTTGCTTCCTCCCTCAGCAAAACCTCAGTCATTCCCTCATCCCTAATGGTTTTGGTAATGACATTCAGCTCCATCTGTGCCTCATTTTTCTTTTGGAAAATGTTCCCAAAACTTTGTCGATTTTACTTTTTGAGCTGGTACTTGATGAATTGGAGAAGCTTAACAAAAGTATACATTGTTATTCCTACAATAGGCCTACCCCTCCTCCACAAATCCACCACTCATCCAAACAAGTCTGGGTCCCTGAGCCACATAAGATGAAACTTGAAAGGCGTCTTCAGAGGCTCATGAGTAGAAGAAATGACCGATTTTATTGGCCAATGGTCTGAGCCCCTCCAATCAAGAATCTCAAGGTAGGAAGACCACAAACCCCCACCCAATAATAGGAGGTCATGAATCTTTCTAAACGCTCTGCAATGCACCTGTCCCCCATTCTTTGATTGTTCCAAGTAAAGCATCTATTAACTGGCTTGATATCCACTAAATTGAGTTCCTCAATATTATCCTAGAGTAGGAGAGAAGAAGGTTCCAGCTGTGCATTACCTCCTCTCTTCTCCATTAAATCAAGAATAACATTAAAGTCTCCCACCACAATCCATGGCAAATAGGGAAATAATTGACAAAGAAAGTGGATATTTTCCAAACAAGAAGTTTACCTTGGAAATTCGTAGGAGGATAAACATTGGAAAAAAGGACTGATTCACCCGACTCAAAACATGAAGCCACCATAGATAAAGAGGATTTAAAGGAAATCCAGGACACAGGTTGGATCTTACGTGGATTCCAGAAACAAGCCATGCCCCTCGAAGATCCATGAGCTCCAATGCATTGCCATGAACTATACCTCCATAACTTAGGTACAATATTCCTCATATCATCCACAAAAACTTTCATTTCTTAGAGAAAGAGAATATCAGATACTTGACATCTAACTAATTCCTTAACAACCTTTTATCTGGGACTGCTATTCAGTCCCCTTACATTCCACAAGATAATGATCATTTGAGATGAGTTAAGAAGTGTGAGTCTAAGGTCTTAACCGCACCAGACTTCACCAAGGTCTCTCCAATCATCTTGAGTCTATCTGTGTCCTTCTTGCGTCCCCCTTTAGCACTTTTTTCTGACGTCCCCTTCTTTCCCTCCCTCTAGAAAATACCTAGGTGAGGAGAAGATTTTCCTTTCTTATCTACTTCTGTCCCCACAATCCTTGTCAAAGGGTACAAGTCCTCTCCATTCTATTCTAGGTCCCTATCTGTCGCCTCCCCCCCTAATTCCTTTGTCTGCACTTCAACAGCCATGGGTAAGGCTGACTCTTCCTGAAGAACCACTGGAAGATTGGCTGAATTAATCTCTGGTATTGCACCTCCCATAAACTGCTCCACACTCATTAATCCCAAAATTACTTCTTGCTGGCCCAATCCATCCAAGATTTCAAAACTGTTGAAAGAGTCATCATCTTGCCTCTCCCTAAGGGTCCTCTTTTGGGCCCTGTTAAGGCTTCGAGATTTCACCTTAACAAAACCTTCAGCATCCTTGCTCTCCCCAACCTCTGATTTCTTCCCTTTATCAGCGCTGGGAATGCTGCTAGGTGGTAGCTAGGGATGTTGCTCCATTGGCTTAGCCTTCAGACATCTACGCACCAGGTGTCCATACTCATGGCAAAGGTGACACCTGAAGGGAAGGGTATCATAGTCTAATTGTTTCACCCAAGAGTATGAACCTACACTCATCTCTAGTGCATCAGGCAATGGTTTGCTCAAATCAATTTCCACACAAATTCAGGCAAAAGTCATGACTTTCTTACCTAAAGTATGAGTTAAAGACCCCACCGACCTTCCAAGCATCAAAGCTAACATCAGGAGAACATCCTCACGATAGCATTCAATAGAAAGTCTGGGGAGCCTAACCCATATCAGAACCTGAGTTGGTAATTACTCAGAAGGATTAAACCCAACATGCCAAGGTTTAACAAAAAGTCTGACCTGATTATAAAAGTATGGCCCTCCCTCAAAAACCCTATTGTGATCAGCCAAGCATACAAACATGACCATGAAGTAGTTATTTGCCAATAACGTGACCTCCATTTCTCCCTCTGGCTCCCACACTCTCCTGGCCCAACCCTCCAGAAATTGAAGGGAAACTTTCAAATCCAAAAACTTGCAATACCATGAATGCTTGGAGTAATATTCCACATCCTCTAAAATCATATCGAAAGGAATTACCAGTTTAGGTCATTCCTTGCATTTCTCTAGGCAACCATTAATCTTCATAATCCTAGATCCCCCAGGCGAGCTCCATTCCATTGCTCTTGGATTCTGGGAAGAAAACTCCTGACCTACTAATTTACCTTGATGTTCCTACCTATTCATGCCCACAACTGTGCTAAATTTTTTGCCAAGCATAGTTTTTAAAGGCTCCTATTGAGCCATGATCATGCCCTCCTTAGTCCAATGTGACCCTGTGATGCCTTTGCTCGATGCCTCAGCCCTTCGTCACTCCCTCGCTCCCCCAAACTACACCTGCACACACTAACCCACTGCTTTGAATAGGCTAGGGCATGGCTGCCCTAGCTCAGTCACGACCTGCACACGCTGCAGCCCATCATTTCACTTCATCCTACATTAAGATTGTGTTCAACCAATCAATTGATATAGTTCCATTCAAACGACATCCTAATAAACTATTTTTGGCAAATGCGATACAATTTTACCCCATATGTAAATTTTCTATTAGGAAACTATATCAAAAAATGTGATATAGTTTTATTCAAACCTTTATTCTAGTCAATAGTATCGATCTAATAGATACTTTTATGTATTGAAGTTTTTGCTTATATTCTTGTTACATGTATCGATCTAATCTATATAGTTCTATTTGCACATTTTTAGCTTATGTATTCATTATTAAGCAACTACATTGATCAGTTTGACTTATTTTTATATTTTAATTAAATTCTATAAATTGTATTGACCTATTTGACTTAGTATTATATCTCTAATTATAAATATGTTTACATAGATTGTATCGATCTAATCGATATAGTTTTGTTCTGTGTGTACAATTGAATCAGCCAACATTAATACAATTATGTTTTCTTTTATTTTTTAAGCATAGGAAAGGTACATTAACTTTTCATTTCAAAAATTAATAACACATTTCATTTCAAGTTGACTACCTATTCATTTCAATTCACTAAATATTGTAAATTGATTTATGATATTGATTTTCAAACATTATTTTCTATTATTTTGGTTTTCTCTATAAATTATGCTCTGACAGTTTTCAAATATCTAGTTACTATCATTTTGGGCTATGCAGTGTTTTATTTACAATCATTGTCTATTTTTTAAAAACATTGTAGCATGAAGGGTTAGCCCCAATAATCATATCTATTATATAGATATAGTTATAGAATTTAGTTTCCACATACTTCACGATATATCGTAAATGCCTAGAATTCTATTTTTATTGAGATTTATGAAGTCATCCGTCCATTTGATTTTGTAGTACACTAGTTAAGGGTTAATGTTAGGAAGTTATGCTTAACTTACCCTTGAAACTAGGTTTAGTGGACTATGGGCATGGTACTCCCTCCATTATTATTTCTTTGAAATATTGGGCTGACATTATCTAATAGACAAGTTAGTATCTTTGGGAGCCTACAAATCAGTGAAATACTTTAGTACATCTACCTAATCTTATTTTAAAAAAAAATAGTTAGTAAACTAATTATATTGTAGTTTATTGTGTGCTATTTTATTATGTATTATAGACTACATCAGCCAACATCAATACCATTTTGTGTTTTATGTTGTAACTACATCGACCATCATCGATATAGTTATTTGTGTTTGTAGAAAACATCAACAAACTTGATACAATCTCCCATGTTTTCACCCCTTATTATATCAAACAACTTGACATAATTTAATTTCTTGTATCCTATCTTTGCACATGTGTGATTGTATCAAAAAAATCAATACAATTCATTTTTCATCTATTTTTCTCATACCTTTATCCTATAGATTATATCAAATAGCTCAACACAGTCTATTTTCTATTACTTTCAAAATTCCCATAACAAAATTTATATCAACCAAATTGGTAAGGTGTGTTTTTTTATCTCCTGCCTATGTAAATATATCGAATAACTCAATACATTTCAATTCTAGACTATATCTCAACTTTCCTACCATAATACATTGCATTGTTTGATACAATCTTTATCTCAAATTTCTTGGTTAGATAGCTACATCAACCTATTCGATATAGTTTAAGATCCTCTGGTTTACTGAATTGGTTGATACAATGACTTTTTCTTTATTTTACCTTACTTGGCTATCCCAATTTAACTTTCACTTCAACCTTCCATAATGCAGTATATTTTTAATGATTTCAAACATAGAACACAACATGACACAATGTATTTGACTAATTACCATAAAGTTCCTAGATCTCACCTTCCTTATACCTATGTAGAAAATCTAGATGTAATCAATATTCATGGGGCCACTAGAACCAAAAACTATGGCCACTTCTTTCTCAACCTCTTGATCCACTTAATTATCCCCAAACATGCCTATTGTTGAGGATGAGGGTGATTTTGAGTATTATGCTGAAATGATTATGTTCATTAATTTAAACCCTCAACATAAGGGCAAAGATTCTATGGTAATCTATAACCTCATGATGGCACCCACATAGAATGTCCTCCTCCACCTACACATACCATTTCTATAGGACTTGGGGCAATTAGATACATGAATTATTACCTTCCTTCTTCTTCCATCATGATTGGTTCAACTACTACCATGTAAATAGTTCCTCTAGTGGGCCTACTCAAAGTTATAATATTAATACTGTGATCTAAGAATTTGACTCAAGAGAGGATGGTTAATATGGTGTTAGTTCCAAAAATGAAAACAAAATGAAAGAAACACACTAATAACATAACATCTCTAGGCCTAGACACTAGGGAGAGATTAGTTAACAAAAGAAAACGATAAACACAACTTAAAATCAAGGAATGAAAACACAAGAATTCCTTTCACCTTCCTTGGATGCTCCAAATGATTTTGTAATGGTGGCTTGCTTGGCTTGTGCTTTAAGAGGTCTTCTTCAATGGAGTGTGGCTACCTTCATCTCCTCTTGGCACCTTAGCTTGTGGCTTGGCTTGGCTTGGAATCAATTTGGCATTATAACACTAGTTTCTTGAAGCTTTTGGAACCAATCCTGTATTATAACTTTGCACTAATTAAGCTTAGAAATGATGTTGTGAGGCCTCCTATGTATAGATTTTTGGATTTGATCATAATCGACCTCAATCATCCATCTCAAAATTGAGATGTGTGGTTGAGGGTTAATTCAATTTTTGGAATCAAGTTTGTAATTATCCTCATCATGGCATTGGAAGAAGAGGCAATTAAGAGGCATAGAGGGCATCATGGAAGGCATTGATGAGGCATGGGAGGCATGAATCCTAATATTTGTGGCATTTATGGCCAAAAGATGTCTTCCTAAAAAATGAGGTCACTTGATGCTGTAGATATTTAATATTCATTTCCAAAACAAATTATTCAACACGTTTCCATGGAATTTTTGATTAAGCCTTGATTTGGATTAATTATCTCTTAAGCATGATTAAGCACATTGTGCACAAATAACTCAAATTAATCAAAATGCCTTGTTATTGGTCCTAAATTTGACTAAATTCGAATTAGAAGTCCACGTCAGATGCGTATTACCATTTAGAATTTTGCCAAAAACAAATAATAAAGGCACAAGTCTTGTCCAAAAGATTTGATAGGAAAGAACATTCCAGAGCACGCAAGTGCAAATTTGGCATTTTGACTCAAACTGAAGTGATCAAAATTAGTTGGCCCATAAATTACATTACCCCATTTAGGGATACCTTGGCTAAAATCGACATTTGAATATGCCATTTTCACATTATTGAACATATTTTAGTGTTTTTAGGCCAAATTGTGCATTTTGGGTAGAAATTGGTCAAAATCTTGGTTGGAGGTTATCGATGGCTAGTTTTAGGTGTCTACAAATACCAATGTTAATGCTACCACCAGTGCATCCTAGGTTGCCTTTAATAGTCACTAAGCTCTCAATATTAATCAAATATTATTACATCAAACATATACCTTTAAAAAAAACAATACTAATCAAATGATGAAAATATAAAATCAACTCTTGTAATTATAAATTTGTTCTCAAAAACCTCAATGGGGAGTGAAAAATTCAAATGCACCCCCTTCTCTATGCCCCACCCTTATATATGTACATGGTAATCTTATTCCTCAATCCCCACTCCTAAATAAAGTCATCAAACATATTCAAAATGAACCATTAATCCTTCAAATTATGAACATTAACATTAGTGGTATCACTCCTACTATTACCTTTAATGGATCCACTAATCCCACTTGGCATTTAAAAGTTTTTCATAACCTTTACAAAGATTATATTAAACTAAATACATTTGTTGATACTAAAATTATAGCAAAAACCTTTTCATGTGATTCCTTTGATTGATACAATCAAATTACATCTAATATTATCTCTAACTTAGAAGACTTAGGTAATGCCTTATTTCAAAAAATTTAAACTAATTAGCTTTCTAAAAATAGTTAGCCCATTTCATTAATTGTAAACAATTAGAAACTAAAATTTCTAAAACTTTCATTAAGTGTTGGAAAACTTTATTTAACAAAGACAAACACAACATGTCAGAAGACAACATATTCTATTTGTTCACCAATGTTCTCCATCCTAAACTCTAATATAGATTCAAGACTCTCTCTCTCTCTCTCTCTCTCTCTCTCTCTCTCTCTCTCTCTCTCTCTCTCTCTCTCTCTCTCTCTCCAAAAACTTTGGAAGAAGCCCTTGATCAAGCTAAACACTAATATTTATTCATAAGACAATTTGATCCTTCCCAACCCAAATTTGAAACTCATTCGATTATGAGATCCAAAAACACATGCTACTGATGATGGTGTTATAAACACTTATGATTCTATTATTCATGTTATTCTTTCTGATAGCTTTAATGGGGTGACTCTTTCCCACTCTTTCATGGAAAGACCCTTCCAACATTCTCCCTCTTCATCATCATATGTGAATAATGTTGATGATGTTCACAAACCTATAATTATAGTGGAAAACCAAAAGTGTATTTCTAAACCTTTAGCATGAGAACTTGATAGGATCCCCCTGCAATAAGTTAATAAAAATGCATGAAATAATAGAATTATAAAATGAGTAGAAGCATTGAAAATATTATATTGATCACAGGCCACTTCAAGGGGGAAACCTCTTTGAGATTTGAGAAATCTCAATACAATAAATTCATGGATCCTTCCTTGGAATCAACACTTACTTGTATTCTAAGTCTAATCTAAGCAACTACTACTTCCCATGAATGTGGGATAAAACATAAAGCTCATGGGATGACTTACAAAGCATATGCATCCATATCAACTAGTATACTAATAAAATAAATAAAAGAGGTCACACATGTTCGTAACATCCCCTCCCTCTTCAAATTTTTTTTGTCTTCAATGCTTCAGATGTGGAAATTGGTGTTGAATTTGAAATAGTGATTCCCATGTTACATCCTCTAGTTACATTCCATGCCATTAAATAAATACCTCTATGATGGGGAGGGAGTAAAGTTGGCATGTGCATATGTCCAAGATTACCTCTATCTTAAAAAGGATGGATCCTTATTTATCAAGTTTGGGTAAAATAGTTTGCACTCTAATGTTTGTGCCAAGAACTTTCTTTATACAAAAGACATGAAATAATAGATGAACTCGAGAAGAAGGTGGTAGATGCAACTTATAAGAAACTAACCCAATCTTTTGGAGAATCTTATATGGCCCATAGAACTTAGGATTCAACTTATGATGCCCTTTGAGTTTGAGGGAGGATTGTTTGTATGGTTGCAAGCAAAGAAAAACCATATCACCTACTTGAAAGCTATGCTCAAAATGATTTTGATCAACCTATTGTTTCATTATATTTTGGGCCATATGAAGATTGTCTCATAGGGTGCTGAGGATATGATCCTAAGTTTGGAGAAGCATGTTGATCGCTTGAACTGGTGAAGTACTGGGAGTGTACAGAAGGAGCACTAGTGGTGCTTGACCATAGACTGCTTCATATGGAGTCATCTTAGTGTAGGAGGTATTGTACCATCATTTGAAAAGAGGGAACTACTTTTCCCACTAATGTTGTTGTTCTGAGGTGAAGCAATAAAATAAAGTTTCCAATCATTTGTTGATAATTTTAGTCTGGCCATCCATTTATGGATGATACCCAAAACTCATCTTCAATTGGGTACTGGTGTGTCAAAATAGTTCTATCCAAAAATGGCTGGTGAAGGTTGCATCATGATATGAGACAATGGAAGAAGGAATTCCATGAAGACAAAAAATCTGGTCCAAGAAAATTTATATGACTGTAGCTGTGGTATAGGGATCGTTGAGGCCGCAAAAATGACTATATTTGGAAAGGTGATTAATCAAAATCAAGATCACTATTTTTTCTCTAGATATATGGAGCCCCTTAATGAAATCCATAGAAATATATATCCAAATCTTGGTAGGGATGGGAAAGGGTTCAAGCAACCAAGGATGAGTGTTGTTTCACCCTTTTTGTATTGGTAGGTATCACATTTAGCCACAATCTATTGAATTAATTTTTTCATTCCTTTCTAAAAGAAGTTACAGCATACCCACTCATAAGTTTTGAAAAACCTTGAGAGCCTTATAGATGGAGAAGCATGGATTTCATAGAATACAACTTGTTGAAGATCTATGCTCTGAGGAAGCACCAAATGACCTTATATCATAGAGAAGAACCATCCCAAGAACTATGCAGTACTGTAGAGTGGTTAGTGGCCAATTATTGAATGATTTAAGATAATGAGGATTCATTGATATACCACTAATATACAACATCTAACCAATTCAGAATAGGCATGGAAATAGGTAAGAGGAAAGCTTGGTCAACAAATGTGCAAGATAGAGCATTAGCCACAATATTATCCTTACCCTTCTTGTAAGTGATCTCATAGTCATAACCCATGAGTTTGTTGACCCATTTCTATTATCCTTACCCTTATTGTAGCATTAAGGCTTGATGTTGGAAAGAATGCTTCTAGGAAGGAGCTGAATATGGTGGTCCTCTAGTCATGAAGGTGACAATCCCATTGGTTGAGCAAAGACACTTGCATACCTCTGTAAAATGGTTTGGATATCAAAAGGAGGAGTGGAGATTGATGATGGATTAATTTGAATGGAATGTATCTAGGCAATGATGCCATGATAATTCTTATTAAAAATATTTTCCATGTGATGTGAACTGGTGATGTTGAGAGACCCTAGTTGTAAGCCTTTCAATGTGTGTTTTTACCCATTGTCTAAAAAAAACATCCAAAGTTTATAAAAATCCCATAAGATGGGTCCAAGTGTGTGTAACCATTAGGCTCCCAAAATAACATCACATCCACCTAAGGGTAAGGCAAACATGTCAGAGCACAAGTTATAATCTCTAATAGAAATATGCACATTACAACACCTCTCTTTGCAAGGTAATGTGCCCTGATTAGCAATCATGACTTCAAAGTTGGAGTACGAATGGATAAAATAATTAGTCTATTTGGTGATCTGAGGGTCAATGAAGTTATAAGTGCTACATGGATCAATGAGTATTATGAGAGGGAGATTCTTGAAGTAACCCCTGACCCACATGGTTTGTGGGGTGGTGACTCCTACTAAGGTATGGAGAGAGGTCTCTGGGTGGTCTTCTTGAGAAGTAGGTTCCACAATCGGTGAATCTTTGTCTGGATCATCTGCTATATCCTAATCATCTTTAAAAACTTCAATGTCAGGCAAAGAATCCACATCTAATACATAGATTTTTTGCTCGACACATTTATGTCCCCAAGTGAATTTATCATCACAATTATAACATAGTCCTTTTTCTCTATGGGCTCACATCTCTGCTTCAGTAAAACACTTGATATGAGTGGTTTTGGGGGTTGGCATTGTTTGAGAGCATTGTGGAGTTATATTTTTGAATGGAGTAAAATTGGATTTGAATCATTGTTGAGCTAGGCAATGATGCCATGTTAATTCTTATTAAAAATATTATCCATGTGATGTGAACTGGTGATGTTGAGAGACCCTAGTTGTAAGCCTTTCAATGTGTGTTTTTACCCATTGTCTAAAAACAACATCCAAAGTTTAGAAAAATCTCATAAGATGGGTCCAAGTGTGTGTAACCATTAGGCTCCCAAAATAACATCACATCCACCTAAGGGCAAGGCAAACATGTCAAAGCACAATTTATAATCTCTAATAGAAATGTGCACATTACAACACCTCTCTTTTCAAGGTAATGTACCCTGATTAACAATCATGACTTCAAAGTTGGAGTATGAATGGATAAAATAATTAGTCTATTTGGTGATCTGAGGGTCAATGAAGTTATGAGTGCTACCTGAATCAATGAGTATTATGAGAGGGAGATTCTTGAAGTAACCCCTGACCCACATGGTTTGTGGGGTGGTGACTCCTACTAAGGCATGGAGAGAGGTCTCTAGGTGGTCTTCTTGAGAAGTAGGTTCTACAATCAGTGAATCTTTGTCTGGATCATCTACTATATCCTGATCATCTTTAAAAACTTCAATGTCAGGCAGAGAATCCACATCTAATACATAGATTTTTTTCTCGACACATTTGTGTCCCCAAGTGAATTTATCATCACAATTATAACATAGTCCTTTTTCTCTATGGACTCACATCTCTGCTTCAGTAAAACACTTGATATGAGTGGTTTTGGGGGTTGGCATTGTTTGAGAGCATTGTGGAGTTATATTTTTGAATGGAGTAAAATTGGATATGAATCATTGTTGAGTTGTGATCTTGTCCTTTGCTAACTTAGACAACCCTAGGGCTTCCATCATTGTGTTAGGTTAGAAAATTTTGACCTTTGATCAAATTTCATCCTTCAGTCCACTGACAAAACAAATAATAAATAATTCATCAAATAATCCCTCTATGTGATTGGCCTATTTTTCAAATTTTGTTTGATATTCTCTCACAGTTCCTATTTGGCAAATTTTAGTGAGTGCTCCAGTGAATTCATCAAAATCACTAGGGCCAAACCTTGAAAAATGAGGGTGCAAAATTTAGTCCATATGGGCTCATCATGAGCCTTGGTATACCAACAATACCATTTAAGGGATTCATGTTCCAAGTGAAAGGATGTAAGCAGGACCTTGTTGGCAGCCATTTTATTATTTTTTATAATAATGAAGTTTTATTCCTAATTAATAAATAGGTCTAGAGTAAATTAAATCACTAAATAATGTGAAATAATTTAGCCACTAATTTGTGAAAATAATTTTGTAATTATATGTATTTCAAAAATAGTAGGGAGAGAGAAATATAAATTAGCTTATTCTGAGTTGTTTGAATTGAGATAGGGTTTGAGGATTTAGGTACAGAATTGGGAGTGTCAAAAATAGGTTTCTAAACTTTGTTTTTTGATTAGATAGGAGAAATAAAAGTAAGACACCCTAATATTCAATGTTGTAGTCCTTTTTTGACATTGTTGTCCAGGTGATCTAAGTTTTTTAGGTTCTGCTAAACAAATTTGTGTTACCTTATCAGTGAAACATCAAAGCTTGAGAGTCTATGGAGCTCAATGTGCATATATTATAATATTCAAAATCCATAAGAGCTCTTTTTGCTTGAAATTTAAAGGAAATTTGGGAAAGAGAGAGAAGGGGTTAGTGTGTAAAGAATAAATTGGATGCACTTCACACCCCATGTGTGGGCACGTTGCCCACATACCAATATTCTGAGGAGGGATCAAGCTAATGTAGTTCTCCCATTGAAGTGCTTGGTACAATTATGTATGAAAATGAAACTAGATGTGAAATTGGGTGTATTTTAGATGGCTAGGGACTGGTACAAAGATTTGAATAATCTTGGAATGATATTGGAAGATTGTATGTAGAAAATAGGGAAAAGTGCTTGAGTGTATTTTCTTTTATTCTTGCTTCTCTCTTGTAAATGAATGCCAACCCTTCTAAATGGACTTTAAATGGAATTTTATAAGGAATTTAATGATTGTGGGTTAAATGAATTCACATTAAGCTGACATGAATTAGGATAAGGATTCGATAAAACATGATCATTGGGACCAAAAGTATGTTGGACAACAGTGCTAGAAATAGGACACCCTAGGTTTGAATGCTCCTATCCAAGTTGGGAACTATTGTTCAAAGGGAATAAGACCTAGGGGGATGGATCTAGGCCTAAAATATTTTCTTGGGTCTATAAAGGCTAAGTTTGAAAGGTTGTGGATGACTAAGAATCCGTGAAAGAAAAACCTAAAAGGGTTATGCAAGCAAGTAGGAGGACCTATGGATTGGGTGTCATTAGCCACACTCAAATAACCAATTTTTTATTTTACATGAATACATTTACCCCCCCATTATTATAGTGATGTAATAAAGCAAAATACTAGGATAAAGGAAAGTAGAAAGCATACATAAACTTACTAGTAAGGGAGAAGCTCATGAAGCTATGTGATGTTAGATGTGCATAGAGAGAGCAAACTGTGAAGTGTGAATCTATAATGAAAAACATAGAGTAGATCAGTTTTTACTAGATATGATATATCTAAAATAAGAATGTACAAATTTTGGTAAGATAAAGAGGAAGAGAAAGGAATGAATACACCTCACTAGGTACACAAACCTATATAAAACCTATTGTGATGTTGGATTGTGTTGGATGATGTTGGGTATGTGTTGAATCAAGAATAATATCATTAATAGAGTTGAGTGATAAATTCCCTAGAAGGTGGCTTAAAAATGCAAAGATAAGCCTTTTGGCTCCATCATCACCAACTAAGTGAAGTTAACAAATCATGTATATGCTAATCGATGTTTGGATTGTGTGTCTAATCCCTCTGAATAGGTGGCTCAAGAATACAAAGGTTAGATAGACCTTTGGCTCCATCATTGCCTTGTGAAGTGAAGTTATGAAGTGATAATGGTATAGATTAGATGTCATATGAGATGGTTCATGGATCCCATGGATGTTCTAAAAATTTGACACTGTGGCATAGATAATTAAATGTATGCTAGAAACTAGGCCACTCTTGGCCATTTTGAAAGATGGAGGTTAGGCTTGTATGAAAGCCACTCTAAAACTAATGCATTATGCTTATGTGAAAGCCAAATCAGGAACTTGAGTACTCAATAATTTAAAATTTTATGAGAGTTTAACTTGAAAATGATGCCAACCACTTATAGATGGAGTAAGGCACACAACTACTAAGAATGCCAAGGTAATAAACTAAACACATAAACAAAAAAAGACTAATGTGCCACACACATTGCCCCCAATCACTGGTGTTCAGAACATGGATTCTGATCTATAATTTATGTCAACTACCTAGCCTAAAATTGGAAGTGAGATCCATCATGCTGCACATGATACCCCCCCATATCAGGATTCTCTGAGAAAATTATACTGAAACTATTGATTTTGATTGATCTGGATGTGCAAAAATTGTAGCTGAGCTAAAATTTTCACCTATTACTAGAAAACTTGGGTGTTTTCTACCTATAAAAGAGCACCGAAATGAGGACACCATTGTGTTTGGAAATTTTATTTATTTTTGGTGCTATTGTCCTATGCTGAAACTAGTTGTTAATATGGAATTGTCACTATTTCTCTATTATGTTTTGACTGGTTTGACCTCTAGATTTTGAACGTGGTGATCTGAATGTTTCTATTTTGACTGCTAGGAGATTTGATCTCTATGACAAAACCCATATTTGTTTCCACCTCTTTGAGGGTAGGAATGATGAACCTAAAATGACTACCCTCAAAAGAAAGAGTCCTGCAAGTGTTTTATGTTGTATAAATACATGATATAGTAGTGATATTTGACAAGATATCTCTAGATATAAAAATGTTTGTATTGAGATATTATTAGATCAATAAGGGTATGCTTAGATAGATATAATGATGTAAAAGCATATGCAATGTACTGAACTAGAACTAGAAATGTTAGATGTTAGTTATTAGTTGGAGGGATGGAACATGATGTCCATCATGACATCCAAGAAAGTAAGGTAAATGCATGATATGGATAATGGCAAACATGGACAATAAATCAAGAAAGAAGCATATAAAGCAAGAATAAAGTAGCAAAAGTATACAACGTTGGCCAAGGGGACATGCAAACAAGGGACATGGGCATATATCACTCAAACTAAAAAGCAAGCATACAAGGCATGCTCAAATGCACATACACATATAATTTGAAACAAGCAAATATTATCACATAGAAGAGTACACATAAGGGACATTGACAAATTTAAAAAGGTACACATACGTGAAAAAGAATCAAAGGACATTGGAACATGTCCTAAGGCACCTATAAGAGGCAAAAATAGAACTAAAAATGCAATCACATAAGCTATGCTAAGTGTTGTCCCCCAAAAATATCACTCATTTTTAGGACAACATTTGAACTATTTTGGTCCTATAAACCAAAATTGTCTCTTCCCTTTTCAAAATTTGTCTTGAGCATTCAAATTCCTCATTTTTCAAGCTTCTCAAAAATCTACAGACTCTACAGGCTTAAATCTACGGACTCTATAGGCTTAAATCTACAGACTCTATAGGCTTAAATCTATGGACTCTATAGGCTTTAATCTATGAACTCTATAGGCTTAAATCTACAAACTCTGCAGGAAGAGAAAAATCTATGGACTCTGCAGGCCATGTTTAATGGGCTTTACAGGTTAAAATCTATGGACTCTTTCAAGGTTAGAGAAAACTACAGACTTGGTTTCTACAGATTCTGCAGGTAGATTCATTTCTATAGGTTCAAAGGTTTTTGTAGGTAGGTTCAACCAAAAGAATCAATTTTTAACACTTGGTCATTTTTAGGATTGGTTTAGTGCCTTGGTTCAAACAAAAATCTCCATTAGTAAGCATCAGTAGCAGGTTCAATATTTGGTTCATCCTTTGGTTCAACGCCAAATGGTTCAAAGGCAGGTTCAATCAAGTGGTTCAATGTTTTGTTTCACTCATTTAGTTCATCTGATTTGTTTCAATGCTTTCATTCATCCTTTGGTTCAATCAAATGGTTTGTCAATCAGTTCAAGGCTTTGTTTGAATCATTGAACCAAAACTTGGTTCAATGGTTGGTTCAATGAAAAGGTTCAACGTCTTGGTTTAATGGAGCATTTCATCGGCTTGGTTCATTCAATTGAACCATGTTGGTTCAACCGATTGGTTAAATGAAGTGGTTCAACGGTTGGTTCAAACAAAGGGTTCATCAGCTTGAACCATTTTGGTTCAAATCCTAGGTTCAACAAGTGGTTCTAATCCTTGGTTCAATGGAATGGTTCAACAGTTGGTTCATCGCCAAAGTTCAAAGGAGTAGTTCAAAATGCAAAAGTTCAAAGGGCCTCTCGAAGGACAAGTGCCCTTGTAGAGGGCACTTGGTCAACAAAAATACCCTTCAAAAGGGTCATTTTCAAAAAGACTAAGGCATGTCTAAGGTACAATTCTTTCAGACAAAAAGTCTGAAAGAATTCTAAGAAGTCATGGAAGCAAGAAACCCAAAGGAATTTGTGTATTGGCAAACAAAATCATTTTCATGGACTTTTTGTCCGCATTAAATTTTTGCGGATAATTTGTCTGCAAGAATTTGCCCAAGGAAAATCCTAGGGAAAGTACCCATAGGAATTTGCGAAGGGCCACTGAAGGACCCCAAAGGGTAGGTGCTCTTGCAGGGGACTCTTGGCTACCAACTTAAAGGGCACTTCCTAAAGCCGAAGGGTCATCTTCCCTTCAAGAAGGATGTAAAACAAGAAGCCTGAAGGCCATTCAAGGATCATTTCTTAAGGCCCAAAAGGGTAAGTCCAATCTAGAAAATCACCAAACAGAGAGCATTCAACACAATGAACTAACCATTGAAAACATAGTGATGGGTGCGTGAACATCAAATTCAAGACAACAAAATAACCATTGATCCTTTGAACCTATAGACCAGAATGCATTCAAAGACTTCAAGGTCAAGACTAGTAGAAAGTGAGGAAGGAATAGAATAGCAAATTGAATCCAGGACCAGATTCAATTAACCAAAAAAGGAGGAACCATGAAGGTAAGATCAGATCACGAGATGGACATTGAAAGTTTCAAACTTTCAATAAGCATGAATTGTTTCCCTACATTGATAAAATCAAATGGGTAAAAATGCCCCTAAGTTCTAGCCTATCCTCTTAACAGATTCCAACACAATATGTGTTACTATTCTTGAGTCCTTGAAATGGCTATATAAGGGACTCTCTTCTATTGTGAAAGGATCTCTTTTTTGACAATCAGAACAAAACTCTACCCAAATTGAAAGGCACTTCTGAGACTTTGAGCTCAGTTTGTTTATCATATTTTGTTATTGGAATAAGAAAGCAAGTGGTTTTTCAAACTTTGTGTTGTAATATCTTTATTGTTGAGGAAACTGTTCTTATGTCTTTTTCTTCAATATATCTTTTGTTCCTTGAATTCAACAAGCAAAATTAGTGATAGGAGTCAGACAGGTGTCTTGAAGAGTCAAGTGTGGAGAGACTTTGTGCCCCCATAATTGCCTTTAGAGTGTTTTCTTTTCATTTCTGTGTAAAGGACCTTGGGATGACTTTGTGCCCTCATTGTCCTTCGTATCTTAGTCTTGAGCAATCTAGGTGAAGACTTTGTGATGCATCTCAATTTGCTGGCTATTACATCCTTTGCTACATTTTGTTGTTACTACTAGGAGTATTATTGTGGTTTGCTGAATAGTACTTCTGAAAGAAGAGGAGTGCTATCCATAATTTCCCTTGAGTTTTTTCTTTTGATTTGCATGCATCATCTCTGAAGAAATAGAGATGGATGGTTTGTCCTACCCTTGAGTATTATTTTCTATATATATATATATATATATATATATAGCCTATCTATAGGGAACCTCCCCTTAATGAGGGGAGAGATCAGTCCCCTTATGATGTGGTAAATCTACACATTTGGATGACTAATCTTCCTACTTTGGCTAATCAGACCTATT
Organism: Torreya grandis; assembly: GCA_037957365.1. Lineage (NCBI taxonomy): Eukaryota > Viridiplantae > Streptophyta > Pinopsida > Cupressales > Taxaceae > Torreya > Torreya grandis. The sequence goes on from JARHVA010000569.1 coordinate 1,570,488, forward strand.
TTGTTTATCAGTACGCTGATCGACAAAATATTCAACCAACACTAAGTAAGGAATGAAATAAAGTAAACTAGAAAGGTATGAATCAAAGTAAAATTGAAAGTACGTAAGACATGTTTAGTATAAGACTAGGTATATGCTAAGAGATACATAATTGTTAAATACTAGTGAAATGTTGATATAATAATCTATGTAATCTGGTAAGTAATGTACATCAATATGATAACTCAGAGTGGGTAATATAGGATTGACATAACCTAGATGGTGTATTCATGTAGGATGCCCCCAATGGGTATGTATATTGATATGTGTATCAAATGTAGAAATAAGAATGCCTCCTCAATGGGCAGAGTGAAGCAATCAAGTAGATGGTTTCTACTGCACACACTCAAAAGAGATCAAGTGAAGCATGGTAATGTAGATAAGTATATATACAATATCATGAAATAGCAAATTTAATTCCTAACATGATAATAGTAATGTAAAGAATGGATGATGCATACAATCAAAATGTTTTTGGTGTTTTGATATATTTGAATGTTTTTATATTTTGAATTTTTTTCGTATTATTTTTGTGTTTTGATATAAGCTATGTATAGGAGAAACTAGGAAGAAATGATACTAACCAATGAGTCTCAGATGAGATCCCCTATCATGGTGTCTTGTATCAAAGAAATGAATCATGCATGATCATGAGGCATGATTGAATGTCTGAGATTATGAACCTAAAATCTATGTACATTGTAATTGCTCTAAAATATTTGAAGTGGAAACTTAATGTGGGGTCCCCATATAACTCTGAGAAGTGGATGTAACTATAGGGATCTTAGGGACCCATTTGAAAGTAGGAGAAGGAGTTCTCTGAAAATGTGCTTTACGTTTAGAAGCATGATATCTCAATGTTACTACTCTGGGTGTGAATACTATAGCTAGAAGCTGTCTAGAATTTTAGAGCTATGAAGGTGTATGAACTCTTTGTACTAGTGATGTATGTCTCAACTATGTCTAAATCTAAACTGGAGGAAGAACTAAAAATGGTGGATAAAGTGTAACTAGTGTAGAAACTGAAACTAGTGACTGCAAAGTAGGATATGGCTCTGAAGTGGGAAGTGGTAACTCATATGTAACTCTAATAACAATAATAACCTGATTAACATGAATGAATTTCATGCATCTATGAACTTTAGATGGTACTACTCAAATTTTATAAATCCATGGGTGACCAAGTAACATGTCAAAAACTCCTGCACTAGGAACTATGGTGAAATGTGTGGTCACATATGTGGGACCAACCTATATAGGAAGTGTAATCTCACCCAATGAACTATATATGTGCCCATTGAATCCACTGATAACTATATCTATGAGAATAATATCCTAATATGAATAGCCTAAATGCTATAATAATGTAATGGTGCACATGTTGACACTAAAGCCATTATCAATGAGGACACTGTGAATGGGTTGATTATGAATATGTGATCCAATAAAAAGTGCATTATAATCAAAATTATCCTCTATAATCTCCTAATCTAATAAAGATATCAAAGGTATAGCTAGAACTCTAGACTCATACACACCTATCGTACCACTCAAAGAATATGACTTAACTAAAGGTGCCTAATATGTATCTAGTGGAGGATGTGCATGGTATGTATGGTGAACACCTAATATTTCCCCTTTATTTTATTTAGAGTGCTATAGAAATAGATTTAAGAAGATTTTCAAAGCTTTATCCTATGTTGGCTTTGCCTGTGAAGGCTCAATGAAAGTTCCTAGATCAAGTAGATTTTCATTTATCAAGTCCTATATCTTATGTCTCAAACTGATGCATCTATTTAATGTGTGGCATAGTGTCCTATGAAAATCGTAAAATGCATTATGATCATATCCCCATGGAAGGGTTTTTTTTGGGTTAACTTCCCAAATAAGAGGGAAAGATATGATGTTACATTCCAGTAACTGCTATAAAACCCTAGTTAGAGTAGCTAGTAGATTGGTAAATGCTTGATGAGGAGGTGCTGATAAAACCAAATGCTAAGGGGCTTTGAAGCCACATTGACTATTGGTTGATTTTGATTCTTGTTGTCATTAACTTTGACCTTGTATGGGACTTTGCTATTACTATTTTTTATTGTGTCTGAGATACTTGAGTACTTAAGTTTTCCCATTGAAATTAGCTTGAATTTTCTTTCCTTTAGTGTATGACACAATTCAATGAAGGAAGAGAATCATTTGAACATAATAGATTCATACAATGCTGGTAGAAGGCTCTATTTTAATTTTTTATGTAACTCTTGATTGGCTATGGGGCTAGTTAGCTTAGCCAAAATAGTCTTGTATCTAAGAACATAATCCATGGGGGCTCATTTGACCTTTATTTCTACTATGAAATTTGTGCATAAGAAACCTTATCACCAATATTGATAATGAAATGTGCTATAAATATGTCTACTAAAGGATTGAATGCATTGATCAACTTATTCAATAGACTATAAAACCATTATAAAACATAATCCATTAGGCTCCATAGAGAAAACTTGGTTAATAGCTAGCCATTTGGCACATAATCCAAACATGCTATGTGAAAATCTCTCAAATGTGTCTTTGGATCGCCCTTACCATCATATAGAATGAGCTTGGGTTGAACAAAATCTAGTGGTAAGGGTGTAGAAGCAACGTGACATGCCAATGGTGTATGCATTAGAGCAAAAGAATCTAAAGCCTATGTAGGTCTAGAGGCAACTTGATCAAGATGTTGCACCTTGGATTGAAGATATCTTATCTCTTACACAAGGGCTGCCACATCAGGAGACAAAGATGGACTAGTTATAGCTGGTTGCATATAAGAAGGTTGGGCTGCTATAGGGGGTTGTTGAAACATAGTTGCCCCCGTAGTGTCATTTGCAACTGGTGGCTCTATGGTTTGAGAATATGACCATTTTTAACTTTTTTCTCCTCTTGTAAAATTATAAGAATATCATCTTGCATATCTGGATGTTTGGTTAAGAGTTCTTGAAGTTCTCTTTTATCAATTTTATCAAAATTAGTAAATTGGGCCATTGTTAAAGTAGGAAAACAAAGTGAAATGTGTTTGAATGTTTTGCAATAAGTTTTAATAGGTAATATACTGGAAATGGCAAGTATTGAATATAAAAAACACAAAGTTTGAACAATAGTGAATTGGAATTTATGCAAAAAGGATACTGAGCTACCAAACATGTAAGGTGATACCGCAAGAGGTAGAGTAGGAGCTAGTATATGAAACTAGGGACTTTTCAAAAATATTTATGAAAAATACTATGATTTTTTAATTTAAAATTGATTTTTTGAGTTTGATATGCAACTAAAATTTTATAAAATGATTAGAAAATAACTGGGAGCTACTTAATATAACTAGGGTTTATTGAATGAATTTTTTAAAAAATAGTATGGTAATTTTTAAAATTTTGATATGAATTTATAGAATTTTGCTTAAAAATTTAGTAAAAATGAAAAAATATTTCTAAAATTAGCAAATATATTTTTCCTAGTGTTTGGAAAGTGTTTGTATGCAAAAAGGACCTAGTATGTGCAAACTAGGGTTTTTATACAATATATTAATAAATTTACAATTAATTTATAGATTTTTAATTTTTAAATACAAGAAAAATTAGGAAATTATGGAAATAAATTAGAAATAATTTACCCTAGGTTTTTTGTGCAAAATTTGAAGTAGGTCAGTTTCATCAAAAGTTTTATTATTTTTCAGAATAATGGTGTTTTATTCCTAATTAATAAATAGGTCTAGAGTAAAGTAAATCAGTAAATAATGTGCAATAATTAAGCCATTGATTTGTGAAAGTAATTTTGTAATTATATGTTTTTTAAAAATAATAGGGAAAGAGAGAAATATAACTTAGCTTATTTTGAGATGTCCAAACTAAGATAAGGTATGAGGATTTAGGTACATGACTAGGATAGTGTTCGAAATAGGTTCTTAAACTTTTTTTTCTGATTGGATAGAAGCACTAAAAGTGGGACACCCTATTTTTTGGCATTGTAGTCCTTTTTTGGCATTATTGTCTAGGTGATCTAAGTTTTCTAGGTTTTATTTGATAGTTTATGTTACCCTATTAGTGAAATATCAAAGATTGAGAGTCTGTGGAGCTCACTGTGCATCTATTTTAATCTTCAAAATCCCTAGTAGCTCTTTGTGCTTAAACTTGAAAGAAAATTTGGGAAAGAGAGAAAGAAGGGGTTAGTGTGTAACAGATACACTGGATGCACTTTATACCCTGTGTGTGGGCACACTGCCTACATACCAATACTCCAAAGAGGGATCAAGCTAATGTAGTTCTCTCATTGAAGTGCTTGGTGTAATTATGTATGAAAATTCAACTAGATGTGAAACTAGGTTTATTTCAGATGGCTAGGGACTGGTGTAAAGATTTGAATAAGCTTGGAACGATATTGAAAGGTTGTATGCAGAGAATAGGGAAAAGTGCTTGAGTGTATTTGCTTGTATTCTTGATTTTCTCTTATAAATGAGTGCCAACCCTTCTAAATGAACTTTGAATGGCCTTTTATAGAGAATTTAATAATTTTGGGTTAAATAAATTCATGTTAGGCCAACATGAATTAGGATAATGATTAAAAAAAAATATGACCATTAGGACCAAAAGTACGCTTGGATAAAAGCACCAAAAATAAGACACCCTAGGTTTTAGTGCTCCTATCTAAGCTGGGTGCTATTGTCCAAAGGGAATGAAACTTGGGGGGATGGATCTAGGCTTGAAAGAGCTACCTGGGTCTATAAGGGCTAAGTTTGAAAGGTTGTGGATGACTAGGAATTAGTGAGAGAAAAGCCTAAAAGGGTTGTGCAAGAAAGCATGACGACCTATGGATTGGGTGTTATTAGCCACACTTAACTAGCCAAATTTTGCATTTTACATGACTACAACATCAAAAGTATTATGTAGACTAAAATATTGTTTTGATTGATAGATCCATCCAGTCAGATCTACACCATTAAATTGAGGGAAATTAATCTTTGGCCCCCAAAAATTTCTAAAATAAGAAAACCCTATGTCTAAAGAGGACTCTATATGCTGTCTGTTGCTCATGGTGGTATGTTGAAGATTGAGGTCGAGAAGTTTTTCATCAAGATCTTTGATGTGAGTCTTGAGGGCGACAATTTCATCTTCCATATTTTTTGCTCCTATTCGGGTTACTACCATGACCAGAATAAAAGGATTTTTTTGGGAATGGGTAGGAAAAGTAGAGTTAAGACATGTTTAGTAAGAGAAAATTTGAATTTAGGTAAAATCAGAAGGGGTAAAGGGACTTTTACTAATTTTTTTGCATAGTGGGAGAAGGATTGATGAAGGTGAGGGTAATTTTAGGAGTAAAAATGACAAAATTATAAAATTTATCAAAGAGGGACAATGGAGTAGAATGGGGAGGTGAATATTTTGAAAAACATTTAAGGCAAATGGACAACAATAGAAGAATTTATGGCAAAACCCAAAAAATAGGTAAATTGAGATTTGTGGGAATTAGGAGTGGAATTGGGATATGGGACCTCAAGGAAGAAAATGTGGGGAATGGAATTTTAAGTGTCTATATAAAATTTAAGGATCAAAGGGGATATAGATGGAGATATATGGTGAGAAAATGAAAAAATAAATTACTCTAATTTTTTGTTTCTATTTTTTGTCTGTATGTCTTTAGAGAATATGTAGATAGTTTTTTGAAATTGATAGAATGGAAATTTATAGGTTTTTGGTTTCTTTCAATTATTTGGCTGCAAGGTCTCTAATAGTTTGTGGATACTCTGCTAATGGTTTTTTTTATAGTTTAGTAAAAATATTTTGAAACTGTTTGAAATGGGCCCCAAGTTTTAATGGCTACCTAAGGGTTTAAATATATCACTCTGGCCATCAATATTATCTAAGTGATTTTCAATCTCCATAAAGTTTTTGGCCATGGGTTTACCTCTTAGTGATAGCTCTTAGTTTTCCTCACATATGGGAACTACTTAACTGGGAAGGGGTCGTTGCTCGTTTCACTAGCAAGTCCTCTCAATGGGCCAATTACTTTGGGGTTTTTGTGGTACTCCTCACAATGAGTTTTAGGGATTTTATCCAAGCACTTCCCATAGTTATGTGGTTAGGTTTTTACCCTGATCCAAAATAGTTTATCATGTTACAAGAAAATATCGAAATAAATTATGCAACAAAATAGAGTTATTTTTAAAAGATTATTTAAAGGAATTATGAAGAAGAACAAACTGAAGAATTTCTAAAGGAAAAAAATTTGGCCTTGGGAAGCAATATGATACCAGATGAGAGGATCCTCTTATAACAAGTTAATAAAAATGATGAAATAACATAATTATAAAATGAGTAGAAGCACTGAAAAGATTATATTGATTATATACCACTTCGAGAGGGAAACCTCCTTTAAGCAAGCTCAATACAATAAATTCATGGATCCTTCCTTGGCCTCAACACTTATTTTCTAAGTCTAATCTAAGCAACTACTACTTTCCATTAATGTGGGATAAAACATAATTCTCACAGGATAACTTACAAAGCATATGTGTCCATAGCAACTAGTATACTAACAAAATGAAGAGATGGGGTCACACAATTTCCTAATAGAACTTGATCCTACTCTCCCTACCAAACATTGGAATGATCCATAAATTTTTTTTATATCATGAAAGTGGGGGACATTCTCATGAAATATGTAGGAAACTTTGTAACTTAACTCTTGAATTTAAACTTGGTCCCAATTTTGATCATGAAACCATGATCCAAAAATATAAGCCTATGAATAGGTAGATATAGCCCATGATTTAAAAGTAAAACTTAATGATCTTAATCAAGATAATTATCACCTTACCATATATAAAGATCCACTTCCAAGTAATTAATATAGTACCACACAACCACCTAACTCCAATGTTGTTGAATTATCAATTGACCCTCAATCCTTAAAAAATGATGAAAATGTGGTCAACATGAACAAAATGAGGTGGGTAGTATCTTATACTGATCCTTATCCACATTATACTTAAAATAATTTTCCAAATTACAAAAATGTTCAAGACACATATCCATCTCATTTTATGAATGTTGAACATACATAGATTTATACTAGCTCAACTCCTATGACTGCATCAACCAACATGATAAAATTACCTAATATTTAAATGGTTCAAACTATATAGACTAATTCAATATAATTTAATAATATTTCCCCAAATGTATCAATCAGCCTGATTTAGTCTGTTAGATTTCATCCTTCTATTGTTGTTGTATTGACCAACCTAATACAATCAACTAGATCCAAACCAACTATATTAACCACCTTGATTTAGTCTATTATTTACATATCCAAACCAAATACATAGACCAACTTGATGTACTCTATCCTTTGTTTATTATTTTAATACTACTGCATTGACCATCTCAATACATCGATTTTATAATTATATTATACAACAAATTACACTGACTAACTCGATGCAATTTGAATGATACGATAAAATTACCTTGACCAAACCAAAATAACATAGTTAATATCAATTTAAGTGTACTTTAGCCCCACCATTAGCTTAATTGATTCAATATTACACACCTCTATCTCAATTTGATTCAGTCCTCTTAGGATATGATGAGTGTGACCCCATCACAAAGATTTCTCAGTTTCCTTCTCAAATTAATTTTCTTAAATTAATGAGGATTTATCCTCATCATTGTGATCAATTCATAAAAATATTATTTGAAATTAATATCCCTAGAACTCCACCTATAGATAAATAAACTACCTTGTTTGGGTTTGAGGATAGTATTCTCCAACAATGTTGTTGCGCCTGAGATCCTAGAGTCTGAAGGCACTCATGGGTTTGAGTGTTTTAGAGGGGGAAATCATGAAAAATGCATGGGATAATACATATCCTCATAAATTTTAGAACTAATGGTGGTTCAATTCAAGGAACGATTAGTTTAACCTTATTTTAATCATAGAAAAGTAGTTATTACCACTATAGGCTTAAGATGTGTGTATTTATGCTTGATATTCATTATCAGCTATAAAAACCCTTAATAATTATTCCTAATGAGCCAAACCTTATGGATTTATAAAATAGGGAGAAGAGTGTGGTTTCTAAAATAAACATAAAGAGAGAGAGAAGGGTAAGACATAAAAGGGGGGTTTCTAGTTTAAATAACATTGATGCTTAGAGAAATGAAACATGTCAAGTCATAACTATACCACTGTGTGCCTGGTTCATTATTTTCACAAAGTTTTACCCACTCAATGGGAAAACTTCAAAGGGACACCAACATGAATATTTCACTTGTAGGTCCTTCATAGAATGAGAACACCCAAAATATTTGAAACAATTAACACATAAAGATTTTGAAACACTTCATAACTAAAAGTACATAAATCATAAATTGTTAACAATAGATTAGAAATAACATATAAGGACTTAGAATAGCATATGCACAATCTAAACACCATATTCCTCTTTACAACACAAGCATGAAATCAACCCTATTTCATAAACATTCACTTAAACTTAGAAACAATGGACTACACTTCATGAGCAAAGAATTAGATCAAAACAATAAAAGCCTTTTATTGATTTTAATAGAGTTCATTTCCATATAATGATGACCTTTACAAAGTATTGTAGTCTACAATATATAAATAATTGGGCTCACCTACAAGTAACATGAGATTCCCATCATTGGCCACGATGGCCACTCAAAGTTGTTACAACTTCATAGAATCAAAATAAATAAACTATTCTTCGCCCTTCCAAAAGATGCCCTGTTGATTCCACTTAGTTTATTTATTGATGGGTTGGAGAAGATCCAACTCCAAGCTATTTGGGTTGTGTTTCCTTGTCTACCAACATGGTTGATACTAGATCAAAATCTTGGTCTATCTTGGACAAAATCATGGTAGCTCCCAAAATATCACCTCTGATTGGGCCATCAACCTTAGATACAACTGGAATGGGGATTCTAGGGACACTTTTACTTCCAAGACCAGTCTGATTCTTGTAGTGGACTAAGTTGAAAGTTCCAACACTACCTTAGCTCTAGCTTTATATGCTTTCACTACCTTCCTCTTCATGTCCTAGTTTAAGTAACCCAGGTGAACTCTAAACTCACCTCTATTTAGTAGGGTATCATCTAGGTGGAAAAACACAGTGATGTTGACCTCTTTAAAGTAGTCCAACATATTTTCCATACCTTTTTATAGAGATTCCAAAACTATTTATGCTAGGCCAACCAATCCTCAATTAAATTCCTCATGCTCCTAGTGTACATATGATAAAGGCTCAAGTCTAAGATGGGCATGAGTTTTAGATCTAGTAACATGCCCTTATGTATGACCATGTCTCTATTTTTTCACTTTATCTCTTGATATATATATATATATGTCTATGCCCTTAGGATATGTGGCCTACTATTGGTTAGTGTTTCAACCACCTCACCTAGAGTTGAAAAGAGTTGCATAAGGGCATCCTTAACCCATTTGATCAGTTATATAGGGAAAGAGATCTTCACATGTGATTTAAGTGACTAGACTTGCTTTTGAATATCCTCCATCAATTTTTATGACTTATCATGTGTGTCCCAAAGCATAGAGATTAGATCCTCAACCACTCTCTCTTATCTTATGGATTTTATCATTTTAGTGAGTGATAAGAGGTTTTGTTGAGTTTTCTAGATCATAGGATCTCCTCCTTAGAATAAATTCCATGTTAGGATCCTCTTCATGTCCCCTAAGGTACTATCAAACTCCCATTGTAATTTATGATTCCCTTATATAATCATCTTGGGTTCCTATGATAGTGAATCTCCTCTTAGGGTAGAAGGGGATGCTAATGGGGTGATAGAGATGGAGGTGACTGGTAGAGGCCTAGGCATAAGAGGAATGGATGAAGTAGAGGGAGTGAAGGATGATATTAATGGATGAGGATGAGTAATGGGAGAGAAAGGAGGCAATATTAAAGGGGAAGCCCATGAGAACATCTAGGCTTGCCACTGACTTTGGGTCAAGTTGACTTATGGGGCAATGACACCAGAGAGAGGGACATTTAACAAGAAGGATGAAATTAGATAGTTAAATCCAAATCAATGGGCACCTATAATAATGGGAAAGGGAGGATTGGGAGTGATATGGGGGACAACAGGGGGTTTAATAACATGAGGCACCTTTTGCTTCTTCCTAGGCATCTTTCCTGGGTTAGCTTGTATTATTATGATTGAAGGAGTTGGAGTGGTAGAGGCAATAGTGTATAACTAAGGAACTTATTGGGATATGATAGGTACCATTGATGTGGTTAAGATAGATTGATCTATGCACATCTGTACACATATCATCAGGGTTGGAGCTTGTATACACATAATATTTTCAACTTTTATCAAATACTAATGCTTTACATCTTGAAATAACCCATTGAGACTCAATCTCTCTGAGTGCACACCTTAAAGGGTGCATCAAGAAAGGGGTGGGTAAACCATTGGTGATTCATAGGATTTTTATCCCTTATTTCCACTTATTACAATTCAACTAGCCCCTAAAATCATTCCTTAAGCTATGACTACTCACTTGCACATTCCACTAGTATTTTTCCTCTTTCCATCCCTCTTTTCCTCACCTTACACCATTTTATTAGTCAGTTACATAGGGTCAAATAGGTTGACCCTATATAGTTTTAGGATATTTTCACTTAGGAATTAGGTTAACCTTTGACCGACATAGCTTGGGACCTAATAAATAATTGTCTAAAATTGTACTAGGTCAACTAGGTTAACCCCATCGATCAAGATTTTTGTAAGGGTTTAGGGTCAATCTAGCTATATATAAAAGATAATTTAATCATTATTTCAATATGAAATCAAGAGTTATTATTCACTAGAACTTCTTTACAATGTGCTCTTCCACCATTCTACTTGAGGAGTCTTAGCTTAGGGTTTCTACTTGGAGAATCTAGTCTTGTGGATAAGTCTTGGATTCTTTAGACTTTCTTAGTGATCCTTACAAACCAAAACAACCTCTTGAAAATCCAAATTTTCCAAGGGAGAGATTGAGTCTCAATGGGTTCACATTTAGGTAAATATTCTCTAACTTTGCTCCTCTTTTTAGTAGATAAAAGTAGCATAAGTATTGGATTCAAATAATATTACTCTTCATATTTCATGTATTAGAGTCTTACTCATACTTACCTTCATTGAGATTCTCTTATACATTTTTTTATTGTTTAATAATCCCTTATATTGTGCCACAAGCTTTGGTGAGCACTAGCTTAGATTTACTTTCTTGTTATTAGTATAAGTGAAATATTAAAAACTAGGACCCCCTTAGGGTTATTGCATGATTGTGTGAGATTGGAGGTTTTAGAACCCTCTTTAGCATAGTGTATTGGGATAAATGATCCCCTAATTAGGTTTAGTATATCCTCATATTGGTTTTGCTCTCGATTAACAAATGTATTCCCAATCAAAAGTGTATGTATGCTTTATCTTCTTTGAGCTAGGATTGATTTATAGATATGTTGCATTTATGATTACATACTCTAGTGATCCTAACGTGAACTAAACCTTGAAAGATTTGTTCACTTATTTATTTATTTTATAATTATTTTTCATCATATATTTGACATAATGGATTGACTGCATTGACCTAGTTCTAACTTATGTGTGTAGGATTAACATACAGTCACATCCATATGATTTTATTCTTTCTATGTAGGTTATTTTTCAAGTACAGGCTATTGGATCAACTTAGTTGACCCAATATAGTTTTATAGATTTTTAGAAATATATTTCATATTACTATGTTTACCCAATCAACCTTATACATTTTTAGGCATCTTGTTCAGCATACTAGGTCAACCCAGTCGACCTTGTACATTTTAGGTACTCAAGGATAGACTTTTGCAAAGATAGATTGACCCAGTTGACCCTGTAAGTAGAATTTGAAAGCATTTATCAAGGTTATTTGATAGAAATATCAATTATTTACATCCTTAAAATAATTGAGTTTCCTTGATATCCTTTCTCTCTTTCCTTATAGTCTTTTCTTTCATAGTTTACAATCTTTAAAATTACCCTTGTATAGTCAACTAGATCGACCTTGTTGACACAGGTCTGTATTATATGTGTTGTATAGATAAATAAGTTGACTCTATCAACCCCATTAATTTTCAAACCTTTCTTCTACAGTATAAAGGTGACACTATCGACCCTATTCTATATTTTGTGCATACATTTTTTATTGCATCGACACTATACCTTGTTTCAAAGTGGAATTAACCTTTGCATACTAGTAATTGACACACACTTTAATTTCTTATTGCTTGCATGATTATAATATATCACATAGTATAATTAGGTGGTTTTAAATAAGTATTTAGTTTCACTATTTTCTATTTTATGCACACACAACCAAATCATAAGATATTAACAAGCACTTTAACAATTGTCTCCCTAAGACCAACCTACTTGGATTTCATCACCAAGGGAGAAACCAACTTGGATTTTTGGCAAAGTATAAATATGTAGTTAATTTTATATTCTAGATAAACACATGATACCCTTATCACTATGGTGTGTGAAGTGAGGGGGTAGGCCCCAATACCAAGTGTGTACCATTTCCAATACATATCCCTTTCATTCCAAACATCTTGAAGCTATCTTTAGATTGATTTCTAGTTCCTTACTTATATTTAAATTCTTATCACATTTAAAATAATATTCTAATAATCTAAATAATATTTAGGTTGACCAACTAGTTAGCTTTTAATTTTCAAGTTGATTGCTTTCGCTTTGCTTAGTTATATTTTGTATTGTTAAAACTTGCATTAGCTAGCATTGGTGCAAAGATTTATGTTGTGTGCCTTAATTGGGTTAACCTCATTGATCCAATTGATTTTTTATTTCCCTTTAGTTCTTAATTTTCAAATTATTTGAAAAATTATTTTTATTACATAGTCATTTCAGTTGACATAGTCTATTATAGATTTTCTAATTTTTTCCTATCTATTGTGCTACGTAGACCTAGATGAACTTGTATACTTCTTCAACCTCTATTTTTTGTAATGGATTGACCTGGTTAAACTTGTACTATTTGTAGACCCTATTCCCTATGTTAGGTTGACCTAGTTGACCATGTACTATTTTCTTCCTTTGTTTATCAATCTAGTTCATTGTCTTTCCTTATTAGAATTATATTCATTTCTCTTTAGTCATAATGAAGTCTCCTATAAAATCTTCTTGGATATCTTGAATCCATTTAGATACTATATGGGATGCTCATATATTCCTCTCTTTTCATCCCAAGATCACCATCACTCTTGGGGCACCTCTTCCCCTCCTTCATCCATGATTTGTAACATGGTACAAATCACACCTCAAGATGAAGTTGATGGGTCTTATCTTTTCTATACTTACCAAGATAATTCTCATCTCCAAAATTTTCAAACTAATGTGGGAACAATTGACATAAATTTAATCAATAATCCCAATCATAATCCATCTTCTAGTAACCCTCCCCCTAATACCAATTTAGGGAGTGCCCCTACCAACACCAACCCACCTCTAAATACAACTCAACTTCCTGCCCAAGTTATCTAATAAATGAAAATAATGCAAAACTCTAACACTAATCAAATGATGCAATTTCAAAAACATTTGACTAATATATCTAATCAACCTCCAATTATCCATCCTCAAGCTAATCCCAATTACATTCCTCCACCTCTTAGGGATACCTTAGGCAATGTTATTCCTCAACCCATAATGAAGAACAAGATGCTTCAAATTATTCAAAATGAGCCTTTATCTCCCTTTATTATTTCCATTGATATTGGTAACATATCTCTAACATTTCAAATATGATGGGACTAAAGACCCCAACTCATTTGTCAAAGCCTTTGGAAACCTTTACAAAGAGTGGATTCAAACTAATACCTTCGCCACAACTAAACTCTTAGTTAAAAATTTCACTGGCAATGTATTATAATGGTACAACCAATTACCCAAACACTCTATTTAGAAACTTGAATATTTAGTTAATCCCTTAGTAAAGAGTTTCAACACAATGATCTTCCTAAAAATTGTCTTAGCCACTTCATTAATTTTAAGTAATCTCCTACTGAATTAGCTCATGAATTTATCAAAAGATGAAAATCATTGGCCCATAAGTCCAATCATAACATGATTGATGAAAACTTATTCAAACTCTTTATCACTGCTTTGACTCCTTCTCTCCAATATAAGGTTCAAACCTTTAATCCCTAAACACTTAATGAAGATCTTGACCAAGATAAACATCAATACTTTCTCATGGAATGATTTGAACCTAATCCTAAACTTCTCAAAGGATCCCTTCAAATATCTACCAATTATATCACTACTAATGCTCTATAAACCAATCCTAGAGTTGCCAAAGTTGATATTCCTTCACCTTCTCATACACCTCTCTTGGTTTAGTAAATGAAATAAATTTTATTGCCATCTAAACCTTTCATTTATCCTAATAATCCTCCCAAGTGGTATGTCCATAATTTATTCTATTAGTTTCATGCCAACATTGGTCATTACCATGAGTCTTACAGAGGGATCACTAAATTTTTTGTTTCCTATATTCTTGGTGATTCAATTAATCATGAAGCCATGATCAACCTTCATCATCAAGAGTACATCGTTACTTCCTAAAGATGATAGGTTTCTAAAGATTCTACCTTAAATAACCAAAAATATTTTTATAAAACCAATAATCAACCTAATACCAAGGATGTTTGTGTTATTGATTCTGATTATGACCAATATTATAATTCTTCTCAATATGTTAACACTGCTAAGGTCAACTATCATCATAAACTGGATCATAAAGATCCTATTACCAAACCTAAGAATCCATCTTTAGAAGAACAACTTCTTAAAGATACTACCACCACTAATCTTGCTTTAGAATATCATGAAGAACCACCTCCTCCTTCCAATCCTCCAACCACATCTATTCCTTAAAAATCTAATTTACCTCCTAAACCTCATGCTAGTTCTTCTACATCTCATTAGAACTTTCTTGAAGAACTCAACTCTATGCCCTGTAAGATTCCACTTATGGAGTTAGTTCGTACTTCACCATATCATCATAATTTCCTTATATAACAACTCCAAAAAATTAAATATTTGTCTTCTATTGATGAAAAACCACCTTATATTGAATATCACCCTACCAAAGTCAATTCTATTAAAATTATGTGTCCTTCCAAGCCTTCCATTGAATTTCTTGAAGAGGACATGATCGATGATGAAATTATTTTTTGTGCTGATGATCCACCACTTTTTATCAAAATAGACATTAATACTTCCCTTATCCATAATGTTCTAGCTGATGAAGGATCTGGTATTTATGTGGCATATTTGTGGCTAATTCAACAACTTGGTTATAACAAGGATCATCTTAAGCAAACCTATCTTACTTAGTGTGGTTTTGACAAGACTAATCAAAAGCTGAATGCAACAGTGTGGTTTTGATAAGACTAATCAAAAGCCACTTGGTTGCATTTGGCTTCAATTAACCATCAGACCTAAGACTATTTGAACTAAGCTCATGGTCCTTGATTTACCATTATATTACAACATACTCCTTGGTCACCCATGGACTCATAGAATGAGGTTCATTACTTCCGATAATCAATGCATTAAATTCTTACATAATGGAAAATGGTGTAAGCATGAAGATAACCCCAATCCATGAAGTATTCAGCTCCCTAATCCTAAATCCCAATATCACATTCCTACAATTACTAAGATCAATAGTGATCCTTTACTCTAGTTCATCAACATGAATCCTAATTTACAAGTTACTCTTATAGATTATGATGATGATGAACCCAATGATTTATAACACACTTGCAATACTACAAAGCTACCTCCATACATTTCATAGTGGCTTCCTCTTTCTCTATTACCAAGAGATCATAATATTGCTCTTATTGATGAGATTACCAATTTTACCCCTTCATGTAGTGTGTAGGAGCCTGATTTACCTAAAGATGCCTTCACTTGTAATGATTTTAAATTAGCGAGTCTATTTCAAGATCTTCTCATCATGTCTCCTTGTATATTTAGTAATCTTGGGATTTCACCTTCTAAAACTCCCCCTAACTCTTAAGCATGTACAATTTCTACAACATATGATGATAATTATATAATGACCCAAGCTCAATCTCAAGACTTGGATGTCTATCACTATCAAAAAACCTTATCCCAAATGCATGATTTTAATCATGATGTACAACCATTTCTATGGATCATGACTTAGATCCCAAGGGTCATGTGCCTCCTACCAATTCTCCACTTATTGATACCCCTTGGGTGGTAGAGCAAAAAAAATCCTTCATCCCCTTTACCACCTATTGATCTAATAATTACATCTGATTCATCCCCTATCACTAAACCAATGACACTCCAATCCCTTTTGATCTATCTACTACTTCTAAAATTACACTCGATGCCAAGGCAACTGATGTCCACCAAATACATTTTGAATATGATGTCATGGTAATCAAATATTAGATCTTGAAGAAGATGTTGAGTATTATGGTCCTCTTCCCACTTTGCTTAGTGACAAAGCTATTCTTAAAATACTTCATGCCTGAGAACCTCAACTTCCTTGACAACATCATAAACTTGGGAACTTTTAAACCAAATCTCCTTGTTTCAATAACTTTATTGCTATCATTGATCTAAAAAATAATCCTATTTATTATTTTCCTAATGAACCACACCACTTTCAATAAGGTAATTCCATGCTTATTAAATAAACCGCTAGCATTGAATATGGTGCTCCATCTTATCCTTGACCAATTACAGTCTCTTGTGAACTCTCACTTATCGAATATAATAATTGTAGTTTATTCTTTGATAAGTATCATGAGGTTTTTGTTTGGTCCTATGAGGACATGCTTGGTATTGACCCTAACATTGTGGTGCATAACATCATTTCTTATCCTGATGCCAATCCAGTGCATCAAAAGCAAAGAAAATTTCCACTTTATGTCACAAGGAAATCATCAAACTACTTGATGATAAATTTACTAAAATAGTGGATTATTTTGAATGGGTTTCCAACATCATCCCCATTTAGAAAAAGGTCACTATGTTCATTTGTATTTGTAATGATTTCCACAATCTTAACCTCACTTGTCCCAAGGATAACTTCCTTTTACCTTCGATAGATGTCATCGTTAATTCCACAACTGGTTATGAAATGTTGTCTCTTATGGATGGATTTTAGGGATATAATTAGATTCAAATTTCTCTTAAGGACCAACATAAGACAAATGTCACCATAGAATGGGGCACCCATTACTATGTTAAAATGCCCTTTAGTCTCAAAAATGTTAGAGCTACTTACCAAAGAGAAATGGATCACATCTTTCATGATTTTAACCAAAAAATTGTTGAAACCTATGTGGATGATCTCATTATTAAATCCAAAAATAATATGACTCATCTATCTAATCTTGATATCATCTTTGATCACCTCCTTAAATATCAAATTAGACTCAATCCTTACAAATGTGTCTTTGGTGTTACATCTAGAAAATTGTTAGGATTCCTAGTCTCTCTCGATGGCATCGATGTTGACCCCACTAATATTAGTGGTATCATCAACATGCCTATTCCTTGTTCTATTCTTAACATTTTTACTTATTTAGGCAAACTTGGGGTAATTAGATGATTCATCTTTGAAATGTCTTGTCACATCCACTCCATCAATTATCTTATAAATAAAGGTAATACTTTAGAATGGATGGACCCATGTCAAAAACACTTTGATTACATGAAAGATTCATTACTTCACCCACCTAAACTTCATCCTCTTTCCAATGATCGACCCTTAATCTTATATACTTCTTCCACACCTATATTAGTTGGGGCAATGCTTGCCCAACATGATGATACTAGAAGAGAATATGTTATATATTATATTAGCTGAGGCCTCATTGATTATGAAACATGTTATATCAAAATTGAACATGATTACTTTGCTATCTATTTCATGGTTGAAAATCTTCACCATTACATGCTTTACCAAACTACTTATGTCATCATTCATTTCAACCCCCTTCATTTTTTCTTCTCCAAAGCCTTTCTTCTTGGAGATATAATTAGAAATGGATGGTCCTCCTTATGGAATTTGATCTCTACATCATCACCCAAAAAGTTTTTAAAGGTCAAGTAATAGTTGATCAAATTACCATAGTTCTTGAACTAGCTACTTCTCCCCTTCAAGATAGTCTTCCAAATGATAATATCCTTTATATTGAAGGCTTTAATCAAGCTATTTATCTCAAAGATTATTTTCATAACTTTACTACTGATCTTAAATCCAATAATCTTGATGAATCATTGCTTCCATCTGATACTACTAAACCTAAATTAGCTATCGAGGAGCTTCCCAAAATTAATGTCGACTTACATGAGGATAATTGGAACCTTCACTTTGATGGTGATAAATGTCTTCAAAGAGTTAGGGCAAACTGTATTCTCATAAGTCCTCTTGGAAAGATCATTCCTTTAGCTTTTCACTTCACCTTTGATGTTACCAATAATATGGCTGAGTATGAAGCTCTCATCTTAAGCATGAGATATTCTCTTGATATAGACATTCAATACTTGCATGCCTTAGGTGTTTCTTAGCTTATTTGATGCAAAGTCAATGGTGACTATCAATGTAAAAGTGAGAATCTCATCAACTATCATAAAATTTCAACCACTCTTGCTAAGGATTTCATCTCTTTCACTATTGAGCCTATTCTTAGAGATCAAAATTCCATTGATGATTATCTTGCTTCTTCAACATCTCTCTTTCATCCACATCAAGTTCTTTTTGGCCCTACTTTTCTTATACAAATAAGAATATTTATGTCTTTAATTTAACCACTAGATTCACTTATCTGCCACATCAAGGCTACTACCATTAGATAAAGCCCATGATATCAAGACATTATTCAATTCTTGAAACATAAAACTTATCCTCCTAATTTAGACTCTCTTGAAAAGACTCGTATTCCTAAACAAGATTTCAAGTATGTATTTCAACATAACATCCTTTATTATAATAATGCTAAAGGTACCTTATTTCTTTGTGTTATGTGAGATGAGGTCCCTCCTCTTCTTGAACAAGCACATGGGGGCATTTAGATTGGCCGCTATAGTGGACATACTACAACCTACAAATGCCTATGTATGAATTACTTTTGGCCTAATCTTAAAAAGGATGTAATCAAATATACTAAAAATGGAACTCCTTGTCAACTTCATGATGATATAATTAATTCAACTCCAGCCAAGATTTAAATTATCAAATATCCTTGGTCATTTTCCATATGAGGATTTTATCTCATTAGTAAATTACCTCTCTCCCAAGATGGGCATGTTTTTATCATCACTGTTACCAAATATTTTACCAAATAGGTAGAATTTATGCCCCTTGTTAATGTCATTGGTCCTACCATTTCCAAATTTATTCTTAACCAAATTATTTTCCATTTTGATGTTTCCCATACCATCATTTCAGACAATAGTGGTAATTTCAAAAATAAACATGTTAAACAACTTTGTGATAAATTCAAAATCAATCATAAATTTTATACACCTTATCATCTGTAATGCAATGGTCAAGTTGAGGCCACTAATAAAATTCTTTAAAAAATTCTATAAAATAAAATTCATGAAATCTATATGGATTGGAATCTTCATCTTTACCCTACTCTTTGGGCCTATCAAACTAGCATTCGTACTGCCACTAGGGAAATGCTATTCTATTTAGTCTATGGTTTTGAGCTAAATTTTCTATTAGAATTTGATCTTCCCTCTCTTCTTATATCTCTTCATGGTATTATTCTTAATGAATAATTATGTGAAGCTCATCTTCATGCCCTTGATCTCCTTGATGAACATCATCTTTCTGCCTTGTAACATAACTACCAATACAAGGCTCGTATTGCCAAATAGCATAAAAAACATGCTAAAGTTTTCACATTTACTATTGGTAATCTTATCCTTAAATTAGACTAAACCCATGATAAATAAGGTAATATGCCCCAAAATGGTGGGGCCCATACTTAGTCAAAGATATTCTTGGTCTAAGCACATATCACCTTCAAACCAATGAAGACCATGTTTTCAAAGAGCCCATTGATGCATAATTCCTCAAAAAGTAATTTGCCTAAGCATTTCCTTATTTTCATGCTTTCTATCTATATCTATCTAACACTTATTGTAGGTTACTTACATGGATCTCTCCCTCTACAACAATCCTTTCTTTTTACAAACCTTTAGTCCTTACTTTTTGGTCTTTTGGTTTCCCCTTTTCTCATGAGTTGCATTAAAAAACTATGGATAGGACCCAATATTCCTCATGATGTACCATAGTATTATTTATTTATTTTATTTTTACATTTTATTTTGGCATCCCTTGGATTTCACTTTTGTGAGTTGCAGTGTAAGACCATGGGTAGGACCTGACCCTCTTCACAAAATACCATCTTTGGCTTACCTCATTTGTTTATTTAGTTATTTTTCTTCACATGCTTCTTTTTGGCACCCTCGTGGGTTTCTATTTTATGAGTTGTAGTGTAATACCATGATAGAACTTGACCCTCCTCATAAACTTACCATCTTGTTATTTATTTAAAAAAAATTATTTGATCCTTGTTCTTAACTTTAGCTTTTGCTTCTTTTGATAGATGGAATTTACACAACAATCTATGTTAGCATGTTTTCCTCCATTTACCTCATTCTTATGATAAGGAATCACACTTTACTATCATTGTATCCCTTTTTTCCCTTTATCATATTTTTTGCAATTTAAACTAATTAAATTGTGTTCCATGTGTCATTACTCTTGATTTCATTTCCCTTCACTCCACATTGGATAAGACAAGTTCAAAGTCAAGATAACACTTTTATTTTACCTATATTTATGAGACTCTTAGACCCCATGCTATTTGGAGTTCTCTCTCTTAGAAACCATGTCCCAAGAATTCAAATGAAAGTCATTTTTAACACCCATGTTTGGTTTTCCAAATCCATATGGAGGAGGAATAGAAAAAAAAATCCATTAAGAAAGTTAATAGAAAAATCCTTTGAAATAAAAGGCAATGCTATTTAAAAGGTAACATACAAATCTTAAATGTTAAAATCATACCAAAATACATGATTACAAGAACATCTCCTATCTTTAATCGAAACTCAAAGTTCAAAATTAGCCTCAAGTAGAGCCAAGGTCCATTGGGGTGTGGTAGGTTAATAGATTAGAATAGGAGAATTCAAAAAACTCTATGGTTTTACCTACTTTCTCATACAATTACTCAATATTTATAGTAGATCGACAACTTTGTAAGGGGTCTTGAAGAATGGGGAACACATTATGGGAAGGTAGGTCCATTTTAATTTTCATTAGATAGCCTTCACGGGATAATCTATATACTGCATTTGATGATCTAATACTTGTGTAGCTAAGAGAAGTTATTTAGAGTCCTTATCTTGAAAGTATTATTATTTTTACAAACCTAATATTGTTGTCTTGATGTTGATAAAGAGTCTCTCTACCTTGGTTTTTCCTTCATTCTCCCCTCCACCCATTTCATTTCCCCCCATTGATAGATAAATTATGATTCCAAATCTATTTTCCCTCTTCTTTAGTTCCTTCTTCTTCACATCTTAAAAACATGTTAGCATTACTTTATTTTAATTTTATCTATCCTTAGAGTGAAACAACATGCTTGAGTAACTCTGGATTACTTTATTTTACACCATAGACTTATGGTTCTAGACTTGCTTTAATTTCCTTTTACCATTTGTCATTGTTTTACTATCTTACTATCATGGACACCTCAGTTCATACCCTTTTTTCCATTATTGAGTGAGGTTGGCTTGTTAGTTATCACTCAAAGATGTTGTTTTCCCTTTTATGTACTTCCTTTTTCCATTGATGATTGAGATAAGGATTGTTACTGCTCACTCATCAATGTTGTTTTACCATTTTGTTTTTGATTTTTCATTTGATGTTTGATTACTAGCCTTTTTGACATGTATCCTTGGTTTGATTTGGTGAGATTGACTTTCTTAATTGAGATTTACTTTTTGAGTTTTTTAGTCTTTAGTAGCCTTGGATTTTTGGTTACCTAATTACTCTTTTTTTTTTACTTGGTCATTTGGTCTAACATAGCACTTGTCACCCTAGCTTGACATATTCTTAAGTATGTCCCATCCTCATAGCACTAGGTATCTTGGCTTTCCTATGTATATTTATTTTTTCTCTTTATTTTTATATTTTTGGGTTTGTCGAAAGCAGTCTCTACACCTTACATAATCAAAACTAACAACATAGAATATAATCATCCAGTGATGAAAGGTAAGTCTAGGTACACATAAATTTACTTTTTAGTAATTTAGTTTTTAGTTATTTCCCTTCTTGTCATTTACTTTCAGTTATTTTATGCTTCAAAATACTAATTTTGTTTTAGCATCAACATTATGTGTTTTTATGTTCTTTCTCAAAGCACCATCCCCTATTGCACCTTAGTGACATGTGATGAGATTCGAGTGGGGCATATGTATACACATAATATTTTTAACTTTTATCAAATACTAACACTTTACATCTTATAGGAACTCATCGAGATTCAACTCTCTAAGTACACACCTTAAAGGTTGTATCAGGAAAGGGGTGGGCAGACCATTAGTGCTTCATAGAATTTTTGTCCCTTATTTCCACTTATTACCAATCCAACCAGCCCCTAAAATCATTCCCTAAGTTATTACTCCTCACTTGCATACTCCAATATTTTTCCTCTTTCCATCCTTTTTTCCTTCACTTACATCCCTTTTGTTTATCAAATGTATAGGGTCAACTGGGTTGACCCTATATAGTTTTGAGATATTTTCACTTAAGAATTAGGCTAGCCTTTGGCTGACCTAGCTTGGTACCTAATGAATAATTATCCAAAACTATATTAGGTTGACTGGGTTTACCTTGTTGGCTAGGATTTTTGGAAGGGTTTAGGGTTAAATCCACATATATATACAAGATCGTTTTGTCATTATTTCAATATGCAATCAATAGTTATTATTCATTAGCACTTCTTTAAAATATACTCTTCCACCATTCTACTTGAGGATTCTTAGGTTAGGTTTCTACTTGGATAATCTAGTCTTATGGATAAGTCTTGGATGCTTTGGCCTTTCTTAGTGATCCTTACAAAACACAACAACCTATTATGAAGCCACATTGGCCAAGGGAGATATTGAGTCTCGATGGGTTCACATCCAGGTAAGTATTCTCTAACTTTTCTCCTCTCTTTAGTAGATAGAAGTAGCATAAGTATTGGCTTTGAATAATATTACTCTTTATATTCTATGTAGTCGAGTCTTACTCATACTTAGCTTAATTGAGATTCTCTTATACATTTTTTGATTGTTTACTAACCCCTCATATTATTTTACAAGCTTTGGTGAGTACTAGATTAAATTTACTTTCTTGTTATTAGTATAAGTAAAGTATTAAAACCTAAGATCCCATTAGGGTTATTTCATGATTGTGTTAGAATAGCGGATTTGGAACCTCCTTAGAATAGTGTATTATGATAAATGATCCCCTAATTGGGTCTAACAGATCCCCATATTAGTCATGCTCCTACTTAATAAAATGTATTTCCAATCAAAAGTGTAGGTATTCTCTATCTTCTCCTAGCCAAGATTTATTTACAGACATGTTTCATTTCTTATTGCATACAGAGCTGAGCCTATTGAAGTGGGCATGCCTTAAGGTGGTTGGACTTATAGAATAACTAGTGGAAGTGTAAAATGTTGGTCAACTAAAGTACTTGGAGGTATAAGATGAGTCATGAGGATACATGCTAATGGAATGGGTTGGGTAGAGGGAAATTTAGATGTAAGGATGCTATGCATAACCAAATCTAGATCCACTTGGGTAAATTTTAGAGGGGATGAAATGGGAAATAGGCAAGGTGTCACTTGAGTGGGTTACTAAGGGAAAGGGAAACTAGGGCACACCCCACTAGGTTGTTGAGGGACTCTAGGAATATGAGAAGGTATATTCATGGATGCATGTGGTTGGTCATATTTTGGTATGATCTTTGGGCTGCTACTAATGTCAAATGTTAGCATTTGTATTACCTAAGGTCGAGTTACATGGGGTTGAGTTTCCTTAACTTGAGATACCTAAGGCATGGGAGGTGGTAGATTTGGAGCATAGGTCCTAGGAGGATAATATCATAGAGGAGAGGGTTAAGGAGGATAAGGGGTTGGGACCCCTTTCCTCCTTAAAATTTGAGGAGGTGTTACCTGAACAACGCCTCTAGGTAGAGCTAATGTAAGAGAAGTAGGGATATCTTGGGATGATTGCCCAAGCTAAACCTACTTTATTTTCTTTTTCTTCTTGGCATCGAACCTAGTGAGAACATCTTTGTCATCCACATGATTAAGGTGGAACTCATCCTTATCACTAGGCTAGTGGTCATCATTGATATTGAGTTGGGATTGATATTTTTCCACATAAAGCTTGATAATGCCATGCGAGCCCTAATCTTTGTGATTTACCCTACCCATGGCATTTGAATATCTAAGTAAAATAATTTTATGTAATATAGGTAGAATTTGGTACATATGATGCCTGATGGTGATGGGGAAAGTTAGGCATGCCTTATATTATAATTTGTTGTGTGCTATTTTATTATGTATTATAGACTACATCAGACAACATCGATATAGTTTTGTGTTTTATGTTGTAACTACATCAACCATCATTGATATAATTATTTGTGTTTGTAGACAACATCAACCAACTCGATACAATCTCTCATGTTTTCACCCCTTACTATATTGAACAAATTGACATAATTTATTTTCTTTTATCCTATTTTTACACATGTGTGATTGTATTAAACAAATCAATATAATTTATTTTTCATCTATTTTTCTTAGATCTTTATCATATAGACTATATCAAATAGATCAACATAGTCTATTTCCTATTACTTTCAAAATTCCCATAATAAAATTTATATCAACCGAATCGATAATGTGTGTTTATTATCCCCTACCTATGTATCTATAATGAATAACTCAATATAGTTCACTTCTAGACTATATCTAAACTTTTTTGCTATAATACATTGCATTATTTGATATGGTCTATATCTCAAATTTCTTAGTTAAATAACTACACTAACATGTTTGATATAGTTTAAGCTCATTTGGTTTATTGAATTGGATGATATAATGACTTTTTATGTATTTTACCTTACTTGGCTAACCCAATTTAACCTTCTCTTCAAAATTACATAATATAGTATATTTTTGATGATTTCAAACATATAACACAACATGACATGATGGATTTGACTAATTACCATAAAGTTCCTAAATATCACCTTCCTTATACCTACATATAAAATATAGATGTAATCAATATTCATGTGGCCACTAGAACCAAAAACTATGGCCACTTCCTTGTCAACCTCTTTATCCACTTAATTATCCTCAAATGTGGCTATTTTTGAGGATGAGAAGATTTTTAGTATAATGCTAAAATGATTCTATTCATTAATTTAAACACTCAACATAAGGGCAATGACCCTACAATAATATATAACCTCATGTTGGTACCCCACATATGATGTCCTCCTCTACCTAGACATACCATTTATATAGGACTTGGGGTAAGTAGATACACAAATTATTCCCTTCCTTCATCTTCCACTATGCTTAGTATAAACATACCATGGAATTATTTCCTCTAGTGAGCCTACTCAAAGTTAACATAGTAATACTAATGTTAATGAAATAACTAATGCATCCCAGGTTACCTCTATTAGTCAATAAGCTCTCAATACTAATCAAATATTATTTCAAGCCATGAATCAAATGGATACCTTTCAAAAAAACAAAACCAATCAAATGATGAAAATATAAAATCAAATCTTACAATTTTAAATTTGTCCTCAACAATCTCAGTGGGGAGTGAAAATTTTGAATGTGCCCCATGCCCCCTACCCCACCCTTAGAGATGCTAATGGTAATATTATTCCTCAAACCCCACTCCTTAATAAATTCATCAAACATATTCTAAATAAACATTTAATCCCTCAAATTACAAGCATTGACATCAATGATATCACTCCTACTATCACTTGTAATGGATCCACTAATCCCACTTTGCATTTAAAATATTTTCATAACCTTTAAAAGGATTGGATTATAGCTAAAAAAATTTCATGGGATTCCTTCGATTGGTACAATAAAATTATGTCTAATATTATCTCTATCTTAAAATACTTAATTAATGCCTTAGTTCAATAATTTCAAACTAACAATCTTCTTGAAAATAATTTAGCCTATTTCATTAAATGCAAACAAGTAGAAGCTAAAATTGCTGAAACTTTAATTAAGCATTAGAAAACTTTATCTAAAAAATACAAACACATGGCAGAAGATAACATATTACATTTTTTCACCAACATTATCCATCACAAACTCCAGTATAGATTCAAGACTCTCTCCCTCTCCAAAAACTTTGGAAAAATCCCTTGATAAAACTATATGCCAATATTTCTTCATAAGATAATTTGAGCCTTCCCAACCTACATTTGGAACTCATATGATTATGAGATAAAAAAAAACATGTTACCATTGATGGTGTTACAAACATTTATGTTTATATAGATACTATTCATGGTATTCTTCCTAGTAGCTTCAATGAGGTGACTCTTTCCTAATCTTTTATGGAAAGTCCCTTCCAACCTTCTCCCTATTCATCATCATATGTGAACAATGTTCATGATGTTCACAAACCTATTTTTATAGTGTAAATCCAAAAATGTATTTCTAAACCTTCAGCATGAGAACTTGACCCTACTCTCCCTACCAAACATTTTATGATCTACAAAACATTTTTTTGTATCATGCAAGTTGGGGACATTCTTGTGAAACATGTAGGCAACTTTGGAATTTCACTCTTGAATTTACACTTGGTACTAATTTTGACCATGAAACCATGATCCAAAAATGTAATTCTATGAAAAGGTAAATATAGACCATGATTTGAAAGTAAAACACAATGCTCTTAATAAAGCTAATTCTCACCTTGATATATAAATATCCACTTCAAAATAATCAATATAATACTACACAACAACCTAAATCTAATGTTGTTGAATCATTGATTAACCCTCAATCCTTAAAAATGATGAAAATGTGGTCAACATGAACAATATGAGGTGGGTAGTATCTTATACTAATCCTTATCCACATTCTATTTAAAATATTTTTCCAAAATATAAAACCATTCAAGACACATATTCATCTCATTTTATGAATTTTGAGCATACATAAATTAATAATAACTCATATCCTATGAATTTAATGACCAACATGATAAAATTATGCAGTATTCTAATTTTTTAAACTATATCAAATACTTCAATATAGTTTGATAATCATTCCCCAACTATATCTTCCAACCTGATCTAGTCCGTTAGATTTCATCCCTCTATTATTGTTGCATCGACCAACCTAATAAAATTAGCTAGATTTGAACCAACTATATAAACCACCTTGATGTAGTCTATTATTTCTATATCCAAACCAACTAAAAAAACCAACTTGATGAAGTCTATCTTTGTTCAATATTTTATTACCACTACATTGACTAGCTCAATACAACTAGTTTATAATTATATTGTGCAACAAAATACACTGATCAAATCAATGCAAACTAATCCAATTGCTAAAACTAAATTGACCAATCTAAAATAACATAGTTAATATCAATCAAGTTGACTTAAACCCCATCATTAGCTAAATTACTTCAATATTACACACCTCTATCTTAGTCCGGTTTATCCCCTTAGGATATGATGAGTGGGACCCCATAACAAAACTCTCTCAACTTTCTTCTCAAATTATTTTTATTGAACTAATGAGGATTTATCCTCATCCTTATGATTGTAGACACCTAAATCTAACCACCAATAACCTCCAATTAGGGTTTTGGCCAATTTCCACCCAAAATACATAATTTGGCCCAAAAACACTAAAACATGCCAAATGATGTGAAACTGACATATTCAAGTGCCGATTTTGGCTAGGGTATCCCTAAATGGGGTAATGAAATTTATGGGATAGTTAACTTTAGTCAAATCATTTTGAGTCAAAATGCCAATTTTGCACTTGGGTACTCTAGATTGCTCTTTCATATCAAATCTCTTACACAAGACACCTACCTTCATTATTTTTTATTGGTAACATCCTAAATGGGAATAAAGTTCCAATGCATCTGATAGTAACTTCCAATTCCAATCTAGTCAAATTTTGGACCAATAACAAGGCATTCTGATCAATTTGAGTAATTTGTGCACAAAGTGTTTAATCATGCTTAAGAGCTAGTTAATCCAAATCAAGGCATAATAATAATTTTATGGAAACTTGTCGAATACTTATATTTGGAAATGAATATTGAATATCTACATCATCAGGTGACTTCATTTCTTGGGAAGACATCCCTAGGCCATAAATGCCATAAATATCAGGATTCATGCCCTCCATGCCTCAACAATGCCTTCTATGATGCCCTCCATGCCTCTTAATTGACCTTCTTCTAATGTCATGATGAGGATAATTATAAAATTAATTCTAAAAATTTAATTAATCCTTAACCACACATCTCAATCTTAGGATGGATTGTTTAGGTTGATTCTAGACATTCTCAAAAATCTATAAATAAGAGGCCTCACCACATGAATTTTAAGACATGATTATACAAATCTATAATATATTATTGATTACAAAGCTTCAATAAATTAGTGTTACCATGCCAAATTGATTCCAATCCAAGCCAAGCCAAAGCCACAAGGTGCCAAGGAGAAGAGGAGATAGCCAAGCCTCATTTGATGAAGACTTCATGAGCGCAAACTAAGCAAGCCACTACAATAAGCATTTTGGATCATCCAAGAAAGGTAAAAGAGGGTTTCTTTTACATTTTAGCTGTGTGTTTTATTCATGTTTGTTAACTAAACTCTCCTTAGTGTTTAGGCCTAGAGATGTTATGCTAGTTAGTGTGTTTCTTTCATTTTGTTTTCCTTTTGAAACTAACACCATACTAACCATCCTCTCTTGAGTCAAATTCCTAGATTCACATATGGCACACCTGGTGGGACTAGATGAATCCCACACATGAAGAAGATCATTTTATAGCTTTAAAATTTTCATTTGGATCATTAAAACTATTACAAATTAATTTTCTAACTTTGTTTTATTATTTTTGTTTGCCACGGGTTTACACAATAACTGACATCGATTAGTAAAACTAACATCAATTGGATAGCTATCATCAATCACATTGGTATAACTAATATTAATTAGATAATCATCATCAGTTATCAAATGTAACTATCATTTGTTATATAACTAATTTTGATCACTGTGTTTTTCTTAAAACATAGACCTGAGAGCTCTTTTTTTAAAATTCATTGTTTCAAACCTAAAAGAGCTTCAAGGCTAAATGACATGCTAACATTTTTTTTTTAGGACCAAGCTTGATACTTGCTAAAAACACGTTTTAAATCACCTTTTTCATGCTTAAAAATCAATCAAGAACCTTGTTTTGGTGTTTAACAAAAAAATTAGATGTTTATGGTGAATGTTTTCAAAGTTTGCAACTAAGACCATGGGGTCAAATGGACACCACCTCATTTTCCATTTGGGCTTAAAAATGAACTCACCTTTTCAAGCCTTTTGTATTCACTTAGTTGTTTAGATTAAATTTTTGTTTGGAAAAAAGAGGGATGTTGCATGTATGCTCTTCCATTTGTCCCCTTTAACTCTTGGAATCAAAAGTGCCATTCCTATTGCAAGTATCCTAGTTCAAGACTTAGAAATAAATTCATGTAAAGCACTCCCCAAAACATCATCAAAGTTTGGGTGACCTTGAAAATGACCTTAAAGTCTTTCTACTTTCATGCTTTCTTTATTTTTATGCAAACTTGGCTTGTGAGAGGGACTTCATCACCTCCCACAAATTGTTTAGGGAAGATTTGACTTGGGGTTTCACCTTCTGACATTGAATTTATTTGGCTTCTAACTGGAGTTGCACATAGGATGTGATGGCATTTTGGACATCATACTACACTGAGCAAACAATAAGATGTAGTGGTTGCAAAAATGACTAGACCTTTTTACAACAAGCCAAGTGATACAAACCCAAAATCCATGCTTTTCATTTACATTTTTTGGCATGAAATTTATTGTGCAATTGATTCCCCTAGAATATTTAAAAACTTGTTAGATCTTACACAAATCCCCACTTGTTGTTAAAGTATTATTGGTGCAAGGTGCACCTCAAGGTCCATGTCATAGTAATGTCATTTGAGAGAAGGGGGGTGTAAAAACCCTACTATATAATGCACATTTAATTTTGGATGAATACTTAAAATTCTTTCAAATGACGTATATTGACAGATTCCAACAATACCAAGCAACCTTATCAGTTTAGGATCTAAGAGTGATTAATTAGTGGAGTCTTGTCCTAGATTAAAGTCTTGTTTGAAGTCAATACTTGGTGTAAACAAACTATTCAAACCAAAAAACATACTCCTAATTTTCCTTTGAATAAAGAGGCATTATGCTGCCCATGTGAAAACATCAATGTGCCTAATTTAAAGTTCATCAAAAGTTTGGGAGTCATATCATCCACTTTAGCATAGTTATGTTGCCCAATTGAGTCTAGACCTTTACCAAAGTTGTTTAAAGTCCATTTATAATCTAAATTTATAATTGCACATTTATAAGTTCATAGGGTTGATGTGTTAGGTGGGTTCACCATTTGCACTAAACTTGAGGGAACTTAGGTTTAATTTTCAATTTGGGTTGAAGGTAATTTAAGACTCATAATCATTGTCATCACTTGATAGAATTAAGCCATTTTGTTCTAAACATTTTCACTTTGAGTCTATGCACCACAACATTTTGAGTCAAGAAAAGTAGTGTTATGCTATCAAAATTGTGGGAAATTAACTTTGCCTTAGAGAGTTTTTGAAACAAACTTTTTTGTCACACCTTTTGGGTAGTGTAGCATTGTTACACTACCTAAAAAATTTCAAATATTGTTTCATAGACCCTCTTTCATAGAGTTCAAATTTGTTCCTACATTTTTGGACCAATTAAAGTGTACTTTTATGATCTTTTGTCTAGTGCAGTTATACTATTCACTTTTGTCTAGCTTATTTGTCAAAGGAACCAAGTTTTATACCATTATTTATGAGAAAAAAAACTATCTCTGAAGTGCCTTTTGTTTTATACCTTATACCTAGTTGAGAAAGTTCATATCCAAGAATCAAATGCCTAGTGTTTGTTAGAAGTGTTTCAAATTTGTTAGATTAAAAATTTCATCTATTTCAAAGTCTAGATTTTGATGGCATTTGGCCAAAAGTCCTAGTTCATGCCTTGTTTGATCCTAGATTTTGACACTGCATTTGGCCAAAAGACCTAGCAACTTTTAAGTTTCTAGATTAGACTAATTTGAAACACTTCGACCTTAGAGTTTGACATTTAAATTTTTGATCCATTTACTAATTATCTTTGTGTGAACAATGAAACATTAGATACTTCATGCTAGCTTGTGTCCTCACAAATCTTTGCATGAACCTTTTGATCCTTTTGAATAATCTAGACCAAGTTGGAACATCATCTATTTTAGATTTTGTCCTTTTTAGAGTTTATATAACTCTTTGACCTTTTATTACAAAGCATTGACTATGGATCCCAACACGTATTCCTACACTCGTAGTGGACTCAAATACAATCCAGGGATTAGTATTGTAGTGGTACAAGAAGAAATGGTGCAAGACCCCTACACAAATAATATTCCTTATGAGATGGATTCCTATTCCTCTTATAATACTCAATTGGGGGCACAAGTCCAAGATCCATTGGCTAACTATTTGTTTAATGCACCACCTTATTTAGAACAAGACCAAGAATATACCACACAATACCTAGCTATAATATCCATAGTGGATGAGCCAGTTCTTCAATAGACATATTCTACTAATATGGATTCCACGTATGATACATTTTTGTTTGAGTGACATTTCTTAGAGAACAAAGATGAGATTTTGGTTAGATCTATAGAGGTAGGGGCCAAATTTACAACAGACTTCCCCCATGAAAATTTACCAAATCTAGTAAGAGTGCCCCATAATATCATTTATGATCAATAGGCTTCTTCTAGAAATCCTATGGCTCTAGTCCAAACAACGTATCAAGATCCTAATATATCTAATTGAGGCAAAAACATCATGGAAGATCACTTTAACTAAATGCAAACAACATATCAAACCTACTTGAATCTAACACATAATTTCAATTAGATGAACATGATAAGCAAACCTCTTATTGACTTAGTTCCTTCAATAGGAGTGTTGATAGAGTTAACACGACAAGAGAATCTAGGTTCTAACGCATTCATGCAAACCACTTTGATGGCTAACTTGATGCATATGCCTATTATTAAATAAGTGTCTTTAGCCTCTACACATAATAGTGAGCCAAATATAGTGAGTAATATGTAAACAACATCCAATCCTGATCAAAGTGGTACTAGCACACAAATAACTAGCTAAAAACACATGTCTGTAGTTAATCCCATGAGTAGATCATCATACTAGGGAATAGAAGTTTCTACATCCTAACCTCAATCAGCTATTTCCTCAAGCGTATAACCTACATGATTAGGTAATAAAACAAATGGCCAATGTCACACCTCAATGATAGAATGTGATGAATCCTACTCTTCCTCAACAAATAATGAGTAGTATTCCACAAAAGTAGGCATAATCTAGTGTATCAACATAATAGAGGATAAATACATTGCCACCTCAATCAAGGGCAACTAATGTCCCACCTCACCAGGTAATGATAAACATACCTCTTTAGTCATAAACTAATATGCCAATCAAAAACCAAGCAATGACTAGTCAACAACGTGTCAGTGATAGATGCCAAATCTATAACCTATTTTCACTTCCCCATAGGGATTCATATAACAAGGAAGTTTCCATGTTTCTCAAGTAACTACTAGATAACCATTGGTTCAAAATGTTCCACAAGTTCAGAGACAGGGTCTTGGTCCACAAGTTCCTACTCAACAATAAGGTTTGATTAGTTGACAACATGTCCCTTTTCAACCATAGCATGCACAATATAGTTATATCCCTCCATCCAAACCACAAAATCCTCCAAGTCAAACCTTTATCACCAACCCAAACCAAAATATTTCACAACCAAATATGTAATTTTAAGTACATCCTATTCCATGTATGCATATTCTTGGTCTATTCCATAGCTAAACCAATGTACCCCAACAGGTATTTCCATAATACATTGGTCAAAGTGTCCCAGTTGTGACCTCCTAACCATCGACCCAAACTAGTATTCTCCCTCAAACCAATGTTCCTTCTAGTTTCCTATCCCAAGAATTTTAATAGATGAAATATGTAAATTCTACCATTCAGGCTGGGAAACAAACTAAAAAGTTTAAATTGGATGACGTGTGTTCCTATCCATTCAACATGGAGTATTTTTAGATACTATTTCCTCTAGGATACAAACCACTAAAATTTGACAAATATAAAGGGAAAGGTGATACTAAGGCCCATTTAACTTAATTATTTGTCACATGCCAACTCATGGCATATAGTGACATATACCTTTTGTTGTTGTTTCCAAGGAGCTAGGCTGGATAAGCCTTGGATTGGTTTTTAAAGTTGCCAAAAATTTAGTAATAGATTTTTATGATCTTTTTGATAAGTTTATACAACACTTTTCCTATAATCTTGAGCATGAGATTTCATTAGTGGACTTAATGCAAGCAAAGAAAAAAGGTGGTGAAAGTTTTACAAGTTATCTTAAATGATGGAGAGCCCTTGCAAGCCATTTCACCCATAGTTTACCAAATAAATAATTAGTCACTGTGTTTACTAAAAATTTGCATAGTGAGATAGCATATCATCTAGAGTTATAATGTCTACATACTTTCAAGCAAATCATCGATAAAGGCTTGTTGATTGAGCGAGAACTCATCAATAAAGGAGTCATCAAGCTTAAGTTAACTAATCAAAATTAAAGTACCAATTAGGGAAATGACTAACATCAACATCCCATTCAAATGCAAATAGCGTAACTGGCATAAACTAATAACCAAGAAAGACTAAAGCAATTCAACTACCATAAGAATGTTGTGGGAAATGGAGTAACCGAATATCATCATGTCCAAATAGTGCAAACATCATCTGTACCACCTTTTCAGCTTACTCCTACCCAAAAACCTCTCCAACCAATGTTGTAAGCACAACAACCAAAACCTACACAACAAATACAATAACCTTTACCATTACAAACCTCTCCTCCTAGGAGAACCATGCATGCACGTTATGTCTTTAGTGACCTAGGAGAATCTATTGAGTCTATATTTTGTAAGCTTGCTACCACTAATCTAATTAGTTGGCCTATACCAAAGCATTATTTATAAGGTATTCTTTATCTTGATTGTTACTATGAAAATAAATTCTATGACTATCATCAGGTCAATGGGCATAATCTATGAAGATGTGTCCAAATCAAACATTTGATTGAGAATATGTTGAAGAATAGAGAGATAAAATTAGATATTGGTGCTTCCACTTCCAATCAAACTCTTGGGATTTATCAATACCCCTTTCCTAGACATAATAATCATTATAAATAAAATAATTAGCAACAATAAAAATAACAACCAATGCAACAACAAAATCAAAGGCCAAACTAGCTAAATCAACAAAATCAATAGCAAAAACCACAACAATAGAATAATAAATAAAACTAAGGTCAGAACAATAACAACCAACAAACCTACCATGCGATTTCACATGACTACAACAAGGTTGTAGGTCATATTGTAGGGGGTAGGGTTAATACCATCTCCATTAATCCTAGACCAAGCACTAATCAACCTAGATCATTGCTAAATAATAACATTCAACCAAACTACATAGATAATCCTTCTTTGACTTGGGAGTGCATATAGGCAAACTAACAAACTAGGACTTCCCATTTTAGACCTTATATTGATAACTCATCCTTATCACATGACCACATACAAGTGCATTGGTAACTGAGACTTGTCTTGTCTGTTTCCACACCATTACCAACATTTTTTAACAATAATGGTCTGGTATTTAATCCTGATTGTGTAATCACAACTCAGAGGTTAAAGATTACTATCCTAGGCCCACAACCATCTGCCACTTTACCTATCATCCAACCAATCATTCAACATCAAAATAAACCATTCATTCTTAACCAAGATAAGAAGTTTGATATTATGGAATAATTACAAAAGACATTGATATAAATTTTTACTTCAGATTTGCTATGAATGTCAATAATCCACAAGAACATCTTGAATGAGTTTTTGACTCAATCCACTATTTCTAGTGACATATCCCATGATAAATTTCAAGCTTTGTTGGACACCTAGTTCCATCCCAACAAGTCAACTTTCAACCAAAGCGATATGTCTTATGTTGGCCTACTCCATAATAACCCATTATACATAAAAGTTTATATAAAGTGACATAAAGTGAAATGTGTCCTTATAGATAATGGATCAAGCCTCAACATAGTGTCTCTAAAGCTCATCAGGCTTCTTGGGTATACAATGGCAGATCTCCAAACAAAAATGATAACCATCAAAGTCTATGATAATCAGGAAAGAGAATCACAAGGCACCATTAGTTTGCCAATTATCATTGGGCCTTTGACCCATGATACACTTTGCCATGTGATTGATCTTGAGTTATCATATAATATGCTTCTAGGAAGGCCTTGGTTACATGAGATTCATGTAGTTCTATCAATGCTACACCAATGTATCAAGTTTTCCCACTCAGGGATGGAAGTGAATATTCTAAGAGATTTACACCCATATGAACACTACAAACATCTTGAGGCTGAATTTCAAAGCTACAATTATCAATACAACATAAATCTAAGTTCTAAGCAAGATAAAGAAAAGGATATACTTATTGATCCTTCACTAGATAATTGCATAAATCCTAATACATTGGATTCCCTTTCCAACATGCTATCTCTTGAAGCTTCTAATCATTTCACCATTTCAGATAATGGATTGGGAGAGTATGTGACCCATGATACATTTTATATTTCTAATCTTCCTCAATAATCTAAAAACCTTTGGGTGACCTAAAGTCACTCCACATATGCATTGGTATCAAAAGAACAAAGATAAGGGCCCTATCAAATTTATACCAACATATGGCCTAGAACTAACCCTCTTGAAGGGGATGAATCATGGTTATACAATGACAACCAAGATAATTATTATAAAAATGCAAAGTATCATATTCCCAATAGGATCATGGAGCATCACAATTATGAAGGAAGAGGCCTCAGATTGAATCATCAAGGAACCATCGAGCCAATTTCCATGACTAAGTATGAAATATCTTATGGACTTGGATTTAAACTACTTGGGGGTGACCCCACATATCTTATTCAAACTCCATCACCAATGACTAGTGATGATAATGCTGACAACAAAGCAAAGTCTATTCATAGCCTCACCTTTGATGACCTAGCTAAAACCAACATGTTTGATAATAATTCCATTTGTACCCTTACCCTAGCCATTCATCATAACCCATTACCACTATATTATCCCCAACTGATAGATTGGGACCAACAAGAATCTAGTCTAGTGATTGATGAGTTACAGAATAATGAGGCATTTTATGACTTCTTAGGCCTTAGAGATAATGTTTTATTGGGAGATCACAAATCAAGATTCTCAATTACATTATATCCTACATCATGTTTTAGAGAGTAACTGAACACCCTTAGCCAAAAACAAATAAGTAAAACATTGAGGTCTCAAAGTGAAAACCTCTTTGACGTGCTTTTTGACCAAGGAAAAAGTAAAGATAAAGGCTAGTCTATTGGTGAAAACCTATTTTAAGTGTTATTATATGGGGGTGTTCATTCTTCTTTGAATTTAGACCAAAAGACCACCAAGGATAAACTTGCCTATGGATCTGAGTTTAGCTTTGAGAAACAACAAGTATTTGATCAAATTATTCAATAATTTCCAACTATTTTTGTCACATGGATATATATCCCATTAGTGGACTCAAATTCATCAAGCCTAGGAGAAGTTGAAGAGTAAGTGCTAACAAAGGACCCTGACATAATCTAATAGTTCAAGTCATTCCCTACTATTCTAGAAGACAGTTTGAACCTTCTAGTCGAAGATACAATAGAGATGAATATCAAAAATCCATCAAACTTGAAATGGATAAAATGAGGCACATCCCTCACTAAGGAGGAACATGAAGTCTTTACAACTCTATTAATATTTTTTATAGATATCTTTACATGGGCCTATTCTGACACGTTAGGTTTAGAACCGACCTTAGTTCTGTACCACCTTATAGTTAATCTTGATGCCAAACTAGTAAAACAAAAGCTATATAAGATACATCCTCACATTATTGTATTGGTAAAGAAATATTTGGAAAAACTCTTAGAAGTAGGATGTATCCAATCCATCGACTACTCAGAATGGATCTCTAATGTGGTACATGTTAGTAAAAATCCTGAAGGGATCAAAATTTGTACTAATTTTCAAGACATCAATAAAGCTTGTCCTAAAGATGATTTTCCATTACCTAATATCAACATGATCATCAACTCCATGATAGGTTATGAAATTATTTCACTCATGGATGGATTTTCAAGATACAACTAGAGCAAAATAACACTAGAAAACCAACATAAAATAGTGTTCACCACTCTATGGGGAACATTGTATTATTAGGTAGTACCATTTGGCCTTAAGAATGTTGGAGATACATATAAAAGGTCCATGACTATCATATTCCATGATATAATGCATGATATTGTTGAAGACTATGTTGATGACGTATTAAGAAAATCCAAAATCAAGGATGACCATCTAGTAGTGTTGTGTAAGATATTTGAAAGATTATGAGAGTACAAAGTTAAACTCAATACAAATAAACATGTGTTTGGTGTAACTTTAGTAAAATTACTTAGCTTCATCATGTATCATAGAGGTATTGAAGTTGATCTGACTAATATCCATGCTATAACCAAAATTCCACCACCAACTAATTTAAATTAACTCCTTAGTTTGTAGGGTAAGATCCAATCAATCAGATGCTTCATCTCTTAGTTAAAAGACAAGTTCCATCCATTTACACACCTTTTTAAGAAAGGAGTTACATTTCACTAAGATGATCACTTCCAAACAACTTTTCAACAACTCAAAGACTATCTTATTAATCCACCTATTTTATTACCTCTTATTCTAGGAAAGCTATTCTTGTTATACTTATCAGCTATTGACCATGCTCTAGGGGAACTCTTGGCTCAACATGATGACAATGGAAAAGATCATGCCATATACTACCTAAGCCATACCTTGGTTTCATATGAACATAACTATGCACCTATTGAAAAAGCTTATTTGGCCATGGTCTTCATAACTTAGAAACTGCACCATTACATGTTGAATAATAAGACCATGGTCATTTTAAAAGTAGATCCACTCAAATATCTTCTATCTAAAACAAATTTGAAAGGTAGAATGTATAAATAGATCATGCTTCTTAGTGAGTTTGACATAGAGTATGTCAACCATAAGGTAATCAAGGGACAAGTTCTTGTAGATCAACTTGTTGAAGCACCTCTCACAGACACACAACCACTCACATTTTAATTTCTTGATGAATCCATAATTACCATCATTGACACACCCCTTGAGGAGCATCCATGGAAGATGTATTTTGATGGTTCATTTTCTACACATGGATCAGGGGTAGGCCTATTGTTTATTACACCATAGGGGGATCTAATCCTTAAATCATTCAAAATTAGATTTTCTTGTACAAACAACATGGCCGAGTATGAAGCACTTATTATAGGACTTCAAAAACTAGTGCATTGGAATATATCTCTTCTCCAAGTTTATAGTGATTCTTAGTTAATCATCAATCAGGTCATAAATCATTTTTAGACCAAAGATGTCAAGCTGGTTCTATATATAACCATGGTTGACACTCTTAAGCAATAAATTGCCAACATTCAATTTGAGCACATACTAAGGGCTAGTAATAGAACTGTAGATGCAATGGCTACTATTGGCTCTCTGACTCGATAAATAGATAAAGCTAGAGAGTATCAATTCCTCATCAAGAATTTTTTAGCACTAGCACATGAACCTTCAACCATTGTAATGATTTGTGATATTGTTGGTCCTAATTATATCTAGTACTCAAACCTTTATAGCTATCTTCATGACCAAGTTGTACCACCTAACCTATCTTAGAAACAAACCAAAGCCTTCATTCATCATTCCACTCATTATACTCTACCTAGATCCACCCTTTACCTTCATAATTTTGATGGAACTCTCCTTCATTGTTTAACTTTGGTAGAGTCTACACTAGCGTTAAGATAAGTTCACAAAGGAGTATGTAGTGCTCATTATAATGGGGTAGTCCTATCCAAAAAGCTCTTACGTATTAGTAATTATTGGCCTATAATAGATGTAGATGCCATTGCATATGTAAAGAAGTGTGACAAATGTCAATGGCATGCTAATCCGATTCATGCCCTAGTCAAAAATCTAAAATTGATGTTGACACCATGGCCATTTCTACAGGGGACTTGACCTCATTAGGAAGATCAACCCCACTTCATCTGATAGCCATAAACATATCCTTATCAACACTAAATATTTCAGAAAGTTGGTTGTAGTTGTACCCCTCACTTACGTGAATGGAAAGCAAATTTCCAAATTAATCTTCAACCATTTAATTTTTCACTACGGTATCCCCTCTAACATTATATCTAATAATGGAGGATCATTTAAGAACAAGGACGTAGATTAGATATGTATCAAATATAACATCACACAACATTTTTCTATAGCATATTACCCTCAAGCTAATGGCCAAGTCGAGGCATCCAACAAAACCATTGTCAATAATCTCAAAAAGTTTTTCAATGATGCCAGTCATGATTGGCACTTATCGATATTCCTTGCCCTTTAAGCATATTGTACCAATCATCATACCCCCATAAGAGCCACTCCATACTTGTTTATGTTACTGAAGCTATCCTTCCCATTGAGGTCAAATTTCCTTCACTGTGCATCTCTTTCAATCATGTCCTAGATGATCATGACTATCGAGTAGCTCACCTACAAGAGCTAGACCTACTTGATGAGAAATGCATAGTTATGCTCAACAATCTTCAAGCATATCAGAACTAACTTAAAGGCCACTATAATTGACATGTTAAGTATAGAACATTTGAACTTGATGATCTTGTTCTTAAATAAAACCAAAAAAATACCATGGCTAAGAAGAAGCATAAAGGGAAATTCAAAAAAAATTGGATAGGGCCTTTCATCATTATGGTAGATTATGGATCTGGAGCATACAAGCTTGCCACACCAGATGGAGATAAATTTTTGAGATGATGAATGTTATTCATCTCAAGTGGTACTATGCTTGAGCACTAATGTGTATTATTTGTAAGGACCATTTTAGCTATGCCATTCTATCACTATTATTCTTTGTATACATATCATCCTTATCCATCCTCTTAACTGTATCCACTTTATGCTTCTAACCTATCAACCAAGTGTGTTCTAAATCCTAGCCCATTTGACCTTGGTTTTTGATATTCATTATGCATTTTTAACATCAATATATTTGATTAGTTTCATTAGTTGGTTCAAGTACTTTAGAAAGAGATCATATTATAGAACAATATGACAAATGTTTTGATAGTTACATCCTTTATTTTTTATTTATTTCTTACCACCGGTCTTGCTATTAATTATCACCACCTTTGGGAAAATTATTACCATTTATCTATGTTGTTGTGTCCTGGTTATAACTGCCTATGGGAAAACTAGGGGTAACATTAAGCCTTGATGTACCAACTTACCACTTCCTATGTTATACTATGCCTTTTTACCAACTGTACCTATTTTGTTTAAATTGACTACTACAATAGTTGAATTCCTCTGCTGTAAGGGTGGAACTACAGTGACTTGAGGTCCTACTTTGGGACTATGTAGGCAACACTCGATACTTTTTGAGTTCAGCTCAATCACCCTTTCCACCATGATTTCACTATTTTATGAGAAACCTAAGTTTGAACACTCTCTCTATTTTACGAGCAACCTAATCCATGCTCTCATCATTTTTTGAGAAACTTAAATTTGAATACTCTCACCATTTTGTGAACAATCTAAGTTTGAACACTCTCACCATTTTACAAGTAACCTGAATCATGCTCTCACTATTTGGTGAAAAACCTTAGTTTAAACACTCTCACCATTTTGTGAGCTTGAACTATTTAGTGTCTCATCATTCTTGATCAAGTTGAGATACTTCTAAAAAAATTCAAAAACATTTGAAACATAAGTAGAAAAGAATAAAAACATTGACCACTTCTTTGCCTTAAGGATTGTGGGAACCCATATTAAGTTACAAGTAAATCACTTATCATTTAATTTCCCCATACTTTTTATCCTTTTTCTCTCATGCACTTACCATTTTACAAGACCATTCCTATTCTTCTATCACATCCATTTCTATTTTTTCCCCTCAGTTATCACATTCTTCCCATTCCCTGGGAGAACTACATTTGGCTTGAAGTTTTTTATTAGATATTACATCTATGGAACTATGTAGGAAACATCCACTTGCCTAGTGCATATGGAGATAGCTCGACTACCCCCTTCTGTTTCTTCTATTCCCCTATTTTTTTTGTTTGTTTATTTTTCACCTATTTTCTAGGGGCAATGTTCGTATGGGTTCTATTGTATTATTTGTTTGTTTTTGCTTATTTTGTTTGTTTTTCTATCTTTTTGTTTGTTTTTGGCACTATTGCCTTGATTTAGTTTATGTGTGTTCATTAGGTGATTCTTTAAACACACTTATACTTGAATCTATCCATATTCATATGTTTATAATGTCATCATGATTTCTATCATTGGTGCATTATTTTCTATTGAGTATTGGATTATGGGAGTCAGTCCTTATGCATATTTTGGCCAAGTCCTTATAATGTAATACCATAATATCTATTGACACATGCTACAATAAATCTTAGCTTCAAGAAGTCTATTCAATAATGGTAACATCTCTTTGGCATCGACATCCTGATCCCATCCTACTCATATCCCAAATAGAGTAATTAAACATGAAAGAATTTCAACCTTTATTAGTTTGAATGAGCATCTCCCTACTCGTAGGTTATTCCAATTCATCATTACCCTCTATGTTAAGTTGTCATCATCCTCAGCCAAGTTTATCATGTTTGCCATAATCAGGGTCCAATGATTATAACCGCCTATGGGCAAATCATTACACACCATCCCATCTGCATTTATCAATGATTATAACCACCTTTGGGCAAATCATTGTGTTGTCACCACTTTAATTTTTCTACCCATATAGGGGCATGTTATTTTATTGTTTGCTTGTTCTAACTAGGGCAGCTCCATCTTCTTAATGATTATAATTACCTTTGGGTAAATCATTGTGTTATCATATCATGTTGCCACTATCAAGGTGCAATGTTTATAACCACCTTTGAGAAAATCATTGTACACCATCCAACCTGCATTCTCAATGATTTTGACTACTTTTTCAATATCATTATGTTTTCACCCCATTATCTTTCCTTTCTTTGGTCCCCTTGTTTTTCTTTTTCTTTTTGAGAGACCATTGGCTGACCTAATTATGCCAACCATTCCCTCGAGAGGGCATCATATAATTAGTTTATCATCATTGCAGTTGTAGGCATACATGACCTTTTCATTCTTTGAGAAGATGTTACTATTCTTATATATTTCAATTCCTTCCTAAATAGGGGCAAACTATAGACACCTAAATCTGCCCACCAATAACCTCCAATCAGGCTTTTTGGCCAATTCCCACCCAAATTGCACAATTTAGCCTAAAATTATTAAAACATGCTAAATGATGTGAAACTAACATATTAAAGTGCTGATTTTGGCTAGGGTATCCCTAAATGGGGCAATGCAATTTATGGGCCAACTAACTTTGGTCAAATCATTATGAGTCAAAATGCCAATTTTCAACTTGGGTGCTCTGGATTGCTCTTTCATATCAAATATATTGTAGGAGACATGTGCCTTCATTATTTTTTGTTGGTAACATATTTAATGGGAATATGGTTCCAATGAATCTAGTAGTGACTTCCAATTTCAATTTAGTCAAATTTTGGACCAATAACAAGGCATTCTAATCAATTTGAGTAATTTGTGCACAAAGTGCTTAATCATGCTTAAGAGATAATTAATCCAAATCAAGGCATAATTAATAATTTCATGGAAAATTGTTGAATACTTATTTTTATAAATAAATATTTAATATTTTCATCATCAGGTGACCTCATTTCTTGGGAAGACATCCTTAGGCCATAAATGCCACAAATATCAGGATTCATGCCATCCATGCCTCATCAATGCCTTCCATGATGCCCTCCATGCCTCTTAATTGCCACTTTTTCCAATGTCATGATGAGGATAATTATAAACTTAATTAACAAAATTGAATTAATCCTCAACCACACATCTCAATCTAAAGATGGACAGTTCAGGTTGATTTTAGACATTCTCAAAAATCTATAAATAGGAGGCCTCACCACATGAATTTTAAGACATGATTACGCAAAGTTATAATAAAAAATTGATTAAAAATCTTTAATAAATTAGTGTTACCATTCCAAATTGATTCCAAGCCAAGCCAAGCCAAAGCCACAAGGTGCCAAGGAGAAGAGGAGATAGTCAAGCCTCCTTTGATGAAGACTTCATGAGCACACACCGAGCAAGCCACTGAAAAAAGCATTTTGGAGCATCCAAGGAAGGTAAAAGATGGTTTATTTTGAATTTTAGTTGTGTGTTCTATTAATATTTGTTAATGAAGCTCTCTTTAGTGTCTAGGACTAAAAATGCTATGTTAGTTAGTGTGTTTCTTTCATTTTGTTTTTATTTTTGACTAAAACCATACTAACCATCCTCTCTTGAGTCAAATACCTAGATTCACAATGATCACTCAATAAAAATATTATTTGAAATGAATATCCCTAGACCTCCACCTATAGATAAATAAGCTACCTTGTTTGTGTCTGAGGACAGTATTCTCCAACAATGTTATTGTTGGGCCTTAGATCCTAGAGTCTGAAGGCACTCATGGGTTTGAGTGTTTTAGAGGGGGAAAGTGGGGACAATGCATGGGTAAATATATCCCCTCATTAATTTTATGACTAACATTGGTTAAATCCAAGGACTGAGTTGTTTAACCTTATTTTTATATAGAAGTAATTTTTACCACCAAATGCTTAAGATGTGTGTAGTTACACTTGGTATTCATTACTAGTTGGAGAAACCCTTAATAATTATTGATACTATTCCAAATCTTATGGATTTATAAATAATGAGATGAGTGTGATGTTTAAAATAAACATAAATAGGGAGAGAAGAGTAAGGCAGAAAAGTGGCGTTTCTAGTTTAAAGAACATTGATGCTTAGATAAATGAAACATGCTAAGTCATAACTATAACATTATGTGCCTAGTTCATTATTTGTACAAAATTTTAGCCATTCGATGGGTAAGCTTCAAAGGGACACTGACATGAGTATTTCACTTGTAGGTCCTTCACAAAATGAGAACACCCAAAATATTTTCAAAAATTAACACACAAAGCTTTTTAAAAACTTTATAATTGAAAGTACATAAATCA
The DNA here is from genome assembly GCA_037957365.1 of Torreya grandis. Taxonomy (NCBI): domain Eukaryota; kingdom Viridiplantae; phylum Streptophyta; class Pinopsida; order Cupressales; family Taxaceae; genus Torreya; species Torreya grandis. Next base: position 1,615,463 of record JARHVA010000569.1, read on the forward strand.
TAAATTATTAACAACATATTGGGAATAATATATAAGGAGTTAGACTAGTATATTCACAATATAAACACCATATTTATATCTGCAACATAAGCACAAAATCACCCCTATTTCATAAACATTCACTTAAACTTAGAAAAAAATGGACTACACTTCATGTGAAGAGAACTAGATCAAAATAATAAAAGCCTTTTATTTATTTAAACATTGTTCTTTTACATATAATGTTGAACTTTACAAAGTATTTTAGTTTACAATATATAAAGGATGGGGATCACCTCCAAAACGCATGAGATTCCTATCATTGGCCATGATGACTACTCAAAGTTGTTATAACTTCATATACTCTAAATAAATAAAAGATTCTACACCCTTCCAAAATATACTCCAGTGAGCCCACTCAGTTGATCTATTGATGAGTTGGAGAAAATCCACCTCCAAGCTATTTGGGTTGTGCTTCCTTAATTATCAACATGGCTACCACTGGATCAAACTCTCGATCTAGCTTGGGCAAATTCATGGTGGCTTCCATAATATCACCTTTGATTGGGCCATCAAACTTTGATACACCTTGAATTGGGATTCTATGGACACTTTTACTTCCAAGTCCAAGATGATGCTTGAACTAGACTAAGTTGAAAGTTCTGACACTACCTTGGCTCCAACTTTATATGCTTTCACTACCTTCCTCTTCATGGCTTGGTTGAAGTAACCTAGGTGAACTCCAAACTCACCTATATTTAGTAGGGTATCTTTTGGTGGGATAACATAGTGATGTTGACCTCCTTGAAGTAGGTCAACATATTTTCCATGCTTTCTTATAAATGTTTCACAACTATTTGTTCCAAGGTTAGCCACTTGTTAATTTTAGTCCTCATGCTTCTAGCATACATGGGATAGGGACTCAAGTTTTATATGGGCATGATTTTTATCTCTAGGAATATGCCCTTGTGTATGACCATGATGATATTTTTTCACTTTCTCTCCATGAGAGAAATTATTTTTAGATATGCCCGCACCCTTAGGAGATGTGCCCTACATTTGGTTAGTGTTTTGACCACCTCACCTAGAGTTAAAAAGAGATACATGAGGGCATCCTTGACCCATATAATCAGTTACACAAGGAATTAGCTCTTCACATGTGATTTAAGTTCCTAGACCTTATCTTACATCTCCTCTATCAACTTCTATTACATATCATGTGTGACCTAGAGTATATAGACTAGATCCTCAGCTACTCTTTCTTCTCTTGTGGGTTTTATCATTTTGGTGAGTGAGAAGAGGTTTTGTTGAGTTTTCTAGATCATAGGGCCTCCTCATTAGAATAAATTATATGTTAGGATCCTCTTCATGTCCCCTAAGGTCCTATCAAACTCCAATTATATTTTAGGATCCCCATGTACAATCATCTTGAATTCCTAGGACACCAAACTCCTCCCAAGGTAGAAAAGGATGTTGGTGGGTGGTAGAAATGGAGATGACTGGTAGAGGCCTAGCTAGAGGAAGAATGGATGAGGTAGAGTGATTAAAGGATTAGATCAATGGATGAGGATGAGTCATGTGAGAGAAATGAGTCAACATGAAAGGGGAAGCCCATGGGAACTATTAACTATTTCAGTCACCATTTGGTTGTAACATGGATTGCAAGGTTTACCTAATATTCATGAGATCATACCATGATTACTAATGGGAGAAAGATTAGTATTCAAATAACACTATTCATGGTTACTATTGTCTCCAAATCTTGCACCTTAGAAGAGGGTGTTTAAGCCTCTTCTAGATTTGGGCAACATTATATTACTTCCAGGTGTGTGGGGCACCTATGGTGGAAGTAGGCCTCTAGGATTGAAATGGATAATTACCTAGATATGTCTTGATGTAATTATCACCTAATATAATAATTTATTATGTGAAAAGGGATAGGAGTTACATGAAAGTAAAATATTCTAAGGGGGTGATACACCATGAATATCTCTACAAGATTATCATACAAATACACTAAGAGACAAGACTCAAAAAACTAGCTTCTACCTCTTAGAGCACTCTAAAATTAGCATTTCATACATGAGGGTGGTATATATCAAAGACTACTCAAGGTGAGTTAACCAAAGATTAGTTTTAAACACTAAGGCTTATTTTACACTTAAAAAGTAGACTCATACACTTAACAACACTTCATGTGACATGTTAGAATGAAACAACTTGCATCAGACATGGAAAGATTGAGAGGAAGTAAGGATTGATATCAATCACTTGACTTTTCATTATATATCTCTTCACACACTTAGACAAGATAGTTTTTAAGATCAAAACTAGATTGTATATCTTATTTTAAAGGAAAAGTACAATATCAAAATAGTAGGGCTTCACCATACTATGTGTGGTCTCTTTTCAATAGCCAAAATGGCTTACATTTATAGAGCTTGGAAGAAGAGAGAGAAAAGAGAAGTTTAAGAGGCACAAGGACAAGTGTCCAAATATGAAAATTAGTTACAATGCATGTGGATGAAGTGTAAATGGGGTCAGGAAATTTATTTGCACATGATTCTATTCCAAACAAGCCTCTTCTCCACATGTGGTGTAACATATCTTCAATCACTCTCTCTTGGGAAATCGTCTTCATCATGGGCTTCCTTGAGCATTCCAAAATATATTAAGTACAAGTGTCTCATGTGTACTAAGGAGAGGAAGTTATAAATAGGTCTCCACCTAATATGGAAATTTTCCTTATGGATATTCTTGTACACAAACATAATCATCATCTACAACCATGATTACTCTCTAATAGGATTTTCTTGACAATTGACACTAGAATATCTATATCCTTTCTAATTGTATGTTCCAGGGGTCTTATGACACATGGTAGGATAATTCATAAACTTAGTTCCATCAGGCACATCTTAAAAATTCTCCAAATTTAGATTACCACTCTTTTCACTTTATCACTTTAGAGACTGGTTACAGTGAGGGGCCTAATATGGACACTTATGAGCATTTATAAGCTCTTAAAATGTCATAGGAAGTTGTTTCAAGTCCCAAGCTACCCTCCCAAGTGATTGGTATCCCATGATCATCTTTAGGACCTACAAAACACAAGAAATTGTAAAAAAACTTGATTTTTGCCTGATCTATATGGATTCCATACAATATAATTTAATTGGAGGGTGTCTAAGATATTATTATACAATTTTCCAAAGTTTCATGGCCTTTTCACCCCCTCTTCATGCTTAATTTTCAAAATTTTCCCAATTGGGTATGTATTGAGGGTTTATAAGGGTTTTGATGTGATTTTAGGTCCTAACATTTGTTCATAAAGAATATATGTTGGAAATATAATAAAATTACACTAATGTATTATTGAGGACTCTATCTAACTTTTCTAGTCACCTCAGGGTCCCATGCAAGGTATCAAGGGAGATTTGAGCTTCTCAATTTGGCCACTTGAGCCATTTTCATTCATTCTATGAGGTTTGGGAGATTTCAAGTCAAAATATGGCTTATTTATGGATTAACCTACATAATAAATTTTCAAAAACCTTTATATACATCCCAAAAACATGTTCCCATCACTATAATATCTCTGTTGGAGCTAGAAATGAAGAGTGACCCTATCTAACAACTAGCCCTAGGCCTTCTCCAAAGGATCTGCTTACAACTTAGACTCCATATGAATCATAAATGGATTAACCTACAAGGTGATTATTTAAAAACTTCATATATACCTTTGTAAATATGACCCAATTCATTTATATGCTTTCTTAAGGCCCAAACTAAAAGTGATCTCTCATTTGAGGCTAGGTTTGCATGTTGTCTCACTAGGTATGCCTATAGACCTCCCTGTACAAACCACTCTATATATATTATAAACTTATATATATATATATATATATATATGTTTATAATGTTTCTATAGGTGTTTTAAAACTATAAAAACCTTAGCTCAAGATTTTTTTGACCTCTAGTCCATGTTTCTACCTTCTTCAACAAGAAAATAGGGCCTGTACAAGGAGGAAAGTGCCCCCTATCCGAGACAAAATAGGGGGAAATTCCTCTATTAATGTCATAAAAATAAATATTTAAGAGGTTTATTCATGTCACAAGGATTATCTACAAAAAATATTAGCCTCTTAATCCATTATTTGACCCTCCAAATCCTCAAATTCCTTAAGCAAACTTTTAGGTGCAAGACTGTGTAGGGTTCTTTAAGGGCTGACTATGTTTTCACTCTTGATGATTCCTTTGAGGGTGTATGTGGTTATATGAGGAATTGTAATAGTGTAGATAATATTATTAAATAATTTAAACATTCTAAAACCTTCATCTACTACTGTTAGATATGAGAACTTAGACACCTAGATACCATGTTAACTGCCAACTCAGCCATCTTGTTAGTTATAAATGCTCATGGAGCCTTTTCCTTTACTTGTTATGGTTATGAGGGAATTTAAGGATAGACATGGATATGGTGAATATTTTTAAAGGCTCATCACTACTCCTTCCAACCTTTGACTCATTACTATGTCTCATCCCTAGTGACTGAGATAGTCCTCTCACTTACACTCTATTATAGGTGATCATGACCCTTTATAAACTTGTTTCAAATGTGCATGAATATTAATTTCATATCCTTAGATATAAAAAAACTTTGAATACTTTAATTTAACCTAGGAATCCTCAAAACAACACCAAATTATTTCCTAGATCTTGACTAGGATACTCAGAGTCAGTTGTATGATGAAAGTTTTCAAGGGAGGGGACACCTATAGGTGTCATTGGTTCCCTATACTCTATAAAAGTGTCTATAAACTCCTTGTTTTATCTCTATTTTCATATCACATGACTCCAAAATTATTTTCACCTTTGTTATTATAAGACTCCACTAAGGCACTTGTTTATGAGCTTGTTCCATGCCTAACTGTAGGTCACCCTGTCTCAGTCCGTACAGTGTTGTAGGAGCATGAGGAGTCAAAATCATAAATTAAAATTTTCATGAGATGAATGGTTCCAAATTGTATTATCATGCTAGGTTTTCCATTTAATTATTTGAGTTCCCTTCAAGATACTTTTCAATGTATCAAAAGATCATTTCTCCCTTATATGCCTATAGACACCATTGAGGTCCTTTAGTGTGTTTAGAGGTACTTTTGAGGCTTGCTAAAATCACCTTCCTTTGAACCTCTACCTTTCATACTTTACATGGACCTAGTATATACTATGGGATATGAATCCAAACCATTATAATTCCAAAATATATCATGTAAACATGTCACATGATAATCCCAAAACCTATATGGGCCTTTGTTTTGTATTTTTAGGGATTTGATCCCAAAAACCCAGTCTTGGTCTTGAGAAGGACTTTCCACCTTTTTTTATCATCTTATAGGTTAAAATGCACACTATTATTCTCTATATTATATGAATATGATAAAGATAAGTTTAAACACTTTCTAAGTACTTCAAAGTGTCTCTTTGACCCTTATTCAATTAGCTATAGGTGGATGTTAACACACCAACAGTGAACTAAATATGATCACTATGAAACTCATCAAAAAAGTGGACCTAGCATGTTTATTTTTGGAAATATCCATGTAATTTTGATAATTTCAATAAATTTTAGAACTATCCTGCCTCTCCCTATGTCACCATGATGTCATCAAGGTCTTGTATATATGCATTTAACTATTTTGTGTAGGTAGAGACATGAAAGGAGTACGAATATGCAAATGGAAGGCATCCAAAACACTCAAAAGTGTTTTACATACTTAAAATATATGACCATTATCAAATAAAACCTTGGAACACATTAAAACATCTTCCTCATAATGAAAAACCTCTCTCATGGCACTTAAAAGAGTTGTAAGTGCAAAATAGATAGTTTACAAGCATATACAAGCCTAGAAGAGGATTTATTAAGAAATTGAGCTTTTGAAAAACCAATATAATCATGTAAATGTCTTTAAAATCATGGATAAACACATTAAAAAAAACCCATCAAACCAAAGCAAGGAAATCTGAAACAAGTGCAAACCATGACCCCCTCATGGATTGAAGTGCATAAAAAGTTTCTTGGAGTGTTAGCAATTGTTCATAAAGGATAATATATTAATCTAATAAATATTTCCATGAAATATTAGTATAATTATATACCTTTCACCTACCAATACTATTCTTCCCAACTCTACCTGTATGGTCCACACCAAGCACTTGAAAATGGCCTTTTTTGGCTTGTAAAGAGAAAATGGAAGAAATAGGAGCAAAACTAAACCTTTTGACATGATCCTTGAAACCCAATCATTTAAAATAATTTGGGGAGGTGAAGAGGCACTCCACCCACGTTTTTAGCTAAAAGTGAGTTCCACAAGTCTGTATAAGTGCTACAAATGGCCTATTTTTAAGGAGAAACTACCATTTCCTGCATATAATTGACTCTTTAACTACCATTTGACTGATTATGACATAATATGACCCTCTCCATGTTTATATACACTTTTTTCACAAATATTCTAACTCCACCATCCATACAAGTCATTTAATAGGCTAAAATTGTGGCCAAATAACCCTTTTTGCACATGAAACCTAGCAAGTGGCCAATTTATGACTTGAAGGCACCTTTATGTTTCTTGAAATACCAAGAGTGTTTACATATATTACTTATAATTTCATTTCAACTCTAGGATCACACTCATAATACAAGTTCAAATCATCATCTATTTTCTTAGGAATAAAAGAATGACTTGCAACAGTACTAAAAGTGCAATTATGAATCAAGACATTACCAATGATCATGGTGGTAATGAAAGGAGAAGGAAAAACCTCAGTCACTTGTTGAGGAACATGAGATTGATGTTTCATGGCTTTCTACTATTTCAAAATTTCTTTCAACTCCCTCAATTCACTTTTCAAAACCCTCCAAATCAAGGTTCATCTCATTCCCATCTTGCTCAAATTGATCATTAGGAACAATAGGCTGGTAATAGGAGTGAGTTGATGTTATAGGATGGTAGAATGGTTGGTATGAACCTTCATGAAGTACATTCTCTTAAGGGAAGCTTGTTGGGAAACCATAAACACAACAAGTGGGATCATCTTGATAAGGAGGTACATGTTGATTGGAAGATGAAGAGTATATACTAGAGTTGATGTTTTGAAGCACTAGGACTACTTACACTAGTTAAAATCATTTAGAGTCACCATTGTTTCTTTTATCGCCTTTAGATGCTAATTAGTTGAAGGATAGCACCAATAATTCCTTCACTTTAATTCAATTATCCCATTGGGCATGCCATAACTATTTGCTCCAAATCTTGCACCCTAGAAGAGGGTGTTCAAGCCTCTTCCAGATTTGGGCAACATTGGGCTACTTATAGGTGTGTGGGGAACCTATGGTAGAAGTAGACCTCTAGGATTGAAAGGGCTATCTCCCTAGATATATATTGATGTACTTATCATCTAATCTAATACTTGTTTATGTGAAAATGGGTAAGAGTTACATGAAAGTAAACTATTCTAAGAGGGTAATACACCATGAATATCTCCACAAGATTATCATACAAATACGCTAAGAGACAAGACTCACAAAACTAGCTTCTACCTCTTATAGTACTATAATATTAGCATTTCAAACATGAAGGTGTAATATATGAAAGACTACTCAAGGTGAGTTAACCAAAGATCAATTTTAGACACTAAGGCTACTTTTACACTTGAAAAATAGATCATACACTTAACAACACTTAATGTGACCTGTTATAATGAAACAACTTACATCAGACATGGAAGGATTGAGAGGAAGTAATGATTAATATCAATCACTTGACTTTTCACTATACATCTCTTCACACACTTAGACAAGATAGTTTGTAGGATCAAAACTAGATTGAATATCTTATTGCAAAGGAAAAGTACAATATCAAACTAGCAAGGCTTTGCCATACTAGGTGTGGTCTCTTTTTAATAGCTAAAATGTCTTTCATTTATAGAACTTGGAAGAAAGGAGAGAAAAGAGAAGTTCAAGAGGCATAAGGACAAGTATCCAAAGATGAAAATTAGTTACAATGCATGTGGATGAAGTGTAAAGGAAGTTAGGAAACTGATTTGCACATGATTCTATTCTAAATAAGCCTCTTCTCCATGTGTGGTGTAACATATCTTCAATCACTCTCCCTTAAAATAGTTTACTTTCATGTAACTCCTATCCCTTTTCACACAAGCAAGTATTAGATTAGGTGACAAGTACATCAAGATATATCTAGGGAGCTATCCCTTTCAATCCTTGAGTTCTACTTCTACCATAGGTGCCCCACACAGCTAGAAGTAGTCTAATGTTACCCAAATCTAGAAGAGGATTGAACACCCTCTTCTAAGGTACAAGATTTGAAGCCAACAGTTATTATTCATAGTGATTGTGCATGGTGATGTAGCATAGTTGTGATATGGCATAGTGGTGAGGTGGAGTTTATGTTATGTGGCATAGGCCATAGGGAATATTTAATGTGATGTGAGTCACATGGGAAATATATGGGTTGAATTTATAAATACGCTCATGATTTTCAAGTCTAAATAAAGTTAAAAATCTATTTTGGACTTTAGGGGAAATGTGGGAGACAAAGACAAAGAGGTGGATTATCTTTTGATCTTTCACATGTAGGGAATAACATTCACTATTGATTAATATGCATCCCATGTGAATTAGGTCAAATTTATTCTCATCCCATGAAGTTTCTCTCACATCTACTCTCTTCTCCTTTGTAAATAATTTTTGGCAAGTTTTCTAATGCCTTTGAAGAATAATGGTGTTGATTTAACCATTTTGGGAATATTAGAGTATTATTCCTAATTTAGTTAAGGGTTTAGAATAATGAAATCAATAAATAATATTTCAATAATTAAGCTATTGATTTTTATAATTTAATTGTATTTTTAACCTTTATATAAATAGTAATAAATATGAATAAAATTAGACTTAGCTAGAAACTAACTAAGATGACTAATATAGGGTCTAAAATTTATTATGCAAGACTGGGATAGTATCACAAATTAGGATCTAGCCTTCATTTTGTGAAAGGATAAGAGTACCAAAATAGGACACCCTAGGGTTCGATGTTATAGTCCTCTTCTACCACTATTGTCTAAGAGCCTTAAGATTTTTGGGTTTTGTTCACTATGTCTGGGTGAGTTTGTCTATGAAATTTTAAATGATGTATGTCTGTAAAACTCCCTATAGAGATGATTTAGTCCTCAAACCCTAAATTACATTGTGATTTAACAAATTTTAGAAAATAAGGGGAGGTTAGTGTGTGTAATATGCACTAAATGTATATTCACACCCCTTGTGTGGGCATGCTACCTATATACCAATACTCTGAAGAGGGATCAAGTCATATGTAGTTCTCCCACTTGATGTGATTTATGCAATGGTGTATATGAAGATGTAAAGTGATAAATTTGGTGTGCTTAAGGTGGCTAGGGACTGGCATGAGGGTTTAAATAAGCTTGTAGTTGTATTGGCTTGTTGTATGTAGAGAACAGGGAAGATTACCTTAGTGGTTTTGCTTGTATTCTTGCTTGTTTTGTGATAATTTTCAACCCCTTATAAATTAAATTTGAATGGGATTTTATAGGGATCTATTGGTCATGGGTCAAATGTATTCACGTTAAGATGACACGAAGGAGAATAATAACTAGAAGGAAATGACCATTGGTGGTAAAAATACACTTGGATAGGAGCATTGAAAATAGACACCCTTGGGTTCAATGTTATAGTCCAAGTTGGGTGCTATTGTCCTAAAGAAGTGGGACCTAGGGGGATGGAATCATCACTAAAAATACTGCCTGGAGAAGGTGGAATCACTGTTTGAAAGGCTATGGATGACTAGAAATTAGTGAAAAGATGCCTGTGAGGGTCATGAGATTAAGCAAGATAAACTTATGGGTTGGATGTCCTAAGACACACTTAAGATACCAATTTTCACATTTTATATGATTACATTTCCCCACTTTTATTCTAGTGATGCAACAAAGTGAAATACTATGATAAAGGAAAAATAAAAAACATAACTGAACTTACCTACAAGGGTGAAGATCATGAAGTTGTGTGATGTTGGGTGTACATAGAGAGAGAACATTGTGAAATGTAAATCTAAAAGATAAAATAAATACTAGATTAATTCTTATTAGATATGCTATATCTAAAACAAGAACATACAAAGCTGGGTAAGAGAGAGAGGAAGAGAAAGGAATGAATACACTTCACTAGGTATGCAGACCAATATAAAACTTATTATGATGCTAAGTGATGTTGGATATGCCAGGTATGTGTTGAATGAGGCTATACTAAGAATAATACCACAAATGGAACTGAGTGCTCAATTCTCTAAGAGTGGCTTAAGAATGTTGGAAATATTGTTATTGATGTCAGAGGTCTAACATTATTAGTGATAAAGGCCCCATTGCATTTAATAGTGTTTTTAATATTCATATCTTGGCTAATGTGTGTTAATATTTATTTACTATTAATTAATATATTTTTGGTTATATATAAGTCAAAAGAGAGCCCATGGAGAAGTCAAAGAGTCACAGGGTAAAAGATGAAAGAGGAATGGGACACATTTTCTCATGAAGAGTCACCTTGAGGAATTCTAAGAGTCACCATATGAAGACAAAAGAGGTATGGCACATTTTTACATGAAGGGACACTTTAAAGAATATGAAAATTCACCAAGATAAATACAAAAGAGGAATGGATGCTTTTGCTTATGAAGGGTCACCATATGACTTTTCAAATGCAAGGATACAAAGGGTCATGCAAGTTAGGTGCCATTTTTCATGAGGATTGAAGGGTCACAAAGGGTGAAGGCCAAAGGTCATTTGGAAAGCTATAAATAAAGGCTTGAGAAGCCATTTGAGAAAATCAAGAGAGTGCATGGTTTGTATTGATTTTTGAAGAGAGAAAAGTAGGAGATATTGTAGAGTTCTATCATTTGTTGAGTAAGAAACATTGAGAGATAGTTGTGTTTTATACACAAGAGGGATTGGTGTTCCTATGGGTTGGTGCTCATGAATTTTGTAATGGGTTGGTGATCCTATGGGTTGGTTCTAAAAAATAGTTATTGTGTTGGTGCTCAGCAAAGGGGTTGGTGCTCCTACAAGTTGGTACTTGCAAACTTTATATTTTGAGTTGGTGCTCATTCTTATACTTGAGATTGTTTTCTATGGTTTTTCCCACTTTGGGTTTCCATGTAAAAATCTTCTCTCTCTCTCTCTCTCTCTCTCTCTCATGTGGTGTAAATTATTATTTTAGTTTTATTACATGTCTTGAATGTATGATTGAGTGGTTAAAGAAAATAAAATAGTTTAAATATAAGATATATAATATACTGATTCACCCCCCTCTCAGTATATTTCATGCTTAAAAATTGGTATCAGAGCCAATTCCTTTTGAAAAAGTTTTATAGCTTGAAGGAAGATCAGGAAAGCATGATGGCTGGATCACATGAAAGATTTTCTATAAATAAGGAACCTTTGTTTAATGGACTGAATTATGTTTTTTAGATCATAAGGATGAAGACTTATTTAATGGCCTTAGGATTCAACATATGGAAAGTAGTGGTGGAAGAATATGAAGAGCCACAAACATTTGTAACTACTCTAGTAGAAAAGAAGTCAATTAAAAATAATACTAAAGCTTTAAATACTATTTTATGTGGTTTATGTGAATTAGAATTTGTTAAAGTTATGTAATGTAATTCTACTTATGAAACTTGGGTAAAACTTGAGAATAATTACAAAGGTGATGGAAAGGTTCAGCAAGCTAAGCTTTAGACTTTTATAAGATAGTTAGAGAGTTTTAAGATGGTTTATCTCTTGCAAGTTGATCAAATAGTCAATCAGATTCAAGGTCTTGGAGAAAATTTAGAAGATTTGACTGTGATTTAAAAGTTTTTGAGATCTCTACCATTGAGATATGATGCAAAAGTTTTAGCAATTGAAGAGATGAATAATTTAGCCAAGCTAAAGATGGATGAGGTTCATGGTATTCTTATGGCATATGAGATGTAGAATAAACAAGATAAACTCTAAAATAGAGAAGAAACTCTCAAAACATCAAAGAAAGAGAAGGCTAAGATTCAAGAATCAAGTGATAGTTCCAGCAATGATGAAGATGACAATGGATCTCTTTTTATTCACAAGCCGAAAAAGGGCACAGGTAAATATCAAGAAAAAATCATTTTTAAATATTTTAATTGTAGAAAGATTGAACATTTGGTAGCTAAATTCCCAAATAAGGGTAATGATGATAATGAAGAAGGAAAGTATACATACAAGAAGAATTTAAAAGGCAAATTCAAGAAGGGATTCGAGAAGAAGAGTTTGTATTCTAAATATCCTAGCTCAGCTGAAGATAGTGGAGTTAGTGACTCAAAAGAAGAAGAGATTCTATTCATGGCCAAACATGAAGATACCTCTACAACAAAAAGTATAGATGATGAAGAAGAATAACATGATGAAGTTAAAGTGAATCTAAAAGGAGAACTCATTTTTGCCTTAGAAGAGTTAAAATCTCTTGAAAAGAAGAATCGAAGATTAAATCTCCAGATCGAGAAAAATGAAAAGGAGTCAAAGGAAATAATTGAAGATCTATAAGAACACTTTGAAGAAGCCAAGAAGAATGAATAAGATCTAATGACACAGTTGAAAATAGTAAGTAAAGAATGTGAAAGATATGTTATTGAAATTGCTTCTTTAAAAGCAAATCTTAATAAAACAAATAAAGCAATCAATGATAGAGTAGCCAATGATTCAAAATTTGGGAATAACACTAATATATTGAATAAGATATTATAAAATCAAAGATCAATGTTAGATAAGATATGTATTGGATTAGAAAATGAGAAAGAGGAGGTCACTACTTTCATAGACAAAGAAAAAGAAAAGAGCTATGCTGAAGCTCTTACAAAAGAATAAATAAAAAGGGAAGAAGTTAAGAATATAGAGAACATCTCAAACAAAGAAGGTTGGAGGGAAAAGAGCTACAAAAGGCAATTAGGTTAGAGATACACAAACAAGTCCTATTTTTATTATAATGGATATGGTCATAAGAAATTAGAATGCCAAAAAAGAGCTAATAGTTTCAGAAATAGGGAGAAAGAAATTCATGTAGAATCAAGTAAAATCCACAACTCTTTTGCTCCTCTATTAGGCTTTCATGAAGAGGCCATAATATGTTACAAGTGCAACAAATTTAGACACATATCTTGGTAATATATAAGTGTGTTCGAGTCAGTCAAGAAGGACCAAAGTTTTAAGGATCCATTCATTGAGAAGAAAGTTCAGACGGGTTCTTGGCAAAAGAAACAACCTAAAAAAATATATGTTGGTGCAGACAACTTTGCATGCAAGAAATGAAGAAAAGTCATAGTTCATTGGTAGTGGATGTTTGAGTCACATGAAAGGAAACAAGAGAAATTTCATAACCTTGAAGAAGATCAATGGTGGTACAGTGAAATTTGGAGATAATACTACTACCAAAATTGATGGAAAAGGTACACTAAGTTTGGATAATGGTAAAACTAAAATTGAAAATGTTTTATATGTAGAAGTTCTTAACCTTAATATTTTGAGTGTAAGTCAAATGTATGATCAGGGGCACACACTAAAGTTTTATGTAGAAGGTTATGAAATTAGAAGAAAAGATTCCAATGTATTAGTTGCAGATGCTCAGAGAATAGGAAATAAATTGTATATGCTATCAGACATCAAAGGTCAAAGATGTTGTTTGAGTCAGATTGAAGAAAGTTGGCTATGACACAAGAGAATGGGGCACATAAATTTTGACAATCTTATCAATATTAGTAAAAAGCAAGCAGTAAAAAATCTTCCAAAGATTACAAAACCATGTAACACACTTTGTGAACCTTTTTAGCATGGGAAGTAGGCTAAAAGGTGGTTCAAAACAAAAGAGTACTCAACCACTCAGATGCTAGAGCTTGTTCACACTGACCTATGAGGACTCAAAGTACTCAAGGTGAGAAATATTTTATGTTGCTTATTAATGATTTTTTACATATGAATTGGGTAATATTTTCAAAGAAAAAAATAGAAGATTTTAGACATTTCAAAAGCATTCAAAGCATTAGTTAAGAATGAATCCAATTTGAATATTAAGTGTCTAAGATCAGATCAAAGAGAAGAATTCATGTCAGATAAATTTATTGAGTTTTGTGAAGATCATGGAATAAAGAGACATTATTCAGTAGCCAGAATTCCACAACAAAATGGAGTAGTTGAATGGAAAAATAGAATAGTTTAGGAGATGGTGAGGACAATGTTAAATGAATCCAAGATAGTAGATAAATATTGGAGAGCGGTAGTTGCTACAATAGTGCATATTCAAAATAGATCATTATTGAGAGTCAATAGTGACAAGACTCCTTATGAGCTATGGAAAGACAAACCAATAACAATTGATTATTTCAAAGTTTTTGGTAGTAGATGCTTCATAAAGAGAACTGATGAAAAACTTGATAAGTTTGAATCCAGAGTAGATGAAGGTAAATTTCTTGGTTATTCTTGTAAAATTAAAGCTTATAAATGTTATAACAAAAGAACCAAGAAAATTGTTGAAAGTATAAGTGTCAGGATATAAGAAGATGGAACACAAAGAATCAATGATCTAGTAGACATTCTTAAAATCATTGAAGAGGAAGGTTTTGAAGAATTAGATAAAGATGAGGAGAAAGAGAAAAAGGGCAAAAAAACTCCATCCAAATATGTTCAGAGAAATCATAATGAAAGTGATATCATTAGAGACATAAATGAAGGAATTCACACTAGAAGAATGATGGTAAGTGAATCTGAGCAAGTTAATTTCTCTTTGTTATCCAAAATTCAGTTTAGAACTTTTTTAGAAGCTAAACATTATAAGCATTGGGTTAAGGCTATGGATGAAGAATTAAATAAAATAGAAAAGAATGATACTTGGGAATTAGTGCCTAGACCAAATGATCACAATATGATAGGAACAAAATGGGTTTATAGAAATAAGTTGAATGAAAATGGAGAAGTGACTAGAAATAAAACAAGATTAGTATGTAAAGGATATGCTCAGATTGAGGGAATAAATTTTGAAAAAAAAATTTCACCAGTGGCAAGGTTAGAGGCTATTAGAATGTTTCTTGCATGTGCCGTGTTTAAAAATTTCAAATTGTTTTAGATAGATGTCAAATTTGCCTTTCTGAGTGAGGATCTTGAAGAAGAGGTCTACATTGAGTAGCCTGAGAGATTTATTCTCTCAAATATTAGTAACCATGTATGCAGATTAAAGAAAGAATTGTATGAATTGAAACAAGATCCTAGAGCTTGGTATACAAGACTTGATAAGTACCTGTAAGATCAAGGTTTCAAGAGAAGATTCTCTACATCAAATAGAATGTGAGAATCAATTGATTATTGTGGTCTATGTTGATGATATCAATTTTAGAGGAAATATTGAAAAGATGACAAAAAAAAATTATGATAGAATGTAAAAAGAATTTGAGATGTCTATGCTTGGAGAATTGTAATTTTTCTTAGGATTGTAAATATTTTAGTTAGATAGAGGAATTTTCATATCTCAAAGTAAATATGCCAAGGGAATGTTGAATAAATTTGGTTTTGAAGATTGTGCACTAGTTGGCACACCAATGTGTATTGTAAATAAGGTGAACAAGGATGAAGATTCACCTTTTACAGATCAATATTTGTATAGATCTATGATTGGTAGTCTTTTATATTTGATAGCATCAAGGCCAGACATCATGCATATAGTAGGTATGGTTACAAGATATCAGTCATCTCCAAAAGATAGTCATGTTCAATTGTGAAGAGAATATTTAGATATATCAAGGGGACATTGGATTATGGATTATGGTATCCCACAGAGAGAGATTTAACTTTGGTTGTTTATATAGATTCAGATTAGGTAGGGTGCTTGGATGACAGAAAGAGTAAAAGTGGAGGATATTTCTTCCTTGGTGATAGCTTAGTATCATGGCTAAGCAATAAGTATAATTTAATATCACTTTCTACAGCTGAAGTAGAATATATTGTAGTAGTATTGTGTTGTACTCAAGTGCTTTGGATGAAGCAAACTTTGGAAGATATCAAGGTAAATTATGATGAACCTATTTCTATTTTTTGTGATAAGACAAGTGCTATAAATATTTTGAAGAATCTAGTGATGCATTGAAGAACAAAACATATTCCCATTAGATATCACTTCTTGAGAGAGCAAGTTGTAGATCAATAGGTTAAGATGGAATATATCAGTACTATAGAGCAAATTGCATATATTTTCATAAAGGCACTACCAAAAGACACATTTGAGTATTTGTGAGAGAAGTTGGGAGTAATTTCTTTTACATCCTTCCATTGAAGTTCAACATCAATTGATGGGAAGATAAGTGTTAGCTCCAGGTAGGCCCTTTGCCATTGATGTCAAAAAGGGAGAATAATAGGTGTAAGTACATGTGCAAAAATAGGTACAGGGAATATATACATGTTGCTATAGTTTGGGGGAGTTACTGTATGTTTTTCAGATGGTAGTATGTGCAAGTTTCAAGATGTGGTAGTTTCAGTTTGAGGTTGTTATCAATGACAATGGGAGAGATCGTTAGAAATATTGAAATTGATGTCAAAGGTCTATAATTATTGATGATAAAGGCCCCATTGCATTTAATAGTGTTTTTAATATTCATATCTTGGCTAATGTGTGTTAATATTTATGTAATATTAATGAATATATTTTTGGTTACATATAAGTCAAAAGAGGGCCCATGGAGAAGTCAAAGAGTCATGGGGTAAAAGACGAAAGAAAAATGGGATGAATTTTCTCATGAAGAGTCACCTTGAGGAATTCTAAGAGTCACCATGTGAAGACAAAAGAGGTATGTCACATTTTTCTATGAAGGGACACTTTGACAAATATGACAAGTCACAAAGATAAAGACAAAAGAGGAAAGGATGATTTTGCTTATGAAGGGTCACCATATGACTTTTCAAATGCAAGGATATGAAGGGTCATGCAAGTTTGGTGCCATTTTCCATGAGGATTGAAGGGTCACAAAGGGTGAAGGCCAAAGGTCATTTGGAAAGCTATAAATAAAGGCTTCAGAAGCCATTTGAAAAAATCAAGAGAGTGAATCATTTGTATTTGTTTTCAAAGAGAGAAAAGTAGGAGATATTATAGAGTTTTATCATTTTTTGAGTAAGCATTATTGAGAGATAGTTGTGTTTTATACACAAGAGGGGTTGGTGCTCCTGTGGGTTGGTGTTCATAAATTTTGTAAGGGGTTGGTGCTCCTATGGGTTGGTGCTCACAAATAATTGTTGTGTTGGTGCTTGCAAATTTTGTATTTTGAGTTGGTGGTCATTCATATACTTGAGATTTTTCTCCATGGTTTTTGCCACTTTGGGTTTCCACATAAAAATCTACTCTCTCTCTCTCTCTCATGTGGTACAAATTATTATTTTAGTTTTATTGCATATCTTGAATGTATGATTGAGTGGTTGAAAAAAATTAGTTTAAATATAAGATATATAATATACTGATTCACCCCTCCTCTCTCAGTATATATCATGCTTAACAAAGAATGAAAAGGTTGGCCCTTTGGCTCCATCATCACTAACTAAGTAAAGCTAGATGATCATGTGGGCATTAATTAATGTTTGGTCTATGTGTCCAATTCCTCTAAATAGGTCACTCAAGAATACAAAGGATAACTAGTCCTTTGGCTCCATTATTTCCCCATAAAGTGAAGTTGTGAACTGATATCGAGATGAAAATATGTGTTGTATGTGATGGCTCCTGAAGCCCATGAATGTAATGTAATATGAAAATTATTGGCATGGATAGCCAAATGTGTGCTAGAAACTAAGCCACTCTTGGATGCTTGAAAAATGTAGAGATTAGGCTTGTATGAAAGCCACTATAAAACTGGGAAATAAGATTATGTAGAAGCCACTCAAAAATGATGCCAACCACCTATAGATCAAGTAAGGCATACAAATACTAAGAATACCTGGGTAATGTATTGAAATCAGAAAGAAAATAAGCCAAATGTGTCATGCATATTTCCTCTAATCACTGGTATTTGAAACATGTATTCTAATCTAAAATTTATACCAACTACCTAATCTAAAAATGGAAGTGAGAGCCATGATGTCATTCATGATGCCCTTTATATTTGGATGCTCTAAGAAAAATTATAGAAACTATTGAATCTGCACTGGTTTGTATGTGACAAAACTATAGCTAAACCTACTTTTCTATCTATTTTTAAAAAATCTATTTTGTTTGCTATTTATAGAAGAGAGCATAAAATGGGCACCCTATTATTTGGTGTTTTAGTCTGATCTCAACACTAGTATCTTAGGTTGATTTTGATGAATATTCTAAAATCATCACTATTTGTTTAGTTTGTTCTACCTGGTTTAAAGTTTGGTTACTATTTTGGGTGTTCTAAAAGCTAAATTTTTTACCATTAGGAGCTCTAATCTCTATGATAAAATCCCTATTTATTTCCCCCTCTTCTGAGGGTAGGAATGAAGACCCTAAAATGATTTCCCTTAGAATAAAGAGACCTACAAGTGTGTTATGCTATAAGAATACATGATATAGTAATGATAATTGACAAGATATCTCAAGATATAACATGTTTTGTAATGGAGATGGTTAGATCAATAGGGGTATGCCTAGATATATATAATAATGTAATATCATGTGAAATGTACTTGCTGACAAATCTTTTGCTAGTCAAATTTCTTCTTGCTATTTGGTGTAGTCGTTCGGCAAATTAAAAAAACTAGTTCAGAGAGTGCAGGGTCTGGTAAAACTTCTTCAGATTCTTGTCTAGAATTCACAAGGTTAGCCTTTTTCAAACCATTGAACTAGTTCACTTCTTTGATTCATTTCTTTGGTTCATTGGCAAAGTTCACTTCTTTGGTTCAATCAAATGGTTCGTCAGTTGGTTTAAGGCTTTGTTCAAACACATTGAACCAAAATTTGGTTCAACGTTTGGTTCAAACACATGGTTCAAAAATTTGGTTCAACATCAAATGGTTCAATGTTTGGTTCAAACACATGGTTCAAAGCCTTGGTTCAACATCAAATGGTTCAACATTTGGTTCAAAGGAGCAGTTCAATCAATTGGTTCAACGTGTTAATTCATCAACTTTGAACCGTTGAACCAAAATTTGGTTCAATGTCTTGGTTCAACACATGGTTCAAAGCACTCAGTTCACTCAAAGAGTTCAAAGCCATGGTTTAATGACCGCTTGAACCTTTGAACCAGTTGAACCAAATTTTGGTTCAATAGTGGGTTCAAAGGAGTGGTTCAATCACTTGGTCAGCAAAGATAGCCAAAGGATACATAGACAACCGTGAACTACTGACTGGACTAACACCTTGCCACTTGGACTGCCATGTGGACTACATGTAACTGCCACATGGATTGTTGACTGACTGACACCTACATTACAGGTTGGTGAAGGACACATGGATTGGTGAAGGCACTGTTGAAGGACACGTGGCTGCCAAAGGGCATTCAAAAGAGCAAAGGCAACGAATATATCCTTTAGACAAAAAGTCTGAAGGAATTAGGAAGCCAGTAGAAAAACAAAAGACTTAGACAAATGGAAAAAAAACAAATGACTTAGACAAAGACAAGGCAAACATATATCCTTCAGACCTTTTGTCTGAAGGAATTCCTTTGGGCAAAAAGTCCTAAGGAATTTAGAAGCCTACAGAACAAAAGACCCGATAAATATAAAGCCAACGACCAATAAGAGTAAAGAGCCAACTACACAATAGGCCACGTGATAAAGCCAAATGAAAGAAAGCCATGAGAAAGTGACAAGATGAAAGACAATGAAGGAATAAAGCTTTCGGTGATGTCCTGCAGGCTGTCAAATTTTGACAGTGGGAAGTAACCATTGGAAGCAAGAGTAGAAAATCCAAAAATAAATGGAGGGTGACTGCACAAAAGAGAATAGAAAATAGATAAATCATCAAAAGAGATGAATACTACTAGAAATAGATATAAATAGAAAGACCACAATAGAGCAGATTACATGCAAGGAGTAGGCTATTTTCAAACAATGATCGAAGCTTCAATTAAAGAATTATTAAAGTCCTGTTCATCTCCAATCAGCTCATGCATCCAAAGGTCAAATTTAGCTACAATTGGAGTTACAAATTCAACGATGAGTTGACTATTCTAGATTTAGAGTTAACTAATCAATTGAAATGCCGCATCCACCAGAAAATTCATGTAAGAACAATGGAAAAACATATTTTATTTTAAGGCCAAGTGAAGCCTAGAGTTAACAAAAAGAAGATCTTTCTCAAGTTTCTACGCCAATCTTAGGCCTATTGTAATTTATTATATAATGGCTTTCAGCCTTGTTTTAAAAGGATCTAATCTCTCTTGGTTAGACCAGACTCTGCCATTAAGAGTTGTGTAACCTCTTCGATCAATAAGAAGGACTATACTTTTAGATTCCAAGCATGGCATAGTGTATATTTCTTCAGCAATTTGCATAAGTGGTAGAGTTTTTCTCCCTTCCCAAGTTCTATTTCGTACCTAGTTGCTATATTGTCCTTGTGCAATTCATGTCAAAGTGTTCTTTATTGTCTTTTGCTGAAACTATAAGTGGATGTTAGGCAGCTGCAAAGTGTCTTTTATCAGACCTCTCTCCACCATTTCCCTCAAGTTTTAGTCATTGGACGAAACCTCTGCATGAAATACTTATGCATGAGTGATTAAATTGGAGTCTAAGGTCTTCCTTCTCTCTTGTTTGCTCAGTGTTCAAGGTTCCAAGCTGAGTAGGATCATAATTCTGGTGTATCACCCTCTTTTAGGTAGGATTTCCCCTTTAAGTTTTCTTTCTCCCTTTTCCATGGCAGTCAGCAGCATAGAGTAGGAATCTTCATTGATACATCATACAAGAACTAGCCTTCTTTGGAGGTTCTTCTCGCTATTGAAGCACCCACCCTCATGAGAAGATCCCATTGTTTCAGCCAGATAGAGGACTAGTTGTTTCCCACACATCCTTGAATCAGGGCGTAGCTCCAGGTTGACAACAATACTAAAATAAGAAGTCTGGTTAGTTATTAGTTGTCATGGAGGGATGGAGCATGATGTCCATCATGGCATCCAAGAAATTAAGATAATGCATGATGTGGATCATGGTATTGCAAACAATTGAAAAGAAATAAAAAACACAAGAACACAAGGCAAGAAGCATATAAGAGTGGCTAAGGGACTAAGCAAACAAGGTACATGGGCACATGTCACTCAAAATAGAATGAAATCATACAAGGCATGTTCAAATGCCACATACACATATAATTAAAATAAATAAAGTTAGCATGAAAGCCACAACCACATAAAAGAGTACATGCAAATAACGTTGGCAAATATTCTAAGGTACACACATGAATAGAAGTAAAGGACATTGACAAATATCCTAAGGCACATACATGAGACAAACAAGAACTGAGAAATGAAATTACATTTAGCTATAAAAAGCAATAAATGAAAGCACATAAATACTAGAAATATAATCACATATAACTAATCAAAGCAAGAAATAAAAGTATGCAAGACATGGAATGCAAGAATATGTAGATGATAAGAAATACACAAGTGCTATATATGAGTGTCGATAGAGTAATCTATGTAAACTAGTAAGTAAATATACATCAACATGATAACTATAGTGTGTGCTACAAGAATGACATAACCTATAAGGTTTAGTCATGTAGAAGATGCCCCTAGTGGGTAAATATATCAATGTATGTCTTGTATGTAGAAGTATTATGCCCCCTCAATGGGTAGAGTGAAGCAATTGAGGATCTAGAAGTCACTACACACACTCAAAGAATATCAAGTGAAGCATAAAAATATAGATAAATCAACAAATAATAGCATAGAATAGTAAATGTAAGTCTAACATTGTATTAGAAATGTAAAGCATGAATAATGCATATAATTGAAATATTTTTAGTTTTTTTAAATTATTTAAATGTTTTTGGTATTTTGAGTTATTTTGAGCTCTGTAAAATCAATCATAAGGACACTATGTACAAGAAATTGGAAATAATCTATGTATAAGTAATAAAAAAGAAACTATGTACAAGTAAGGCTGAGAAGAAATGATACTAACCATTGAGTCTTATGGGAGACTCCCTATCATGGTTTCCTATATGAAGGAGAGGGATCGTGCATGATCATGAAGCATGATGGAGAGGCTAAAACTATAAATCTAAAAGTTGTGTATGTTATAAATGCTCTAAAATCTCTATAGTGGAAAGTGATTGTGGTGTCCCCCTATAACTCTAAGAAGTGGATGTAACTATAAGGCTCTTAGGGACCCATTTGGTAGTAAAAGAAGCTCTCTGAACATGTGCTTTATGTGTAGAGACATGATACCTCAATGATACTACCCTATGTGTGAAAACTATATCTTGAAGCTATTTAGAATCATGAAATTGTGGTTGCTTTAAAAGAGGCCTTTTGGAGGTGTATAAACTCTCTGTGCTAGTGATGAAGGCCTCAACTATGTCTGAAACTCAACACTAACTGAATCTTGATGAACAATTAAACAAGTTGCCATATTTATCATGCTATGTAGGAACATGCCCTATATATACTGTTGTTTATGGTGCATTAACTATACATATATGTGGAGACTCTATAAGATGCAACCTCAATGGATGTGAAACTAAAACTATGTGTTATAAAGGAGGCTCATTTATCCATAGTCATAGTGGATTGCTATGTGAAATAGGTCCCTAAAAACTTAGCTATAGTGAATATCTCTATGGAGTGGTACTCTATGATGTATATGATTGAGTTATAGGTTAAGATAAAACTATAACCTATGATGATGGCTCATTTAATGTCAAT
This sequence comes from Torreya grandis, assembly GCA_037957365.1. NCBI lineage: Eukaryota > Viridiplantae > Streptophyta > Pinopsida > Cupressales > Taxaceae > Torreya > Torreya grandis. The sequence goes on from JARHVA010000569.1 coordinate 1,638,406, forward strand.
CATAGTGGGTTGCTACATGAAATAGGTCCTAGAAAACTTGGTTTTAGTGAATATCTATCTGGAGTGGTACTCTATGATGTATATGACTAAGCAATAGGTCGAGATGGAATTGTAACCTATGATGGGGGCTCATCTAATCTCAATCATAGTGGGTTTTTATGTGAGATAGGACTTGTAAAACTCAACCATAGTGAATATCTCTCTGAAGCAGTACTCTACTATGGTGCTTGTAACTATGATGGATATGTATATGGAACTACACTATGTATTCCTTAGACTACACTATTATATGTATGTTGTTCTCTTTGTACTAGTCTCTAAACCTTCTAAGTAGGTTGGATAGCATATTTCCTCTGAGGCTCTATCCTATAAACCACATTACTCTAACAATGAGTAATCGATGATTCCTATGAAGGAATGTCTTGGGATGACTCAATCATAAAGGAATGAGGTCTATGGTTCCATGATAAAGGAGATTTTGGTGCCACCTATGTGAATGATATGATGTCATTATCAACACATCTATTAATGTAATTCTTGATTATATAATAATCATCATCTCTATGTCCACATATATGATGATAGTTACAAAAGGGCTGATGTGGCTATTTCTGTAGGAGATGTGGATCTCATTGATGAGTAGAAGGCAATGTGATTAACCTCTTATCTAGTAGTGTTGATAATATGACACATGTACTATCTCAATATAAATCAAACTATAGTGGTACCTTGATGCTATTCTCTATAGTGCATACTGTAGGTTATGCTTTAGAGACTGGCTCACTATTCTTAACTAATTGTTTTTCTAGTTGTGGTCTCCTATCTTGTTTAGGACATGGTGGGGATCTGTAGATGTAGGTATTGTTATGAAATCTAGTGTGATTCAATCAACTGAATCTACCTTAATCAATCCTAATTTCTTTTCCAAGGCTACAACTATATATCATAAGTGCCTAAAAGAGGACTTTATCTGATATAATAGATGCTTGAGGAGAGGTCGGTGAAGCCCCTTAATGAAGATGTGCTGAATCTCTAAATCTATTGGTTTGTATATCAATCTTAACATGTGAGTCTTGAAATGTAATATATAATTGCTAACTGGCTTTAAAGTATTTTGATACAATGTGGCAAGATTCTCATATGTAACACGAGGGCACATGTTTGCTATGTAATATTTGAGAAATGCCTCTTATAAATCATCATATATGTGCAAGGAGCTAATGGGGAGTAGATGAAAGAGCCATTTATATTATTCTCCCTCTAATGTCTACTAAAATAACTTTAGTAGAATCAATGGACTCACATGAGATGGTAAAGCCTTTCGAAAGGCTTCAAGGTGTATAAATGGATCTCTAGTTCCATCAAAGTGAGGTAACGATGGTATTTAGAAATGCTTAGGCAATGAAGCATTTACAAATGTCTTCAGAAGAGGGTTACCATGTAAATCATTATCATCCATCTGATACTTATAATCCTTATTTTTCAAGGTAAGGAGATGTACTTGGTGCTGTAATTCACCAACTACATGCATCAAAGAAACAATCTCTTAGGATGGTGTATTTGCATCTTGAAGTGATTCATTTAAGCATTAAATTTGATCATTTATTTTATCCATGAGAATGATATATTTAACAATTAGATCATAAATAGGGGATGTGTGCACTTGAACCTTTGGAGTAATGGTAACTTGGACCTTACTAGAGGGATGTGGGTTACCATTCTCTTTAGGTGAAGAGTGAGAACTAGGTTCTATTGTAGCCGGGGTGGATTGGGAGATTCATTGGTATTTGTATGTTTTAGTGAATCATATTCTATTTGAGTAGAAGATGTGATGTTAGCATTGACATGTGCATTATTTTAAATATAATCATGCATAGAAGTAGAAACAAAGAGTTAGAAGAATGAGATGCCTATTCTTATTCACTATGTGCATAATAATCATCATTAGTCCATGAATTATCATAATCAGAGTTTTGTGCATATTGATTCTCATTTTCATATTCATTAGAATGTTCACTATCATACTCATTATCACTTCCATCATCATTAGGGAGAGATGTAAGAGAATAATTTAATTCCTTTCTAATGTAAAATAAATTATCATGTGAAATTGGAATATTTTATGCATCTATGCTATCCATGGATGGAGTGTATGCATTATTTCCATTTGTAATATGATAATTAAGAGAAAGAGAGTTATCATTTAGACATTCTTTTGACATAGTAGAGTTAAGAATATTAGATGGATCATTTGAACTATGTATTACAATTTTGATTCTATTGCATTTATATTGTCGTAATTTGAACATATAAGTAGAAAAAGAGAGAGTGAGATCAGGTTCACATGGAAGAAAATTATCACTAATAAGAGGTTCAATTGGAAGTGCATGTCTATTTTTTTCATTTGGTGCATTTTACATAGGAGAATGAGGTGAAAAGTACCTTTCCCTTTTATCAAAATTATTTTATTTAGAAGAGGGAATAAAGGAGATAGGTTTGAGAGAAGAAGATGCATCTAATTTTTCTTCACTATCACTTTAACATGTATCATCATATTACTCATTACAACAATAGTAATTATCTTCATTGTAAATGAAATCATTTTACACAATTTTAACTAATATGCAATTTTGCAAATTTGTCTATTCATTGTCATAATTATGAGAAAAATTTGAAAATTGATCTATGGGATGAGAAGGAAGAAGTGCCTTAGTGGCCATTTTATTTCTTTCACCAAAAATAATATGTTAAAATACTATTAAGCAAATAAATTAAAAAAATAACTACTAATATAGAGATTTTGAGAATACTTTTGACTATCCAAACAATTTACAAAAATTCCAAGCTATTTTTCTAAAAATTGCAAGGAAGGCTTGGGGTGAGGACCTAGTTTGGAAATATAGGGTTTTGGATTGGGGTTTTAGAATTTTTGAAAATTATTACAATAATTTAAATTCTAAAATATATTGCAATAAGATAAATGAACAAAAATTTATACAAAAATCAGAAATTTGAAATTGAATTTTTGTACAAAATAACTACTAATATTGAGATTTTGAAAATATTTTTGACACTCCAAATAATTTGTATAAATTCCAAAAATTTTATCTAAAAATTGTAAGGGAGACCTGGGGTTTGAGGACCTAGTTTATAAATCTAGGGTTTTGGGTTAGGGTTTTAGAATTTTTGAAAATCATTGCAATAATTTAAATTCTAAAAATAATTTTAAATAAGATAAATGCACACAAAATAGAAATTTTGATTTTAATTTTTGTATATAAATATGAAGGAAAAATCTTAAAGGTACCTAGGGTTTTAGATTTTTTCAAAGTTAGGTTTACCAAATGATTTAACTATTTTGGGAATATTGAAGTATTATTCCTAATTTAGTTTAAGGTTTGGAACAATGAAATTAGTAAATAATATTATAATAATTAAGCAACTAATTTTTATAATTTAATTGTATTTTTAACCTTTTTATAAATAACAATAAATATGAAGAAAATTAGACTTAGTTATAAACTGACTGAGACAACTATTGTAGGGTCTAAAATTTGTTGTGCAGGACTAGAATAGTGTCACAAATTAGATGTAGCCTTCATTTTATGAAAGGATAAGAGAATAAAAATAGGAAAACCTAGGGTCTAATGGTATAGTCTTCTTATAACATTGTTTTTCAAGAGACCTAAGATTTCTAGGTTTTGTTCACTGTGTTTGTGTGAGCCTACCTATGAAATTTCAAGTGTTGGATGTCCATGGAACTCCTTGTAGAGATGATTTAGTTTTCAAACCCTAGACTCCATTATGATTTGAAAAATATTGGGAAAGAGAGAGGGTTAGTGTGTGTAATATGCATTGAATGTGTATCCACAACCCCTACCTACATACCAATACTCTGAAGTGGGATCAAGCCATATGTAGTTCTCCTACTTGATGTGCTTTATGCAATGGTGTATATGAAGATGTAAAATGCTAAATTGGATGTGTTTGATGTGGATAGGGACTAATGTGAGGGTTTGAATAAGCTTGTAGTTATATTGGTTGGGTATATGTATAGAATAGGAAGATTGCCTTAGTGGTTTTGCTTGTACTCTTGCTTGCTTTGTAATAATTTCCAACCTTTTCTAAATGAACTTTGAATGGGTTTTTATAGGGATACATTGGTTATGGGTTGAATGTATTCATGTTAGGAAAATAAGAAGGAGAATAGGAACTGGAAGGAAATGACCATTGGTGGTAAAAATGTACTTGGATAAGAGCACTGGAAATAGACACCATAGGGTCTGACGTTCTAATCCAAGTTGAGTGCTATTGTCCTAAAGGAATGGGACCCATGGGGATGGAATCATCACTGGAAATGTTACTTAGAGGAGGTGGAATCACTATTTGGAAGGATATGGATGATTGAGAATCAATGAAAATATGCCTATGAGGGTCATGAGATCAATCAAGAGGAACTTATTGGTTGGGTGTCACAAGCCACACTTAAGTTACCAATTTTCACATTTATGACTATGAGGGCTAAGTTTTGCCTTTTCATGGCTTACATTATGTGTGTGTTCAATGGGTTGTTGATTATATTCACTTGGTAAAGTTTTTTTCCTTTGATTTTGTCCAATTTCACATCACCTCTATGCAAGTAAACTCTCTTTTATAGGTCATAGTCTATGTAAGCTTATGTTTTGTGTAGGGTTAGATGTATTGATGAATTTTTCCCTCCTAATGCTACCATAGATATCTCTACCTTTATATGAAAAAATTATGTTAGATAGTTCAAGAGTGAGTTATGTATGCCATTAGATCTTTTAAAATTCATTGTGTATGCTTAATAAAGTTAAGCATCATATTTTTGGTGCATCGCCTCTTTTTTTTTAGTCTAGCTTCTTGTTATCCCTTTCCTCTTTTATCCCTTTTCCTTGTAGTAGTAGATTTAGTGTTAGATTAGGTGTAGCATCAAGGGAAACAACCCTATATGAATATTCAATACATATTTAGGTTACCCACACCCTATAAATGTTTTCATTGTGGCACTTGGGTGAGGAGGCCTAAAACACCTCTTCAAAGGGTACAACTTTTAAGTGACAATAATTTTTGGCATTCACGGTGGGACATGGTGTGATGATCCTTACATTATATATTAGATAATTTTTGGTGTTATTATTCATTAAATTAAAATTTTAAGGAATGTATACAAGTATCAATGGTCACTATGAGTTCATTCAACTAGTTTTAGCATCCTAGGTATTCTTTCCAAGTTTCATTTTTTGGCTTTCCTGATATAGTTTGATGGCTAGATATAGAGGGAATTTTGGTTTTAAACATATTTATAAACCATATAATGATCCATTCCTATTTTTTCTCAATATGGTTCTCATTATGATTTTTACTAACCTGCTTATGCTTATAATCAGCGCTTTGCAAGCTATGTTGTTCATAGTCCACCCCAAGAAAGCTTCAAAAAATACATATTGATTTTTATAAATAGATGAGAGATATTGAAATATAATAGGCAAAAAGAGGAGAATGATTATCAAGATTATCTCTATTAGTAGGAGGTGATTAAACAAAAAATATATCATGAGGAGTGCTTGAATGGGTAACTTGTGGCTAAAGAGGAGCAGATGCATCAACTGATTATGCAAGTTTAACCCACTCAAAAAGAGGCTCCCACATTTAAGATCCCAAGATATATTCAAGATAATTTTTCTTAATCTTCAAGTAAGTCTCCTTATGAAATTCCTAGTTTAAGCTTCTTATCTACTCCTAATGTGTCGATACAAAATCCAAAAAGAGAAGAGATTTTAGAAGACAAGCCAAGAAAATTTCCAAATTTTAGGATTAATTTTTTATACCCTCCACCAACTCATGGGAACATTCATCCCAATATTACCCAAGAGCATCCCATAGTGCCTTATGTTCCTACTCTACCAAGTGGACTTTCTTGCCTTCCCACCATCTCCCTTTGCAAAAGAGAACCTATTATATGGATAATTAATGAAGACCATTAAAATGAAGAGGATTATGTTTCAAGTGAATATATGAGGAAATAATCATTGGTTTTCTCATTATATCATCAGATCATACTTGGGATAAGAAGGATAAAATCATTCTTTTGGGCACACTTTTGATGAAGAGGATGTTGAGCTTTAAGAAGAAGACATCAACTTTTTTGATGAGTTTCCACTTTGTGTTATGGTGGAGGACCTTGAGAGTGAAAAAATATTTCAAGATGAGAATGTAATTGAATAATAAGATCCTAATCATCTCAATATTAGCTTTCATACACCAACAAGTGATAGGGATTCGGAGGACTTATTTGAGATCTTGGGAATAGGCTTTGTTCCTCTTCAAGGAGACTAAGATCTGATTATGATTGAGGAACATAATGATGGAGCATAAAAATTAAATATTTAGGGAAAATTTTATTGATCAATGTTTTTATTGAGAAGAGCATGTCCTATCATAGACCTAGCTCAGTTGGAAGATAATAAGGAGCCATCACATGTGCTTAATTCAGAGCATAAAATTGAGCATAAAAAAGAGTAGGATTAGCTTGCCTATCCACTCCAAGATAGTTGTATGTCTAACCAATTGGATTGGGTAAATGAGTTTATTTATGTTCTTATTATTGGATAAGTGTATCACCAATTTGTTCAAAATCTAATTTTTCTCCATCTTTGATTGGCTACCCTCAAGCATGTAAAACATATTAGATAAGTAAGAAAGGGTAGCTATTTTGTAAGACCAATCAATGGATTTGTGTAGATGCCATTTTTATTGGTTATTTTAGGGTAGGTAATTATTTTATTTCCCCCAAGTTCCCACATGCACATTATAATTATAGTTTAGTTGTGTTTTTCCCTCCAAGTGCCTACGTGCACATGTAGTTATTATTGTTCCTTATTTGTGAGGAAAGTATTTTCAGTTTTCAAATATTATTTCAAGGCATTGTAGTCATGATAAAAATTATATTTGTAATGGAACACATATGACTCCATGCCCAATGGAGTGTATAAGGCTACTGGATTCATAACTAGTAATCAATCATCCCATAGAGATCACTAGAATGTTAACTATTTTAGCTACCATTTGGTTGTAACATGGATTATAAGGTTTACCTGATCTTCATGAGCTTACACTATTTTTACTAATGGGAGTAAGATTACTATTCACTAAACAGTATTCATGTAGACACTATTTATGGTTGCTATTCATAGTGATTGTGTATGGTAATGTAGTTTAATTGTGATGTGACATAGTGGTGAGGTGGAGTTTATGTGATGTGGTATGACCCACAAATAATATTTAATGTGATGTAAATCACATGGGAAAGATATGGGTCAAATTTCTAAACAGTCCCATGATTTTCATGTCTAGACAAAGCCAAAAATCTATTTTTGACTTTAGGGGAAAGGTGGGACATAAAGATAAAGAGGTGGAGCATATTTTGATCTTTCACATGTGGGGAACAACATTTTATATTTATTAATATGCATCCCATGTGAATTGGGTCTAATTTATTCTCCTCCCATGAAGTTTCTCTCTCATCTCCTCTCTTCTCCTTTGTAATCTATAAAAACATGGCTCTTTCCTTTGTAAATCATTCTTGGCAAGTTTTACAATAATTTTGAAGAATAATGGAGATGAATTTTGCCTCCTCATGGATTGAATTATGTGTGTGTTCTATGGGTTGTTTATGGTCTTCTCATGGTACAATTTTTTCCCTTTGATTGTGTCCAATTTCACATCACTGCTATGTAAGTGAACTCTCTTTTGTAGGTCATAGTATATATAGGCTTATGTTTTATGAAGGGTTAGCTATGTTGATGAATGATTCCCATCCTAATGATACCATATATCTCTCTACCTTTCTATGAAAAACTTATGCTAAATAGTTCAAGAGTGAGTTGTGTATGCCATTATCTATTTTAAACTCTATTGTGTATGATTAACAAAGTTAAGGATCACGTTTTTTGGTACATTATCTCTTATATATATATATATATATATATATATATATATATATATATATATATATATATATATATATATATATATATATATATATATATATATATATAGTTTCCTTCTATCCCTTTCCTCTTCTATCCCTTTTTATTGATAATTAGAGTTAGTGTTAGATTACATGTAGCATCAAGTGAACCAACCCTCTTTAGATATTCACTCCATCTTTAGGTCACCCACAACCTAGGATTATTTCCATTGTGTCACTTAGGTAAGGAGGCCTAAAACACCTCCTCGAAGGGTACAACTTTTAAATGACAAAAATAACATCTAGGATTGCCCCTGAATCTAGGTCAAGTTGAATTATGGGGAAATGAAATAAGGGAAAGGGGCATTTAACAAGAAGGAAGAAATTAGCTAGTTAAATCTAAATCCTTGGGCACCTATGATAATGGAAAATAGAGGATTGGGAGGGATATAAAGAAGAATAGGGGGTTTAATAACATGAGGTACCTTCTAATTATTCATGGGCATCTTTCCTAGGTTAGCTTGAGCTATTGTGATGGAAGGATTTGGAGTGGTAGAGATAACATGGGCCAATTGAGGAGATTATTGGGATATGGCAAGTTTTATTGACATGGTTAGGTCTGATTGAGTTATGCATATAAGTACACTTATTATTGTGGGTGGAGTTGAGCCTATTGAAGTGGGCATGCCTTGAGGTGGATGGACCAATGGAAGAACTAGTGGAGGTGTAGAAGGTTGGGAAACTAAAGCATTTGGAGGTCCAAGATGAGTTGTGGGGATCCCTACCAATGGAATGGGTTAGGTGGAGGGAAATTTTGATGTAAATATGATATTCATAACCAAATGTAGAGTCACTTGGGTAAATTTTAGAGGGGATGAAATGGGAAATAGGCAAGGTGCCTCTTGAGTGGGTTGTTGAGGGAAAGGGAATCTAAGGGGTTCCTCACTAGGTTATTAAGGGACTTTGGGAGAATGGGAAAGGATATACATGTATGATTATGGATGGTCATGATTTGGGATACTACTAATGTAAAATTTTATCACCTACACAACTTGAGGTCAATTTGCATGGAGTTGAGTTTCTTGAACTTGAGTTACATGAGCCATGAGAGGTGTTAGAGCTAGAGTAGAGGTCTATAGAGGATAAAATCATAGAGGAGAGGGTAAATGAGGATAAGAGTTTTAGACCAATTATAATGTCCTCTTTTAAATTTTATTATGAGTTAACTAAACATGACTTCTATCCTGATTTGACATAGGGGAAGTAGGGATGACTTGGGATGATGGCTCAGGCTAAACCTACTTTCCTTCCTTTTTATTATTGGAATCAAGCTTAGTGAGGACCTCTTTGTCATCCTCATGATAAGGTATAACTCATCCTTATCACTAGGCTAGTGTCTATAGTTTATGTTGACTTGGGCTTGATATTTTACCTCACGGACCCTAACAATGCCATGTAGGTCCCAATCTTTGTACTCTACCCTATTCGTGGCATTTAAATATTTAACTATAAACATTTTATGTAACAAGGGTAGAATCTGGTACATGTGATGTCTGATGGAGATGGGAAAGGTCAGGCATGCCTTCTTTTGATGGTTGACATAGTCACTAAATATGTCCTCAACTAATTAGTTGGCAATATCTTACTCTACTAGCTAGTTTAAGACCTGATAGGGAAAATTGAGGTGAGCTCTAAGGAGATTGGCAACCCAAATGATATTTTCATCTTTGTATTACAATTAATAACCAATTAGGGAAAAGGACTCCCTTTTTTCCTTAGATATTTGAGGCTTGGTTTCCTTGTTGATGGCCATATATACTACTAGGTAGAAAGGCTCACATATTTCCCTCACATGGTTCTAGTAATGGTGGCCATATAATTTATATAAAATAATATGGACCTTTATTCACCTAAGAACCCATTATGGAAAGGTAAAGGGATACAACATAATGGTGGTAGAAATAACATGCAATAAATAACTCATCATATAAAATGTGCCTATACTCTGAGTATCTGATATCACCTTGATAAGGTTAAAATTGATTATTCCCCTAAGTTCTAGGACTTGATCATCCTTGAGGTTTATATGTAATAAGGGCATGCACAATATATTAACATAGATATAGTCAATTTTCATGAAAAATCAATCTAGAATAATCATACCTACATGGATCTACTCTATGAAGGTGTAGGAGTCTATTTCCACCTTATTAACTCATTTGGCTTCTAGGTTCTCTCCAAGTGCTTCATGACATCATAAATTTTATATGCATTGGTCCACACAACAATTATAGTAGTGTATTAGGTGACCATGTATTTAAGGAAGTTGTAATAATATTTTAAAGTACTCCCTAAAATCTATGTGATCCTGTGTCAGGTGCCCATAGAGTAGACTATATCATGGGCATCATCCTATACTCATTTGATAGTTACTAATAACTTGTCTAAGAGGTCATCACATGGGAAGACTTCTTTCTTGGTAGTGAATCTGTATAACCCATAATTTTTGTATCCCTAAAGGGCATCCTTAAAATTGGCCTCATCCTCATCATCACTAGAGCTAGGCTTGGGAACCATCTCAATTTATTTGAATATCTAATTATAGTGTTTGAAATAGGTTGATCCCTGTGGTAAAGTGGTGTCTCTATATTTGGGCTCAACTTTGGTGTTAAAAGATGAAGTAAACATGGAAAAAATGGATAGATCTCTATGATATGAATCCTAATTAGGGAGAACATGGAGGGGTTAAGAATGAACTAAAAGTGAGGAGGCCAATGTGGGAATATTAGATAATTAATAATAAATGAGTTTTCTCTATAACACTTATAGGGAATTAAAAAAATCTCCTACATTTATGGTGCTTAGTGGCTGACTTATTACAAATTCAAATTTGATTTGGTGGTTTGATATTTATATTTATCCCAATCTTGATTAGCTAAGGGATTAAAAACATGCACCACCTGATATATTTGTAAATTATGATGTGACATTTTAAATCTTCCAATCATGGCCCATTTTCCCACTTAGTTAATGATGGGAGTGTGGTAGGCATATTACTATGTTTCCCCTATGGCATCCTAGGTAGCTTTTAGCTTGTGCCACACTTACATTACCAATTGGATAGGTTATGTACCATCTAGCACCTAGGCAAATCTTGGTACCTCACCTTTACACTCTTAGGAGTAGGAATTACTAGTTGGAGTGAGGTGATGTGTGACATCCTATAATTATAATTTTAAATATATATGTACCTCACTCTGACAACTTTGGGATTCTCATTCCTTTTTTACCAATATTTATAGAAGTGCCATGTGGCACAGTCTAGTAGGTCAAATTTTCTTAGGATATAACATCTCTAATAGGTCTTATAGACTGATAGATCTAATAAGATCCATATGGTTCTCCTTTATTTGATCAGGATATCCCAAGATATGGCATATCTAATAGGTCTAGGAGACCAAAATATCTAGAAGTGAGTTCACATAGTGCTTCCAAATTTGGTTGGGATCTCCCAAGCTCTAACATCTATGATAGGTATGGGAGATTAAAAACTCTATAAATGGGATCCATTTGGCATTTATTCATACAGTTAGACTGTTTTGGGATCTGACATATTTGGTAGGTTAGGGAGACTAACAAATATGGTAATGGGTCCACATGGTGCTTCCTAATTTTGTTAGGTTTTCCCAAGATCTGATAGGTTTGGGAAACTGGTAAATCTAGTAGTGGGATCCATGTGGCACTTATTTATTTAGTTATTCTCTCCCAAGCTCTAACATCTTTGATAGGTCTGGGAGGTTGATCGCTCTAGTTGTGGGTCCATTTGGCACTTTGTCATTAAGTTGGGCCTTCTACGTAAATTCAAAAAAAATACTAAGTGAAAAATAAATCCACATAATTAATCAAGATACTCAATTGCATGCTAACAAATATTTACAAGGTACCACATAGAACTCCAAGAGATTGATACTCTATGAGAGTGAGGCTCTAGGAATTTTAATACAATTCCAAATCTACAAAAAATAGTTAGTTATAAAAAATATTATAAGTATGAAATTTATTTAATTTTTTAAAATTTAGTAGGGGCTAGACTGTGCTTAAAATGAGAGGTTTACATGGAAGACTAGGTTATCATTTCAAGCACATTAGATCTTGGGTGAACCATAGTAGGAAAAATTTGAGGATTATCAAAAAATGATGTTGTTCAGAGAGGGAATGATAATACATGCACATTTAATTAATAATTTTTAATAGGGGTCTCACACTCTTGTAAAGGAGATATGTTGGCCACAATAAATGGTAAATTTAAGGGGAAGACATTGTTCCAGCATTTACAACCCAAACTATGATCATCCAATATTGAACCTAGAGATAAGCAAGTCAAACTCTATTTGATACATTGTAAAGATGAAAAGTGATCAAATCTATTCCGACAAGTAATATACTAGGCTCTAATTCCTTCCAAGGTCGCTTTTGCATTAGTGATAGAATGGATTACTTTAGGAAGCTTGGGTATGTCTAGATTGTTAAAAGGTTTATGAAGGGGTATACATTTTTATATAATTTTGGATAAGGAAAGAAGGATTGAGCATTGATCTATTTCCACCTAGGAATCTATAGCCCTGGTAGAGATGATTTTGGTCTCACTTTTGGCCTTTCTCCATTGCTATCTAGGCTAGAAAGCCTACGCTAGAGGTTGTCTAAATCACCCTTTTTGAAGATGAAACTTATCATATACTTTTCTAAATTTAGACTTCCTTCGATTTGATATTTGATATGTGATCCATGAGGGTTGGATACCAATATATCCAAAGTGTATGGTAACTTTAGTAGTCTTCTAATATCTAGATGAACTTTTGCTCATTTGATAATTCATGACATCCTTATTATTTTCATCAAGGTTCTTATGATGAACTTGGTTAGAGTTATAAATTTTATTTTATTTACTTTTTTAGTGTTGAATAAGTGGATTTTTATTGTCTTAGTGGTTCTTCAAGAATTGCCTAACATATCACTATGTTCAATACCATAGGTTTGCCTTCTGTTTCCCAATCATGGTACTAGTTTTATCTTTCTTGGTGATCCATTAAATTAGTCATTACTTTCCCTCAACTTGACCTTTTATTTGTGAATAATGGGGATCATAAGATTTCCCTTTTTGGAGGGGAGACTTGGGAGCACAAAACTGATACAAGTTTGGTAGAACAAACACATGGCACAAAACACAAAAAACAAATAGTAACAACAAAATAATAGAAGAAAACAAACAACATAAGCAAAATAAAATAAACCTAATCTTATATATATGTTACCCCATTTGGATATGTTACTTTTAAATTTCACTAGAAGTATAATTAATAAGTAGTGCTTCAAGAACTGACCATTCACAATTACTAGTAAGTCAACACCCTCTAGATCCTTGAGATGGAAATCATTCTACTCAAGTGACTCAATTATATGGTATGGGCTGATCCAATGTGGATCAGACTTGGAAAATTTACCCTTATTTTCATGGGATTTATCCCACAATAGCACCACATATAAAATCCTAAATGACTTGATCTTGGCTTTCTTTCCAAACCATCACTTGATAGTGCTTTGATTTTTACCAAATTTTAGTAGGGATTCATCCTGAGCTTCTTTTAATTAAAAAATGTCTAAGATCCTTGAGTTCACTTTATCATTTTTCTCCATGAATTACTAAATAAAATTTTATATAGGAAGCTTGGGAATAATTAGAATAACTATATCTAGTGCATAGACTAGTATAAATGGTGACTCCTTGAGTGCTTAGTTGTGCCTGGTGCGGTCAACCCATAGAGTAAAATTTAGTAATGAATACTACTCCTAGGGTTTATTCTCTATATATTTATTAATGCCCTAGATTAGGTTCTTGTTGGTTAATTATACCAACCCATTCCTCCATAAGTATTAATTAGAAGACAATATTAAATTGATCCTAACATTACCTTATGCCCATTTATTGAACTCTATGGATTGGAACATAGGGACATTATCACATACTAATGAGATAGAATTCTTGAATTGAGTGGTCACATTGATATGCATTACTTTTATGACTTCAATATTAGTGTTTTTCCTATTTTCCACTACCTTGGGCCATCTTGTGTAGTAATATGTAGCCATAATACCAAATTTGTGGCTTGATGAGAAGTTAGGTTAATGATCCCCATGAAATATATCCTCTATTGGGAAAACTATGTCATTTATATAATGGATACATGGGCATTACATCATGGGTTTATCTTTTGGTGAAGATCTAATACTGATGATAGGTCATGACATGCACATGGACATCTTTGAAGAGGGTTGGCCAATAATAACCCACCTAAAGTATTTTATGTGCCATTGCATTTATTGTTTGGTGACTATAACCTGGCTTCTCAAGGAATTTTTTCGTTACTTATATAACTTCAACCTATGATAAGCATCTAAGATAGATTCCTTAATGATTTTTATTGAAGAGAACCCATTTCTTTAGCATAAAATGTATTGCCTTTAGTCTAAGGTCTCTTTTCTATATTTGGTTAAGTCATGGAGGTGTGTTCCCATAGAGTATGTAATGTACCATTGGGGTGTACCAATAATACTATAGTAATAAATCATGATCTAATTGGTGTATAGTGATTATTGGATCAATATTGGTTATCATTTGGGTAATACCTTGCCCCATGACAAACTTCATAGGCTTTATTTATAGGTCATACTCCTACAACTTGGTAATCTATATAGATCTACATTTTGCTAGTTCATTATTACCCAAAATTTTCTTCATAGTTGGGTCTAGCATGATTACATGATCTTTAGTGCCTAAACATTTTTACAGTCTTGACCAATATGTAAGCATGATTATCTAATGTAGAGTATCTCAATTCTACATCTTTAATATTGGTGGTCATAAAATCAACAAGGTGTTCTTCTCCATCCAATATTTTCATGACATAGGTAGTGATGGTGTGATCAAAGTCAAAAGGATAAATGTATATGTCCTTTGTGTAAACACCTAAAACTGACCAAAATTAGATTTTGATTAAAATTTAGATTGATTCTTACCAACCATTGCAAATTATGCCTAAAAATCATTGAACGTCTCAAATTTACTTATGCATCATTCATCAAAGCTTAGAATCACATTGAGACATCCCAAATTGGGGTATTTTATTGTATGCAATAATAACCTCTCACCGATTCATCCTTAATCACCTTGCAGCATCACAACAGTCAATTTATATTATGGACCTATTGAGGCACTTGCACACTTAAATCAAATCTTGAAAATGCTAAAAGGCTAAACAAAATTAATTAACAAGCTAAACCAAATTAAATGCCTAGTTGAACGATCTTTTTAAAATTAATGAATATCTAAAAAAGGAAATTTAAAAATTTAAAATATCTTAGCCTATCATCATTGCCTTTATGAGTTGTCAAGCTCTTTTAAAATACCCTAAAATATCTATTTTGGAGACCCATGGCTAGTAAATGAAAATCATGATTACTTGACAACTATTAACTCTAATAGGGTTATATTTGACTCACATAGGTTAGATTTGAACCTATTCCAAGCCTTAAATCCACCCTAACTCACCTTGGGTGAGAGTTAAATCCCTAGGTTATAATACAATGTTGTGCCTCTTTATTTTAGGAAGCTCTCATAAACCAAAGCTATAATGCAGATTTGGAGAAAGACATAAGTTATTTTATTGAAAGTAGTGTTATAATGCCAAAATCTTAAGACAAGACACATCACAAGCCATGTTACTAAGGAGAGAAGGAGACAACAAGCTTTATTTTCCAAAGATTTCTTATTACACAAGTTGAACAAGCCACCCAACAAAGCATTTGGAGCTCCTAATGAAGGTAAAGGATTTGTGTCTTTTATGTTTTTGTTGTTCTTTCATTTGTTTTATTGTTAGTAAGCTCTTCCTAAGTTTTAGTCTAGGAGTATAATTTTTAGTGTGTTTTTATTTTAGTTTGATTACTTGAACTAACACTATACTAAACTCCCTTCTTGGATTCCTATGATCATAAATGACATTCCTGATGGAACCTTATAGAGCATACCATACATGTAAGGAGACTAATATGCAGCTTTTAGTTTTTCTAAAGAATGCTTAAGAATCTTCAAAATTCAAGTTTTATCTTTAATTTTCACATATTCTATTTTTCTAGTGACACACAATTTATACATAGACTGACATCTATTTTGATAGAATTGATATCGATCCTTCTAAAATTGATGTTGATCCACTTAGGATCAACATCAATCCTTGCGTGTAGAATAGAGCATGGAAGAAACATGTTTGACAAGTTTTTCTTGAGTTTTTTGGTTTTTGTTTCATTTCTAAGAGCCTGAATAGCATTTTGTTGACCATTTCATTTAGGATCTAATGTTATTTGTTATCTCTAAAGTTCATTTGTCTACCAATCATTTTATCAAACTATATATATATATATATATATATATATATATATATATATATATATATATATATTAAAGTGTTTTGTAGGAAATCTATGTCAATCCTTTTGTAATTGACCAACGTCAATTTTAGTGAACTAACATTGATCCCTACATGGAATGATATCGAACTCTGAGATAAAAAATAGAGAAACCTGAGAGTAAATTTTGAAATCTTGTTTTCTCATTCATATTTGGGGTTCTAAGTAGGAAAAAACCCTCTAACAATTGTAGGTCCTAAGATGAAAAGGCCAAGTTTAAATGTGGTTAAATTTTGCATACTTTATCTTTGGTGCTTAAAAATGAACCTAGTTAATTTTCATGCCTTATATGTTTTCAAAGTTCTTGAAAGTTTTTCAACTAATGCCATGGGGCCAAAAAATTCACTACACACTTTGTTTCAATGATTAAAATGAACTCTCACACTAGATAAATACTCTTAAGAGTTTCATTTTCATTGCTTATTAATTGAATTTATTTGTTTGTGTAAAATAATTAATGTGTGTATGCTCTCCCCCCATCCCCTTTAGGGAACTTGGGTCACCAAAAGTGTTCTTTCTTTGCCTCAATCACTTTAGGCCAAAAGTATGAAAATAACATCATTAAATATCTCCTCAAAACTACATGGTTTGGGTGATCTAAATGCAACCCTCAAATATTTTCACTTGTCTTTTATTTTCATGCATTTTGGCTTGTGATCATGATTTCATCACCTCTTCATGGGTTCTATAAGAAAACATTGACTTAGGAATTTATCTCCTAGAATAATTTCAACCCCACTCCATGGTGGGGTATAAAAATTGAGGTCAACTTATTAGAACACATGTTTGAGTAGTTAAATGAGCTCCATTAGTAAGATATTACCTCAGACCATAAGGTCAACTCAGACATCACACTACACTGAGTAAATGACAGATGTAGTGGTTATTAAGAGGAAAAAACCTTTTCATAAGAATCTAATTGATGTATATATAAATGGTGTGAGTATATCTTGTGTTAGCCACACTTGGTACCATCTAGATGTGCAAAAATTTAGTTTTAGAAAAAACCCACTTGTCACAGACATACTATTGATGCAGGGCAAGTAGATCAAAGTTACATGTCACAATACAAATCCTTAGGAGAAGAGGGGGCATAAAAACCCTACTTTTCATGCACTTTTATTTTTGGATTAATAATTAAATTCTTCCCAAGATCAAGTATATTGATGGAATTTCATAGTATTATGCCACCTTGTCAATTTTAGGATCTAGGACATTACACTCCAAGATCCTAAACCAACCAATCAATTTTAGTATCTAGGACATTAAAAGGTGGCATAATGTCCTAGATCCTAAACCAACCAATTTTAGGATCTAGAAAACCAACCAATCCAAGATGTTTTCATTGAACCACCTATTTTTGATTAGTCAAACTATGATGAATCAACTTTTTTTATTATGCCTATTATCAAAGAGTCTCACTCTGACAAGCGAGTCTTTATTGAGTCACTTCTTAGTGATCATAACTACCTTTGGGTAAATCATTACCTTGAACATTGTCCTATTTTTTTAAGATCCTCCCATTGACAAGTCAATCTCTATAGAGTTGTCTTTTGACCTTTTTCCCCTAGTAAAAGAGTCTCACTTTGCCAAACCGGTCTTTATGGAGTAGATTATGCCATCACAGGCCGTCACTTGTCCCATACCAAACTTTCAACAAGACATCATTATAGTAGCATCCATACCAAATGAAGAATCAAAATTAGAGTCAATTTCTATTCTTGAACCAATATCTAATTTAACATTAGAAGCAAAATCAACATCATTATCAACATCAGATATAGAGTCCCTTGAGTTATAATCTACTTCAAAATCAGAATACATTCATGTTTGTTATAATGTTGGTTATAAATGCCTCACAGATCATTTTGAATACATTTGTGATCCTTTCACAATTTTTGAGAATGATTACTTTAATATTGACATAAGTTCTTCTAGTATCTTCTATGAACATTATACAACCTCTACCCATTCTATTACCATTTCACATGCCATTACCACCAACCAACATAGCCATTATATTTATATTCCATCTCCCACAAGTGTCGATTGGGACTAATAGAATCACACCTTGTTAAACTACATCCATGGTGACTTATCAATTGTATAATATTAGGGGGACCAAGACTACATTCATGTAGATAAAGAATAATCTCTTAGTGTAACCTTTTCAAAGGTGTTAGGGGATAATCAAATTCCAAAATCAACATCTTATAGTGAAACCTTTTTAGAGGTGCTAGAAGACAATAAAATTCAAAATTCAATGTTCCTTAGTGAAAATATCTTAGAGGTGCTATGGGATAATCAAGATAACTTCATTAGTGAAAACCTCATCAAGGTGCCAATAGCGAAGCACAATAGATCTTCACTTCTTGATGAAGATATTATCAAAGATGAAATTAGTATAGCTTCCATTCTAAAGGATAATCAAATGGTATATACTCTTAGGCCAAAACAACAAAAAAATCTAATGGTCCTATCAAGATCATATTCTAGAGTCTTCAACCCTACCACATCCAAATTTATGTCAAATTTGAAATCAATAACAATGTGTGTGCCTGAAATTCCCAATATTTATTTATTATCTAACATCATAAATTTCATTATCATCTACCTTTACATTTCCAAGTAAAACATTTTATCTATTATTTATTTGTATTTATGATCCTTAGCTAACTTTCCTTTGTAGAGGTTACATAGACATATTGCCTCGACTTTTAAAAGAAACAAAATCAACAACTATAAGGATCACAACAACATTTTTGGAGTCCAAATCTACAATAGGCTCTTGGTAGAGAAACTATTCAAATGAGGTGTGGGATAAAAATTTACATGATTGACCATTCTAGTTGTATCAGTTTATGATTAAGATGTGCATCTCCGCATCATTAATAACAACAAAACATTTTACCTAACCAAAAACCATACCTTGCCAAAAATCATTCCCTTGACAACAAAAACATTTACTTGGCCAGAATCATTTGCCTTGCCCTTTTCCATTTGCCATTTACCTTATCTTACCATCTCAAGGAAACCCTCTTGCCATTATATAAAATTTCCATCTTATCATCTTCCTTGTGCCATACCCAATATTTTTTCACTATGCCTTTCCTATTAGACCAAAGCCTATTTTTTTAGCTGCACTACCTATCTTATTTTGATCTTGGTTCCTTTAGTTCTTCCCACACCTTTCATGAGGGGATTTTGATCCAATTTCAATAGTTTTATAATTTCATGTTTAAATGACAGTCTATGAAATTAGTATGATAGTGGATCTAGAAATTTATCTTCCATTTACATTTGACTGGTGCCATTTATTATAACCACTTATGGGAAAATCAATGTTCCAACTTGTGTTACTAATTATAATCCCCTATGGGAAAATTAGTAGCACATACATATACCATTAATTCCTAATTATAAAAACCTATGGGAAAATTAGGAACAACACCTTTACCATGTATGAACACATCACCTTGCCATTACTATTTTCATTTGCCTTGTCGGTTGCCTTAGTTCACAAACTTGTTGTGACCTATTCAATTTTCACCACCTTTTATGTTGGTGGAACTACTATGAATTGAGTTATTAATGGGATTGTTATCACAAAATAATATACCCTAGAAGAGGGTGTTAAAAACTCTTCTAGATTTGGGTAACATGGGAACTCTTTCAGGTATGTAGGTGTACCTATAGTGGAAGTGAGCCTCTAGGTTTAAAGGCTATCTCCCTGAATGTATCTTGAAGTGCTTATCACCTAAACTAGTTGATTGATTATAGATAAAAGGGATATAATTTGCATGACATGAAAATATTTTAAGGGGGTGATACACCAAAATTATTTCCATATGATTGTCATACTTATTGCACTAAGAAACAAGGCATACAAGCTAACTTCCAAGTCCTAATAGATTCTAACATGAGTGTTTTAATATGGAGGTGAGATGTATGAAGGCTATCCAAGGTAATTGAACCATATGATATTTTAAAACACTAAGGATAATTTTACACTTAAAATATATACCCATACACTTGAACATACTTCATATGCCCTATAGGAATAAGAACTCTTAGATAAACATGAGAGGAGAAGGGAAGAAAGGATATAAGAGTATCACTTTGCATCACCATACATCACTTTTCACACTTAGATAGATGTTAGTGAACTAAAAAAAAACTTTCATTAATTTTCAAAGGCAAAATATAATGTCATTCTAGAAGGGTTTCACCATACATGGAGTGGAATTAAATTATAATAACCAAAATGGCAACTAATTATATAATTTGAGAGAGAGGAGAAAAGAATGAAGTCCAAGAGTCACTAATACATGTGTCACAATAAGAAAAGGATCTATACATGTAGGATAATTAGTGTGAGAGAGATCATGCAAGGTATGATAGGATAAATGGCCCTCAAAGGCATGAAACTCCTTGAAATGTGGTGTAGAACTCCTTTTGCTTGCTCATAAAATTGTCTTCATCATTTGGACCTTTTATGACATCCCAGGACTTACTAGGGATATATCTCATGATTTAAATGAGGGATAGGGGTTATATACATTCTCCACCATGCATTGGTTTTATCCCTAATCATTTGGATTCTTCTACACATGAGTTACCACTACCTATAGTCCAAGTAAATTCTTCTTCATTCTTCACACTTGGCCTCAAAATCAGATTTAGTTTTCTATAAAAATCCATAAAAAGGAGTGAATTAAACATTTCAAGGCCTCATATATCCTTATATTCATTAGGTACACCTAAAAAGGTCATCCACTTGAAGTTTTCACCCTTCTCATTATCTTGCTCACTATGCCAGTTTTGATTGGGTGAAATGAATGTATGTAAAATAAAACTTAGGAGTTTTTTTGAATCATTAAATGGACATTAGGGGTTATTTTAATTCCTAATATCTCTCCCAAAGTTTATTTCATCCTTTGACTCTTTTTAGAACCTATAAAACACACAAAATTATCAAATAAACTAATTATGTACCCTATTTGTATAGGTAGGATACAACTCAATATGATAAGAAGGTGACCTAGAGATTAATATATAATCTAAAATAATTTCCAAATCCATTATTATCCATTTGGATGCATCTCTTTCCTTGTTTTCCCAATCAAGTAACTGTCAAGGGGTTTAAAGAGTGTTGAATAGTTTTGACCTTTAGTGATTATTTATAAAGGTATGAAGTTATATCTACAAATAAATTATATAAAAACAATGTTAAATTCCTCATTCATCATCCCCTAATTCCTTAGGTTCCCATGCAAAACCTCCAAGAAGGTGTGAGCTTAACTTGCTTACTCAAACCTTGATCTTCATTTTACATACCTTGAATTAGCTTTGAGCCAAAATATGGCTTTCATGTGACTCCACCTACACTCCAAAGGTTAAAAAACACCTTATGTCTCCCCACAAATATCCTCCAAGGATCTAAAAATTCTACTTGGTCCTATAAGTGATGACCATATCTCTTTGGGATCTTAGGCCTAGTTAAGGTCTAATGACTTGACTGTGTCCTTGCTGCATAAAAGTGACTTCTGCTTTTCCTAATGGCTTAAAATATTTTTATATACTTTTATATTATTTTGGAAACCTCTCACACTTTCTTATCAAATACTTAACACTCTTGCCTCACCATTTACCTTATATATCTTTACCTGCAAACTCTTTGTTCTCTTGGAGTACCCTCTGTATGCGACATAAAAGATAGTATCTCTTCTATATTCTGAAGCATTTTGGATATATGGAGAGATTAATATATTTAAAAAGGTTATCTACATAAATTTTCAAAGTTATATCACATTCATATACATTTTAACCCTTCCAAACATAAAAAAAAACTTCTAGACTAGTTGACTATGTAAGATTTTCTAATATGACTGCAAGGTACACTTAAAAAGGGATTTTATGATTTATTTTATTAGTCTGAGGGCCTCATGATATGTAAATATCATTTTTAAATCCATTCCAATCATTTTAATCATTACAACCTTTGCTAAAAACCCTCAAGTCATGCCCTTCACTGGATTGGTCAAGGTGTTTGACTGTGTTATCTTACTTTCTTGATCAAAAGATGACACATGTAGGTGTATTCTCATCTGGTTGGACCTTGAACACAATAAATAATATATTATTAAAATACTTAATTTCATTTGAATATGTTTTGGACCTATACTCATCTTGTTTAGGCTAAGCCATCATCTAGGCACCATGTTCTAGCTCACTATTTGTAATAGTCAACTATGGTTAACTTTATTGAGGCAAAAAGGGCTTGTAGGTTATGTTTCACTTCCTATAACCTATTTATTTACCTTTATAACCATTTGTAAATATTCAATAAACTTCTTATGGAAAATCATTCATGTCTATAGGCTTAATATCCCCAAATTTTACTTTGAGAGCTTCATGAGCACCTACAGGTAGGCTATAAATAGCCTTTCCTAGGGTAATATACACTTTTAGATGAATATATGACCATTACCTTGCAATATATACCTCTTATATGTCATTATTGTTCCCTTTCACAATTTTAGAACCACTTACCATGGGGAGGTTCTCTTATGTTGCTATCTCAAAGGTGTAGGGTCATTGATAGTTCAATTTCATGTAGAGAATATTGAAGGAACGTAGTGGATAAATGTGTGACTTTGGGGTTTCTAAACACCACTTCCCTTTAATCACATAGCCATTTCCTTTTTCATGATCACACCCTATGTGGAGGCTACAATATATGCACATTTATTTGAATCTAAACCCTTTTCAACATTGTTACATGGCCTCAATAGAATGGCTCAGGCCTCTATTTTATGTTTTTAGGGATTTTGTCCTTGAGTTATAATCATCAAATCTTGAAGTGAGTTTTCACTCTTACTTGCAAACTTAACACTTCAATCATGACTATCATAGTCTCCCTAACATATTGAGACTTCAATAAGGGTTTTAACATGCTTAATCCCCTCCGTTAAGGATTCTCAACTTTTTATGGTGCCAAATGTAGGTGAACTTTTATAAGTATAAGATAGTAAGCATAAAATTTAAGCCTTCAATGAAGTTTATATCCTTTCAAAGTCTCTTAATGCATCCTTAAAATTTTTAAAGGTTGAGATAAGCTTCAAAATTTCCATTCTAATGTCCTCAACCTCTTATAGGTGTTGACTCAGCTGCAGACCAGACAGTGAAAGGAAACATGAAGAATGTCCATGGTGTATGAACTTGAAATGAGGTTTATATCACCTTAACACCTTAAAATTGATAATTTTCATCATGAAAAACTTGAATCACTTTAGTGTTCTCCTTTCAACATGATTAAAATCTATGAGGCACCTTTAGGCATGCTTTGATGGTGTATGATGGTATGTCCATCTTGCAATGAATGTGACAATCAATTTTATGGCATTTGAGGAATATAGATTGTTTTTTCATGATTCAAGGAGATTTTAAAAAACATAATACTATTCATAACATCTTCACAACCATGATCAGAACTCAAAAGCTCTAAATTGTATGTGGATGTATGTACAGATTTAAATGTGTGTTATCCTATTGACTCTAACTCCATAGATGTTAGTTGTGAGACTAAACCTAGAAGGATAAGGGGTGAATAATGAATTATAAACATTAAAATAAATTCCTCACATTCCTCTAAAACCTTTGTAGAAAAAGAAACATTTTATAAGTAGTGAAAGATTGACTGTAACCTCAATGGAAACACCTTTTAATCTGATCTATTTGACATATCAAATCCTTTCGAAACATGACACAAAGCATGGATAACATTATATGAGTGATTTAATATCCTCTATAAGCAATCTTAGTAATTATATTATATGGACCTATCCATACAAGAAGAAAACTTGTAGGGTATGGGGTTTAGTAGTAGAAAAACATAGTCAACTTGTAAAGGATGATTCATTAAGCACAAGTGATAAATATTTTAACTACTATTATGAAAATTAATGTTTATTAAGTTTTTTGACTTAAAACTTCTTCTGTTGGCCATACTAAGCATAAACATGTTGATTGGTTTTTCATGTCTAGAAGGGTGAGGAAGGAACATGATGGTTTTTAACCATTTTTAGCACTCATAAGGCTGATAAAATGATGAGATGCATTTAGGTAAGTCTGATAATCATAACATAAGTTTTCGACACGTGTCACACTCCCCTATAGGCCGTATAAGTGCCAAACTCTTTTTTTAGTTATTTTATTAATTTTCAATTATAGAGCCTAGAAGTTTTAGATGAACTAATATTCCTCATAGGGAATCTAAAAAAATAGACATTGGAAGGAAAATTAGAGTACTTAGACACCTTGAAAACCATGTCACTTTCATATATGACCCCAAAGTGACTCAAAATGATGTAAGACTTAATTGGACTATGACCAATGCAAAAAATATATGATATGACATTAAATACACCCTATAACATTATATTATACCCCTATATAGTTTTTTGATTATAGGGGGGTTGACCCACTTCGACTTTTAGTAAAAAATGATTAACATTCTTGGCAATTTCTCAAGGGTGGTATGATTGCTATGCTAAGACCAATTTATTAATCCTATCCATTGGGCTATGTAGTCACCTATATATCATCTTGACACACAATTGCATTTGAAAACATACCAAATAATAAAAAAACTAACAATAAATAACACACAAGATAAGAAACTAAGTAAAATCACACGTGTGCTTTATGAACACTAATAGAACACACACACATAACCAGAATAACTAATTAAAACACTAACTTGGAATGAACATTTCCTCTAGATCAAAGGGGAAGTTTAAAACATATCTTTCTTTATGACATGAAGTATTGAATGATGCATGTAGCCTTTTGACTCTTGGCATTGATGCCTCCATCTTCTTCATGGTGTTTACCAACTTTATCGGCATGATATTCAAGGAAACCAATGTAGCTCCAAGTAGATTATCTATAGAAATGAACTTCTCTTGAAGCTCAAAAAACTCAATATTCTCATAATATTTCTCAACTATGACCTCCAATGGTGGTTCAACAATCCTGATCTTCTTAGTTTCCATAGTGCTCTCAATAAGATTGGTTTTCTCTTCAGCTTTAAGTTCTTCAAGCTTATCAAGGAGATATGCATAGTCTACCCAATCTTGGTCATTTTCCTCCATGGAAAAGTCTTTATCCACCTTCCTAAGTACTTGACCATCAACTTTACAAAGATATTCAAGATCTTGAAAGATCTTCATTTGTAGCTACCAATCATCTTTTTCCTCCTTGTCATCTAGAACCACTACTTCTTCAATATTCTCTTCTTAATGTATGAGGTCATCAAGCTAGTGTTCTTCATGCTCTAATACATCTTAGGGTGATTCAAAATTAGATAAGGGTATTGATTCATCTCCAAGAACTATGTCTTCTACCTTGGTCTGATGATACTATTTTAAAACTACACCTTCTAGAGGAGTGACTTGACCTTCATCCTTGATAGTACATTCCACTTTAAGCTTGAAATGGTCATCTAGAACTTCATGATTAGACATGAAGTCTTCTTCAAATAACTTTCTCTTCAAGTCTTGGCCACATTCTTCAAGGATATCTACAAAGGAGTCTTCAATATGTTTCTCTTCACTCAAAAAGGTAGGATTTCCCTTTTATTCACCAAGGGGAGTCCTTTTGGTGATTTCCTCCTCATAGTCACTCATGACATCTTCTTGATCAGGTATTACTTGGGTTCTTTCCTCTTCATTTTCTTCCCTCAAAATGGGCTCTCTTTTAAGAAAGAGTGAGATAAAAGGTTGATGGATAGGCTCATGTGAAGGAGATGTAATATGAGGTGTAGTGGAAGGTTTATAAATTGGAGATGTTGTGTGAGGGGTAGTATAGGGCTTATGAGTGGATTTAGGAAATAGGAATGCACTAGTAATATCATGGGGAAGTGATTTCTTGGGATGGTTAGAAGGGAAAACACCTACACCAATAGAAACCTCACCTTGTCAATATCCTCCTTAGGGCTCTTCAAAAACAACATGTTCATTTTTAGGTCCTTTATCTTCCCACATCTTTAGCCTATATATTGAGCATTGAATGCACTTATTTTCCAAGTCCATTTTTTTGGATACCCTATTGAATTTCATATTTAACCACCTCCCATGTACTCATCCATCTTTGGAAAAAACTTCTTAACCATTCTATCATATGATTAAGAAGCACATCAAACTCATTATCCCATGTTCACATATTATCTTCAATATCAAGCATCTCAGGTAGGAGTGCCAAGAAGGATTGGACATGAGGTGGGGTTGATGGATGAGGAGGAGGGTTGGGGATCAAGACTAGATCTAATTTTTTGTATTTGAAGCTCTAAGAATTCAATTCTTGCATCTTGATATCTTGATCTAGAATATAGAAAAACATATTGTTAGGCTTGATAAGCATCATGGCATGATTAGTAGGGCTCATATTGAGGTTGATAGGTAGGAATTTATTGATATTATTCTTGGTATCCTTCTTTATAGGGTTGTTCAATAACATGGTTTATATATAGAGGGGAAATGTAGGACCATAGGGCTGCCATGGCTCATAAGTGTTGGAAATATTGTCATTGATGTCAAAGGTCTTGAATTATTGGTGATAAAGGCCCTATAGAATTTAATGGTGTTTTTAATATTCATATCTTGGCTAATATGTGTTAATATTTATTTAATATTAAGGAATATATTTTTGGTTGCATATAAGCCAAAAGAGGGCCCATGGAGAAGTCAAAGAGTCACGGGGTAAAGACAAAAGAGGAATGGGATGCATTTTATCATGAAGAGTCATCTTGAGGAATTCCAAGAGTCATCATGTGAAGAAAAAATAGGGTATGGCACATTTTTACATGAAGGGACACTTTAAGGAATACAAAAAGTCACCAAGATAAAGATAAAAGAGGAAAGGATGCATTTGCTTATGAAAGGTCACCATATGACTTTTCAAATGCAAGGATACGAAGGGTCATGCAAGTTTGGCACCATTTTCCATGAGGATTGAAGGGTCACAAAGGGTGAATGCTAAAGGTCATTTGGAAAGCTATAAATAAAGGCTTGAGAAGCCATTTTTATTATTCAAGAGAGTGCATGGTTTATATTTGTTTTTAAAGAGAGAAAAGTAGGAAATATTATAGAGTTCTATCAATTTTTGAGTAAGAAACATTGAGAGATAGTTGTGTTTTACACACAAGAGGGATTGGTGCTCTTGTGAGTTACTGCTCACAAATATTTGCAAGGGGTTGGTGCTGTTGTAGGTTGGTTCTCATAAATAGTTGTGTTGGTGATTGGCAAAGGGGTTGGTGCTCATTCATATACTTGAGATTATTCTCCATGGTTTTTCCCACTTTGGGTTTCCATGTAAAAATATGGTCTCTCTCTCTCTCTCTCGTGTGGTGCATATTATTATTTCAATTTTATTGCATATCTTAAATGTGTGATGAAGTGGTTAAAGAAAAGAAATTAGATTAAGTAAAAGATATATAATATTCTGATTCACCCCCCTCTTAGTATATTTCATGCTTAATAATTGGTATAAGAGTAGGTTCCTTTGGAAAACATACAGCTTGAAGGTAGATCAGGAAAGCATGATGGTTGGATCACATGAAGGTTTTTCTATAAATAAGGCACCCTTTTTTGATGAGACAAATTAAGCTTTTTAGAGCATAAGAATGAAGACTTATTTTATGGCCCTTAGATTCAACATTTGGCAAGTAGTGGTGGAGGAATATGAAAAGCCATAGACACTAGTAACTACTCCGGTAGAAAAGAAAGAAAGTGAAAATAATAGTGAATATTTAAATGCTATTTTATGTGGTTTATGTGAATCAAAAAAATTTAAAGCTATGCAATGTAAATCTACTCATGAAACTTGGGTAAAACTTGAGAATATTTACAAAGGTGATGGAAAGGTTTAACAAGCTAAGCTTCAGACTTTCAAAAGATAGTTTAAGAGTTTGAAGATAGAAGAGGAAGAAAATATAGAAAGTTATCTTTTGCGAGTTGATAAAATAGTTAATCAGATTCAAGGTCTTGGAGAAAATTTAGAAGAATCAATTATGGTACAATTTTTTTGAGATCTCTACCATTGATATATGATGCAAAAGTTTTAGTAATTGAAGAGATGAAGAATTTAGCCAAGCTAAAGATGGATAAGCTACATGGTATTCTTATGTCATATGTGTTGGAGATCAATCAACAATATGATTACAATATGAAAGCAATAAACACAGAATTATATCAGATAGATAAGTAACTAGAATCAGAACTAGCAAGAAACAAGAGATACAAGAAACCACCCTAAAAACTTGTATTCAACTCTTTACAGAAGGAATTACAATTGAAGAAATTTTTTTTCTTCCACACCTATCTCAGATGTACAGATCTCTTCTTAGACCTCTTTCCCTCAAGAGTCCTCTCTCTCAATTACAATCAACTCCACAATCTGGATTGATTCACATATACAATCTGTATTCTACTTCTACAATATTGTCTTATTGTCTAATTCTAATGAACTATGAAAATCTATCTCTATTATATAACTATAGAGATTCATGAGCATGCACTTATAACTAATAGATGCACCTCCTAAACAAGGGCTCTAAAACAGTTCTACTCAAATTAAAAAATGCAGACTTAGCAACCAATAGTTTGTCCTTAACATGCAAACATTTTGTTCATGCACAAAAATAGATTCTGAACATACACATGTGACCGACGTCGGTCCCTGTTAGTCTGCCTGTGACCGACATCAGCTGACCTGCTATCAACATTAGCAGCTTTTGGTCTGCGCCAGACCGTTGATGATGACTGTGGTTCTAGCAAGTTGTCACTTCGCTCATTTGGTGAAGCTTTTAGCTCCATACCCTAACAATCTCCCACTTGGAGATAAATAGCTGCACCAATACCTGTACAGCAACATCTTCTGGCTCCTCCATCTTCAACTCAATCATGAAGACCAATGAAAGTTGAATGAAGATTCAACTTCTCCTTTGTAACTGGCTTGGTTAACATATCCATAGGATTCTTATCTGTATGGATCTTCTCCAGCTTTAACTCACCATCCTCCAATCCCTGTCTAATGAAGTGGTACCTAAGTTGTATGTGCTTTGTTCTTGCATGAAAGGCTGAATTCTTAGCCAAATGAATTGCACTCTGACTATCACTGTATAGTCTACAACTCTCTCACTCCTTTCCAAGCTCTTCCATGAACTGTGTCATCCATATCATCTCTTTACTAGCCTTTGTGACTGCAATATACTCTGCTTCTGTAGTTGACAAGGCAACAACCTTTTACAACTTTGATATCTAGCTAACCGTCGTTCCACCTATAGTGAAAACATATCCTGTGGTGCTTCTCCTGCCATCCAAATCACCTGCCATATCTAAATTGACATAACCATGTAGAGAAGTATTTAAACCTCCATAGCAAAAATGCCTATTGCTGGTTCTTTTCAGATATCTAAGGATTCACTGAACTGCTTTCCAGTGTTCCTTTCCTGGATTGGCCATATACTTGCTTACAACTCCCACTACTTGGGCAATATCAGGCCTAGTACAAACCATTGCATACATTAAACTTCCTACTACGGAAGCATATGGAACTTTCCTCATGTACTCTACCTCATCATGTGAATTAGGACATTGTTCTTTACTTAACTTAAAGTGTCCAGCCATAGGTGTGCTTACCGGTTTTGCATCCTGCATATTGAACCATTTCAACACTTTGTTCACATAATCCTCTTGAGACAAAATCAACCTGTGATTTTTCTTGTCTCTCTTAATATTCATGCCAAGGATTTTCTTTGCTGCTTTCAAATCTTTCATGGCAAATGTGTGAGCTAATTTTACTTTAAGCTCAAAGATATCTTGCATGTGTGATCTTGCAACTAGCATATCATCTACATACAACAATAGAATAATATATCTACCATTATCTAATCTCTTAAAATATACACAATGGTCAGATTGACATCTACTATAGCCATGCTCAGTCATAAACCTATCAAATCTTAGATACCATTGTCTTAGAGCTTGCTTGAGGCCATACAAGCTTTTCTTCAATCTGCACACTAGCTTCTCCTTACCTTTGACCTCATATCCTTCCGGCTGATCCATGTATATTTCTTCATCCAAATCTCCATGAAGAAATGCTGTCTTAACATCAAGTTGCTCAAGATGCAAATCCTCAATAGCAACTAAAGACAATACAGTCCGTATAGAAGTCATTTTAACAACAGGAAAAAAAATCTCACCAAAATCAATACCTGGTTTCTGTGCAAATCCTTTCACTACTAACCTGGCCTTATATCTCATCTATCCATTCTCACCTTCTTTCAACCTGTAGATCCATCTATTCTTCAGTGTCTTCTTTCCTGCTGGCAACTCAACCAAATCCCATGTTTGGTTTTCTCTTAAGGAATCAATTTCCTCACTCATGCCTAGCTCCCACTGACTCTTGGAATCCACCTGTATTGCTTCATCAAAACTCTCTAGTTCTCCACCATCAGTAAGTAATAAATAGAATAACGAAGGGGAATATCAAATTAGAGGTTTTCTTACCCTTTTTGACCTCCTATTGGGCAACTGAGACTCATCCACAACACGCTGTCTGCCCAAATTTTCTGACAGTGACCGACCTCAGTCACTTCCAGGCCTGTAATTGACTGTCGTCAGTTCTGCCTGACTGACATCAGTCTCTGCCTGGCCGACGTTGGTTCCTGTACGGTCGACATTGGTTCTTGTACGGCCGACGTCAATTTTTACATGACTGACGTTGGTCTCTGTGTTTTCCTGTCTATGACTTTTCTTTCCCGTGAGCTTATTTTGAACTTTCACCTTGTCCAAATCTGCATTGCTCTGCTTAGGTTGATCCAGCTTCTTGAGCTGATCACTATACATCACTTTTTCATTGAAAACAACATCACAGCTCCTAATTATCTTTTTAGTTCCAAGATTCCAAAACCTGAATCCGAACTCATCAGAGCCATAGCCAATCATAGACTTAGCATCCAGCTTCTTTCTATTTTCCTTATAAATGTGCACAAAGGCTTCACAACCAAAAACTTTGAGAAATGAGAGATCTACCTTTTTACCTATCCATGCCTCTTCTAGAATTCCACCATCTAGTGCTATAGAGGGTCCTCTGTTAATCAGGTACACTACAGTATCCATGGCTTCTGCCCAAAACTCTAAGGGCAATCCAGCATGCAATCTCATACACCTTGCATGCTCTATGATTGTTCTATTCATCCTTTCAGCAACTCCATTTTGCCGAGGTGTTCTTGGAATAGTCTTTTTCCTATGGATCCCATGCATATAATAATACCAATTAAATTTATGGCTACAAAACTCACCACCATTGTTAGATCTCAGGCACTTCAATCTCTTACCTATTTCATTCTCAACCATAGCTTTCCAAATCTTAAACATGTCAAAAACATCAGATTTCTTTTTAATACAATAGATCCATACCTTTCTTGTAGCATCATCTATGAAGAAAACATAGTACTGTGATCCTCCAATAGAAGCAACTTGGGCTGGTCCCCACACGTCTGTGTGAACAAGCTACAATTTGTGCTTCTTCTTTGTTGACCCAGTCTTGAGAAAACTCACTCTCTTCTATTTTCCAAAAATACAGTCTTCACAGAAATCTAGATCTATGCTTTTCAAATCTAGAAACATACCTTTTGACTTAAGAATTGTCATTCCCTTCTCACTCATGTGGCTAAGCCTTTGATGCCACAACTTTGCATCTACATCTGAAGTAGATAATATAGAAGGAGAATTATCAGTAATACAATTACATAAATAGAGAGTACCTACTCTCTTACCTCTGACCAATACAAGTGCACCCTTGGAAACCTTCCAAGATTTAGCTGTGAGAGTTACTGTACAACCCTCATCCCCTAACTTTCCTATAGAAATCAAATTCCTCTTCAGGCTGGGAACATGCATGACATCTCTCAACACCCATGTGTTTCTATTCTACATTTTCAGCTACACTTTACCTTTGCCAATAATTTTACAAGGCTCATCATCCCCTAGATAGACTATTTCAAAATCTCCATGGACATAGTCACTGAAATATTCTCTATTAGGGGTTGCATGGAAAGATGCACCAGAATCTAAAACCCAAGATTCTATATTAGTATGCAAAGAGAATATAAGAGCATCTTGTGTAACAATCCCTGCCACCTTGGCTTCTTCTTTGTCTTCATGCTGTTTGTCCTCTTTAGGCTTTGACCAGCAATCTTTGCTTATGTGCCCTATCTTTCCACAATTCCAACATTGTGGCTTCCTGCCATTTTTGGATTTAGATCTACCTCTCATCTTTGATTTAGATCTTGATCTCCCTTTCTTGCTCTTCTATTTTTGTCTTTCCCTACTCTCAAAACTTAAAAAGCATTCCCTGATGTCTCTTTTGTGCTTTTCCTGCAAATTTCTTCATTCAAGATTACACTAACCACATCATCTACTTTTAAAATATTTGAAGCAGAAGCAGTATTACTAACTGCCATTACCAAGCTATGCCAGCTTTCAGGTAAAGAACATAAGAGTAATAGAGCTTTAATTTCATCATCAAATACTATTTTGACTAAATTTAATTGATTCACAATTCCATGGAAATCATTCAAATGATTAGATACAAAACTACCTTCTTGCATCTACAAATTAAATAACTACTTCATAAGATATACCTTATTAGAAGCTGAGGGTTTTTCATATAAATTTGTTAAAGTAGTCATTAACTCTATCGTAGACTTTTTCTGTGATAAATTAGATATCACAGTAGATGCCAGACTCAATCTTATTGATCCAAGAGCCTTTCTATCAAGAACTTTCCATTCTTCATCATCCATGTCTTTGGGCTGCTTTGCAGTCCCTCCTAACGGTAAGTATAAATCTTTTTGATACAGATAATCTTCTATCTACATTCTCCATAATTGATAGTTCTTGCCATTGAACTTCTCCATTCTCAGTTTACTTTCTTCTGCCATTGCTTCTCCCACTCAAACAGAAACCTCTGTGAGTAACCTGTAATCAATACACACTACACAGATCTAAACCACCTGTTAGTGAACCAAAGCTCTGATACCACTTGTTGGGGATCAATCAACAATATGATTATAATATGAAAGCAATAAACATGGAATTATATCAGATAGATAAGTAACTAGAATCAGAATTAGCAAGAAACAAGAGATAGAAGAAACCACCCTAAAAACTTGTATTCAACTCTTTACAGAAGGAATTACAATTGAAGAAACTTCTTTTCTTCCACACCTATCTCAGATGTATAGATCTCTTCTTAGATCTCTTTCCCTCAAGAGTCCTCTCTCTCAATTACAATCAACTCCACAATCTGGATTAATTCACATATACAATCTGTATTCTACTTCTACAGTAGTGTCTTATTGTCCAATTCCAATGAACTATGAAGATCTATCTCTATTATATAACTATAGAGATTCATGATCATGCACTTACAATTGATAGATGCACCTCCTAAACAAGGGCTCTAAAATAGTTTTACTCAAATTAGAAATGCAGACTTAGCAATGAACAGTTTGTCCTTAACATGCAAACATTCTGTTCACGCACAAAAATAGATTCCAGACATACACAGGTGACCAACGTCGGTCCCTGTCAGTTCACCTGTGACCGACGTCAGCCAACTTGCTACCAATGCCAGCAAATTTTGGTCTACGCCAGACCATCAATGGCGACTGTGGTTCTAGCAAGTTGTCACTTCACTCATTTGGTGAAGCTTTTAGCTCCATACCCTAACAATATGAGATGCGGACCAAACAAAAAAAACCCTCAAAGAGAGAAGTTGCTTTCAAAACATCAAATAAAGAGCAGGCTAAGATTCAAGAATCAAGTGACAGTTCTAGAGATGATGAAGATGATAATAGAGCTCTATTAATTCACAAGACAAAAAAGGGCATAGGTAAATATTAAGGAAAATTACCTTTTAGATATTTTAATTGTGGAAAGATTGGACATTTTGTAGCTAAGTGACCAGATAAGGGTAATGGTGACAATGAAGAAATAAATTCTACATACAAGAAGAATTTCAAAGGAAAATTCAAGAAGGGATTTGAGAAGAAGAGTTTGTATTCTAAATATCCTAGTTTAGCTAAAGATAGGGGAGTCAGTGATTCAGAAGAAGAAGAGATTCTATTCATGGCCATGCATGAAGATGCCTCCACAAGAAAAAGCATAGATGATCAAGAAGAAGAATAGGATGAAGCTAAAGTGAATCTAGAAGGAGAAATAATTTTTGCCTTAGAAGAGTTAAAATCTCTTGAGAAGAAGAATCAAAGATTAAAGCTCTAGATCGAGAAAAATGAAAAGAAGTCAAAAGAAACAATTGAAGATCTACAAGCACACTTTAAAGAAGCTAAGAAGAATGAAAAAAATTAATGACACAGTTGCAAAAGGTAAGTGAAGAATGTGAAAGGTATGTTATTGAAATTGCTTCTTTAAAATTATATCTTGAGAAAACAAATAGAGAAATCAATGATAGAGAAACCAATGATTCAAAATTTGATAATAGCACTAATATTTTGAATAAGATATTATACATTCAAAGATCAATGTCAGATAAGACAATTATCAAATTTGAAAAAGAGAAAGGAGAGGCCACTACTTTCACAGACAAGGTTAACATAGAAAAAAGAAAGAGCTGTGTTGAATCTCTTACAAAAGAGGAAATAAAAAGGGAATAAGTTAAGAATATAGAGTACATCTCAAAAAAAAAGGCTGGAAGGAACAGAGCTATAAAAGGCAATCAAGTCAAAGATACATAAATATGTCCTATTTTTATAGGTACTTATTTATATTTTAATGGATATGGTCATAATAAAATAGAATATCAAAAAAGGGCTAACAATTTTAGAAATAAGAAGGAAACTCATGTAGAGTCAAGCATAAGCCATAACTCTTTTTCTCCTCTATCAAGATTTAAAGAAGAGGCCATCATATGTTACAAGTGTAACAACTTCAGACACATAGCCCAGTACTATAGAAGTGTGTTTGAGTTAGTCAAGAAGGATCAAAGTTTCAAAGCTCCATTCATCAAGAAGAAAGTTCAAACAGGTTCATGGCAAAAGAAATAACCTAAAAATCTATGTTGATAAAGACATATTTGCATGTAAGAAATGAAGAAAAGCCATGGTTTATTGATAGTGGATGTTTGAGGCACATGAGAGGAGACACGACCAAGTTCATAACCTTGAAAAAGATCAATGGTGTCACAATGAAATTTAGAGATAATACTATTGCCATAATTACCAAAAAAGGTACACTAAGTTTGGCTAATGGTAGAACTAAAATCAAAAATGTTTTGTATGTATAAGGTCTTAAGCATAATATTTTGAGTGTAAGTCAAATATGTGAACAGGGGCACACACTAAAGTTTTATGTAGAAGGTTGTAAAATTAGGAGAAAAGATTTAGATGTGTTTGTTGCAGATACTTAAAGAATAGGAAATAAATTGTATATGTTATCAGACATCAAAGGTCAAAGATTTTGTTTGAGTCAAATTGAAAAAAGTTAGCTATGGCAAAGGAGAATGAGACACATAAATTTTGACAATGTTTTCAACATCATCAAAAAGTAAGTAGTAAAAAATCTTCCAAAGATTACATATCCATCCAACACGCTTTGTGAAACTTGTTAGCATGGGAAGCATGCCAGAAGGTGGTTCAAAACAAAAGAATACTCAACCACTCAGATGTTACAGCTTGTTCACACTGATTTTTGTGGACCTATGAGAACTTAAAGTACTCAAGGTGAGAAATATTTCATGTTGATTATTGATGATTTTTCACATATGACTTGGATAATGTTTTTAAAGAAAAAATTAAAATCTTTCAGACATTTCAAAGCATTAGTAGAGAATAAAACCAGTTTGAAGATTAAGTGCCTAAGATCAGATAAAGGAGGAGAATTCATGTCAGATAATTTTATTGAGTTTTATGAAGACCATGGAATAAAGATACATTATTCAGTAGCTAGAACTCTACACCAAAATGGAGTAGTTAAATGGAGAAACATAATAGCTCAGGAGATGGTAAGGACAATGCTAAATAAATCTAAGATACCAGATAAATATTGGAGAGAGATAGTTACTACAGTAGTGCATATTCAGAATAGAGCATTATTGAGAGTCAATAGTGACAAGACTTTGTATGAGCTATGGAAAGAATAACCAACAATAGTTGATTATTTTAGAGTTTTTGGCAACAGATGCTTCATAAAGAGAACCGATGAAAAACTAGGGAAGTTTGAATCTAGAGAAGATGAAGGTATATTTCTTGGTTATTCTTGAAAATTAAATCTTATAAATGATATAACAAAAGGACCAAAAAAATAGCTGAAAGTAAAAGTGTTAGGATAGAAGAAGGAGCACAAAGAATTAGTGATCCAATAGGCATTCATGAAATCATTGAAGAGGAAGATTTTGAAGAATCAGATGAAGATGAGAAGAAGGAGAAAAAGGGCACCAAAACCCCATCCAAATATATCCCGATAAATCATAATGACAGTGGCATCATCAAGGACATAAATAAAGGAAATCACACTAAAATAATGATGTTAAGTGAATCTAAGCAAGTTAATTTCTCCTTGTTATCCAAAATTCAGCCTAGAACTTTTTTAGAAGATAGACATGATAAGCATTGGGTTAAAGCAATGGATGAAGAATTAAATAAGATAGAAAAGAATGATAGTTGGAATTAGTGCCTAGACCAAAAGATCATAATGTGATAGAAAAAATGGGTTTATAGAAATAATTTGAATGAAAATGGATAAGTGACTAGGAATAAAACAAGATTAGTATGTTAAGGATATGCTCAGATTGAGGGAATAGATTTTGAAGAAAATTTTGCATCAGTGGCAAGGCTAGAGGCTATTAGAATGTTTCTTGCATATGTAGTGTTTAAAAATTTCAAATTATTTTAGATGCATGTCAAATCTACCTTCTTAAATTGGAATCTAGAAGAAGAGGTCTACATTGAGTATCCTAAGGGATTTATTCTCTCAAATATTAGTAGCCATGTATGCATATTGAAGAAAACATTGTATATATTGAAACAAGATCTTAAAGTTTGGTATGTAAGACTTGATAAGAACTTATAGAATCAAAGTTTTAAAAGAGGATTTGATGATAGTAATCTCTACAGAAAAATAGAAGGTGAGAATCAATTGATTATTATGGTATATGTTAGTGAAATCATTTTTGGAGGAAACATTGAAAAGATGATGAATTTTTTTTTGACAATATACAAAAATAATTTGAGATGTCTATGCTTGGAGAATTGTTATTTTTATTAGGGTTGTAAATATTTCAGCTATATAAAGGAATTTTTATATCTCAAAGTAAATATGACAAGGAAATGTTGAAGAAATTTGGTTTTTAGGATTGTGCCCAGTTGGCACACCAATGTGTACAAGAAATAAGGTGAGCAAGGAAGAAGATTCATGTATTGCAGATCAATATTTATATAGATCTATGATTGTTATTCTTTTATATTTGACATCATCAAGGCTAGACATCATGCATGTAGTGGGTATGGTTGGAAGATATCAGTCAGCTCCAAAATATAGTCATGTTTAGTTGGTGAAAAGAATATTTAGATATATCAAGGGGACATTGGATTATTGATTATGGTATCCCATAGGCAGAGATTTTACTTTGGTTGCTTATATAGATTTAGATTGGGTAGGTTATTTGGATGATAAAAATAGTAAAATTGGAGGAGCCTTCTTCCTTGTTGATTGCTTATTATCATGTCTAAGCAAGAAGTAAAATTTAGTATCACTTTCTATAGCTGAATCATAATATATTGCAATAGTGTTGTGTTGTACTCAAGTGCTTTGGATGAAGCAAAATTTGGAAGATATCAAGGTAAAAAATGATGAACCTATTTTTATTTTTTGTGACAACATAAGTGATATTAATATTTTGAAGAATCTAGTGATGCAT
This sequence comes from Torreya grandis, assembly GCA_037957365.1. Classification (NCBI taxonomy): domain Eukaryota; kingdom Viridiplantae; phylum Streptophyta; class Pinopsida; order Cupressales; family Taxaceae; genus Torreya; species Torreya grandis. The sequence goes on from JARHVA010000569.1 coordinate 1,676,924, forward strand.
TCAAGAACACAACATATTCTCATTAGATATCACTTCTTGAGAGAGCAGGTTGTAGGTCAACAAGTTAAGATGGAATATATTAGTACTACAGAGTAGATTATAGATTTTTTTACAAAGGCACTACTAAAAGAGACATTTGAGTATTTGTGGGAGAAATTGAGAGTAATTTCTTTTACTTCTTACCATTGAGGATCAACATCAATTGAGGGGGAGCTAAATGTTAGCCCCAGGTAGGCCCTTTGCCATTGATGTCAAAGGGGGAGAAGAATAGAAATAGGTACAAGTATAGATATAGGTATAAAAATTGGTATAGGGAATAGGTATAGGTTTCTACAGTAAGGAAGAGTTACTGTATATATTTTAGATGGTAGTATGTGTAGATTGACATGTGCAGTACAGGTTGCAAGATGTGATAATTTCAATTTGAGGTTGTCATCAATGTCAAAGGGGGAAATTATTGGAAATATTGTCATTGATATCAAAAGTCTTACATTATTGGTGATAATGACCCCATATAATTTAATGGTGTTTTTAATATTCATATCTTGGCTAATGTGTGTTAATATTTATTTAATATCAATGAATATATTTTTGGTTGCATATAAGTCAAAAGAGGGCCCATGGAGAAGTCAAAGAGTCATGGGGTAAAGACAAAAGGGGAATGGGACATATTTTCTCATGAATATTCATCTTGAGAAATTTCAAGAGTCACCATGTGAAGACAAAAGATGGTATGGTACATTTTTCCATGAAAGGACACTTTGAGGAATATGAAAAGTCACCAAGATAAAGACAAAAGAGGAAATGATGCATTTGCTTATGAAGGGTCACCATATGACTTTTAAAATGCAAGGATATGAAGGTTCATGCAAGTTTGGTGCCATTTTCCATGAGGATTGAAGGGTCATAAAGGGTGGATGCTAAAGGTCATTTGGAAAGCTATAAATAAAGGCTTGAGAAGCCATTTTTAATATACAAGAGAGTGCATGGTTTGTATTTATTTTCAAAGAGAGAAAAGTAGGATGTATTATAGAGTTCTATCATTTGTTGAGTAAGCAACATTGAGAGATAGTTATGTTTTATGCACAAGAGGGGTTGGTTATCTTATGGGTTTGTGCTCATAAATCTTTGTAAGGGGTTGGTGTTCCTATGGGTTGGTGCTCACAAATAGTTGCTATGTTGGTACTCGATAAAGGGGTTGGTGCTCTTGAAATTTGGTGCTTGAAAACTTAGTAATTTGAGTTAGTGCTCATTCATATACTTGAGATTATTCTCCATGGTTTTTCCCACTTTGGGCTTCCATGTAAAAATTTGGTGTCTCTCTTTCTCTTGTGTGGTACATATTATTATTTCAGTTTTATTGCATATCTTGAATGCGTGATTAAGTGGTTAAAGAAAAAAAATCAGATTAAATAAAAGATATATAATATATTGATTTACCCCCCCCCCCCCCCCCCCCCCTTAGTATATTTCATGCTTAACAATAAGATTAATATCCATTTTGATAGGACCATTCGGGAGTATAATATGGTTCATAACAAGGCTAATAAGGAGGTTCATGATAGGGGTATTCACCATATATATTAATATCAACATCATATGTTATACAAGATGTAAAAGCTAATTAAAATATTCAATGAGATATACCTATGATACTTACAACTAGGAGTTATCATTTGAAGTCTCCATTGGTGATAACTTACTTCCAAAAGATGATTAGAGGAAAGACACACCAACAATATTTCCACTCTCTTGGACCTTGGTTCCGTTGGGTCTGTCAAAACTATTGTCACCAAATATTACACCCTATAAGAGGGTGTTCAAGCCTTTTCTATATTTGGGCAACATGGGAACACTTCTAGGTATGTGGGTGTACCTATAGTGGAAGAGAGCCTCTAGGTTTAAGGGCTAGCTCCTTGAATGTATCTTGAAGTGCTTATCACCTAAAATAGTTTATTTATTGTGGGTAAAAAAGATAAAATTTACATGAAATGAAACTAATCTAAGGGGGTGACACACCAAGATGATTTCCATATGTCTGTCATACTTCCTACACTAAGAAACAAGGAATATAAGCTAACTTCCAAGTCATAAGAGATTCTAACATGAGTGTTTCAATATGGAGGTGAGATGTATGAAGGCTATCCAAGGTAAGTGAAACATAGGATAGTTGAAGACACTAAGTCTCAGTGTACACTTAAAATATAAACCCATACACTTGACCACAATTCATATGACCTACTAGAATAGGAATTCTTGCATAAACATGAGAGGATAAGGGAAGAAAGGATAGAAGATTATCACTTTACATCACTTTTAAATCTTAGAAAAATGATCATGAAATCAAAAACAAACTTGCATTAATTGTTCAAATGCAAAATATAATGTCATTCTAGTAGGGCTTCACCATACATGGAGTGGAATTATATTACAATAGCCAAAATGGCAACTATTTATAGAATTTAAGAGAGAGGATAATTTAATGAAGTCCGAGAGTCACTAGGACATGTGTAGCACTAATAAAAGGAGATATAAATGTATGAGGATGAGTGTGAGATATAACATGAAAGGTATGATAGGATAAATGGCTCTCAAAGGCATGAAACTCCATGAAATGTGGCATAAAACTCCTTGTGCTTGCTAACAAAACTACCTTCATCATTTAACATTTTTTAAACATCCCATAATTGAATATGGATTTATATCATGATTTCACTTAGGGGGAGGTGTTTTATACATGATCCACCATGCATTAATTTCATCCATAATCATTTGGATTCTTTTGCACATGAGTTACCACTACCTGTAGTCTAAGTAACTCCTTCTTCACACACCCTTCACACTTGGCCTCAAAATTGGATTCAATTTTCCATGAAAATAAATAAATAGGAGTGAATTAAACATTTTAAGGTCTCCCATAGCCTTATATTCCTCAGGTACACCAAAAATGGTCATCTACTTGAATTTTTCACCCTTCTCATTATCTGCTCACTATGTCAGTTTTGATTGGCTGAGATGAATGCACCTGAAGGAGCACTTAAGAGTTTTTATAAATAATTAAATGGACATGAGGGGTTATTTTAATTCTTAATACCTCTCCCAAATTTTATTTCATCCTTTGACTCTTCCTAAAACTATAAAACACACAAAACTATCAAACCAATTTTGTACCCTATTTGTATAGGTAGGGTACAACTCAATATGATAGGAAGGTTCCCTGGAGAGTCCTATATTATCTAAAATAATTTCCCAAGACATTATATTCCATTTTTATGCATCTCTTTCCTTGTTTTCCCAATAATGTCACTGTTAAGGGTTTTAGAGGGTTTTGAATAGTTTTGACCTTTAGTGACTATTCATGAAGGTTTGACATTGGATCTTCAAAAAAATTATACAAAAATAATTTTAAATTCCTCCATCATCCCCAAACTCCTTTGGTTCTCATGTACAACCTCCAATAAGGTATGAGCTTCCAAACTTGCTTACTTGAACCTTACCCTTCATTCTACATACCTTGAATTAGCTTTGAGCCAAAATATGGCTTTCTTGTGACTCCAACTACATACCAAAGGTTCAAACGCACATTATGTCTCCCCACTAATATCCTATAAGTATTTGAAAATTATACTTGTTCCTATGAGTGATTACCATATCGCTTTGTGATCTTAGGCCTAGTCAAGGTCTAAAGACCTAACTATGTCCTTGCTGCATAAACTTGACTTATGCATTTCCTAATGGTTTAAAATATTTTGATATACTTGTCTATTCTTTTGGAAAAATATCGCACTTTATTTTCAAAGCCTTAACACTTTTACCTCACCATTTACCCTATATACCTTTACCTATAGATTATTTGTTCTCCTGGAGTACCCTCTATTTGAGATAAAACATAGGATATCTCCTCTATATTATCAAGAACTTTGGATAAATGGGGAGATTAGTACAATTATGAATGTGATATACACCAATTTTCAAATTTAGATCACATTCATATACATTTTAACCCTTCCAAACATCAAAATAAACTTCTAGACTAGTTGATTGTGTAATATTTTCTAATATGACTACAAGGTACACTTGAAAAGGGATTTTATGATCTATTTTCTTGGTTTGAGGGCCTCATGAGATGTCACTATAATTTGTAAATCCATTCCAATAATTTTCATAATTACAACCTTTGCTAAAACCCCTCAAGTCATTCCCTTCACTTGACTGGTCAAGGTGCTTGACTATGTTGTCAAGCTTTCTTGATCAAAAGATGACACCTATAGGTGAATTCTTATTTATTTGGACCTTGGAAATAATACATGATATATTATTAAAATAATTACTTTTATTTGAATATTTTTTAGACATATATTCATCATGTTTAGGCTAGGCCATTATCTAGATACCATGTTCTAGCTCAATATCTACAATAGTCAATTATGGTTGACTTTGTTGAGGCAAAAATGGCCTATAGGTTTTGTTTCACTTCATGTAACCTATGTATCTACCTTTTTAACCCTTAAAAAATCTTCAATAAACTTCTTATGGAAAATTATTCATATCTTTAGCTTAGTATCCCCAAAGTTTACTTTGAGAGCTTCATGAGCACCTATAAGTAGGCTGTAGGTAGCCTTTTCTAGGGTAATGTACACCTGTAGATGGATATATGACCATTACCTTATAATTTATCCCCCATCCAATTCATTATTGTTCCCTTTCACACTTTTAGAACCACTTACCATGGGGAGGTTTTCTTATGTTGCTATCTCAAAGGTGTAGGGTCATTAATAGTTCAATTTCCTATAGAGAATACTAAAGGAATGTAATGGATAAATGTGTGACTTTGGGTTTTACAAAAACCACTTCCCTTTAGTCACATAGACATTTCCTTTTTCATGATCACACCCCTACTTAGAGGTTACAATATATGCACATTTAATTGAATCTAAACCCTTTGTAACATTGTTACATGGCCTCAATAGAATGGCTTAGGGCTCTGTTTTGTGTTTTTAGGGATTTTGTACCTAAATTTCAATCATCAACTCTTGAAGTGAGTTTTCACTCTTAATTTATAACTTAAAACTTCAATCATGACTTTCATAGTCTCCCTAACACTTGAGACTTTAATAAGAGTTTCAACATGCTCAATCCCCTCCATTAAGGCTTCGCATCTCTCTATGGTGCCACCTATAGGTGGAATTTTTTAAGTATAAGGAAGTGAGCATGGAATGTAATCCTTAAATGAAGTTTATATCCTTTTAAAGTCTATCAATGCATCCTTAAAATTTTTAAATTTTGAGACAAGCTTCAAAATTTCCCTTCCAATGTCCTTAGCGTCATGTAGGTGTTGACTCGACTACAAACTAGATAGTGAATGGAAAGATGAAGAATTCCCATGGTGTATGAACTTGAAATGAGGTTTAAATCACCTTATCACCTTAAAATGGATAATTTTCATCATGTAAAACCTTAATCACTTAAATATTCTCCTTTCAACATGATTAGCATCTATGAGGCATGCTGTGTACCTAGGGATATGATATATTATTGTATATGGGTTGATGGAGATATCAACATGTAGCACACATCCCCCTTGGTGGTTATATGGGTCCAATATATTAGTAATGGTGTAACTTGTGGAATTAATGCATTGGGTAATGGTCAGCCTACATTGGGATTATTATACTTATAATGGATGGGTAACCTCCTAATCCCAATGTAGGCTGACCATTACCCAATGCACTAATTCCATAAATTACTCCATTAATAATATATTGGACCCATATAACAACTAAGAGGGATGTGTGCCACATGTCAACATCTCCATCAATCCATATATACTAATATATCATATCCCTAAGAACATAGCATTACCTCCCTCTTTGACATGTTTCATCCTCAAAACATAAGAAGAAACTAAATAATGAGTATGCTTCAAATTATTGCACACTTGTCTCTAATCTCAATATTCAAGCGACCCATATGTGATATTAGCAAGTAATAGCTCTCCATGTATGCTCCTTTTATTCTATTCATAATCATAACTATACTGCTCTGATACCACTTGTTATGATACACACTTATAATATTCAAAAATAATGTAGAATAAATGTAGATCAATTAAAAAAATAGATATTGGTGGACCAAGATGTCCAAATATTCAATATATGCATAATACCCTTAACGTAGGGTATCACCAACAATACTCCTTTAGGAAGGAATAACTCCAAAATGTTTCTTCAAGGGGACAACCTATAATATCCTCTTACAATACAAGACTCAATGCTTATTTGATATCTTTACAATGATAATCATTTCCTTTATATAGACCTATAATGGATGGGTAACCTCATAATCCCAATGTAGGCTGACCATTACCCAATACCCTAATTCCACAAGTTATTCCATTACTAATATATTGGACCCATATAACTACTAAGGTGGATGTGTGCCACATTTCATCATCTCCATCAACCCATATACAATAATATATCATATCCCTAGGTACATAACAGGTTCATATGAATTTATGAAAAATGGAGAAAAACCTATAAGGTGCATGAAACAAAAAACATAAAATTACAATCAAATTCATGAGGATGTTTATTGAAGAATAGGCCACCATTATTCAAATATCCACATGGAAATTAAGATCTCTTAGTTTAATTTAATCTCTCTAAGGTGTTTGATCTAAGACCTCATTTGCTTGCCATATCAAGTATAAACCTAAAGATTGTTTTTGCTTGCCAAGAAGGGTAAAAAAGGATTAGAATAGTTTTAGCCAATAAATGGCAATTTAGAGCATGTCAATCACTAATATGGATCTAAGGAATCTGAAGAGTCATATTACAACCTTCTCCCATGTGTCACACTTCCCCATGAGTGGTACAAGTGCTAAAATCTCCTTTTTCCTCAAGAAAACTACCCTTTATTTTCAAGAACCTACCACCTATCAATTATGTTAGTTGATTAAGATATTTTAGGACACATGGGATGTGAAATCATATTTTTTCACACTTCCCAATAAATATGTAAAACTCATCAAATGCCCATTTTTTGATATCAAAATGACTAAAATGACTAAAATGATTAAAGATCAAGGCTAGTATAAAATTAAATGACATTAATTAAACTATAAGACACCTTGTGACATATGTATTAGACCCTTAAAACACCTAAAAGTCAAATTTGATCAACAAATTAATGATTTATAGGGGTAGTATGCCTTCTATACTAACTAGACCAGTAGCCTTATCAATCCATTAGGCTTGGGGAGTCATTTGAAGTCTAAAATAAAACAAAGAGACATTTAACCATAGACTTTGATCAATATAAGACCACTTGATTACCTCAAACACACACAAAAAATGACACACGCCAAACAAAATAGACACACTAACAAGACACACACATGTGCTTAAAGCACTTAGGGGAATCAAGAAATAACCTATTATGCATAATTAGGAACTAAGCATACCTCATTTCTAGGATCAAAATAAAAAATACTTGAATCATCTTCATGATGGGATGAATCATAGTGCCAAGCATGTTTCTCCTTGGATTAGATGCTTTGTAGATTAAACCTATTCCTTAGCACTTCACTTGATCTACCCTCAAGTAGATCATCTTCAAATAGGTCACCAATGTAGATATATTTCTCTTGAACTTGTACACATACCTCATACTATTTCCTAATCTTCATCTCATGGTCAACTTGCATCTTCTTTGTAGGCTTGGCTTTAAGAGGATTGATTTTTTATTCTTTAGAAGATCAAGGCTAATAGGATCTTGTTCCATCATTTAAGAGATGATGTGTTTCTCCCAACTAGTTAAAAAGATGATATCCCATCCTTATGACTTCAAAAATGTCATCATGAAATGTATATGCTTCTTAAAAGGACAAATTTGAAAGGTTGCTTTTCCTTTGCATACTCACTTGAGTGTCAAGGCTACCTTCTCCATTTTTGATTAGCTCATAGCCTCCTTGAAGAGGAGTATATCCTACTCTATTGATTTTTAAAATTTCATCTAAAGTATGATTAATAACTTGTCCGTATCCATCCACGGTGTCTTGCAAAGTGATGGAAGAGCTAATGATAATTTCTTCTTCAACAACCAAATTTGAAGATTCAACACAAGATACCACCTCTTCTTTATCACTTAGGACCTCTTGAGGTATCTTAAGTTATATCTCAACTACCACAACATGAATTTGGTTCTCAAGGGCTGTAATATCTTCCATCTTATTCTTTGTGATTCCAAGACTAGGCATCTTGAAGTCATGTGACTTATTCCAATGAGGCTGCCAAAGAGTTAGACTTTCTTCAAGCAAGAATTCTGGGTTTTTTTCAACTAGATACTCCTTTTTAGGTTCCCATATCATAGGTCCATCAAGGAAAAGGGTGATGGGGTGAGGATAATATGAACTAGTTAGTGGAGGTGGCACATATAACTCAAAATTAGATTGGGAGTGATTTGTAAGGGTTTATTTTGGAAGCTCTTGAGGAAGGGGAGGTAGACCTTGGGCTAAAATGGATTGGTTTTCTTATTTCCATTGGAAAACTACTTCATTACAATATAATTAGTCTTGAGAATTATCTTGAGTAAGGTTAGTGATTTAGGGGAATCTTAGATCTCAAGAAAGTGCTTTAGAGTTATCTGGATGCATGTAAATTTGAATTTGTGTCCATTAAGAGTTTTCCTAACTTTTTAGTAATTTGAAATTTCAAGCATGAATAGAGGGATTTTCAGTCCTTTAGGTGGGTCTAAGTGAGTATTCAAGATGTATATTTTATAAATAATGTGGTAATATACTTTTGTGGTCTCATGAAGGTCTTAGGTTAGTTTTGAATGTTTATGTCATATTGAAAATGTGAGGCGGTAGTCTAAAAGGTCACCACCCTACATGGGTAGGGAGTTGTTAGAAGTTTCTTGTTCTAAGAAATAGTTATAAATTTTGATTGAGAGTAATTTTTATATGATATAATGATGATATATTTGGAGATATTCCATAGGTTGGGAGCATCATAAGGAGAATAGGGCAGACATGTTTGAACATGGAAGAAGGTATACCAACAACATGTATGCATGACTCAATAAATAATTTGTGAATTGAAATAAAGCTTTACTAAATAAAAAATGATGGACTTGTTGTGTACAAATAATATTTGATAATATTTTCATGATAAGGTGTAACTCTCAGAGCAAGTGTATTTGTTTATGAATTTGATCACCCCTACTTTATATACATTTATGTGTGTTATGTTGAAGGATAGAACTCAGCATGTTTACATATGCATGGAGTGGTAGAGCCCATATGAATATTTTAAACATATTGATATATGTATTGGTAAGTTTTTTAAATATATATTTAAACATTTCACTTGATTGGAACATGGAAATATTACTTGCAATCCTTAAATACCATGTTTGATAATACAGTCTTGTAACTTGCATGCAAGCTTGTGTTGAATAAGTTATAAAGAAGCATCAAGATACATGGATATGAATGGGTATAATTTATATATGGTGGTATTTTATTGATTTTATGGTTCTTTTAAACCCTATATTATTTTTTAATTAAGAAACTTTTCCTAAAACATGCCTAACCCTATAACTAGCAAGATTGTATAGCATGTCAAAGAAGAAATTTAATAGAAAGGTCAAATAAGGGCTCAAGATGTGGTGTTTGATAGAAGGAAGAGGTTCATAGGAATGTGATTTTTCTCATTTTATTATAATAAGGGTGAAAATTCAATATTACTAAGCCAAGAATTTAAAATAGAGGTCAAATATGTTGATGATTATGTTTATTTGAACAGAGCAAAGAATAGATTGAATGTAATGTCAAATAGAAGAATTAATGGGACTTTGTATTGAATGAGACATGGTGTGTGATAGTTATTGAAGGAATTGAGAACCTCAGTATATGGATTGAATTATTTTGTAGTAATCATGGACCATGAAACCCTGCCTACCCCTATGTAGTTAATAGAACACAGATCTAAGAGACTGAGAATTGATGTTTTCCATTGAGAAAAAATTAGATGAGATGTATAGATTATTTTTACAAGAATATATGATAAATAAAAACCTATCAATGGTGTAATGTGTCTTTTAAAGTTCATACATTAATAGTTATGCCTTTTAGAAGGCTCTCAACCCTGATAATGGTTTTAAAACCCTAGATATAGGGTTTGGGGCATAGAAAGAGTTCAAACCATAAAAAAGTGATGAAAATTTGTAATCCAAATATTTTGAATGTGATGTAATTGATTCAAGTGGTTTCAAGTTGACAGGTGTATGGATGGTATATATTTGAAGGAACTGAGTGGTTTTAGGCTAAGAGGAGACCTAGTTGAAGAGGTTAAAGAAGAAAAAGGTGTTGGTTTTGAGGGTAAGATTGAAAAAAGATGTGATTAATATGGAGGAGGATAATGGGTACCAAACAATGTCAATATTTTGACTTGGATATATGTAATTTTCTCAAACTAAGGAGGTTTACCCATTTGGAGGGCTAATTGAGGGGTTAGGTAAGCCTATAGGTACCAAAATTTTCAAAGCAACCCAACTTGAAAACTTTTGTGTAGTAGGATATTGATAAAGGGTACTCAAAAAGGTTTTTTTTTTTCATATATGATTATTTTTATGGAATAGAATAAAAAATTTGTCCTGAAATAGGGCTATTAGCAAGCCAAAGCAAGAGAATGAATTATGAGAGAAAAGGAAGGAAATAGATGATAAAAATGGTTTTATATGGTTGTTAATAGTTTGATACAGTTTCTGAGTGTCTTGAATCTATAATCAAGTAGGTGTTTTATGTTTTAGTCCTTTTGTACCAGATTGGCCAAGTGTTGGCTAAGGGAGGACTTACAAGTTTGCAATAAAGAATAAGAAAGATTGCAGTCTACTGAGAATAACTCTACATAATTTGGTATCAGATAAATGAGGTTCCTTAGAAAAGGTTTAAGAATAGGTATAGGTTGATGCCTTGATTTTTTTACTATGCATGTGAATGAAATTATAGGAAATGAGTTGATCAAGGAGTCTTTGGCAAGGTAAAGTTGAGACATCAGTTTAAGGATGTATGATATGTTTTGTGATTGATTTATTTGGTTTAATTAATTGATGATAATGAGTGATAGGTGAAATAAAATATTGAATGGTAAAGTGGCAGCCCTAAACAAGGAGAGTTATTAACAAGCTCAAGTGAGAAAGACAAACTCATAAAGAGAGCTTGAGAGATAGAGAATATTCCTAGTGTGAAGGATAAAAGTTGGAAGGCCCAAGTGAGCTCTGATATATGAGGTTTTAGGAGTGAAACAAAATATGGAAGTGGTCCAAGTGAGTCCAACAAAACAAGATTAAGGGAAAAGCAAAAAAAAGGTGAGAGACAGGGTTCAGATGTACAACCATAAGAGAGAATTTAGTAAGAGAAAAAAAGAAGACCAATATGGAAAAGGAAATGAGATAAATAAATAAAGATATGATTAATTTGGAGATTAAGTTGATGGAGTTGATAAAATATTTTGAACAATGGGTTAGGTAACAAGAGGTGGAAGGCCCATGGCAAGAATGGGTGATGAAGAAAAGAGTGAAGTGGCCTATAGAGCTACTAACAAAGAGGAAAAGACATGAAATGAAGAAGGAAAAGATGAAAAAACAAAGCCCATGGAGGTTTGGATATAATCAAGTTTCCAAGAGAGAAACATAAGGATGAAGAAGTAGATAAAATATTTATCATATTGGAGAAGGTGGAGGAAGAACAAATAATGCCCAAACAAGCACTTGAAGAAAATAACAAAGAAAAGAAGAAAGTGTCCATTCAAGAGGAACTTAAAGGGACATTATTGTCTCTTTGTTTTATAGCTAACATTGTCTTTGATTTTCTATATGTAGGTGTGAAGATGGTGAGAATCCAAGTCAAGAGTCAAGTGTAAAATTTGACAAAAGATAGGGTAATACTAGTACCCATGCAACAAAAAGAGTGTGAAGAAGAGAAGAGACAATTTGCAGTTGTTCCAAAAGGAGAAGATGATGCTAAGGGAGTCATTTAGTCACTCCATGGATAACTAGAAGGTGAAGATTAATTTTTTGATGCCTTGGAAAGCATATAAGAAAGAGATCACATGAGGGAAGTTGTCAAGTAAAGAAATAAGATTGGTTATAGGTATAAGCAGTAGAATGAGTAGCAGGAGAAAGAGTAAAGGAGAAATTGGAAGAAGAACAAGCATAGGTGTGGTAGCAAAGAGCACACACATTTATATGAGAATATGAATGAAGGATAACATTAAAGGCAAGTTATTTTCTCCCCTTGGGAGTATGATGCAGGGGCATCTTGGAAGAGCTCAAGAAAGTGCTTTAGAGTCATGTTAGTACATGCAAATTTGAATTTGTGTCCATTAAGGGTTTTCCCACCTTTTTTGTAATTTGAATTTTCAAGCATGAAAAGATGGATTGTGAGTCCTTTAGGTGGGTATAAGTGAGTATTGAAGATGTATATTTGATGAATAAGTTGGTAATAGAACTTTTTTGGTCTCATAAAGGTCTTAAATTAGTTTTAAATGTTTATGTCATATTAAAAATATGAGCTGGCAGTCTAAAAGGTCACCACCCTACATGGGTAGGGAGTTGTTAGAAGTTTCTTATTTAAATAAATAGTTATAAAGTTTTATTGAGAGTCATTTTTATAGGATATAATTAGGATAGAGTGGGAGAGAGTCTGTAGGTAGGGAGGAACATGAGGAGAACATGTTAGACATGTTTGAACATGGAAGAAAGTCTGCCAACAACATGTATGCATGATTGTGTAAGTCATTTGTGAATTAAACTAAAGATTCACTAAATAAAAAATGATGGAATTATTGTGTCAAAAGAATATTTGATAATATTTGCATGATAAGGTGTTAGGATCCTATAGCTCACTCTGATACCAAATGCTAGTACCTTAGAGCTCAATTGATTACTATTGTATAAGTAACTAGACATGAAATTAAACCAGAAGTAATAAGTAACTAGAATTCAGAAATAGCAAAGAATAGATGATATGAGAAATAATATAATCTGTATTAAAACTCTTCCAAAAGGAAATACAATGAATAAATCACACTCTTCCCACACCTCTTGGGCATAAAGTAATTCTCCCTCAAGAGTTCTCTCTCTCAATCAATTACAACCAACTCAATAACCAAGTTGTCCCCTCCAGTGACAAACAACCCAATGGTTGTTGTTGCCTACTCTGATTGTGACAATCAACCCAATTGTTGTTGCCTCCAATACCCTATAGACCTTCTTGATCTTGCACCCTATAGATCTAATTGGTCTTGCTTGACCATGTAGATCTTCCTGATCTTGCACACTTGCAGACCTTCTAGATCTTACACTTTGAGGATCTCATCCTTGTCCTTAATTACAATACAGCCCCATGGCTCTCTTAAATAGATCCCAAACCAAAAAATAATTAGAAACATAGACTCAAGACTAAAATTAGTCTTTACATGCAAACTCACTATTCATCTAAAATGAGAATAGTTCTAGAATGCACAGAAGATCGACGTCGGTCTCTGTCTGTCTGGAGATGACCAACATCGGTTCCTATTTGACCGATGTCAGCCAACCACTAACTGATGTTGATTGCTGTGTAACTAAATATGACCGATGTCGATTGGCTTGACCGATGTCAGTTACTGTGACACTCAGCAACCTCCACATTTGCATAACAATGAAGCTTTTAGCTCCATAACTTAACAATCTCCCACTTGAAGATAAATAGCTACACCTGTACTTGTACCTGTACATCCTCTAATTTATTTTTGGTTGGTATCCCCATCTTCAAGTTTAATCTTGAAGATCAACCACCAACAGTGAACACATATCTTATGGTGCTTCTCCTTCCATCCAAGTGACCTACCATATCCAAATATACATACCCATGTAGAGAAGTGCTTGACCTTGCATAGCATAAATACTTGCTATTGGTCCCTCTCAAATATCTGAGAATCCACTGAATTGCTTTCCAGTGCTTCTTTCCATAATTGGCCATAAACTTGCTGATAACTCCCACTGCTTGGGCAATATCAGGTCTAGTACATACCATGTACTCAACCTCATCATGTGATTTAGGACACTGTTCATAGCTCAACTTGAACTATCCAATCATAGGTGTGCTAACTGGTTTTGCATCCTACAAATTGAACCTCTCCACTACCTTATTCACATAATCCTCTTGAGACAAAATTAACCTGTGATTTTCCCTGTCTCTAGAAATACTCATGCTAAGGATTTTCTTTGCTCCTCCTAAATCCTTCCTAACACATGTCTGAGCTAATTTTACCTTCAGCTTAGCAATTCCCTACATGTGTGACCCTGCAACAAGCATATACACTACATACAGTAATAGGATAATGTAGCTATCATTATCCAACTTGGTAAAATAAACACAATGGTCACATTGACATTGATTAAAGCCATGCTTTGTCATAAACCTGTCAAACCTCAAATACTACTATCCTGGAGCTTGCTCAAGACCATATAACCTGGCCTTCTGTCTCACCTGTCTATTCTCTCCTTTCTTTAACCTATGAATCCATTCATCTTTCAGTGCTTTCCTTTTGACTGGCAACTCGACCAAATCCCATATTTGGTTCTTTTCCAAGGAATCAATTTCCTCATTCATGCCATGCTCCCACTATTTCCTAGATTCTACATGCATTGCCTCTTTAAAACTTCTTGGTTTTCCACCATCAGTGAGTAACAAGTAGTATAAATAAGGTGAATAATGAATTTGAGGCTTACTTATCATTTCAGACCTCCATATGGGTGTTTGAGACTCATTAACAGCTTGTTGTCTGCCTAAATTTCATTCTAGCAGCAACTGATCTCGGTCATCTCTTAGTTTACACCAGATCAATGTCAGTTCCATGTGACTGACCTGACCGATGTTAGTTCTTACCTGATCGATGTCAGTTTCTACCTGCCCAACATCACCAAATTTGGTCTCCACCAAACCGACGTCGGTTCTTGCCTAATTGACATTGGTTCTCACCTGACCGACATCGATAATGATGTTTTCTTGTGAGTGATGATTTTTCCCTATGAGCTAATTTTGGATCATAACCTTGTCCAAATTGCCCTGCTCAAAATTATTCAGCCTCTTGAGCTGATCTCTGTCCATCACCTTCTCCTTGAAAACCAAGGCTTTCCATGTCTTAAAAGTGTTAAAAACATCAGATTTACACTTTATGCAATAAAACCATACCTTTCTTGTAGCATCATCAATGAAAGAAACATAATATTGTGATCCTCTAATAAAATCTCCCTGAGCTAGTCCCCACACCTTTGTGTGAACAAGCTCCAACCTGTGCTTCTTTGTTGACCCAGTTTTCAGAAACCTCACTTTCTCCTGTTTCCCAAACATACAATGCTCATAGAAATCTAGATCTATCAAATCTGAAAGCATACCTTTTGACTTAAGAACATCCATTCCATTCTCACTCATGTGACCAAGCCTACAGAGTCACATCTTTACATCTACATCTAAAATAGATAAAATAGAAGGAGAATTAGTAATACAAGTAGACAGATAAAGTGTACCTACTTTCTTACCTCTTGCTAAAACAAGTGCACCCTTAGAAACTTTCCAAGATTCAGCTATGAGAGTTACTATGCAACCCTCATCACCCAAATTCCCTACAGATATCAAATTCTTCTTTAGGATGGGTACATGCATGACATCCTTCAACACCCATAAGTTGCTAGTCTACAATTTTAGCTGCACTTTCCCTTTGCCAACCATTTGACAAGGCTCACCATCCCCTAAATAAACTTTTCCAAAGTCTCCATGGACATAATCATGAAAAAATTCTCTATTTAGGGTTGCATCGAAAGAAGCACCAGAATCTAAAACCCATGATTCTACCTAACTATCCAAAGAAAATATGAGAGCATCCTATGCAACAATACCTGCATCTTTTGCTTCTTCATTACCTTCATGCTGATCTTCTTTCAACCAATAATCTTTCTTTACATGTCCTTTCTTTCCACAATTCTAGCAAGTTATACTGCCATTTTTGGATTTGGATCTACTACCTATCTTTGACCTTGATTTCCCTTGCTTTCCCTTCTCTCTTTGTCATCCCCTACTTTCAACACTTAAAGCATTACCTAAGGTTTCCCCTGTGCTTTTCTTGCAAATTTCTTCATTCAAGATTACACTAACAACATCATCAACTTTCAAGATATTTGAAGCAGACGCAGTATTACTAACTACAATTACCAAGCTATGCTAGCTTTCAGGTAAAGAGCATAAGATTAAGAGAGCCTTAATTTCATCATCAAAAACTATTTTGACTGAATTTAACTGATTTACAATTCCATGGAAATCATTAAGATGACTATATACCACCTTCCAACATTTGCAAAGTAAATAATTGCTTTATAAGAAATACCTTATTCAAAGCTGAGGTTTTTTCATATAAATTTGCCAAAGATTCCATTAACTCTACCATTGTCCTTGCCTGAGATAAGTTGGAAAACATAAAAGCTGCCAGGGTCAGCTTTATAGCTCCAAGAGCCTTTTTGTCAAGAATCTTCCATTCTTCATCTTGCATACATGTGGGCTTACATGAAACCCCACCCAATGGTAAATATAGATCTTTCTGATACAGATAATCCTCTATCTAAATCCTCCATAATTGATAATTCTTGCCATTGAATTTCTCCATTCTTAGCATACTTTTTTCTACCATTGCTTTACTCCCACTCAATCAGAAACCCCTGAGAGTGAACTTGTAATAAAAAACACTAACCTACTCTGATACCACCTATTAGGATCTTATAGCTCACTCTGATACCAAATGTTAGTACCTTAGAGCTAAATTGATTACTATTGTATAAGCAACTAAACACAGAATTAAACTAGAAGTAATAAGTAACTAGAATTTAGAAATAGCAAAGAATAGATGATACGAGAAATAATACAATCTGTATTAACACTCTTCTAGAAGGAAATATAATGAAGAAATCACACTCTTCCCACACCTCTTGGGTGTACAGTAATTCTCCCTCAAGAGTTCTGTCTCTCAATCAATTACAACCAACTCAATAATCAAGTTGTTCCCTCCAGTGACAAACAACCCAATGGTTGTTGTTCCCTACTCTGATTGTGACAATCAACCCAATTGTTGTTGCCTCCAATACCCCACAGACCTTCTTGATCTTGCACCCTGTAGATCTAACTGGTCTTGCTTGACCATGTAGATCTTCCTGATCTTGCACACTTGTAGACCTTCTAGATCTTACACTTTGAGGATCTCATCCTTGTCCATAATTACAATACAGCCCCATGGGTCTCTTCAATAGATCCCAAACCAAACAATAATTAGAAATGCAAACTCAAGACTAAAATTAGTCTTTACATGCAAACTCACTATTCATCTAAAATTAGAATAGTTTTGGAATGCAAAGATGACCAACATTGGTCTCTGTCTGTCTGGAGATGACCGACATCAGTTCCTGTCTGATCGATGCCAGTCGACTACTAACCAATGCTGGTTGCTGTGTAACTGAATATGACCGATGTCAGTTGGCCTAACCGATGTCAATTACTGTGACACTCAGAAACCTCCACATTTGCATAATAGTGAAGCTTTTAGCTCCACAACTTAACATAAGGTGTAACTCTCATTGCAAGTGTATTTGTTTATGAATTTGATCACCCCTACTTTATATACATTTTTTTGTGTTACGTTAAAGGACATAACTCAGTATATTTACATTTTCATGGAGTGGTATATACCATATGGATATTTTGAAACTATTAATATATTTCTTGGTAAGTGTTTTAAATATATATTAAAAAATTTCACTTGATTAGAACATGGAAAGATTGCTTGCAATCCTTAAATACCTTGTTTGATAATACAGTCTCGTAACCTGTATCCAAGCTTGTGTTGAATAAGTTTTAAATAAGCATCAAGATACATGGATATGAATGGGTCATGTGAAAATTATTTATTTTTGGTTTTTTTAGTTATTTTAGGGTTCTTGTCAACCCTATATGCTTTATTAATTAACAAATTTTTCCTAAAACATGCCTAGACCTATAACTAGCAAGAGTATATAGCCTATCAAAGAAGAAATTCAATAGAAAGGTCAATTAGAGACTCAATAAGTGGTGTCTAAAAAAAGTAAGAGGTTTATAGGAGTTTTATTTTTCTCATTTTATTGGAATAAGGGTGAAAATTCACTATTACTAAGCCAATAATTCAAAATAGAGGTCAAATACCCTGATGACTGTGTTTGTTTGAACAAAGCAAAGAAGAGATTGACTATAATGTCAAATAGAGGAATTAGTGGGACTTAGTATTGAATAATACATGGTTTTTGATAGTTATTTAAGGCATTTATAACCTAGGTATATGTATTGAATTCTTTTGTAGTAATCATGGACCATGAAACCCTACCTACCCCTATGTAGTTAATAAAACACAATGCTAAGAGACTGAGAATTAATGTTTTCCATTGAGAAATGAATTAGATGAGATGTATAGATTATTTATAGAGGGGTATATTATTAATATATACCTATTAAAGTTGTAATGGTTATTTTAAAGCTCATATATTAATATTTATGACTTTTATAAGGCTCTTGGCCTTGATAGTGGTCTAAAAACCCTAGATCTAGGGTTTGGGGCATAGAAAGAGTTTTAACTGTAAAAAAGTGCTGAAATTTTGTAATCCACATTTTTGAATGTGATCTAATTTTTTCAATTGGTTTAAATTTTAAAGGTGTAAGTATGGTATGGATTTGAAGGAACTGAGTGGTTTTAGGCTAAGAGGAGACCTAGTTGAAGATGTCAAAGAAGAAAAGGGTGTTAGCGTTGAGGGTAAGATTGAAAAAAGAGGTGATTAAGCTAGAGGAGGATAATGGGTTCCAAAAAATGTTAATATTATTACTTGTATATTTGTACTTTACTCATACCAAGGAGGTTTGCTCATTCAGAGGGCTAATTAAGGGGTCAGGTAAGCCTATAGGTACCAAACTTTTCAAAGCAACCAAACCTAAAAACTTTTATGTAGTAGGAGATTGATAAAGGGTACTCAAAAAGGTTTTTTTCCTAGATTATTTATTTTACATAATAGAATCAATAATTTGTCTTTAAATAGGGTTACTAGTAAACCAAAGCAAGAGAATGAATTTTGAGAGAAAAGGAAGGAAATATATGATAAAAATGGTTTGATATGGTTGGTAATAGTGTGATATAATGTTGTGAGTGTCTTGAATCTATAATCAAGTAGGTTTTTTATGTTTTAATCCTTTTGTACCAGATTGGCTTAGTGTTGTCTAAGGGAGGACTTACAAGTTTGTAAGAAAGAATAAGAAGGATTGCAAGATACTAATAATAACATTGAATCAGTTAGATAGGGTGTGTTTAGGCATATAATCTTATTTTGGGTCTAAACCTTCCATCACACCTTGACTTAGTAACTTCATTCTTGACTCTAACTCTTCAATTTACTTGGCTATGTTCTCTTGGAAAAGTTCTTCTTGAAGTTCATAAGCATCATAATGAGGATTAGTAGTATAAGAGGGATGACATGGAATACAAGAATATTCTTGAAGAAGGGTGGGAGGGGATTGCAAAGGATCAACTTCACACTCCTTAAAAATGCTTTTATCCTCTTTATTTCCCCATGACTCCACTATCTTACTCCAGCTTAGGATGTTATGATTAGAAGTATTTTCTTAAAGTGGTGATGCAATTTGAGTGGATGAAGTGTTGAAGGAACTTGGACTCTTCTTAGGCTAAGATTCTCCACCTCATCTCCAACTTGGAATATCATATCTAGGGGTTACTCCTTGAGATGGGGATGAAATATGAGAGGGAAATGAGGGCTTGAACTCCACTTCCTTGGATGCTAACATGGAATATTGCATATTCATATTAGCAAACTTGATTTACCTCTCAAGATTAGGTTAAAAAACAAGGTTTCTCCTTTCAACTCTCTCTTCCAAATGATGGGAAAAAGGATGAATTTGGTAAGCTTGATTAGGCTCATGAATAGGGGTCAGATAAGACTGATAATAATCTTGGGGAAGTGGATATGAAGGTTGATAAGTTTGGTGAGACTACCTTTCATGAATTATTAGCTTATCCTCTAAGGAAGAAACCAAGCCACTCACATCTAGCATCTCATTTGTGAGCCTTTGCCAATTGGATCTCTCAATAGGTGCCCACTCTCTTTTGACCATTTCAAATGCATCTCTCAAATTATGAATAAGATGAATAAGAACCTCTTGACCACATCCCCCTTGTGTGTTAAGATCTAACATATACCTCTCATAGCCCAAGAGTGTTTTCTTGAAGGTAGAAATGGATTGATTTGAGAAGTGTCTAGGTTGACTACGAGAAGAGAATTATTGAGAAGGTTGGCTATAGGATTGATATAATTCATGTTGAATCTGGTACACTTCATGATAGGGTTGATTAATCACTTTCTCTTATTGATAGGGAATGACACATGCTTAAAATGTCTCACCAACTTATGTAAGATAAATCTCAACACCAAAATTATCCATGAAACCTCATTGAAATCAAGAACATAAAGGAATATATTATTAACAATCTTCAATAGGAAAACTGGGCTGATTGACCAACTGATGTATCTTCAGAGTTGTCATTGATGCTTTGATAGATGCCTCCAAAGGCTGATTGTTGAAAGATAATACCAAAAATCTTTCAAGCTCTTGGACTAAAAATCCCACAAAGCATGTCAAAAACTATTGTCACTTATATTTTCACCCTTTTAGGAGATTCCTAAGCTCTCCTCATCTAAGTGGCACAATGGAAATGCCTCTAGGCTTATGGGTAGCCTAAGGATGAGGTGAATCTCTAAATAGGGATAGCTCCCTTGATGTACCATTTTGGATTGTAACTACACCTAAACTTTAAGGGGGAAAGGGAGAGTAAAACTAAAAGAAAACTATTATGAGGGAGGTGATACACCAAATAATATGATGAATTTGAACTAGCTGTATGTTACACATGAAATCAAGGGACAAACTGAACATATACTTCTCCAATCTGCATCTTCTCACATCAATGTTACATTATTAGGTTATGGATGAATGTGAAAATCTAGGAAGAATAAATAAGGGGCCTTGATGGAACTAATGAAAATACTAACTCACTCAATCCTTGATATTTACTAGAACACTTCACATGCCTTATAAGAAGAAGTTTTCCAACTGCAAATAGGGTGAAAGAATGAGACAACATGCTAAGGAATTCATAGTCTTCACTAAGCAAGATTTATCATCCAAGTAAAACACAATTATGAATATTCATGAAGAGGTAAAAATTATTATTTGATCAAATGGTATGCAAATTAGTAGGGCTTTTCCATACTCAAGTGGAGCATGAGTTATAATGGCCAAAATGGCTAGTTCTTATAGAACTTGAGAGAGAGAGGAGAAGAGAGAAGTCCAAGGGTCATAAGGACACTTGTCAATATGAGATAATTAGTTAATTATGCATGATAATAGGATATGGGATGAACCACAAAGGTTAGAAAGTATAAGTGTCCATATAAGGCATGAAACTCTTGTAAAGTAGCATAAAACACCTTGTGTTGGCTCAAAAAACTACCTTCATAATTTTTACCTGTTTGAACATCCCATAACTGATTAGGGATAGGTATGATGATTGAAATGAAGGGGATGGATTTTATACATGCCTCTATATGCATTGGTTGTAGTCCTGGTTATCTAGAATCATCTGGAAAGGAGCTATCATCATCTACAATTCAAAAACACTCCTCCTTCATGCACCTTACACACTTGGACTAAAATTTGAATTCATTTTTCCTTTAAAATACATGAGAGGGAGTATATTACAATTTTCAAGATCCTCCATGGCCTTAGAAGCATCATACACACCTTAAAATCACCCCACTTGAAGTTTTCCACCCTTCTCACTAGCTTGGACAATATGCTAGTTTTGATTAGTTGGAATGAGAGCTATTAGTTTCAAACTTATAATTTTTTTTGAATAATTAAATGGGAATGAATTATTATCCCAAGTCCTTATCTTCCTCTCAAAGTTGGTTTCATTTTTAGAATCCTCCTAGAACCTACATAATGCATAAAACTATTAAGTAAATATTGTTTTATACCCTATTTGTATACTTCCATACAACTAAATAGGGTTGGGAGAAGCCTAATATAGTCCTCTACAATTTAAAATAACTTTAATGATCAAACTATGGCATTATATCAGCTTTCCAAATCCATTTCTCCAAACTGGTCATTAGCAAGGGTTTTGAGTGCTTTATCTTCTTAAGGTTTGTTCATAAATCTCTAATATTCAAAAAAATATTAAAAAAATTATGTTCAAGTACCTTTATAACACCTCTAAAATTATTTGTCTCACATTTAAAACTTTAAGAGAGATGTGAGCTTTCAAAATTGACTTATCGAACTTGTCTCTTTATTTCTTATAGGCCTGATTGATTCTTGAGCCCAAAAATGGCTTCCATGGAGTTTCTATACCCTCCAAAATATTTATAACCTCTTATTTATCCCCATATTCATGTTTCCATCCATGGGAATTCTCATTTCATTCTATAATTGTGAATGACTCCCCATTTGGCCTATAGGCATAACCATGCCTACTAGGTTTGAATGTATCTTAAAGCCTAACATGATTTTTTGATGGTTCCTCTACATAAAAATAGCTCAAAAACATTTAATATTCCTAAAAAAACATGATATAATTAGTTTTAAATCTCACTTAGACCTAAAAGAGAAGGTGATCTCTTGTTTGGATTCCAGGCCAAAACCCTGCCCCTAGGCCTGACTATAATTCTTGATGGTTTGGTCCCTTTATTAGGTTTCATCCTTCTTAATAAGGATTTTTATGTTGGTTTATATTTTTTACAACTTTTAAATCCTTATTCATATGCTTGACCAACCTCCAACTCACCTGGCCATTGCCATTCCTCAAAACCTATTAGCTTGTGCATAAGGGAAGTGCCCTCTATCTGAGACAAAAAGAGGGCACTCCCTTATTTATCTAGACAGATGTGAATATTTTATGGAATTATAAAATTTTAAAGGATACCATTCACAAAACATCATCTTTTTTTCTATCCATTTGACCCTCAAACCTCAATAAAACCCCAAAATAGGCTTGTGTAAGTTAAACTGTGTACATGAATTTCAAGAGTGGACTGTGCCTTCTATCTTGAGCTCCTTGATTTTTTTCTATTATGATAGTTATATGAGATAAATTTTACTATGAGGTAATTTTTCTCATTCTCTCTTACCACTCCAATCTTCCATATACCTTTTCATACATTGAACTTCTCAAGACTGAGTGTCACTTTGACTATATTTTTCCTCAATATATTACACTTGTAGGTGAAGATACATGGTTAAGATTTTAAAACAATGTTTACAGCACCTTTTAATTGTATTATGTTAATTTTTGTGTTTTATTGAATCATTTTTTTACCTTATGATTTTTAACACCTAAACATACTCCTTGTGGTCACTTCTTACAACAGTCAACACCTAGTTGTAGGTGCATACAAAGGGTCTTAAGAGGCTTTTATAAGCTTGTTTCACACATTCAAAACTTACTAAGGTCATCATGGCCCTAATGAAAGTGTTCATAGATTTTTTTCATTATTTCACTCTTCATATACCCCTCTATATTCCCTAATGAGACAAGATTGAGCTTATTGTTGACTGTATTTCACGTTTGAGGAGGTCCCCTATAGATGATCCTACATAGTTTAGGTCTTGAAAACATTTCACAAGACCCTTTGAATGTTTACATGGTCATATAGTAGTGATATCTGATTAATTTCATATTTATGTCAAAATTACATTAAGGATCCTAAATTTCTTAATCTCTACCCCTTATAGTCAACTTTAGTTGACTCTGTGGGGAACTGTATCCTTAGATTCTCAAAATTTCATATCAACCTCAGTCTATGTTATTTATTCTCCTTGAGATGCCTTTAAATTTATATTATAATCTATTCATAGGGATATGTTCTCATCTATAACCTTGGGCACTAGATATCTTCTCTGGAGCTCAGCCTGTAGGTGAACACTGCCTAGGTTTTAGTGCCTTTAAAGGCATCTTTAAGACTTTCAACAACCACTTTAAATAAATTTGATGTCCTTAAAAAAATTTAGGTGTTTTTTATATATTAAGACTACAATATTAATTCATTGGGATTAATTTAAATTCTTTTAAACCATGTCATACAACCTTATAAAAAAGCTCAAGCTCTTTATTTTGCCAATTTAGGAATTAGAGACCTGAAACTCAGTCATCATCCCTTTGGAGATAGTCTCAACTACCATTTTCTCATATATCCTTAAAAACAAGTTTTCCAAGGTCTATTTATCATACTAGAATGTTAAGGTTTAATCTTTCTTACTCTCCTCCATACATGTACTTTCATACCTCTACCAACAAATCCTGTAGGTGCACCTTGAAAGGTATGCAAGTAGAAAATGTAACATTGTGGATAGTGAATGGATTCACATGCTTATGGTTAATTTTAGGATTTCACCAAGGTCTTAAATGGATTAATTTAAAATCAAAAGACATCAAATTAGTACTAAATTTCCCTCTCACATGTTTTCTCATGCATGATACCTGTAAGTGCAGACCATGGTACAGATTGAGTAATGGTGATGGAGTGATTACTACTATAGTCTTCATTAGGCCAATGAAAATTCTCAATCTAATTTATTTTAATATGAATTTTATTAAAAATTTAAATTTCTGCATTAACTTCATGGAAGTGGTTTAGAGACCTGTATAGCTCACCTAATTGACTATGTATGATAGTTCTATGGTAATTGACTATATAGCACTCAAAGACTACACTTTCATGAAGATTGCTAGGAGAATGAACTTTATATGTCATGAGATCACTTTAACACCTTGTAAACATGATAAATAACCTATCATAAGTCCTTAGATCTATTTTTAAAGCATGAAAATCCTAAACATAGTGAAAAACTACCTATTGCATAAAATGTTTCCTTTTGTAACCTAAGCTACTGGGCTCATCCAAACACTTTTAAATGTGAAAATAAGAATTGGAATAATTATAGGAGGAATAAAAAATCATTTTGAATAAACCTTAGCAACTAGTTTGTATGGATTTTCCAAAAATGAATCAAAACCTATAGGGTGCATGAAACAACAAGCAAAAAAGTACAATCAACTTCATAAAGATGGTTCATGAAGTAAAAACCACCATTATTTAAACTATTTATATTTAAATTAAGTTATCTAGGTTTAATTTAACCTCCTTAATTTTTTTGGTCGAAAACCTCATTTTTTGGCCTTATCGCGTACAAACCTGGAGATTACTTTTGCTTGCCAAGAAGGGTGAAAAATGAGCTAAATGGTTTTAGCCCAAAAATGGAACTTAAAAAGAATTTAAATCACTTATATGGATATAAGGAATTTGAATATTCATATTCCAACATTATCCCACATGGTACACTTCCCCATGAGTCATAAAAGTGCCAAACTCTCCTTTTTCCTCAAGAAAATTACCCTTTCTTCTAAATAACCTACCATATTTTAGTTATGTTAATTTATTAATATCTCTTGGGACATGAAATCATCTTTTGGAACTTTCACACTTCCCAATAAATCTGTACAACTCATTAAATTCCCCTTTTTGACCTTAAAATGATTCAAAATGACTAAAATGACTAAGGACCAAGGCTATTATAACATTAAATGACATTAATTAACCTATAAAACACCTTCTGACATATGTATTAGACCACTAAAATACCTAAAATTCAATTTTTTACCTATAGGGATCCCAATTTGATGTAAAAGTCAAATTTAGTCAACAATTGGTAGGTTGGTAATTATTACTATAAATTTTTGAATATTAACAATTGTGATTGGTGGTGACTATGTACTGGTTGTTACATTGTTAGGTTACTGCATAGTGTTTACTGTAACTATAGGCTTCTATGTACTAATATTTTTAAGAGTAAAAATAAATCCTACTTCCTTTAACTTATTCATTTCTAATGCCCACTTAGTTTTGACACTGAGCCTTCTAAACTTATCAATAAACGAATCAAACCAACCTAAATTAGCTTCTCTCTTTATCATTTTTCTACCTTCTATAAATAAAGTGGTCTTAGGGGATGCATACCCTTAAAATGAATGATATTTATTTATAACTTCTTCTAACTTTGAACTTAAACCTATAAAATTACTACCTTCAATTTTAACATTTTCTCAAGAATATTCATTCCCAATTCTAGCTAAAAATCCCTCCCTTAACTATGATGTACCTCTGCTTCCTAATTGATCAACCTCAACATCACTACTTTTAGCATTCTCTTTCTTATCAGTTTATCATATTCCACATACCCTCGTATTTTAGTAGTTTCCACATCTTATCTCAATAACTTCTCTTCTTTTACACATTTTTCTTGTTTGTCTCTAACTTTAATAATTTATTCTCTACACCTAGTCCTACTTACAATTAATTTAGGGTCATTTTTGTTATTTCACCTTCTTTGTTATTGTAGTTCTTTTTCAAGTCCCAAAATTTTGTTCTCACTCTAAGTCTTTTCATATTACATTTTCTAAGTTCTTTTTATTCATCTCTTTGTCATTCACTTTATCTTGTACGTACCCCTATAGTGCTCGAAGTGACTACTCCATGTTGGATAGAATAAACACCATGGCCCTTTCCCCAACTAACATATTTATTAGCAAAAGTAGTCACTAAAATTTTTCCCTCTAATTCCTTGGATAAATTGATATTGCATAGTATCAAAAGCTGCATATCCTTATATTGTGAACTTTGTGATATAGCCATCGATAGTAGTCTTCATCTAGTAAAATACTGCTTGCGACCAATTAGTATCTAGGTTGCACAGTCTTTTCAAATTTTCCTTAGTATAAACTATAAATTCTATTCTCATTGAACTAAAGTAATAGTATTCTAATCTAGCTAGACATACAATCCAGGTAATTCACACTAGAAAATTTCATAGATTTTGCCAAAGAAGTGTTCTTGGATAATCTCCTTTGTAGTTTTTCCAACTCTCCTTATTTCTTCCTCTGAAAATTTATAGATTCTCTCATCTAGCCATATTTTTATGTGTTTATACCCTAGAAAACATCTCATCATATTTCATCCAAATAGGTTCCACACTAGTCACACCATTATTAGCAAAGGTTCCTAGAATAATCTAGAACATGCTACTTACAAGAAAAACTTACATTGTGGAGATCACCACAAAGTGTAGAAGATAGGATAATATTATCTACCATTTAAGATGTACCAAAATTCACCTTAGATAAAGAAAAAACATATACAAATAGAATTTAGACCATAACTAATATCACATTTGATAACAAATTAAATTAAAATAGAGTACTCACTGTGCATAAACCATACATAAAAGAAGATAAGGAAAACCATATAAAAATGATCTATTAATCTCTATCATCACATTTAACTATATTTTATTACATCAAAGTTATATATATAGTCTTTTATAATTCAGTTATTTCTTTACATTCTAGCCTTTCGATATACAAAAGTAAACGCTCTTCATATTCTTTTACTAACCGATTAGGCTTACAAGGCTGAATACATAAAAAATTTACACAAAATACAAAATCATACACTTCAAAGATGTGTCCATAAATTATACTTCACAATTTTACCAAGATCCATTCTTCATCCAACATTCCTGGAAGGTCTTTGATATCTTTGTGCATTGTTTCCCTGTGCTGACTAGTTTGGTTGATCATTACACAGTTGGAAGATAAAGCACATATAGCTATAAGAAGGATAATGATAGGAATTTAGTGTAGGAGACAAATATGGGACTACCATTGGTCAAGACATGGCAAGGAAAAATTTGTTGAAGTCTCTTTTTCTAGTTTTATTGACTAGGTTATTTGTGCCTATAGAAGGTAGGATGTGTCTAGTTTATACTCTAGATTTTTCCTCAGATCTGGGGCCCTATGTTTTTCTTGGGCCAAATTCAAGATTGCTTTGTTAATTCCCCCAAAACCATTTAGGTATTGGATCTTCTTTGAATCAAACCTTAGTCTTTTATTCTTTGTTATGAGACATAATGTGAGACCCGAGTCCTGGTTTACTCTTCTTTACTTTACAATTGGTTTCCAGTTTGATTCTAAATTTGTTTTGGTGATGACCTATTTATATCAAGCCACACTTTAGACAAGTATCCTAGGTCATTGAGAGCTTAGGTTGGTAGGATGTGGCTTGCCTTGACTTGTTCCCTATATGATGGGGGTGAATACATCTTTTGAATAATATCTATTACTAACATTGTCAACATAAGGACAATCATATGGGCGTATGTTGTTTTTTGGGTGGATGAGTCCATAGTGTTCAATTTATGTATTATTCCTTCTTATTTTGGCTCAATTAATTTTGTGGATGGTGGCTTAAGAGGAAATCATATTTTTATTTTGCTAGAAGGTTTATGGTTCTCAAGAACCATGTCTTGAGAGGGATAATCTAGGGTTTGTTGAGAAGTCCTGAAAAAAGGACTTTGGTTTCAAACTCTAAGAAATATAACAATTGGATTATACTAGGAGGCCTATATCAGTGGATAAGATGGTTTGACATTGGGATAAGAGTTGGTATGGTTCTTGTGGGGAATTTTTATTTCTTTGAGAAAGAAAAATTTGAGCTTTTTTTCACCCTAGGGTGTAACTACTTTAGGCAATCTACCCTATTTCAAGATCAAGAAGGTAAATTTGGTTGTATTTTGCCTTGCCTTTATTGGGATTATAGACACCTAAATTTGGCTACTGATAATCTCCAACCAGGCTTTTAACCAATTTCCACCTAAAGTGCACAATTTGGCCTAAAAACACTAAAATGCATTAAATGAGTTGAAATTGATATATTCAAGTGCATATTTTGGCCAGAGTATCATTAAATGGGGCAATTAAATTTATGGGCTAGCTAACTTTGATTAATTTATTTTGAGTCAAAATGCCAATTTTGCACCTGGGTGCTTTGGATTGCTCTTTCCTATAAAATCTCTTGCACAAGACATGTGCCTTTGTTATTTTCTATTGGTAACATCCTAAATGGGATAATGGATCCAATGCATCTGACATCACATTCTAATTCCAATCCAATCAAATTTTAGACCAATAATAAGTCATTCTGATCACTTTGAGTAATTTGTGCATAAAGTGTTTAATCATGCTTAAGAGCTAGTTAAACCAATTTAGAGCCTAATTAAGAACTCCATGGAAACTTGTTGAATACTTGCTTTTAAAAATGAATATTGAATATCTGCATCATCAAGTGACATCATTTCTTGGGAAAACATCCCTAGGCCATAAATGCCACAAATATCAAGATTCATGCCTCCCATGCATCATCAATGCCCTTCATGACTCTTAATTGCTCCTCTATCCCAAATATTTATGATCCTATTTTTGAATTTTAATTACATAATTGGATTAATTGTTGGCCACACATCTCAATCTTGAGATAGGTGGTTCGAGTTGATTCTAGCCATTTACAAAAATTTATAAATAGAGAGGCCATGAACATCATTTCTAAGCATAATTTTTTCAAAGTTACCATTTAAAATTGATTAAAATAGATCTCACATACCAAAGTTATGATGCCAAAATATTGAGCCAAGCCAAGCTAAAGCCACAAGGTACCAAGGAGAAGAGGAGATAGACAATCCTCCTTTGATGAAGACTTCATGAGCACAAGCCGAGCAAGCCACTATAATAAGCATTTAGAGCATCTAAGGAAGGTGAAGGATTCTTGTTTTTATTTACTTTTTAGTTCTGATTTTCATTTTTTTTGTTATTAAGCTCACCCTAGTAACTAGGCTTATAGTGTGTTTATATCATTTTTTTTCATTTTGGGACTAACACAATACTAATCACCTCTCTTGAGTCAAATTCCTAGTTCACAGGGATCATTCTTAATTTGTGACTATTGGACTTATTTCATATAAAAATTAGGTTCCTTTGGTATTTTTGGTAATGTTTTTCTCTATTTTAAAGGCTCTTTTGGGGACCCAAACCCCCTATGCCCAAGACTAATTTATTTTCTTCCATATTTTTTTTGGTGTTTATGTTAGGGTTTAGGTTCTTTGGGGACTATAAAGGTATTATGGAGACCTAGACCTCTATCTATGTCTAGGTTGGTTCTTGGTCCATCCAAAATTGGTTTGTTTGATCCTTGGTGGACCCTAAATGTTCTTTTTGAGACTTGGGCCTCTAACTCTTTCTATCCATGCTAGTTTTTGGTCTAGCTAAAACTAATTGGTAGATGCACTAATTAAGCATGGTGGTTATTGGTCATTTTATAGACCTAGGCCTTATGCTCTTCTAATCCAGGGTGGTTGTTAGACCATGTAAAATTGGTAGGGTCATGCTCTAGGATAAAGCGATTAGGAATTATTTTGTTGTGTTTTCTCCTTTGTCTATATTTTTTTTCCTCTTCTCTATAGTGATTATGTTAGGGTTTGGGTCCTCATTGACTTGATATTTTATCCCCATATGCCAAATGTCAACACTTGATATCAAAAACTTTTGGTGACCACCACCTTAGTATGCTTATGATGATTCATAGCATAGTCATGCCATCCTTGTCCCATTTAGAGTCTTTGAATCTTTATTATGATTTTAATTGTGTACCATTATTTCATTCTTAACTCATTGTGTCATGAGTTTATTTATCCTTGCAGTGATTTGTTAGGTGTTATAGTGGTCTTTAAATGAGAGAGGTTACTGTCAAAAGGTCCTAAAAGTCATGAGTGTCTGAGCCCTGTTTGAGAAGTTTATGAATCTTTTGGTAATATGAAGGCATTTTAACAATGTTGGAGGCTATGAAGTGAGGTTCATAGTGTGTTCAAATCCTTTTTCCATAACATACTTATCTAAGCCATATAGCTCCTTCATTACCCCTCCTAAGCCATCAAACACCCCTCAAACCATTTCATCTAATCCCATTTGCCTTATAAAACTTTAGGAAGGGTAAATTTCTTGATTAATTGCATTAAATGGGATCATAAAAGGGTCATATCCATGCTACATGCTCACCCTATGCATTTCATAAGCCTTGAAAGCCTTTTTGAAACTCACTCACACCCTTTCCACTATCCAAGTGGGTACCACATGCTATTTTTTGGCTTCTCCACTTCCTCCTTTCATTTTATCCTACTTAAGAATGTTTATTAACTCATGATTCCTCCATTTTGTCCTAAAATGGCATTGTAAAGATTGAGACATGGAAAAAATGATGAAAAATCAAAGATTTTCATAGTTTTTTACACTTGTACAAAATTGTATAGACTATAATGTACAAAGGAGGATCATAGGTTGAATATGATGTTATGATAGGTTATTTTGAAATGTTTCATGGTGAATGGATGCCAAACAAGCTCAAAACTAGTCTTGCACTTCATCCACCTTTCTTTGCAAGATCAAATATCTCCTCAGGTTCATGCTTGTACTATATAAAGGAGAGATAATTGGGGTCTTAGCTTTTGGCCACAAGGATTGAATTTATGCATCTTCCACACATAGTCATTTGTCTAGAGATAAGTCTCATAATATTTATGAACATTCCTTAAGAATTTAAGAAATTCCTATGCCCTTCTCATCTGCATAGGCCAATTTCAATTGAGTGGTTTTCATGGGTCCTTGATTTATTTGCTCAAAATAATGACTAATATTATTTTATGAAGTATTTTAGGAGCCTCCAATGTCAATTTTAAATTTTTACTCACACGTGTGATCTCATGAGATCAACAAACATCAAAGCTAACCTAGTCTACAATCTATAGAAAAGTTGATTGTATTAAACAAGCTTAAAGACCCTCATTAGAAGTTTATTTGGCTAAGTTTAAAGGTTGATACAATTTTTCATATCCTCATGTCCTCTTGATAAATTTTAAGGTCTAGTGAGCTCTTATCATGCCAGAATATCCCATGGAGAAAAGACTAATACATAATTGAAGGCCACTATTACATGAGCACTATATATGGCTTATTAACAACTATAGAGATTAAAATGTGACTCAAAACATGAAAAGTGTTGGAAGTACCTAATAAGAGGTGGGGTTGAATTAATAGACAATAATTCATACTCAATTTCAAAACCATTCCATCATTCATTAACTTGATCTGGCAACATCATCATGAAAGCATACATAAACAAAGCATGAAACAAGAACATACAACACATGAACACATCATCTATATGGTAAATCCTCATGGGTAATTAAACCCAATAAACCATATAATATGGACTACATTCCTAAAATTACAATATCTAAATTTAGTGAGACACTCATACCACAAGGAGCTACAATGCTTTCTAGCTGAGCACCCACACAATTAGACTTTTACAAGCTTCACCTTACAATGAGGAACTAACACCCTAGGAAAACAAAAACCCACTTAGATACCTTAATTTTATATCCACCTCTGATATTATTTCTTCTACACCTGATGATGGAATTCTCCTATTTACACTCTTTAGCCTTCAATCTCTCTCAAACAACCTATAGGGCTTACTCGCTCAATTAGCCTCTTCTAGGCTTATTAGGTCTAAAGAAATGTGTGTTCATATTCACCAACTTGATCATATAATAATGACTAATATTATTTATATTTTAATGGTACTTAATGACCTATACCTTTTATTTAAAAGGTTCTCTCCTTCAATTTTCTCCATACATTGGTAACCAACACAAATAGGCCAATTAAGTTATACCCCTCTCTTGGTCTAACCCATATTGGTCGACCAATATTATTTTTATAATTTAAAAACACTTAAAATACATTCATACACTCATTAAATTTGATAACCATGCTTCATAGGTTGACCATTACATCATTAGCCCCAAACCACTATTAGGCCTTAGTGAGACCTAAAACAATTAGGCCTACTCACCCACACATTACAACTTGGACTCCTTGGTCAACATTCATCCTATAAAAATGATTATTAAACATCAAATATATCTATAATATAACATCAATCACTTCTCACAAAGGTATATGAGACTTGGAACTCAAACTCACACCTTGAACCTAGTAATCTAGGTTTACTCGCTCTTTAGGCTTCATACACAAAAAACATAGTCTTAGAATTTTCAGGTATAAAACAAATTTTATAAAATAATAACATGAAAAAATAATATTAAATGAACCTATAAGACATATTAAACACCCCCATGTGCCTTAGACACTCCAACACAATCTTTAAGCACTCAAGACCACCTCTACAATAAGACCACTTAGACTAGTCACATACTGTCAAACTACTGTCAAAAAATTTGAATATTCAAATTATTAAAAGGAAAAAAAAAACTTAAAATACATTTTAATAAACCTTTTAGGCTTATATAAAATTTACATACTCATTTGTTTCTTTAAATATTGACATAACTCCTTCAACTTGCCTCTACAAACTAGTTACTCAAACTACCAGTGTATCCAAAAACATAGTCAAGAATGTTTAAACCAAAAAAAAACATGTGACGATACCTCATGACCTATGGGTCATCATAAATATCATTGGATTATTCAATTCATCCTATGCAACCATTAAACCTTATTTACAAGAAACTCACTCAAAGCTATCAAACACTACCAATAACCAGACAACAAACTTTGACTCTCTACAATAGTATGGTCACAACCATGACATACCAATAAATTAATGTGGTATTAAAAAATAATTAAAACACTTTAAAACAATAATATCATAATATCCAATGGCAAGTTTGCTCTTGTAAACCATTCTCATTGTCTTAGGTTCCATTATCTTATCTTACACAGACTAGTCACTTTGTGAGCTCCTTCTAGTTAGTTTATGGAATCCACCAACAATTTCCAAACAATTAAACATAAGTCATAGGTATTAATAAAATACCCCAAGTTATTGGATCCAACCCAACTTACATGCACATCATCACTAAACTCATATTCACTCTGACTAACTTTTTCACACTGTTTCCACTATCTGGTAGATTAGTGATAGGATACTTTATTGACCTAAATGATTGACATAGAGATTATTTAATTTTAAAAAAAATATGGGACTCAATTAAAATTCTTGACCTTTAAGTTATAATAATTATCATGCATTGACTCAGTCAACCTTTACTTGTAGCATTAATTTCTATAGAAATATGCATATTTCTATACCTTCTTCTCACTACCCAGATACACCACTACCAATTGGAGATGATTGGAGGAGTCCTATATAACATTTAATAGTCAAAAAATTTCAACCAATCCATTTTGGGTAATATCCAACAAGCTTTCTCTAATTAGGTCACTATCAAGGTTTCTACAAGGGGTTTAACCAGTTCACATTCTTAATGAATGTTCATAAAGCTCTATACCTAAAATCATTGAAAAATAATTATAAATACTTCTTAGGTCCATGTGACACCTCTACCAAAAGTTTTAGGTCACCATGCAAACTTTACACATGTCAATGAGCAACTAAACTTTCTTCTTGAGCTATGAATCCTTCATTCGACATGCACAATTATCCTTCCAACATTGTTTCTTGATTTCTCTTCCACCTTAAAAATTGGTAAAAACCTTTTACACAACCTATCAAACCTCATTTAATTCATATATGAGCTATGTTATCTTGGAATCTCACCTTGACCTTCCATTTAGACCTCACTAGGTAACTATGCACATTAGGTCTAGGACTGTAAGTCAAATTTAGATATAGAAATCACTTGGATCCTTCTTATAATGATCTAAAATCATCATCAACATGTTATATGCACTCATTCTATTCTCTATAGCTTCCCTTCATGTTCTTCCTAGTCTCAACATGTTCAACATACTAGGCTACCAAGCCTATGCCACTACACAAGGCTACCAAGCTTATGCAAACACACTATTCATATACTTTTCTTCTCTTCCTTGACCTTTAAAAATTATTACCTTAGATCACATGAATCTAAACCTGATCAACAAGCCTCATTAGGCCACCTAGGGTCATATAATAAGGTCTAGATGAAGACCTTCAATGAATCACACATGCACCAACTAACTTACATAATTTCAAGCTTAAACTCATCCACACAACAATGACATCACCAATTTCTCATTACTTTTGACATCAATGACACATGACATCATCCTTTAACATCAATGACAACACTTGCCAACAATATCCCCCTTTGTCATTGACAGTAACCTCTTCTTCTCCTTCTCCCCCTTTACCATTAATGACAAAATGGGTATATGATCCTCTCAAGTTCATCTACATAATCTTATGATCCTTAAACTTGACCTCTTACATAGCTCACACACTTAAATTGACCATGTATGATGATATAATACCTTGTCAAAATATATGACTTGGTTTGATCAAGTCATCATATTAGTTTTATTGAGTTCACATCTATTGTAGACATCTCCACATCTCCACCATGACTAAAACATTTCACATATGCCACCCCTCACATCATTCACATCTCTTAAATCCTCTTAACTAATGATCCTTTTAAATAAGACTAGATAAAATCCATATATCATTTATAAAGAGTCATAGTCTCCTTATGCTTATGAGGACAATAGTTGGTTTAAAGTGGGTAAAAATGAAATAAAAAATGGGGTATAGTCTACAAAATTTCAAAAGTGGAATCCAAATACTACATAATAATAACAACAACCGATATTCAAACCTATTATAACAAAGTCTCTGGTTAGGCATGTTCACATCAAAGATTGTGTTTTTCCTTTAATGCATTCTCCAACAATATTTGAGGTAGACTTTTTATATAATAATAGTGAAACTATGATGGACTATAATGAACCAAACCCAAAAGGTATTCTACCTTGGGATTTTGTATCATCCATAAGTGGTGACTCAAACATGCACATCTTAAATTGGTCTAATGGAGATCATGAGTTATGACCTCTACACATGATGTTCATTTTAGAATGCCAAATACCTCAATATTTTGTAATAAAGTATCTCAATCCAATCATATTAATCCTTAAACACCATGTACTAGAGGTGGAACAATGAGTCAGTGTACTTAACTATGCATTAAAAGGAACTCCTAAGACATTATTGAGATGTACACAAAGACTCAAAAATGCATTGGGAATAAGCATGTGAAATTTTGTGTGAAAGGTTTTAGCTACCAGCTAATATTAAATTAGAATGGACTTTCAATAGGGTCAATGTCTAGAATTACACATCCATCAACACATGGATATATAGACCACACAAGGAGTAGAACCAAGATACTAGGTGCACATATTTAATCATACACTTGCACATATTCCAATAGCCTATTATATGCATCAAGAGTGTAGAATTAAAATTAAACATTGGGCACAACTTCAATAGGATTTAATTCAAATGTTTGTGTTTGAAGATGATAACCCACTAGTACAAAATGCCTTACAACGAATTGAAAAAATATATGTCATGGATGCATAGAAGATTCACAGAATGTATCTAAATCATCATATCATCAAGAGGTTTCATAGGACTTGGATCTCACACTAATAAAGTACAAAACTAACAAAAAATAATAACTCCTGGTTCAGCCATATAATTGAATAATCAATTATCTCAATTTAGAAGGGTTATTTGAGCCAAAACATGAATATGAGCCCAAACTAGTGCAAAGCATAAGCAAATGGAAGAGGAAAAACTATGAAATATTAACATTCCACAATGTGAAGGTAATTTCATTCTTCAAGATACTTTGTTAGAGGATTAGGAAAGATATATTAAGAACCGTTGTGAAATATTTAAGGAAATATTAGGATAGAATCAGCCCCTAAACTTACAATAGTGGGAGATTAATGGGGACAAGAGAAAATTTTTAAGGCCTTAAATATGTGAAGGTATTATCAAGATGTGTTTCCAATTAGATTCTGAGAGGTGAAAGGCATAGATCCATCTCTAGGAGAAGTACTTATAGAATTAAAATAATGTGTGCACTCTATCAAAAAGTAACCCTACAAGCTCAATCCTAATATGAAGACCAAAGTAAAGCCTAAACTTGATTTAATGCAAGAAGATGGAATTATTTATCTAGTTTAAAAGGAAAAATGGGTGAGTCCTATGTTTGTTCAACCTAAGAAAACATGAAAAAATTGGGTGTGTGGGGATTAACACACACTTAATGAGGCTTATGTTAATGATCCATTTCCTATTCCTTTCATAGATGAATTACTTGAATCCATGGCTAGGCATGAGGTATATTCATTTACATATGTTTGTAGTGGATATCATCATATTATAATTTCTAATGAAGATCAGGCCAGTTGCACCTTTGCTACTGAATGGGGATCATTTACATACAAGGTAATGCCATTTGGTTTAAAGAATGTACCATTTGTAATTTCTAGAGCTATGGTAAATGCATTTAAAGACTTCATTAATGATTTCTTGTAAGTTTATATAGATAATTATTTTGTCTTCTCTATATTTAAAGAACACTTGTCAAAACTAAGATTGATGTTGGAATGATGTCAGGCTTTGTGCATTGATTTAAATTTAAAGAAGTGTTTCTTCTTTACATATTTTGGTGTTTTGTTGGGCTATGTTATGTGTAACGACAAAATTTTGGTCGACCCAACTAAAATTATTGTTATAGTAGGAATTCCACCTCTTAATAATTTAACTAAAGTGTGCACCTTCCTTGGTCATATTGATATTATCAAAAGTTCATAAAAGGGTATGCAACTATATCTGTATCCAAGGAGAAACTACTGTGCAATAATACCAAATTTGAATGGACATAAAATTATCAAATAACATCCATTGAGTAAAATAAAAGGTTGGTAATAGCACTGATATTAGTATTTTGTGAATGGAAGAAGCCATTTCATGTACATGTGGATGCTTCTAGCATTGTAGTAGGACTTGTCATAGTGTAGCTAGGTGAAGGCAAGTTAGATCACCCGATATTTTTTGCTATCAAGAAACTATTAACTAAAAAAAATAATGACATGACCACAAAGAGAGAATAACTATACATGGTGTTTGTATTACAAAATTTTAGGCATTACTTATTGGCTATTTTTTTATTTCTTTATGGATCACCAAGCATTGCGATACTTGGTTAATAAACCAATGTTAGGAGGACATATATCAAGGTGGTTGATGCTCTTTTAGAATTTAAATTTTGGATTAATGTTAATCTATAGTGGGAGAATGTGGGACTAGATCACCTCAATCTAGTTTGCAATGGGAAGGAACCAAATAAAATTGAAGATGAATCCCTTGATGCATATTTATTTAGAGCTTTTATAGTTCCTGATAACTAGAGGACATTACATTTTTTTTGGAACATGAAACTTTTCCTATGCATTACACTAATTGAGATAAGAATAAAATGGTTACTGATCTATATCATATAGCCTCATTAATGGATTCTTGTATAAGCTTGGAAAAAATTATGTATTTTATAGAGTAACTCTAGAGCATGAGTGACCACAACTCCTTCAAAAGGATCATCAAGGAATTATAGGGGTCACTTCTCAGGATAATCCACTAAAAGACAAAATACTTCAAAGTGGTTTGTGGTGATAAACCTTATTTTAGGATGCACACAAAGTTTCTAAACATTGTGACATTTATCAAAGAATGTGCAAGCCCAACTAGTGAGATGAAATACCTTTAGTACTTATGCTTGAAAAATAACCCTTTGAGTAATGGGGAATTGATTTTGTTAGACCTATATCTCACCCAAGTAAGTGTATTCATTCCCAATATATTATTACTATGATCTATTATTTCATGAAATGGGTGGAATCTATTACCACTTCAAGTTATGGTGCAAAGGATGTTGCCAAGTTTTTATATGAAAAAATCATCATGAGGTTTGGATGTCTAGTTAAGCTGGTAAGTGATAGAGGCACATCTTTCTAAATAATACTACTAAAACTTTCACTAAAGAGTTCATGATATTTTACCATAAAATCATGGCTTACCACCCATAGGCCAATGGATAGGCAGAAGCATCCAACAAAGTTTTGGGGGAATATGTTAACAAAAATTTACAATTTTTAGAGAGGTGACTGGGAGGATCATATTATTAAAATTATGTGGGCTTATCACACACTTTACAAGAGAGATATCAGATTCAATCCATTGTAATTGGTATATGGCCTTGAGGTAGTAATGCCTATGGAATATATTATGTTGAATTTGCGCATTATGATGATCATGAGATTAGGACATTGAGATTAACTAAATGCACGGTTGATGAATTTAACTAGGATGGAATAAAATATATTAAGATCACATTGGACACAACATATCAACAAAAAAATTCAAAAATCATGGTATGATCACAACTTGAAATCTAAACAATTTTACCCAGATCAAATAGTATTGCCTTATGAAAGCATATTTAAAGAATTCCTCAGAAAGCTATAATTTGGATGGAAAGGACTCTACATCATTC
Organism: Torreya grandis; assembly: GCA_037957365.1. NCBI lineage: Eukaryota > Viridiplantae > Streptophyta > Pinopsida > Cupressales > Taxaceae > Torreya > Torreya grandis. Next base: position 1,716,423 of record JARHVA010000569.1, read on the forward strand.
ATGAAGTATCACCATAGGGTACCATATTTTTGAAATATTTATAGGTAACCATATTACCAAAACATATAAATGGTTGTAGGTTTAAGCCATATCATCTTTGATATCTATCATTTTAATAAAAAATTGAGTGGATGTTGAGTAGTTATGCAATCAGAAATTCATCATGTCTATAAATTGATCCTAGCATAGAGAAGATAAAGCATACCTATACTTATGATTTAGAATACATTTGTTAAGAAAGAGCATGACCAATATGGGTATCTACTAGACTTGATTAGGGGATCACTTGTCACAATAAACCATGTGAGGTAGGGTTCCAAAACCTACAATCTAACATAATCATGCAACAACCCTAAAAGAGTCATAGGTTTGATATTTCACCTATGTCTAATAAATAAGAGAGTAAATCTAATATAGTACACACTAAAGCTTTTGGCACAAAGTGAGGATTAGAAACAAAACAAACAACTAAAATAAACATGCATAGAAGACATATACTCATGTCAATGTATACAGAATCTTAATGCATGAAAGAAAGAAACACAAATACAGTATCTATCTATTCTTATAAAGGAGAAATAAAGTTAGGAATACTTACCTTGAAGATTAACCTACTAAGTCTCAATCTCTTCCTTGGCCAAGGTGATTTTCAAGAGATTGTTGTGGTATGTAAGAATAATAAAGACAAATTAGCTCTAGGCTACATGACCTATCTATGCATCCAAAATAATTCTCCACAAGATAATATCTGTATCTCAAAAGCAAGTATGGAACCCTAATTTTATTCCTCAAGTACAATAGTCAATAAGCATATGTTCATTTGCACTTATTCTTCTTCACTTCTATTCTTACAAATGATTGGAAATGAACTTATATATATAGGCAGATCTTTCCCTAAATCTTCTTGAAAATGTCAGTTGTGTAGGGTTAGCCATGGTCAACCCAATGTGTTTTTGGGGATAACTCATTAAATCTGAGCTAGGTTAGTCAAAAGGCTAACAAACCCAAAAAGTGAAAAATATCCTAAATTGTATAGGCTTGGCCATGGTTGACCTAATACAATCAATAATCAAAAAGGGAATTAAAGAAAAAAAGGAGGATAAAAAGAGGAAAATGATTGGAATGGGTAGGATATATAAGAATAAGCTTAGGGTTAATGTTTTTAGGAGATGAGTGTGTGGATGGAAAGTAGCAAAAGGGACAATAATCTTATGAAACACCAATGGTCTGCCCACCCCTTTTTTGATGCACCCCTTAAGATATGAATCCAAATAGATTGAGACTTAATAGGTTCTTACAAGATATAAAGTATTAGTAATTAATAAAAGTTAAAAATATTATGTGTATTAATATGCCCCACTTGAAGCTCATCACATGTCACATAAGTGCAACATGGGATGGTGCTTCGAGATAAAACATGATAACATATAATGTTGATGCTAAGTAAACTACATTAAGTAGAAAATAAGATAAATGAAAGGGTAGAATTGAAAAACACATACCTTTACTTTCCTTAGTGTTATATATAAAGAAGTAGAATAAAATAAATGTGAAGGTGTCCAATGTGAAGAACATTAGGTGAACCTGTAGAAATTAGTACAAAAAATAGCCAAAAATTGAAATTTTTAGAAGATAGTCATATGATAGTGGAAAATAATCTTTGCATCATCATGAATCCAATGTATTTTATGGATTTGAAAATGGATGAGCTAAAACAAAGATATAGGTAAAATAAAGAATCTATAGGACAATAATTAACGAATTTGAATTTTGAAAAGAGTTTTAAAATTGGGGAAAAGACAAGTCTTTTGTTATTTTAACTTGTGAAGGAGAGAAAAAAGAGCTCTGGAGATCAAATGAGCTAGGATGGCAAGATGACAATAGGCTAGACAGGGAGGGCTCCAGGAGAGTCAATAGGTAGACTACAATTATGTAGCTATAAATCTCAAACTAGTTTTTAAAATTTGTAATGAATTAAGTGTATTTTCAATAATTTTGAATTTTAAGCATTTTAAGATGTTAGAATGAGACAAAATTAGATTCTAAGGATAGGAAATAAAAAGATGGGAGATGGGTTTAGAAGAATTATGAAGAAAGGAAAAAATGCACTTTTTATGAAAATGCAAGGGGTCAGTAGTCATAATCAACTGGGTTGACCCAGTCATCCCAGTAGGCTAAAACTGGGTAGAATCCATAGTGTCAACCTAGTAGGTATGGGTCGACCTTGTACATTCTATAGGCTACCAACTTAATGTAGTTTTCCAACTTATTCACAAGGTCCAAAATGATAATGCAGCATTAGGAAGGAAAAAAATAAGAGGGTTGACTAAGATTTTTGAGTCAACCAGGGCAAAAATATAAAAAAATTGGTTAAACTAGTTTGACCAAAGAACTAAAATAAGCATGGAAAAGCATGCAAAAGGTCGAAAGAGGGATAGAATGGTCTAAAATGACTAAAGGATGGAAAGAAGGACCAAGTAGGCTATAAATAGGGAAAATATGAATTAAAAAAATAAGTATAAAAAAAATGGGCTTGTTTTTTATTAAAAAGTGTAAAAAAAATGTATTGTGACTATACATGACATGAAGAAAGTGATACATCCTTTGTTGTTTCTTGGTTGCAAAGACAATGGAGGTTTTAGAGAGTGGTAGATGTAGACTAGTTACTAGAATTATTAGAGCAATTATTAGATAGAGATAGGGTTATACTACTATTCATAGGTCTAGAAGGCATAGTTGATATGTGCAAGATCCCCATGAGTTTAGATTTGTTAGTCATGTTCCTAGGTTGTTGGGAACTATTGGCTAACACCTTCAGATAAGATGTGGATGGGGATGTGATAGAGGTGGCTATCACACTAGAAGATGTCCATACCATCCTTGGGCTGCCCATAGTAGGAGCATTGATAACCACAAAGATACTAGATAGTATAAAGGAGAAGAGAGCCTTAGCCATGTGATGTCCATACCATCCTTGGGCTGCCCATAGTAGGAGCATCGATAACCAAAAGGATACCAAGTAGTATAAATTAGAGGAGAGCCTTATCCATGTGGGATAAAATATTAGAGATGATTTTGGGAGGATGAAGATTTAGTATGGATGATGTATATAATCATAGATTCTTAGTATCTAGATAGCTGTGATAGGGCTTGTGACACAGTAGGTGCTATGTCATAATTTAGATGACAAGGTATCATTATTCAAGATAGCCTTGAACATGATGATGTTAAAAGAGGGAGTTCTATATGATTTAGTATCTATCATCTTGGTCCAACTAGTACATGATATATATGATATGTTAATCAGAGGGTAAAATATCATGGGACCAATTATATTATTGATATTTTAGATCTATGAGAGGTTTTTTATGTAACAACCAAATAGGTTACCCCATATGGTCGATGATAGGTTACCTTGAGTGAAAAGATGGAGAGAGGACCAAGTAGTATGATCTATGTCCCATATGCCAACATTGTAGCTAGTGAGACAGACAAACATAATATGGAATCTATATGGAGACATAATGACTACATGGGTGAGCTAGCACATAGTTACACTAGTGACAAAAAGGATAGAGGTTATTGGACACTACATGTGGTGGAAAGATCCATATTTGATGTCATAGGTGCTAAGATAGATGGGCTTGCCTCATCTAATGACACTAATACTATTGCTCGAGTAGTGGTCTTAGCATGTGAGGGAACCATGGGGAAGGAGAGGACTAGGACCATAGATAGTGAAACTGACACTCAAACCACATTATGAGTGGCTATGGATTGGTCGATCATGATGGGGAGTAGAGTAAGAGGATAGGGAGGTAGAGGTAGAGATACCAAATGTACCAATATCATTTCTACAAAAAAATGAGCTATGACCACTAAAGACAAGATGGTGATGGAGGTAGTAGGAGATAGTAGAGATCTATGTCATCCCTAATAAGCCATCAGAGGATCCAGAGGAGGGATGGATGATAGAGATATTATTTAGGCATATGTTAAGATGGACATAAGCTATGATAGAGGGATTTGAGCGAAGAAGGTAGCCTATAGAAGAGGTACTAGGAGGCCACACAGATGGGGAGACTATGCTAGGTGGTCATGTAGATGGTGAGATTATAGTATCCGAGACATAGACATGTAAGAAAAGATGGTTAAATTATTGTGTTAAGTTTGGAATTAGAGATAGATAGATATTTTGAGATATAAAAGTGATATAATATCCATCTAGTATAATTTTACAAATGTAATTGAGTATTCAGAGGAGAGATGGGGATCCCTAGTGAGGGGAGCACTCCATGACATCCTAGATGTGACTCTATAGCCATATAACCCTACTGCATTAGATGACCCTAGCATACCATCTACCCTAGCTCAGATGAGCTAGTTTAGACTAGCTAGGGAGGTAGTGATACAACTATGGGTGTAGAGAGAGGATATAGCCACCAGTGATATGGATGCCAATGAGATGCGGGTAAGGCAGGCCCTAGCTGAGGAGAGAGTTGTGCATTTGGCCATAGTGGCATAGATTATAGAGATCTAGACCCAATTGATGCAATCAAAAGTGTAATTAGTGTAACTAAATGGATAGGTAGAGGGACTAAGATCTTATGTGGCCTCCTTACAGTGTACTAATTAGAGGAGTTAGACTAAGGCCTCAACAAGCAATGTGGCTAGGCCATGAGATAGATAGGATGGAACCAAACCATAGAGTTGGATCACTATATATGTTTTTATTTATTATATCAAAACTCATGATAGATATATATATATATATATATATATATATATATATATATATATATATATATATATCATGTTGGCATATTTGATGAGTCATAAATTTATCATTTAATAATGTCAATCCAGGGCTGATGTCTAAGGTTGTATGTAATAGGAGAAAGAGATCTCTAGCAATCAGTCTCTTCTACCACACTCCACACTTGTAGGAATTAAAAATCACACTTGTAAGAAATTAAATCACACCGCACTTTTCAAAAAACTAAATCACACTTGAAAATATATAAAAACACACTTGAAAAAATTAAATCGCACTTGCAAGAAAGTAAATTGCTAAATTAAAAATAAATGATAGACATAGAAAACACCTGCAGGTTCACAACAAACTTTATAGAAAATAAATATTTACATGTAAAATAAATAATAATGATTTAAAAACATAATTACATAAATAAATAAAAATACATTTATCCATCATCTTTAGAATGAGTGGCTAGCTCATTTTTTAGAAGAAGCTTTTAATTAGAACATTGCATTTTCTATCACAAACCTTAGAATGTATTATTGATAACCAATATTGATTACAATGGTGTGGTAGGTTGCATTTATAATCTCATGCTTCTAACCAACTCCTTATTTAAGAATAACAATCCTCTATGCGCTCCACCTAATATGGAGAAAAATATAACAACTTAGATATTCTAGCTTATCTCAATCTTCCATAAAATATAGAGAGACACTATTATCTATTTACAACATAAAATCAATTTTCATAAAATATAAAGAGAATTATTTATGGAATAAGATTATGCAAATCTAAATTTAGTTACAACCCTGAGCTAGTTCGTAGATAAACCTATATAATTTATAGATATGCCTGCACAGTCTATAAATATACTTGTAGAGTCTGTAGACTTTAAAACTTATAGAGTTCATAGATTTTAGAACCTACAGAGTCCATAAATTTCAAAATTTGTAGAGTCTATAGATTTTAGATCTATAGAGTTTATAGATTTTAGACCTATAGAGTCCATAGATTTTACACCTGCAAAGTCCATAGATTTCAGACCTACAGAGTCCATAGATTTTAGAACCTATAGAGTTTGTAGATTTTAGACCTGTAGAGTCCATAGATTTTAGAACCTATAGAGCCTATAGATTTTAGACCTGTAAAGTCTATATATTTTCTTCAAGTTGTATTATTCAAACTATTGATGATTATGATAGCTCCCTTGACATTTGATGCTTTGAACTAGTCTTCAATCAATGAACTATATGAATGTAGAGCTACTGGTTGAGTCTGTAAATATGAACTGAGTGAGTCCATAATAAATTTGGGTGAGTCTGTAGCTAGACCAGGTGAGTCGTAGCTATGTCTAGAGTGACTTTAGCTCATCTCAAAGTTGATATTTGGTTGGTACCTTATGCTCATGTCTAATATATCATATTATGGGTTGCACATATACACATTAATAGATTTTTCTAGAAATTTAGTAACAAGAATCAACAAAGAAGAAGATAATAATTTATAAAGAAATAACCAAGATATAGTTCTCTATTTCATTCTAAATAAAGCATAAGTTCAAAAACTACACTTAGATATACTTCTTATGCAAGAAAAAAAATGTTATTTCATGGATATAATAAACCATTTTATAGCCTCATCATCTCTCCCACACCTAACCTCATGATGTCCTCATGCATACCATTCCTTTATCTAAAAATTCTTTGAGATACAAATGCATGAGTTAGATGTTCTCACTTTCAAATAGTCTTTCCAGATTTGGCCTTGCATAAGTAAAATATTTTATAGGCAATAGTTTTCAATGAAAGTGGTCAATAAAATACATTTATCAAGGATAGGTTCTTGTGTGGAAATTTTATTTCTATCTTTATTTCTCTTTGACACAGGTTCTTGTGTGGAATTATCATGATGATCTTGTTTTTTTTAAGAACAAGTTCTTGTGTTGAGAAGTTCATGTTGTGCCTACATAACTCTATTTTGACCACAAAATAATTCTTGACATAAAATAAATTTTGATGCTTGAAATCTCTAAAGAATTTTGAAAATTATATACAATTATCAAAGTCATTAACTTGATTTTACTAAGCCCATTCTTTATTTATTGTTGAGACTATTTTCTTTCTCCTCTCCCACACCTAATCCCATGCATGTCCTCATGAATGCCAATGTAAATATGTATAAAGTGTGGGGATATTTGATTCTTTTTTCCTTCTTTCTAAAAAAAATAGACCTTTATGTAATAACAAAACTTACAAATAAATTTAAAAGTGAAATAAAAGAAACTAGATACCTTGGCACAACTTTAGTTCGTCTTGTTTTTCTTGATGTCAACCCCATTGAGCATATTGGAAAATATGTTTAAAGAATGGAAGCCCAAGTAATGCTGAAAATAAGAACATAAAAAATTAGCAACCAAGCATTTATTATAGGTGGGAAAAATAGTTAGTGATAGTTTTCAATTTTTCTTCATTTTCCCCCCTTAACTAGCCACTAAAATTGGTTTTCTAATCAAGACTTATTTTTCCAGTACTTATCCTATCAGTAAGTTGGTTTTCAAACCAAGACTGCCAACAATACCTGAGGGTTTTCATTGTTGGTTTTTCTTTAAATATGCAAAAATGATGATAGATAAAATGTTGATAACAAATGGTACACATCTTCATACTATTTTCAAATGTATCAGTAAATTTCTTGCATGTTTGACATTCTTCGTCATTAGTCTATGTAGTGATATCAATCATTGGTGGAAGATTCTTGTTGATTTTGTTGTTATTTTAGGATAAAGTGATAGGTACTTAATGAAGCTATGGAAAAAAATTGAGCTATTTTGATCTTCTCAAATAAATCCATAATCTCCAAACTTTGAGTCTATACACACAAAAGTGTAAGTATGTAGGTGATTTTTTTTCATTTAAAATCTTGCCTATTAATTTGTCTCATCTGATCTCTTTCATTGAGAAGCAATCATGTGAGAGAATTCACCCTTGTGATGAATAAAGTTTATGTTCCTCTATTCTACCTTGAAAACTTTTTGTTGATCTATCTTCATGAAATTATCTTGCAAGAACTCAAAACCATAAAAACTTTCCAGACCAGAATAGTATCAACCAAATCAAATAATTATAAATATCAATAACATGAAGAATGGAAGGAACATTTAAAAACACATGACTGAATGTATTTTACCCTATTTAGGAATGATTAGGGGTTCAAAAATTCTAATGGATTTTTATAATGGAAAAAAGAACTCCCTCAGATAAGTTCTATTATTATGATTGGTGGATATGGGTTTGACTAATAGATAGAATGGAATGAAGATAAATGTCATCAAATATTTTTATTTATAAGCTGAGCAGAAAATTCTAACTGTGATATGCATAGTGATCATGATAGATTTTTTTTTAAAAAAAAGCTAAAACTAACTATTAATTTTATAAAAATCTAACATACTTTAAATGATAATGCATGGATGGAAGGAATATACAATGACCTATGATTTATATGCATAGTAGTTAATGGAAAAATTATATGAAAATACTAAACTAAAAATAAAATAGAGTACATGAAAACATACCTAAATATTTTTCATATATAAGATTGTACTGTAAGATATCCTTGTTGTTGCTATTGTATTAGATCAAGGTCTTTATTAGCCTCAAAAATCAAAGACTGAATCAAAGGATTTGTTATATTGTTAATATCAATACCTCAATCTTAGCCTTGTTATTGATATTAATATTTCCATTCATATCAACATTAATCCATCCAATATTTGTAGTACATTCTTATTCATTGATCATTATTTTTCGGTCTTCAAATAAAACCTTCAATCTTCTTCTTGTAGCCACAAATTCACTATGTTTGTCTTCATTTGGCATTATTAAAATCAAGCTATAAAATACCAAAGAATTAGCAACATAAAATATTAATAATTTACTTTTATTATTCTTTTCAAATCCATTGTTCCACATGGAATCCATTCTAACTTCATGCATGGTAATTTATTTTCATGTAATGCTTGATTTGTGCATTGACCTACATGTATAGAGATTTATTTACATGCAATACTTGATTTGTGTGTTGACCCATGTGCATGGATATTTATTTTCATGCAATGCTTGATTTATTCATTAACCCACATGCATGAAGATTTAAGATAAGATCTATCACATCCTTCTTAGAATGAGATCGATTTAATTGAGTATTTTTTCTTATTCCATTTATAAAAATAAAATCATATGCAATATTTTCAAATTAAACTGACCTAAAAATTACATGATCTCTTTTTGATAGTTTTAGAAAAAGTGCAATTGTGTTTCATCCTCTATCTTAACTCTTTTAGAAGGCAGTTCAACCCTCAAACATGTAGATTAATCTTTTAATAGGTACAAGGCATAAATTCTAGATTTTGCTTTGTGAACATATATAGAATTTCAACCCATTTTTCTTCATCTTTTATGCTATTTTAGATCATCATTTTCTTCGTCCATCCTGCATCAACATTTAAATCATTTCATATGGTGTTAGCAGTTGTTATTTTCTACATAATAGTGTTAGTATAGTATGGAGGGGTTTTCATGAAATTAAAATTTCTAAAGCTAATTTCACAAAAATAAATTCTAATCTATTTTGTATAAAAATAAATTCTAATCTATTTTTTAAGAAAATAAATTCTAAGAAACCATTAACTAAGTATTTTCTATCACAAAATTTGTAAAGAGACATTCCCTCTCACTAGGAACTTGTTTAGCTACTACCACTAGACAATTCTCTTAACAAATTTTGAATCTCTTAATAACACCATGTTCCTAAAAATAGAACCAAAAATTATGAGTCATCAATTCATCATTTAATAATGTCAATCTAGGGCTAGTGTCCAAGGTTGTATGTAATAAGAGAAAGAGATCTCTAGCAACCAGTCTCTTCTACCACACTCCACACTTGTAGAAATTGAAAAGCACATTTGCAAGAAAGTAAATCACACCACACTTTGCATAAAAGTAAATCATACTTGCATAAATGAAAAAGCACACTTGCAAAAATTAAATCACACTTACAAGAAAGTAAATTGTTGAATTGAAATTAAATGATAAACACATAAAACACCTACAGGTTCATAATAAACTTTACAAAAAATAAATGTTTATATGTAAAATAAATAATCATAATTTAAAATCATAATTACATAAAGAAATAAATAAAAATACATTTATCCATCTTCCTTGGAATGAGTGGCTAGCTCAATCCTTGAAAGAGGATATTAATTATAACACTGTATTTTCTATTACAAACCCCAGAATATATTATTGATAACCAAGATTGATTACAATGGTGTGGGAAGTTGTATTTATAATCTCATGCTTTCAACCAACTCCTTATTTAAGAATAACAATCCTAGATGCTCTCCACCTAATATGGAGAAAAACATAACAACTTGGATATTCTAGCTTATCTTGATCTTCTATAAAATTAGAGAGAGATGTTATTATCTATTTACAACATAAGCTCAATCTTCATAAAATATGAAGAGAATTATTTATGAAATAAAATTATACAAATCTAAATTTAGATGCAATCTTGAGCTAGTCCGTAGATAAACCTACACAATCCATAGATATGCCCGCATAGCCTGTAGATATACATGTAGAGTCTATAAATTTTAAGACCTATAGAGTCCATAGATTTCTAAACTTATAGAATCTGTATATTTTAGAACCTATATAGTCCATAGATTTCATACCTACAAAGTCCATAGATTTTAAAACCTGTACAGTCCATAAATTTTAGACCTATAGAGTCTGTAGATTTTTAGACCTTTAGAGTCCATAGATGTTAGACCTTTAGAGTCCATATATTTCAAAACCTACAGAGTCCATAGATTTCAAAATCTATAGTGTCTATAGATTTCAAACTTGTAGAGTCTATAGATTTTAGACCTTCAGAATCCATAGATTTTAGAACTTGTAGAGTCTATAGATTTTCTTCAAGATGTATTCTTCGAACTATTGATGACTTTGATGGCTCCCTTGATGTTTGATGCTTTGAACTGGTCTTCAATTAAGGAACTACATGAATGTAGAGATACTAGTTAACTCTGTAGATATGAACTGAGTGAGTCCATAATAAATATAGGTGAGTCTATAGCTAGACTAAATGAGTTGTAGCTATGTCTAGAGTGCATGTAGCTCACTTCAAAGCTGATATTTGGTCGGTACCTCATGTTCATGTTTAATATAGTTTATTTTGGGTTGCATATATACATATTAATATTTTTTTTTCTAGATATGTAGTAACAAGAATCAATAAACAAGAAGACAATAATTTATAAATAAATAACCAAGATATAGTTCTCTATTTCATTCTAAATAAATTATAAGTTCAGAAACTACACTTAGATCCACTTCTTATGCAAAAAAAAAATGTTATTTCATGGATATAATGACCCATTTTATAGTCTCATCAATATTGTTGTTGGTTGTGTATGTTGTCATTATGGTTTATTTTGATTTGTTTATTATGGTTTTGGTTATGGATGCTTTGGATATATTAATTTCTAGCGCATGTATTATATCTTTGTTGTATATGCTATAGGACATATATGAGATGTGGTTTATTTTTTAGCATTATTGAAAACACATGCAAGGTTAAAAAGAAATAGGTAAAAAGGATTTGGAAAAATATAATCAATCAATAAAATGTGCTACACACTATTTCAAGATGAGAAATGTGTAATAACAAGAAATGACTAAGTATAAAGAACTAAGAAATGGTAAAATAAGATGGTAAAAAGGGATTTGTTTTTAAACCAAAGTAAAATATTTTTGCACTAAACTAAAACAAGTAAAATCATACTAATTCACATTAGGAAGTATGAAAATAATGTAATAAAATAGAAGGTATGTAAAAGGGCACAAATGGTATTAAGAAATGAAATTAATTCAATCAATCATACTATATCACATTGAGAAGTATAAAAAAAAAAAAATGGCAAAAGATTGGTCTTAAATTGATCATGCTAATTTAAGCTAGGAAGTACAAAAAATTCAAGAAATGGTTGAATTCTTACAGGCACTCAAAAAATAAGAAGATAAAATTGAAATAAAAATGAAGCATAAAACATACTAAATCAAGCTAGCAAGCATGTCAATGATGTGTAACTTCATAATTAATTTAATCTTATCTCATATTTGATAAATGTAATTTTTGAATTGTGACTTGGGTATTGAAAATGTTTGTGAGGATGGCTAGGTCCTATCCACGGTCTTACACTACAAATCACAAAGAGAACACCATTGGGGTGGAATAATAAAAAAATAATAATAATCAAGGATGTGGGTAATAGGAAGGAAAATATGGTAATTTTTTAGGATGGTCAGGTCCTATTTATGGTCTTATAATATAACTCACAAATGAAATCCCAAGGGGAGTGATTAATAGACAAAAAAATATTTCTCAAAAGGAATTATGAGGGATAGAAGGAATGTAAAAAATAAAACTTAGGTGTCTTATGAGAAAACCTTAGGAGATAGAAGGCATATTGAGGACATGAGAAGACACTAAGTGACTAGTGGTCATCTATGTCTAAAGGAAATATGTTCTCAATAGACACAAAGCTTTATAGGTAAATAGGCATTCTATTAAGATAAAATCATGAAGGTAGATTGGTATAGGAAAATAAAAATGGACCTACCTTCCCATGACATGTTCCCCATTCTTTAGGACCCCTTATAGAGTCATCAGTCTACTATGAAGATTGGGCACTTGCATGAGAAAGTAGGTAGCACTAAAAGATTTTTTTATTCTTTTCTTCTAATCTACTAGCCTATCACACCCTAAAGGACCTCGGCTCTACCATCAGGCAAACTATGGAATTTGAGCTTCTACTAGAAGAAAGAGATGTGCTTTGAATCGCATCTTTTAGTTTGATTTGACTTTTAAGAATATTTTTACATGTTGATATCATTATCTTTTTTTAAAATGATTTGGCTTTTAAATTTTGTATGGATTTTAATATTCTTCCTCCATATGGACTTGGAATGACCAATCATGAGAGATGTAGTGATACACATGAAATGAGTTGTAGGCTAAGTCTAAAGGAAGCTAAATAACCAAAGACAAAGATTGACTAGGACACTTAGGCTTGACAATGAACTAGCATGTGATCTCAAGTCTCAACCATGTATATGCTTAGTTTGTGAAAAAGGATGAAGGAAAAAAAGATATCCAAATAGTGGATCGGAGTAAAGAGATAGTATGAGTAGGATTGTTTGGTAACTAATCATATGGTAAAGGGAGACAAAAACCAAAGGGAATAGGGTTTGTATAACCAAGTAATAATAAGAATTATCTATGAAAATGAAGATAAGAAAGCAAACAATTATGAAAAGGAAAGACAAAATTTTGAGAAAAACTCAAGCAAGAGAGAGAAATCAATAATAGAGAAAGAGAATCATATGCAAAATATAAATGATAAGATAAGAAATATATAGTATAACAAGCAAGATCACCATATAAAATAATCATAAAATTGACATAGTGTCAAAGGATATAATAGATAGAAAGATAAAGATAAGATTGCAGCACATGTCCAACACAAATTATAATGTGAAATCACCATGCTTGTGCTCATAAATACTAATAAATTTGTCCACATACATTATCTAAAACATTAGATAAATCTCTATAAATTTGTAATGAATTATTTTTAATATCTTGTCAATCTTTAATGAATACCAAGAAAATACTTATTTTATAATCTAATCCACACAAAAATTAGGAAAGTTTGATGGATCATATTGAGAAGGGAAATTAGGAAATGGAGAGTTAGTAAAATGTGTGGGATCAAGCTCTATGGGAGATGTAGGAATCATCAATGGAGAAGGATCCATAGGTGAAGGAAGGTCCACGGGTGAAGGAATCATAGGTGGAGGCATAAAAGGTGGTGAAGGGACCATAGGAATCAATGGAACCATAAGAGGTGGAGCCATGGGAGATGAAGGAGAAGCCTTCTTGTGGGGATGACCTATGTGAGGAGTGGTATAAGGTCCAAAAATGGTTATAAGGTGATATTTAACATGTTGTTGAAGGATGTAATAACGATCAATATGATGGGTGTTGCATAGATGCCATAGATAATATACCTCACCATACTTGGGTAGATATTTAGGAAGTACCTTTGGGGGAGGTATGGCTTTGTCTAATGATAGGCAAGAAGGATGCAAGGTATTAATATATTGTCATAACTTATGATAATGGGTAGAATAATGGTTATTTGTCTCATGAAATCAATAGATACGCTTATGAGTGGTTTTAGTAGAATCACTCATAGAAGCAGGTATAATAGGAGTGGAAGAAGATAGAGATCACTCATCAGTCCATTTGGTGGGTAGATGAACCATCTTAGGCAAAGGAAGCAAACCATCACCAAGGGAGGGTGATGATGAGGAAGGAATGGAACTAGGCTCAATGGAAGGAGTAATGGAATTAGAAATAGGGGTAGGTTCAGTAATAGTAGCAAGAGCAGGAAGAGGCTCAAATATAATAATATTTACCAATGGAGGAGTAGGATCTACATAAGGTCTAAGGAGAGTTGCACTAAACTCAAGGGTAAACCAGCTACAAGGGTCAGGGTACCTCACAAAATGGTAAGGCTTGGTCATATTATAATCCATGAGCATAGTCAGACATGGATCCTCATAAAATGGAGGTGTTGATGCCATCTCTACCCTATGATAAAGGGGAAAAATTAAAAAAATAGGAACTATAAGTGAATGAAAATGATGATATTCACAAAAATACTCAAGTAAATAAGAATTATAATGGTCAATCTCAACATCACAAGCCTGTACAAGACTTCTTAACAATAGATCATCTAAGGAATAGCCATCATCATAATTTGGGGTGTGAAGATCAATGACACAAGTAGGGATAACCTTGTCATCCAAGGAAGTGTGGTGAATAGAATGCATAGTCCTGGTCAAGATTAGAGGAATATCATCGTAAAGAGGCTTGTGACAGCGAGGTTGTAAGGAAGCAGGAAGCTATGAGATGAGATGAGGAGAGAGATCAGAAGTTTTAATTTTTAAGTTAATCTCATTAGACTCATCATCATTAGAATATAAGCTTTTAGGAAGAACGTTACCATTGAGCTCAAGATGCCCATTATAACCTCAGGTTGAATTGATAGGAAAATTAAGATATTGAGACTCATGGAATGGAACACTTGACAAAGGATCAAGAGTAGGAATCTTGAAGACACCATGATCTTGGAATTATTTTAAATTCCAAGGGTTAGTGTCACCCTAAATCCTGTAAATGGCTCCATTATGAGAGAATTTAATGCATTGGTAGGATGAAAAAGCAATAGATCTCATGCGATGATTCCACGACCTACCGAGCAATATGTTATAAGAAAGAAGAAAGATAAAGATCATCACCTTCACATGAATGGTGAGAGGTGGTATAGTAATGGGAATCCACACACAACATAAAGGAGGCATTTACCTTATATCATATCCTTGGTAGGTGATACTTGTATACTGGAGATTGAATTTTGAATATCCAAGGGTCTTCATGAAATCAAGAGAAGCAACACATGTGTTTGAACCTTCATCAATTTTTGCATGCTTAACTTAGATATCACCTATTTATATGCTAATGAATAAATGAGGATCATCCTCACAAATAAGAATCTCATTGAGAATTATAGAAGCTATGGGAAATTTTAAATAAAGAGAAGTGTCTATAATTTTATCAACATTGATAGACATCTCTTTGCACTATTTTAATATACTATCTTCAAAACTAGATAAAGTTGCCTCCCATCCTGCTAAGGGAGGATGAGGGACATTCATCTTGAATAATAGTTTCATAAGATGGTTTTTATGATGAGGGTATGTCCTCATAAAATCAAGGAATGGGATTTGGGATGGGAAATTAGTGATTTCTATTATGGGATCCCATTGATCATAACCCATAAGAAGGTTATTAGATATAGGTGCTTAATGGTTAAGAATGTCCTTAGAAGGAGGAGTTGAAGTGCATTGTAATTTTTGTTGGTAAAAAAAGAAGGTTTAGAACAAGGTTGTAAATCATGTTGAGATGATGAAGTAGTTGGTTTAAGTTGATTTAGAGAATTGGAAGAAGTGTTAGTAGAATTTTAATTATCATTAAGCATTGGAAGATAATGGAAGAATGGTAGAAATAGAATGGGAAGTGTTATCCAAGGGAGAATCATAAATTATATCTCAAAAGTAATAAGGTCATCTTTCCCCAACTCATAAAAGTTGCAGTTTGTAGATTTTAGATCTGCATAGTTCATATATTTTATAACTTGTATAGTTCATATATTTTAGACCTATAAAGTCCATAGATTTTACACTAGTAAAGTCCATAGATTTCAAACCTACAGAGTCCATAGATTTTAGAACCTATAGAGTTTGTAGATTTTAAACCTGTAGAGTCCATAGATTTTAGAACCTATAGAGTTTGTAGATTTTAGACTTGCAAAGTCTATAAATTTTTTTCAAGTTTTATTCTTCAAACTATTGATGATTATGATAACTCCCTTGATGTTTGATGCTTTGAACTAGTATTCAATCAATGAAGTATATGAATGTAGAGCTACTAGTTGAGTCTATAGATATGAATTGAGTGAGTCCATAATAAATCTAGGTGCATTTGTAGCTAGACCAGGTGAGTTGTAGCTATGTCTAGAGTGCCTTTATCTCATCTCAAAGATGATATTTGGTTGGTACCTCATGCTCATGTCTAATATAGCTTATTATGGGCTGCACATATACACATTAATAGCTTTTTTTAGATATTTAGTAACAAGAATCAACAAACAAGAAGATAATAATTTATAAAGAAATAACCAAGATATAGTTCTCTATTTGATTCTAAATAAATCATAAGTTCAAAAACTACACTTAGATATACTTCTTATGCAAGAAAAAAAGATGTTATTTCATGGATATAATGAACTATTTTATGGCCTCATCATCTCCCCCACACCTAACCTCATGATATCCTCATGCATACCATTCCTTTATCTAAAAATTCTTTGAGATACAAATGCATGAGTTAGATGTTCTCACTTTAAAATAGTCTTTCTAGATTTGACCTTGCATAAGTAAAATATTTCATAGGCAATAGTTTTCAATGAAAGTGGTCAATAAAATACATTTATCAAGGATAGGTTCTTGTGTGGAAATTTTACTTCTATCCTTGATTTCTCTTTGACACATGTTATTGTGTCGAATTATCATGATGATCTTGTTTTTTTAAGAACAAGTTCTTGTGTTGAGAAGTTTCTGTTGTGCCTACATAACTCTATTTTGACCACAAAATAATTCTTGACATAAAATAAATTTTGATGCTTGAAATTTCTGAAGAATTTTGAAAATTATATATCATTATCATAGTCATTAACTTCATTTTACTAAGCCCATTCTTTATTTATTGTTGAGACTATTTTCTTTCTCCTCTCACACACCTAATCCCATGCATGTCCTCATGAATGCTAATGTAAATATGTATAAAGTGTGGGGATATTTGATTCTTTTTTCCTTCTTTCTAAAAAAAATAGATCTTTATGTAATAACAAAAATTACAAGTAAATTTAAAAGTGAAATAAAAGAAACTAGATACCTTGGCACAACTTCAGTTCGTCTTGTTTTTCTTGATGTCAACCCCATTGAGCATATTGGAAAATATGTTTAAAGAATGGAAGCCCAAGTAATGCTGAAAATAAGAACATAAAAAATTAGAAACCAAGCATTTATTACAGGTGGGAAAAATAGTCATTTCTAGTTTTCAGTTTTTTCTCATTTTTTTACCCTTCACTAGCCAGTAAAATTGGTTTTCGAATCAAGACTCATTTTTCTAGTACTTATCCTATCAGCAAGCTGATTTTCAAACCAAGACTGCCAACAATACCTTAGGGTTTTCATTGTTTTTTTTTTTTTTTTTTTTAAATATTTAGAAATGATGATAGAGAAAATGTTGATAATAAATGGTACACATCTTCATACTAATTTCAAATGTATCAGTAAATTTCCTGCATGTTTGACATTCTTCATCATTAGTCTATGTAGTGATATCAATCATTGGTGGAATATTCTTGTTAATTTTTTTATTATTTTAGGATAAAGTACTAGATACTTGATGAAGCTATGGACAAAAATTGAGCTATTTTGATCTTCTCAAATGAATCCATAATCTCCAAACTTTGAGTCTATATACACAAAGGTGTAGGTATGTAGGTGATTTTTTTTCATTTAAAATCTTGCCTATTGATTTGTCTCATCTGATCTCTTTCATTGAGAAGCAATCATGTGAGAAAATTCACCCTTGTGATGAAGCAAGTTTACGTTCTTCTATTCTACCTTGAAAACTTTTTGTTGATCTATCTTCATGAAATTATCCTGCAAGAACTTAAAACCATAAAAACTTTCCAGACCAGCATAGTATCAGCCACATCAAATAATTATAAATATCAATAACATAAAGAATGGAAGGAGCATTTAAAAACACATGACTAAATGTATTTTATAATATTTAGGAATGATTATGGGTTCATAAATTCTAATGGATTTTTATTATAGACAAAAGAACTGCCTCAGATAAGTTCTATTATTATGATTGGTGGATATGGGTTTGACTAATAGATAGAATGGAATGAAGATAAATGTCATCAAATATTTTTATTTACAAGCTGAGTAGAAAAGTCTAATTGTGATATGCATAGGGATAATGATATATTTTTAAAAATCTTTAGCTAAAACTAGCTATTAATTTTATAAAAATCTAACATACTTTAAATGATAATGCATGGATGGAAGGAATAACAATGACCTATGATTTGTATGCATAGTAGCTAATGGAAAAATGATATGAAAATAATAAACTAAAAATAAAATAGAGTACATAAAACATACTTGAATATTTTTCATATATAAGATTGTACTGTAAGATATCCTTGTTGTTGTTACTGTATTAGATCAAGGTCTTTATTAGCATCAACAATCAAAGACTAAATCAAAGGATTTGTTATAATGTTAATATCAATACCTCAATCTTAGCCTTGTTATTTATATTAATATTTCCATTCATATCAACATTAATCCATCCAATATTTGTAGTACATTCTTATTCATTGATCATTGTTTTTCGATCTTCAAATAAAACCTTCAATCTTCTTCTTGTAGCCACAAATTCACTGTGTTTGTCTTCATTTGTAATTATTAAAATCAATCTATAAAATACCAAAGAATTAGAAACATAAAATATTAATAATTTACTTTTATTATTCTTTTCAAATCCATTGTTGCACATGAAATCCCTTCTAACTTCATGCATGGCAATTTATTTTCATGTAATGCTTGATTTGTGCATTGACTTAAATGCATGGAGATTTATTTACATGCAATACTTGATTTGTGCATTGACCCATGTGAATGGATATTTATCTGCATGCAATGCTTGATTTGTTCATTAACCCACATTCATGAAGATTTAAGATATGATCTATCATATCTTTCTTAGAATGAGATCGATTTAATTGAGTATTTTTTCTTATTCCATTTATAAAAATAAAATCATATGCAATATTTTCAAATTCAACTGACCTGAAAATTACATGATATTTTTTTGATAGTTTTAGAAAAAGTGCAACTGTGTTTCATCATTTGTATATTCGATCTTAACTCTTTTAGAAGGCAATTCAACCCTCAAACATGTAGATTAATCTTTTAATAGGTACAAAGCATAAATTCTAGATTTTGCTTTGTGAACATATGTAGAAATTCAACCCATTTTTCCTCATCTTTTATACTATTTTAGATCATCATTTTCTTCCTCCATCCTGCATCAACATTTAAATCATTTCATATGGTGTTAGCAGTTGTTATTTTCTACATAATAGTGTTAGTATAGTATGGGGGAGCGGCGGGGGGTTTCATGAAATTAAAATTTCTAAAGCTAATTTCACAAAAATAAAATCTAATCTATTTTGTAGAAAAATAAATTCTAATCTATTTTTTAGAAAAATAAATTCTAAAGAAACCATTAACTAAGTATTTTTTGTCACAAAATTTGTAAAGAGACATTCCTTCTCACTAGGAACTTGTTTATCTACTACCACTAGACAATTCTCTTAACAAATTTTGAATCTCTTAATAACATTGTGTCTCTAAAAATGAAACCAAAAATGATGAGTCATCAATTCATCATTTAATAATATCAATACAGGGCTAGTGTCCAAGGTTGTTTGTAATAAGAGAAAGAGATTTCTAGCAACCAGTCTCTTCTAGCACACTCCACATTTGTAGAAATTGAAAAGCACATTTGCAAGAAAGTAAATCACACCACACTTTGCATAAAAGTAAATCATATTTGCATAAATGAAAAATCACACTTGCAAAAATTTAATCACACTTACAAGAAAATATATTGTTGAATTGAAAATAAATGATAAACACATAAAACACCTACAAGTTCATAATAAACTTTACAGAAAATAAATGTTTACATGTAAAATAAATAATAATAATTTAAAAACATAATTACATAAAGAAATAAATAAAAATACATTTATCCATCTTTCTTGGAATGAGTGGCTAGCTCATTCCTTGAAAGAGGATTTTAATTAGAACACTGTATTTTCTATCACAAACCTCAAAATATATTATTGATAACCAAGATTGATTACAATGGTGTGGGAAGTTGTATTTATAATCTCATGCTTCCAACCAACTCCTTATTTAAGAATAACAATCCTAGATGCTCTCCACCTAATATGGAGAAAAATATAACTTAGATATTCTAGCTTATCTTGATCTTCTATAAAATATAGAGAGAGATGTTATTATCTACTTACAACATAAACTCAATCTTCATAAAATATAAAGAGAATTATTTATGAAATAAAATTATACAAATATAAATTTAGATGCAATCTTGAGCTAGTCCATAGATAAACCTACACAATCCATAGATATGCCTGCATAGCCCGTAGATATACCTGTAGAGTATATATATTTCATACCTATAAAGTCCATAGATTTTAAAACTTGTAGAGTCCATAAATTTTAGACCTATAGAGTCTGTAGATTTTAGACCTTTAGAGTCCATAGATTTTAGACCTTTAGATTCCATAGATTTTAAAATCTACAGAGTCCATAGATTTCAAAACCTACAGAGTCTATAGATTTCAAACTTGTAGAGTCTATAGATTTTAGACCTTCAAAATCCATAGATTTTAGAACCTATAGAGTCCATAGATTTTCTTCAAGATGTATTATTTGAACTATTGATGACTATGATGGCTCCCTTGATGTTTGATGCTTTGAAATGGTCTTGAATCAATGAACTACATGAATGTAGAGCTATTGGTTAAGTCTATAGATATGAACTAAGTGAGTCCATAATAAATCTAGGTGAGTCTGTAGCTAGACTAAATGAGTCGTAGCTATGTCTAGAGTGCATGTAGCTCACTTCAAAGCTAATATTTGGTTGGTACCTCATGTTCATGTTTAATATAGTTTAATATGGGTTGCATATATACATATTATTAGTTTTTTTCAGAGATGTAGTAACAAGAATCAATAAATAAAAAGACAATAATTTATAAATAAATAACCAAGATATAGTTCTATAATTCATTCTAAATAAATTATAAGTTCAGAAACTACACTTAGATCCAATTCTTATACAAGAAAAAAAGATGTTATGTCATGGATATAATGAGCCATTTTATAGTCTCATCAATATTGTTGTTAGTTGTGTATGTTGTCATTATGGTTTATTTTGATTTGTTTATTATGGTTGTGGTTATGGATGCTTTGGATATATTTATTTATAGTGCATGTATTATATCTTTGTTGTATATGACATAGGACATATATGAGATGTGGTTTATTTTTTAGCATTATTAAAAACACATGCATGGTTAAAAAGAAATAGGCAAAAAGACTTGGAAAAATATAATCAATCAATAAAATGTACTACACACTATTTCAAGATGAGAAATGTGTAATAACAAGAAATGACTAAGTATAAAGAACTAAGAAATGGTAAAAAGGGATTTATTTTTAAACCAAAGTAAAATATTTTTGCACTAAATTAAAACAAGTAAAATCATACTAATTCACATTGGGAAGTATGAAAATAATGTAATAAAATAGAAGGTATGTAAAAGGCCACAAATGGTATAAAAAAATGAAATTAAGTCAATCAATCATACTATATCACATTGAGAAGTATAAAAGAAAAAAAATGGCAAAAAATTGGTCTTAAATTGATCATGCTAATTTAAGCTAGGAACTATGAAAAATTCAAGAAATGGTTGAATTCTTACAGGCACTCAAAAAATAAGAAGATAAAAGTGAAAGAAAAATGAATCATAAAACATACTAAATCAAGCTGGGAAGCATGTCAATGATGTGTAACTTCATAATTAATCGAATCTTATCTCATATTTGACAAATGTAATTTTTGAATTGTGACTTGGGTATTAGAAATTTTTTTGAGGATGGCTAGGTCCTATCCACGGTCTTACACTAAAATTCACAAAGAGAACACCATTGGAGTGGAATAATCAAGAAAAATTAGATAATCAAGGATGTGGGTAATAGGAAGTAAAATATGGTAATTTTTTAGGATGGTCAGGTCCTATCTATGGTCTTATAATATAACTCACAAATGAAATCCCAAGGGGAGTGATCAATAGACAAAAAAATATTTCTCAAAAGGAAATATGAGGGATAGAGGGAATGTAAAATTTAAAACTTAGGTGTCTTATGAGAAAACCTTAGGAGATAGAAGGCATATTGAGGACATGAGAAGACACTAAGTGACTAGTGGTCATCTATGTCTAAAGGAAATATGTTCTTAATAGACATAAAGCTTTATAGGTAAATAGGCATTCTATTAAGATAAAATCATGAACGTAGATTGGTATAGAAAAATAAAAATGGACCTACCTTCCCATGACATGTTCCCCATTCTTCAAGGGTCCTTATAGAGTCATCAGTCTGCTGTGAAGATTAGGTACTTGCATGAGAAAGTAGGTAGTACTAAAATATTTTTTTATTCTTTTCTTCTAATCTACTAGCCTACCGCACCCCAAATGACCTTGGCTCTACCATCAAGAAAACTATGGAGTTTGAGGTTCTACTAGAAGAAGGAGATTTGCTTTGAATCACATCTTTTAGTGTGATTTGACTTTTAAGAATATTTTGGCCTATTGATATCATTATATTTTTTTAAAATGATTTGGATTTTAAATTTTATATGGATTTTAAGATTCCTCCTCCATACGGACTTGAAATGAGCAATCATGAGAGATGTTGTGATACACATGAAATGAGTTGTAGGCTAAGTCTAAAGGAAGCTAAGTAACCAAAGACAAAGATTGACTAAGACACTTAGGCTTGACTATGAACTATCATGTGGTCTCAAGTCTCAACCATGTATATGCTTAGTTTGTGAAAAAGGATGAAGGAAAAAAAGATATCCAAATAGTGGATCGGAGTAAAGAGACAGTATGAGTAGGATTTTTTGGTAACTAATCATATGGTAAAGGGAGACCAAAACCAAAGGGAATATGGTTTGTATAACCAAGTAATAATAAGAATTATCTATGAAAAATGTAGATAAGAAAGCAAACAATTATGAAGAGGAAAGACAAAAGTTTTGAGAAAAACTCAAGCAAGAGAGAGAAATCAATAATAAAGAAAGAGAATCATATGCAAAATATAAATGATAAGATAAGAAAGATATAGTATAACAAGAAAGATCACCATATAAAACAAAATAAAAATTGACATAGTGTCAAATGATATAATAGATAGATAATTAAAGATAAGATTGGAGCACATGTCCAACCTAAATTAAAATGTGAAATCACCATGCTTGTGCTCATAAATACTAATAAATTTGTCCACACACATTATCCAAAACATTGGATAAATCTCTATGAATTTATAACGAATTATCTTTAATGAATACCAGGAAAATACTTCTTTTCTAATCTACTCCACATAAAAAGTAGGAATGATTGATGGATCATGCTGATAAGGGAAATTAGGAAATGGAGAGTTAGTAAAATGTGTGGGATCAAGCTCTATGGGAGATGTAGGAATCATCAATGGAGAAGGATCCACAAGTGAAGGAAGGTCCACAGGTGAAGGAATCATAGTTAGAGGCATAAAAGGTGGTGAAGGGAGCATAGGAGTGAATGGAACCATAGGAGGTGGACCCATGGGAGAAGAAGGAGAAGCATTCTTGTGGGGATGACCTATGTGAGGAGTGGTAGAAGGTCCAAGAATGGTTATAAGGTGATATTTAACATGTTGTTGAAGGATGCAATAATGATTGATACGATGGGTGTTGCATAGATGCCATAGAAAATATATCTCACGATACGTGGGTAGATATTTAGGAAGTACCTTTGGGGAAGGTATGGCTTTGTCTAATGATAGGCAAGAAGGATGCACAGTATAAATATATTGTCATAACTTATGAAAATGGGTAGAAGAATGGTTATTTATCTCATGAAATCAATAGACACGCTTATGAGTGGTTTTAGTAGGATCACTCATAGAAAGAGGTATAATAGGAGTGGAAGAAGCTAGAGACCACTCATCAGTCCATTTGGTGGGATGATGAACTATCTTAGGCAAAAGAAGCAAACCATCACCAAGGGAGGGTGATGATGAGGAAAGAATGGAACTAGGCTCAATGGAAGGAGTAATGGAATTAGAAATAGGGGTAGGTTTAGAAATAGTAAGAGTGGAAATAGGATTAACTA
Organism: Torreya grandis; assembly: GCA_037957365.1. NCBI lineage: Eukaryota > Viridiplantae > Streptophyta > Pinopsida > Cupressales > Taxaceae > Torreya > Torreya grandis. Next base: position 1,740,998 of record JARHVA010000569.1, read on the forward strand.
TAGTAAGAGTAGGAAGAGGCTCAACTATAATAAGATCTACTAAGGGAGGAGTAGGATCTACATAAGGTCTATGGAGATTTGCAATAAACTCAGGGGTAAACCAACTACAAGGGTTAGGGTACCTAGCAAAATGGTAAGGCTTGGTCATATCATGATCCATGAGCATAGTCATACATGGCTCCTTAGAAAATGGAGGTGTTGATGCCATCTCTACCCTATGATAAAGGGGGAAAATTAAAAAATTAGGAACTATAAGTGAATGAAAATGATGATATTCACAAAAATACTCAAGTAAATAAGAATTATAATGCTCAATCTCAGCATCACAAGCCTGTACAAGAATTATTAACAATAGATCATCTAAGGAATAGCCATCATCATAATTCCAGGTGTGTGAAGATCAATGACACAAGTAAGGATAACCTTGTCATGGAAGGAAGTGTGGTGAATAGAATGCCTAGTCTTGGTCAAGATTATAGAAATGTCATCATAAGGAGGCTTGTGAGAGAGAGGTTGTGAGGAAGAAGGAAGCTATGAGATGAGATGAGGAGAGATCAAAAGTTTTAATCTTTAAGTTAATCTCATCAAACTCATCATCATCAGAATATAAGAGTTTAGGAATAATGTTACTATTGAGCTCAAGATGCCCATTGTAACCTCAGGTTGAATTGATAGGAAAATTAAGATATTGAGACTCATGGAATGGAACACTTGACAAAGGATCAAGAGTAGGAATCTTGAAGACACCATGATCTTGGAATTATTTGAAATTCCAAGGGTCAGTGTCACCTTAAATCTTGTAAATGGCTCCATTATGAGAGAATTTAATGGATTGGTAGGAGTAAAAAGCAATAGATCTCATGCAATGAGTCCACAACCTACCAAGCAAGATGTTATAAGAAAGAGGAGAGCTAAATATCATCACCTTCATAGGAATTATGAGAGGTGGGATAGTAATGGGAATCCACACACAACATAAAGGAGGTATTTACCTTCTATCATATCCTTGGTAGGTGATACGTGTATACTTAAGATTGCATTTTGAATATCCAAGGGTCTTCATGAAATCAAGAGAAGAAACACGTGTCAGAACCTTCATCAATTTTTTCATGCTTAACTTAGATATCACCTATTTAGATGCTAATGAATAAAGGAGGATCATCCTCACAAAGAATAATCTCATCAAGAATTATAGAATCTATGGGAAATTTTAAATAAAGAGAAGTGTCTATAATTTTATCAACATTGATAGACATCTCTTCACACTATTTTAATATACTATCTTTGAAACTAGATAAAGTTGCCTCCCATCCTACTAAGGGAGGATGAGGGACATTCATCTTGAATAATAGTTTCATAAGATAACTTTTATGATGGGGGTATGTCCTCATAAACTCAAGGAATGGGATTTGGGATGGGAAATTAGTGATTTCTATTATGGGATCCCACTGATCATAACCCATAAGAAGGTTATTAGATATAGGTGCATAATGGTTAAGGATGTTCTTGGAAGGAGGAGTTGAAGTGCATTGGAATTTTTGTTGGTAAAAAAATAAGGTTTAGAACAAGGTTGTAAATCATGTTGAGATGATGAAGTAGTTGGTTTAAGTTGATTTGGAGAATGGGAAGAAGTGTTAGTAGAATTTTAATTATCATTAGCATTGGAAGATGATGGAAGAATGGTAGAAATAAAATGGGAAGTGTTATCCAAGGGAGAATCATAAATTAGATCTCAAAAGTAATAAGGTCATCTTTCCCCAACTCATTTAAGTGAGTTAGAGAAGAATCCCTAGATAACAAAATATGTCTTACTATAAGGAGTGTAGATAGGTTGTGAATCAATGAAAGCCACCACCCTTTGATATTAGTCATTATAACTACATTATCTTTGAAAGTGGGGTCAACAAGACTTTATACATTATTGGTGGAAGGGGTGGGATTGTCTTGGGTGTCTTGAATCAGTTGATGATTAGGGAGAGGGTCTTTGTAGATAGTTAAATGATCATTTACTTGATTTTTATCATGTGTTTTATAATCCTTAAAATTAATTTCATAAGCTTGTTGACACTTGTAAATGACGAAATCATGATCAAAATTAGGACTAAAAATAAATTACATGGCTAAATTATGAATTTATCTATAGGTCTCATGAGAATGAACCTAACTAGCGTGAAACTAATAAAATTTGTGAGGATCTACTAGGATTTCATAGGATAGGTAAGGTCAAGCTCTCATGGAAGAGGCATGGGTAGATGCTTAAGAAATTAAACTGAGGATATAGGTTTTTGAATGTTGATTTTTAGGTGAAGATAAATGAGTATTAGTATATTGTTGAGAAGGGGGAGCTGGTTCCAAGGATTGGTTAGGAATGACAACTTGAACATTATGAATGGTGTCATAAGAATATATAACACCATCATTGGTAACATTGTGGTTTTTGTTCTTAAGTAATAGATGAGGAATTTTAGAAGGTTAGGTTGGCTTAAATTGATGCATTAGGAAATCTTGACATTTATCTTGATCAATATCCTCCTCTAATGTATGTGGAGAGAGAGAGAGTGTGGACTCGATATTATAATTTAGGAAAGAGGGCATCGATAAAGAGATGGAAAATATTGTCATCAATCATGTTATGTTCACATTTATTTGACAAAGTCTTCCATATTTTAATAAAGGCTTGAGTGGTTTCATTTTCATTTTGTTTATAATTTATGAAATGGGCCAAAGTGTTTTCAGGAAAGTTTGGAATTATTATACTAAAGCATTCACTAAAACTTCCAAACTAGTAATGGAATGAGGTTTAAGTTTATTATACCAATCCAAGGAATAACCTATGAGTGTTTTGGTGAGGATCTTGGTAGCAACAAAGGTGTTATATTTGACCCAATCCTTATAAATATTTCTAAATGTCTTAAAATGAAGGGTAGGATCGGTTGATCCATTATAAGAAATTGTAGGTGTTATACCTCATATATCAATGTCAAAAATTTGAGTAGTGAGAGGTTCATTTATATATTATTGATGGTTTTATTCACCAAAAGAGATTGAGGAATGATATTGATTTGAGAATTTGGAAGAGGAAGAGGGGGAACATTTTGGTTATGTATGCCCCAAGCCATTGTTTCTAATGAGATTGAATATGGAGAAGGTGGTTTTGCATTCTCATCATTTGATTTCTATTATGAGCTTGAAACCTATTCATTTGATTGAGATTTTACAACAAACTTTGATGTGTTTTATTATCATTAGTAGAAGCATTAGGGTTGGCATTAGTGTTAGTATTAGTGGCTTGGGTACCACTATTGGTGTTGGTAGGAACTTGAGAAGAATTTTGAGAATGTGATGCACTAGTGCAAAAATTTGCTTGTGTAGTAAACGATGGACTAGTGAATGGTTGAGAGGAAGAACCACTAGAAGCATTATTTCCTTGGGTATCAAACAAAGCACTAGTGAAAATATTAAGGATAGTGGATCTTAGGAGAGGCCCACTAGATGTAGAGCCTACCATGTTAGTGGATATACTAGGCATGGAGGTAGAAGATGTTAGAGAATAAGAGGTCATGATATGAGAAGGGGTCATAATCAAAAGAAGAGACTAAGAATCAAATAAAGTGCTACCTCTAAATCCAATTGAGAATGTAGGAGTAGGTGGGTAAGGCTCTTCAACTTGACCACTAATCATAAAATTATAAATAGTAAAAGGATCCTTTCCTTGATGTTGAGTGAATTTAGAGATAAAGAAGAGAATTTTGGGAGTATATTCTAACTCAATTTGGTCCTCTAATAAAAGATAATAATTATGATTCAAAGACATATTACGAGGGGTCCCATAGTTCATTGTGTGCATGGTAATATAAATGTTACTAACATCCAAGAGAGGAGCCCTACTTTGTCTATGAGAGACCTTATGAGGATTGGTAAAGTTCATCATGTCTATTGACTAGAACTTAGTGTCACTATTAAATAAAAATTTCATGATGAATCGAAAGGAAGAAAGATGAGAAAGCAAAGAATCAAGAAGTGACTAAAATAGTATAAGGTCAGTTGGATCGACCTAACATAAAATTAAGGACTGTAAAATTATATAAGGTTGATTGGGTCAATCCAATGTAAAGAAAAAAAATTAAGAAAAAGAAGTAAATGGGTTACATATAGTACAGGGTCAACTGAGTTGATCCTGTATAGTGCACAAAGGCTAAAAAAGGTACAAGGTTGAATGGGTTGACCTATAATAGCATACAAGTAAAATGAGAAAGTTTGATAACAAGTTGTGAATTGAAACAAGATAAAATTTTTAGCTAATCTAGGAAAGAAAGAGCTGAAGGGAAAAAATAGTTAATTAGATCAATGTTGTCCAATTCAATTGAAGCACACAATACAAAACCTTGCACTAATAGTGGATAATACAAGTTTTTTCACACATAATTGAGAAAAGAGTAAGCAATCAACTTGAAAAGTAAAGAGCTAACTAATTGGTCAACCTAAATGTTTATTAGATTATTAAGAATATGATTTTAAATGTGATGGGAAGTTGGTTGTAAGCAAGGAACTAGATATCAATCTAAGTATGGTTTCAGGTAGTTTGGATTGAAAGGGATTATAGTGGCAATGATATAGGCTTGGTATTGGGTCCTACTCACTCACTTCACACACTGTAGTGATAAGGGTGTTATGTTCTTAGCTATAATATATCATTAACCATGTTTTATACTTGACCAGAGTATCAAGTCAACTTTCCCCTTGGTGATGAAATCCAAGTAGGTTGGCCTTGGGTAGATAGATGTTAAAGTGCTTGTTTAGATTATGTGATTTGGTCATGTTTACATAAAATAGAAATAGTGAAACTAATAATTTAATTTAAAACCCCCTAATTAGACTATGTGAACTATTCTAAGCATGCAAGAAATAAGAAAAATAAGGTGTAAACTAATTACTAACATATAAAATTTAATTCTAATTTGAAATAAGGTATAGTGTTGACACTATATGCATAAAATATAGAAGATGGTTGATATGGTCAAACCTGTACTACAAAAGCAAGTCCTAAAATTGAATAGGGTCAACCAGGGCCAACCTAGTTATTTCAAATAGCACAAAGAACACAGAACTAGGTCAACAGGGTTGATCCAGTTGAATATGTATAGCTAGCTTTGAAGACTTCAAACTGTGAAAGGAAAGATAGTAAAACAAAGGAAAAGAGAGATATAAAGGAACCTTGGTGAGTCAAATATTCAAAGGATGAATATTATTGATCAAGAACATTAAAGAATGCTATCAAAACTTACTAACTAGGTCAACTAGGTCAATCAAGCTATGCAAGGACCTATTACAGAAGTCTAAAAATGTATAAGGTCAACCAGGGTTGACCTAGTATGTTTTCTAGATGCCTAAAAGTGTATAGGGTCGACTGGGTTGACCTAGTAGTCTGAAATAGAAGTCTAAAAGTCTATAGACTTATACTAGGTCATGTAAGTTGATCTAGTTACCTATTATTGAAAACCTGTGCACATAAATTAGAATTGGGTCAATAGATTTGATCCAATATGACAAACATATGATAAAAATAATGCTAAAAATAATGAAAGAAAGTGAAATAAATCCTACAAGGGTTACTTCCATATCAGGTTCACTAGAATGTATGCAATTAAAAATGCATCATGTCTATAAACTGATCCTGGCTTGAAGAAGATAGAGCATACCTATACTTCTGATTGGGAATACATTTCTTAATGAGGATCATGACCAATATGAGGATCCACTAGACCTGATTAGGGGATCACTTGTCACAATACACCATATGAGGTAGGGTTCTAAAGCATACAATCTAACATAATTATGTAACAACCCTTAAAGAGTCCTAGGTTTGATATTTCACCTATGTCTAATAAATAAGAAATTAAATCTAATATAGTGCACACCAAAGCTTGTGGCATAAAGTGGGGGTTAGAAATAAAACAAACAACTAAACTAAACATGCATAGAAGACATATACTCACATCAATATATACAAAATCCTAATGCATGGAAGAAAGAAGCACAACTATGTTATCTATATACTCTTACAAAGGAGAAATAAAGTTAGGAATACTTACCTTGAAGATGAACTCATCGAGACTCAATCTCTCCCTTGGCTAAGGTGATTTGCAAGAGATTGTTGTGGTATGTAAGGATAATGAAGACAAGTCAGATCTAAGCTACACAATCTATCTATGCATCTAAAAGACTTCTCCACAAGACAATATATGTATCTTCAAATCAAGTATGGAACCCTAAGATTTATTTCTCAAGTAGAATGGTAAATAAGTATATGTTTGTTCACACTTATTCTTATTCACTTCTATTCTTACAAATGATTGGAAATTAACCTATATATATAGGCACATATTGCCCTAAATCCTCCCAAAAAAATTAGCTATATAGTTTTGGCCATGGTCGACGCATGTGTTTTCAGGGATAATTCATTAGGTCTAAGCTTGGTTGCCTGAAAGGCTAACAAACCCAAAAAATGAAAAATACCCTAAACTATACAGGGTTAGCCATGGTCAAACTAGTAAAATCAATAGTCAAAAAGGGAATTTAGGCAAGAAAATGAGGATGGAAAGAGAAAAATGATTGGAATGGGTAGGACAGAGAAGAATAAGCTTAAGGTTAATGATTTTAGGAGATGAGTGTGTAGATAACAAGTGTTAAAAGGGAAAACAATCTTATGAAGCACCAATGGTCTACCCACCCCTTTCCCAATGCAACCCTTAAGGCATGTACTTAGATTGAGACTTGATGGGTTCCTGTAAGATACAAAGTGTCAATAATCAATAAAAGTTAAAAATATTATGTGTATATAAGTAGCACCAGGTAGTTAAGATTTCATTTTATGTTGTGTTTTTTTTAGGTTATAATGTTTGTATAGTTTGTCTATTGCTACACAACCACTATGAAGTAGTTATCATCATTACATGCGAACACATTTTAGAGGTAGCTAGTCATAACTACATCAGGCATTAAAATTAAGTCTATAAAGGTAGTGACAAGATAGATATGGAAAATGAAATGCCAATGGTTAGGTTAGAGTATTAATGATGTAGCATTTCAAAAATATTACATCATTTTCAAAGTAGATTTGGTAACAAAAGGATAAGTGGATAAATAAATAAAATTGATGAACTAAAAGGACAACTACTCACCTATAATAATGTCCAAACAAGTGAATCAAATATCTTAGGCACTCAACATCCCTATTAATGTGATTTACAATAACTAATATTAATTAAAAAGGGAACATTCATGCATATGTAGTCAATGCATTCAAAGGAGGAAGTGATATGAAATTGGGTGCCAATAACTATAAAATAGTAGAGTATAGACAATGATAAAACATTACAACCTTCAGTTAACAAGAGACTTATATGATCTACCTTTGGAATACCTAATCATGAATGGATTTCAAACCAGAGTGGAATTACTTAGATCAATCATTCAGTCTAAACCATTGATTGAGCCATGAACATAAGTCAGTTATTGATTCTTCTATTAGATGCACAAAAAGAGGAAATTAGAATTGATCTAAGTCTTTGACAAACTAAATATAATAATCCAAATCCATTCAACTTCATAAATGCAATATAAACTACTCTATTTACCCAAGATACTCAAAGAGCAGCACAAGAAAGAACCCTAACACTTCAACATCCACTGCAAAGATTTGACAATGAGCAATTACTTAAGTTTCCTACATTTGGATAGTTAGATGAGGTTATTAAGACTTTCCTAAGCAAATATAATTAGGGATCTATCCATCTAGCTCAAGAAATTACAATCTAGGTTTCTACACACACCATGGCATGAACAACTAGTCTACCCAATCATGACAAATCCCTCCTATATTATAAGTCTATAGTGTTACTAATCCATTTGAATATGAGATAAAAATATACCACTAGGGTATGGTGATTAAATCCTATTAATTCAATTAAGGATGCTTCATTGTGCATCATGGTTCAATGTATCACCAAAATATTATATCAAACCACCAAATAAGTGAAACAAGCAACAAGAGGCATCATTAACATTGCCTAGTGCATGACTAAGTTTTTGGATGATTTTAACTAGCCTACATTTTTGGTACTTGAGCTTACCATGAATATAGATAAGGTACTTATGGGAAGCACATAGACCTTTCAGTACTAATTTTTGGTCATTTTATTGTGTTTCATGCAGCGGAAATATTCACTAGGGTTAGTTAATGTAACTCCATATTTTTGACTTAGTAATGCCTTCACAAGTATTACATGAAATAAAATAGGGAAATATTATGAGCAATTAGGGTGATTCAACACATGGTGGAATAAATCCCTATCCTTGATTCAATCACACCCTGTGATTTTATAAGATGTAATGCAGTATATGGGACAACACGATTTAGTTACTAAATTACAAAATAGCATACAAATCAAGGTTCATGAGTTGGCTACCCCAACTATCACTTTGATTCCATTTTTCATTTCAATGTTCAAAGTGAATACTGAAGCATATTGGCAAAAGTCCCTAGCTATGAGGTTTGTGACTCTATTACAAGTCATCCTTCCACATGCACAATAACCACAAGTAGAACAAGTACCCTCATAAAAACCCATAGAGCCACAAGCATAACCACCACAACTAGTACAACCATAAGCTCCAATAAATTAAGAGAAAGGACATATGAAATCACCTATGTGCAGAGTCTCACCACCTATACCAAAGAAAAGAACTTGGAAAATAAATTCATGGCTCGAGCATCTCATGGTTCCATAGATAGTTTTGGAGTGCGATCTACCTGAGTTAAGGGTGGAAGAATGAAAAGTACTCTAATCAATGTTAGAAGACATCATAAAGGAGGTGTATGATGCAAAGGAGGAGGAGTTATTATTTTGGAAATTAGTGTACATTTTCCAAGTGCAAAATCAAGTAAGGCAAGAGATTTTGGTTGATATTAATCAACCACTTTATTTTATCTTTGTTTATACTATTTTTCAAGAATCAGCTCAGCATAAGTTGGAGGCTAACATATTTTCAATAGAATCAATCATAGGTTCATCAACTATGCAGGTGGTGTATTTATCTATAGAAATTAGTCCTACATAAATCTTATTCTAGTGGCCATGCACACATCTATTTGTTGCACAAATGGTGTAGGAAAGGATGGTGTCTTTCATTGAACCTACAAAATAAAGTAGTACATAGTAGTCTCAATTAGCACAACAATAACCTCAATCTAGGGTGTGAAGAAGTAAAAGTAGACTCTCAAGCCTCTAGTGAAATCTAGGAGAAAGAAGTTAGTACACAAGGATTAGCTAGGTGAATCATAATCAATCTAGCATACCTAATCTAACATAAATCTTGAAGGGGATGAGGAACCCATGTATACAACTATGATTATGTAAGTAGCTAAATAATAAACTATATAGGGCACACTTGAACCTGAGGAAGTGAAGGAAGAACAAAAGAGTAACAAAATACAAGAACAAACAAAAATACCATGACCATAAATAACACAATAAAAAGTTGGGTAGTGTCTAAAATAGAAGTAACAAGATATAGATGTTGAGAAACAAAACAAAGTTGAGCATACAGAGGCTACATGGAAGTAAGTTGAAGAATTTGAAGCCATAAAAAAGAAATCCAAGGAAGTAGAAGTTATGTGCAAGAAGACTAAAGAAGCGAAGGCAAATAATAAATGACAAGAGGAATCTCAATGATAACATCAAGGCTGAACATGAAGCCAAAGCTAAGGCTGATGAAGATACTAAATCTAAAGCTCAAGATGATGCTAAGGTTAAGGGTGAAGAGGAACCTAAAGCACAAGATGAAGTTGACACTAAGGCCAAGGCATAAGCAATAACCTAGGCCAAGGAACTCTAGGATGCACAAGCATAGGCGGAAGTAGCACCTATAACTCACACTAAGGGCACCAAATAAGCATCATATATCTCTAGCTAATTGTTATGGGATGTCCCTATTGCATCAACATGATCAACTACTTCCACTGGCCCAGTTTACACCTGATATTAAAATATATATGACCATATCCATGGCACTAGCCACCATTACAATGGAAACATCATTGGACATGATCCAATTGTCACTCTCAAAATAAATAAAAGGAACAATCACCTTCTAGGAATTAATTGTGCAGAAAGCCTCAAATTTAGAGCAGAAAGACCTTAGGCTATAGGAAGAAAAGGATGAAGTAGAAGAGCAACTATCAAATGTAAGGCAAATGATCAATATTAGGAACAATTCAAAATATAGACAATTTTTTTATACTAATAGCAAAATACATTGATTTGAAAGGTATGCTCATGAAAAATCTAAGTGAAGAGGAAACTATTATAAAATTAAATAAAGAAGTTTATGGAAATGAAAATCCAAACATCCAACATGAAATGTACCACCACCAAATGAAAATATTTAGAATGAAATTCCAAGCATGAAACACAACACTGTGCAAAAGCCAAAATACCAACAAAAAACCCAGACAAAAGTAAGGCAATGTAGGGTGGAGAGAGAAGCAATGCTAAGGAAACACGGTGAGTAGCAATAGAGAAGAAAAATATGGGCATCAAGAGGAAACTCAGAGATTTATTTTCTATTTTTATTGGTCTTAAAGAAATCCAACAACCTTGAAAATAAAATAAAACTCAAAACCATTTAAAAATATAATGATAGAGATTTGCTTTTTTTTTAATCTCATTTTTATAAAAAAACATAGTCACAGTTTTGATAATATCTCTCAAACTATGAACTACGTTTTTATAAAATTTTGACATCAATTTCTCAGTTATCAAATGAAAAAACACTTTAAATTTTAGTGCAAAAAAATAAGCTAATATAAATATATAGCCAAGTGAATATGATGAGTTTTTTAAAATTTGAACAAAAAATCAAGAAATTAGTAAAAAAAAATTATTATAATATATCAAAAAATTGATTTACCATTGATATAATACTTTTAAGTAAGCAAGATATATTAAAAACTTAAATAATTTAAAACTTTACTGTATAAACCTATAAAAAAATGCTAGAAGGCAAAATAAAACTTCAAGTAAGATTTTAAAAAAGTGAAGAAAGAAGGATATAGGTCAAAAATATTGCAATGGTGGATCATTTGCAAAAAAATCCATGATTTCTCCACAAATCTGCAGACTCACAAATTAAATATCAAAATAAAACCTGCTTTGATACCATATTAGGATTTATGCCAGGAATGTTTAGCAATGACTTTAAAGAGTGCAAAATTTAATGAAAGCAAGAAACAATATTACCTTTTATGGAGCAAACCAAAAATGAGACAGATTTTTAAAGTGAGAAACTGAACGTATCAAAGAAAAACACATGTGATCTTATTAGAAATATTATTACAAAAATATCCACAAGTAAAAGATAGAATCAATAGCACAAGAGAAGAAGAGAGAGAATTGAGTTTCTAGTTAGGAAAAGAGGAGAGGAAGGGCTCTTTTATAGAGCTAGAGGAAGAGAATGGGAGTTACAATGAATCCCATTATTACTTTACAAACCTCCTATGTGTGTGCCACTTGTGGTCTATTCCATTAGAGGGTAGAGGGAAGTGTGCATCATGTCAGGAAAAGAGAGTTACATGTAAGTAATTCTAAATCCAACAAGTGGATTAGGGAGGTGATTAATACCTCATAAAGGTATGAATAAAGTGTATATATAAATTAAATAAATACACATATAACTAAGACTTAGAAAAAACCTATAAACCTAGGAAGGACCCAAATTAAGGTTAATTATTCAACAATCAATAACACTTGTCTCACCTTAGTTATGCAAGTACTAGGTGATCAAGTCATGTTAGAAGATAAATAATTCACAGCTTTATTGACAGATCTCATAAAGAGTTGGGAAGATGCACATAAAGTTTTGGTATTGTGCACACAAGGACAAGCTCTTAGAGAAAAAATATAGGTCATATGTTAATGCTTGGATGAATATGAATAGGTCATAGACACTACTACAAAGCAGGCCAAACAAATAGCCCAAGATATGCTAAACTAGAGACAACATTTGAATCAATCATTGGTTACTATGAAGCCTTAATTTTCCACTATAGACAAAGTTAAAGATATACTATAGGATTAGATGGAAACTATGGAGAAAATGAGTCGCACACTTAGATAATTATTGGATTCTAGGGATGATGCCATACAGAAACTACAAGTATGGAATAATGAAATAATGCTCAACACTTTTGAATCCATCCAATCCCAGAGGATAGTAGACAGATTAGATGAGATCATCTTGGACATTTGGCAGAAATAATCCAATGCCAAGTTATTGATTAAAATCATAGATGATGAATATCTAAAAAATAAGATGATGATCTAAGTACAATTGTGCATTCTACTTGCCATGGTACATGAAGTGCTCACTAACTAAAAAATGCTCAAGCAAGATCTTGTTCAAGTTGATTAATCTATTGCTTAGATAATAGATGAGCCCCATCTCATTCCTCCACAATAGCTTTTCCAAATCATATAAGAGATGAAGATAGACACAAAGTCATAGTCTCTACAACTACTTTTGGTAGTGGATACATTATAAGCTAGTGGGTCAAAAGCTACCCAACCACAGCCACCCAACCAAGCACCTCTTTAGTTGTAGAAGGTGTGTTCACTTACTTTTTGTGACTTTAAGCATATTGTGGATTTTTTAAGATAGTCTAAACATTATTAGCAAGGCTAGAATGGTTGAAAACATGTAAAGGGAGGCCCCCTGGTTATTCTAGTTTATTGAAAACTTGAAATATCGATAGGCTAATATGCTACTTAGTTAAAAACCTAAAAGGGTAGTTAAGTAGTGCATAATGAGTGAAAATCAGTAAATGACACCTAGAGTAATAACTACAATTTTTTTATGACTAATATTTTTAAGTCAGTTCAGATCATCTTGTAACTTTGTCTTTGGATGAGACAAATATTTAAGTCAAAGAAAGTGTTGGATGAAGAATGGAGCTTAGTAAAATTGCAAAGTATATTAGATGGACATGTGTGAAGTGTGTGATTTTATCTCTTTTGTAAATTTTGTATGTATTCAAAATTTTAAACCTAATTGAGCAGTAAAAGAATTCAAAGAGTCTTTCCTTTTGTATTTCAAAAGGCTGGAATGTGAAGAGACCATTGAATTGTAAAAGACTATATATAACACTTTAATGTAATGGAATCTAGTTCGATGTGTTGATAAAGATTAATAGATCATTCTGATATGGTTTTTCTTATCTTCTTTTATGTATGATTTATGCACAATGAGTACTCTATTTTACTTTAATTTATTATCAAATGTGATACTTGTTATGGTCTAGCTTATATTTATATCTATCTCATATTGATCTTAGGTAAATTATGGTACATCATAAATGGTAGATAATATTATCGTCTCTTCTATGCCTATTGGTACTCTTCACTGTGCAAGTTTTCCCTGTAATTAGAATGTTTTGGAATTATTCCAAGAACCTCTGCTAATAGTGAATGATATTTACAACCATCACCACCATAGATCCCATTTTTTCCACATCATTCCCATCCTCCTCATTGTCACCATCCTCTTTCCCTGCACCCTGGTTCACAGTCCATCCTCCACTTCCTTTCCCACTCATCCTCATTTCAAAATTAAACTATCATTCTAATTGCATACTTTATAGTTATTTTATATGTAACTACAGTTTTTATTGTTAATATCTTATATATTTCTATTATTTCTCTCAATGTAGTGACATATGAATGTTTTATGTGTTATAAACCAATTCATTTGCCTTTTCTAAATTGGTTTCAACTGAGGTTACATTTGAGGTTTGTAATTTATTTTTACATAGTATTTCAATGTTTTTACATAAGGGTATGTTCATATGTTTAAAAAACACCCCAATGTGACATGTGGGAACATACAAAACATAAGGGAATTTTTGGAAAAAAATTCGAAAGGAAATGCGGTCACATAAACTATAGTGAGGGACTTGGAAAATTTACTTGTGTTTTTAAATAAGAAATGGTCTTAGAATTATGGCCTAATATGTTTATGACTTCAACATGGGTTCAAGGATCATACTTATTAAATATTAAATGGTCATACTCGATAGTTGTTTGATATACACATATGGTTTCTTTTTATATGTGTTATAGATGTTGTTCTTAATGGAGTGACATATGAATATTTTATGTTTTATCAACCAATTCACGTGTCTTCTCTATGCCACCACATTTTTAAAATGAGGTTTCATTAGAAGGTCTCTACATTTTCTATAATATTTCAATGTTGGTACATAAGGTAAAGTACATCTATCAAAGCATTATCGAAAGAAGATATATTTATCATATGTTGTATTTTTGAAAACCTTGATGCAAATCATGATAGTATACATATGGCAAGTGAAGTGTTGTACAAAGTTTATGAAATACATATGGTCAAATAGACTATAATTAGTGACTTATTACATTTACATGTGTTTTGTGAAAAGGAATGGGTCTTATAATTATGACCTTATAGGTCAGTGACTTCAACACTCAAGTAAGAATTATACTTTTTAAATAATTTATAAAGTTATATAAGATATTAAACATTGAGTTTTCATACTTAATAGTTATTCAAGATATACCCATAGTTTTTTTGTTCAAGGTTTTATGCATCATAGATGTTACCCTGAATGTAACAACATATTAATGTTGTAGCTTGTCAAATAATTTGCATGCCTTCTCTATGTTTTTTTTTCTCATTTTCAAGTATGTAAAATTCAACTCATTAAAAATTATCTTAAAATTTGTATATGTCCCATTTGTTCTAGCCAATAGATACCTCTTTGAAATTTCCTTTATTAGTGATGATGATTCACTTAATCAAATTTTGGAAGGTCCTCCAATGAGGATAAAAACAATAAGTGATGTAATGATAAAGAGATTCAACCATAGGTGGAAATACTTTATTACATCAAAATGAGGACATTGCTCTTAGGATGACAAGAGCAAGGAGAATACCCCAATCAGAGGAAGATACTTGTAAATTTAATAGCCATGGGACCCTTAACCATTACCTAACATCAACACCAATTGCTTATTGGGTATTTACATGTACCACATAACACCATCCTACATACATGGTTTATGTTTGTTTTCAATGGATGACATAGTCGTTCCCTTATATGGCAAAGTTGAGTTGTTCGACTTTTTTGGTCCTCTTTACAAATTTAGGGAGTGGAAAATTTTGTTGAGATATAACAAAATCATGAAAAGGTATTTTCTTTGTGCAAATTAAAACCAAATAAACAACATAAAAGAAAAGGGGGAATATGTTTCATGAGAGGACTATTTGTACATTGACGGGAGGCCTAAGGTATCAAGAAATATAACACACAATATATGACAAATAACCAAACTCATAATTATTTATTTGATGAGCATGTGAAAAATAGTGTGGTGGTTGTTGCAATAGAAAAAATAAAAGTGAGAGAAAATAAGTTAATAGATTACAACATTAATGAAGTCACAAGATGAACTTGTTACATGATAATGTCATTTGAGAATGTTGTATTATACTTTATCTAATATTTATATGTTGAATTATATAATTTACAAATAATAATATATTAGCGTAATGAATTTATCAAATTTATATATTTTTAAAAAATACAAGACAAACATCAAAATTTTGATGTCATTTCGACATATGTGGATGTTGAAATGAATGAATATGTATTGAAATAAGGACCCAACTGACATGAATGGGGGTAAAAGAATCAACATCTATTTGTTGAAATTTACATTTTAAAAGAATTTTGAAATGTCAACATAAATCTAAATGTTTAAATCTCAACCCCAACACTTCTATATCCATTTCCACATTTTCCAACCTCTAAAAACCCTAATTTTGACATATTGATGTCAAAATTTAGGCGAAATGTGGTAGTATCTTTTGTACTAATATTAATTTTTAGGTGAGTTGAGAAATCATCTAAATTTGTTTTTTTTAAGGAATGAAAATATCCTTTAAAAGAGCATTAAACTAATTAAGACAATAATATTTAATTTTTTAGGAAATAGTTTAGTCAATATTTTATCATCATGAGAAAAATATAACCAAGAGGAATAAAAGACATGAGTGTGATGTGAAGGATCTCTTCTATTATATAATTTATATTTTGGTGCAATAAATATTGGAGGAAAATAGTGAAATATTTTCATAGCACAAGGATTATTTTTTATTCACCTTCAAATTAATATTAGCATGAATTTTACTACAAAATTTGGCCCAAATTTCAATAAATCATCAATATGTGTTAAATATAAGTGATTATATCATGATAAATTTTAGTGGCCCATGTAG
This sequence comes from Torreya grandis, assembly GCA_037957365.1. Classification (NCBI taxonomy): domain Eukaryota; kingdom Viridiplantae; phylum Streptophyta; class Pinopsida; order Cupressales; family Taxaceae; genus Torreya; species Torreya grandis. The sequence continues at coordinate 1,757,366 of JARHVA010000569.1, forward strand.
AAATAAACTTGGGTTTTCTGGTGAAACTTTAAGTATGTGTTTCAAAATTCTGGTGAAAGTTAACAAATGGTGTTTAGGTGAGCAGGTGACTAGACAGGAGAAACATCACAGAGCATAAAAGCCATGTTGATGTGCGATTGCATGAAAAACTAAAATATGGATAGTAAAATTATAGATGCATTTTCACATGATAGTTATGATGTAGTATGATATCTATGTTTTCACTCAACATCCATATTATCTCTTAATAGCTATGATGTCACTCAACAACATTGTTGTTACTCGATGGTATTATTATCACTCAGCAGCATTGCTATCATTTGATAGTATTACTATGATTTGATAGCCTACCATTATTTTGTAGCATTTTTATTGTTCGAATCATTGTGATCACTTACCACCATAATTATTCTATGATGAGTACACTGTTAGATGGTAGTTGTGCTATCAAATGATAGTTATGATGCCAGATGATAGCTATGCTACCAGATGACAATTATGATATCGAATGACAGCTATGTTGGGTGATTTTTATATTCCAAATGCCTATAAATACTACCAAAACACTTCATTTTTTATTTAAGGGCATCTTAGGAATGCCTAAGAGTTGGTCTAGGGGTCATGAATATGAGTTGAAGTTTTCTCACCTTTTTCCCAATTTGAATTTTTAAAATTGAAAATGAAGGATTGAGAGTGGTCTAAGAAGATGTTCATGTTGAATAATATTATAATAGACCTATGAGTTCTTTTTAAAGGTCCTAAGATGATGTTGAGTCATTATGTATAGTTAAAACTATGAGGTGGTAGTCTTGGTTCACCACCCTACATGGGTTTTAGAGTTATTGGGAGATTCCTGATTCAAAAAATTGATATTAGGTCTTATCTAAGAGTGTTGATCATGTATAAAGGAGTTATATAGTTCTTGTATTCCATAAGAAGAACAATTTTGAAGAAACAGGGCATACAAGACTGAGTCAAGAAGAAGGTTTGCTAGAATGTATGAGGACTGTGTAAGTTGATGTCATGAACGAAAGATTCATGCGTTTCTAATGGTAATATATGATTTGATTTAAGTGTGTAATTTAAGGAAATTATAGATTAAGTATTTGTTCTCAGTACTTAGTAAATAATTTTCATGATTAAATATGTCTATACCCTACTTTGTATACAACTTTTGTGTTTGTGAACAAGAAGAAGGTGCAAATTTATGAGAAAGGCCTTATTCAAGAAAAATATTGCATGTTGGTGAGTGAAGTTCAAATTACATATTGTTTCAATGGTTTACATGTTGATATTCACATTGAATCAAGTGTTTTTGAGTTTTAAATTAACCAAGAACCCCTATTTTTTGAGTGCAAACAATTGTATGAACCCTGTGTTGGTTTTGAATGTTAAGGACTGAGTGTCTCAATATAATGCAACAAGTAGTCTTTATAATATATTCAAAATATAACTAAGGATTTATTGGATTCTATTATATACCATATGATCTAAGATAAGTGAAATTTATTCACTATTGTTAAGACTCTTAAATTAACAGACTGTATTTTTCTTGTAGTGTGCATGGACAAGGTGGGCTATGAGTTGGTTTCTCGAAAGGAAAGGTCATTGGAATGGTAGGTAAATGTTTTTTATCAGTGTATTAAATATATCTAAAATTTTTAGAGATCCTTTAATCTTTATATTTCAAATAACAAGGTTTGTTCCACTTCTACAGGGTCATAGACTTGTATATAATTAGTTAATATGCACAATTAAGTGCATTTATGAGTAGAAAGGTGTAAAAGAGGATAAGGAGATACCATGAAATGATTTTAAAAGTTTCTAGGAGTTGAGATAGACCTAATTTAGTTTATTTAGGGTTTTGAAACCCAATAAAATAAAAGTTATGCAAATTTATAGGCTCTCGACCCATATAGTAGCATAGAAACCCTAGATTTAGGGTTTAGAGTATAAAGGGAGTTATAACCATAAACATATCAAAAAAACTATAGTATTTTAAATATTAATGTGATATAATTGATATTTATGGTTGCATAGGTGTACAGACCCATGTATATGGATTTTTAAGGACTGAGTTGGTTTAGGCCTAAAAGAGACCTAGTGAGATAGGCCAAAGAAAGAAAGGGTATATGTGTTGAGTGTGAGATTTACAAAATGGTTAATTAAGTTATATGAGGATAGTTGATACAAAAAAAGATCCATATTTGTATTGGGTTGACCATATATTGCTCAAACCAAGGAGGTTTATCCATTATGAGGGCTAATTGAGGAGTTAGGTAAGCCTACAGGTACTAAACTTTTCATAGTAACCTAACCTAAAATTTTATGTGAAGAATAATCATGATAAATGGTACTCAAAAAAATATTATTTTTTCCTATATTATTTGTTTTATGGAAAAAAACAAAGGATTTGCATGGAAATAGGGCTAGTAGTATTTAAAAACAAGAAGTGGACTAATGAGTGAAATACAAGATGCTAAATGATAAAGGTGAATTGATATGGTTTGAGATAATGTGTTATAATTTTTAATGAGTTTTTAAACTTTTTTTAAGTAATTTTTTGGGTTTGGTCCATTTGGACAAGATTGGCCTAGTGTTGGCTAAGGAAGCTTTACAAGTTTGCAAGAAAAGTGGAGGAGAATTGTAGGCTAATAGGAATAGATATACATAATTTGGTATTAGATCCATCTTGATGTTCAAGGAATATATATATATATATATATATATATATATATATATATATATATATATATATATATATATTAATTTGGTAATTAATGCATGTTGCATGTGGATAAAGGATTTGCAGGTAAACAAGAAGGTAGTGCATGGAGTCTTGTTGAGTGATAGCAGATTGAAAAAGGTATGAGAAACTTTGTGGTTGATTATTTGTTTTGAATGTATTATTGATGTATGTGATATTTGAGAAAATAATATAAAGGAGTAAGGTGGCATCCCTGTAGAAAAGAGAGCTATTAACAAGATCAAATGAGATAAGCTCATAAATAGATCTTAGAGATGAGAAAAGAAAAGTCCAAGTGTGAAGGATAAGTAGTAGAAAGGCCCAAGTAAGGTCTAAAATAGAAGAGTGATAAGGTTCCAAGTGTGAACCAAGAGGAGGTGGTCCAAGTGATACCAAAACAAAAAAAATGAGAGAGAGTATGTACCCATGTGAGGTGCTCAAGGTGAAGATGAAAGGAGTAGAGAAAAAAATGAAATACAGGGTTAAGTATGAAAGCCATAGTGAGATAATGATGGAGATAGAGATAAAAGAGATGAAGAATGCATTGGAAATAATGGAAAAAGAGTTATTGAGGATGTAGAATGTGTATATTTTACAATGTGGATTCAATATTCACAAAAGAGTCAAGTGTAGCTTTATAGAAAGAATGTACGAGAGAGAAAGCCAGAAAATAATGAAAAATTTAGAGAGGCAGTTGAAGGAACATGGCAACACAACTTTCCATGGAAGAGGAGAGAGAGGCAATAGAGCCTCAAAGCTTTCAAACTAATGTTGATTTTTCATGGTTGAATGTAGGTGAATAACATGATTGTAATGAAGAAGATGAATGGAAAGCAGTCCATAAAGAAGAAAAATATGATGCATGAAAGAGTGAAGATGAAGGGTTTTGTTACCTTCAAGATGGTGAACCACTTGATGGGGAAAAGTGGAGAAATGAATAAAATCAAACAACATAAGATATGTTAGTAACTTGGAGTACAATTGATTACTTTTGTATAAGCAACTAAACACGAAATTGAATAAGAAGTAATAAGTAACTAGAAATCAAAAATAGCAAATAATAGGAGATACAAGAAACAACCAATCTTGTATTAAAATCTTCTAGAATACAATGAAAAAATCTCACTCTTCCCACACCTCTTGGGTGTACATCATTTCTCTCTCAAGAGTTTTCTCTCTCAATCAATTACAACTAACTCAATAACCAAGTTGTTATTCCCTTTTCTTCAGTAGATCTTCTTGATCTTGCACCTTGCAGATCTAATTGATCTTACTTATTTTTCAATACATGCCCCATGGGTCTCTTAAATAGGATCCAAGGCAAACAATAATTAGAAACACAGACTCAAGACTAAAATTAGTCTTTACATGCAAACACTCTGTCCTCCTAAAATTAGAACAAATCTAATTCTAAAAATGCATGCAAACGCACACACACAGGTGACTGATGCTGGTCATTGTTGGTCCGCATATGACTAAAATCGGCCGATCCCTAACCGATGTCAGTTGGTTCTGATCCATGTCTAACCGATGTCATCCATACTGCCGATGCCGGTTATTGGTTAAGCCCAACAACCTCCTCATTTGCATAACAGTGAAGCTTTTAGCTCCACAACTTAACAATCTCCCACTTGGAGATAAACAACTGCACCTGTACCTATACCTATATAGCAACATTCTTTAATTTGTTTTTGGCTTATATCCCTCTTCAAGTTCAACCTTGAAGACTAACAAAAGTTGAATGAAGATTTAACTTCTCCTTTGTTACCGGCTTTGTCAACATATCTGTAGGGTTCTTATCCGTATGGATCTTTTCCAGTTTCAACTGTCCATCCTCTAATACCTATCAAATGAAGTGGTACCTAAGATGTATATGTTTGGTTCTTGAATGAAAGGCTGAATTCTTTGCCAAATGAATTGCACTTTGACTAACACTATATAGTCTGCAACTCTCTTGCTCCTTTCCCAACTCTTCCATGAACCGAGTCATCCATATCATTTCCTTGTTAGCCTATGTGACTGCAATGTATTATTCCTCTGTAGTAGATAGGGAAACAACCTTCTACAACTTTAAAATCCAGCTAACCACCATTCCACCAACAGTGAACACATATCCTGTGGTGCTTCTCCTGTCATCCAAGTCACCTGCCATATCCGAATCTACATACCCATGTAGAGAAGTGTTTGACCCTCCATAGCATAAATGCCTATTACTAGTTCCTCTCAGATATCTGAGAATCCATTGAACTGCTTTCCAATGCTTCTTTCCTGGATTGGCCATAAACTTGCTGACAACTCCCATTGCTTGGGCAATATCAGGTCTAGTACATACCAGTGCATACATCAAGCTCCCAACTGCTAAAGCATATGGAACTCTACTAATGTATTCAACCTCATCAAGTGATTTAAGACACTGTTCTTTGCTCATCTTGAAGTGTCTAGCCATAGGTGTGCTTACCAGTTTTGCATCTTGCATATAGAACCTCTCCAACACCTTCTTCACATAATCTTCTTGAGACAAAATTAGTTTGTGATTTTCCTATCTCTCTTTATACTAATGCCAAGGATTTTCTTTGCTACTCCTAAATCCTTCATGGCAAATGTGTGAGCTAATTTTACCTTTAGCTCAGTAATTTCTTGCATGTGTGAACCTGCAACAAGCATATCATCTACATATAGCAATAGGATAATATAACTACCATTATCTAATTTGGTAAAATAAACACAATGGTCAGATTGACATTTACTAAAGCCATGCTCTATCATAAACCTGTCAAACCTCAAATACCATTGTCTTGGAGCTTGTTTAAGACCATATAAGTTTTTTTTCAACCTGCACATAAGTTTCTCCTTACCTTTGACCTCAAAACCTTCCAGCTGATCCATATATATCTCTTCATCCAAATCTCCTTGAATAAATGAGGTCTTAACATCAAGCTGCTCAAGATGCAAATCCTCAATAACAATTAGAGACAATAGAGTCTGAATAGAAGTCATCTTTACTACAAGAGAAAAAATTTCACCAAAATCAATACCTAGTTTCTATGCAAATCCCTTTACTACCAACCTGGCCTTATGTCTCATTTGTCTATTCTCTCCTTCCTTTAACCTGTATACCCATTTGTTTTTTAGTGCTTTCTTTTTGGCTAGCAACTCAACCAAATCTTGTGTTTGGTTCTCTTCCAAGGAATCAATTTCCTCATTCATGCCATGCTCCCACTGTTTCCTAGATTCTACCTATATTGCCTCATCAAAACTTTCTAGTTCTCCACCATCAGTGAGCAACACGTAGTATAAAGAAGGGGAATAATGAATTGGAGGTTTACTTACCCTTACAATCCTCCTTATGGGCATTTGAGACTCATTCACAGCTTGTTGTCTACCCAAATTTCATTCTAATAGTGACCGATCCCAGTCATCTCTCTGTCTACACCTAGCTGATGTCAATTCTATCTGATCGACATCAGTCTCTGTCTGACCGACGTCGGTTCCTACCTGACTGATGTCAATTCCTGCCTGAACAACCTCAGTTACCTAACTGATGTTAGTTCCTGTGTTTTTTTGTGAGTGATGATTTTTACCTACGAGCTCATTTTGGATCATAACCTTGTCCAAATCAACATTGCCCTGCTTAGAATTATTCAACCTCTTGAGCTGATCTTTGTCCATCACCTCCTCATTGAAAACCAAGGCTTTCCATTTCTTAAAAGTGTCAAAAACATTAGATTTTCACTTTATGCAATAAACCCATACCTTTCTTGTAGCATCATCAATGAAAGAAACATAATACTATGATCCTCCAATAGAAGCTACCTGAGCTGGTCTCCACACGTCTATGTAAACAAGCTCCAACTTGTGCTTCTTCTTTGTTGACCTAATTTTGAGAAACCTTACTTTCTTCTGTTTTTCAAAAATACAATGCTCACAGAAATCTAGATCTATGCTTTTCAAATCTGAAAGATTACCTTTTGACTTAAGAACATTCAATCCCTTCGCACTCATGTGACCAAGCCTATAGTGCCACATCTCTGCATCTACATCTGAAGTAGATAAAATAGAAGGAGAATAATCAATAACATAAGTAGATAGATAAAGTGTACCTACTCTCTTACCTCTTACTAATACAAGTGCACCCTTGGAAACTTTTCAAGATTCAGCTGTGAGAGTTATTGTGCAACCCTCATCACCCAACTTTCCTGTAGAAATCAGATTCCTCTTCAAGATAGGTACATGTATGACATCTTTCAACACCCATGTGTTGCCATTCTATAATTTCAGCTGCACTTTTCCTTTGCCAACAATTTGACAAGGCTCACCATCCCCTAAATAAACTTTTCCAAAGTCTCCATGGACATAATCATTGAAAAATTCTTTATTTGGGGTTGCATGGAAAGAAGCACCAGAATCTAAAACCCATGATTCTACTTGACTATCCAAATAAAATATAAGAGCATCTTGTGCAACAATACCTGCAACATTTGCTTCTTTATTACCTTCATGCTGATTTTCTTTGTTATCCTTCAACCAACAATCTTTCTTTGCATGCCCTTTCTTTCCACAATTCCAGCAGGTTATTTTTCTATTTCTAGATTTGGATTTTCTTCCAATCTTTGACCTTGATTTCCCTTGCTTGCCCTTCTCTCTTTGCCTTCCCCTGCTTTCAATACTTAAAGCATTACCTGATGTTTCCCCTGTGCTTTTCCTACAAATTTATTCATTCAAGATTACACTAACAACATCATCAACTTTCAAGATATTTGAAGCAGATGCAGTATTGCTAACTGCCATTACCAAACTGTGCCAGCTTTTAGGTAAAGAGCATAAGATTAAGAGAGCCTTAATTTTATCATCAAAAACTATTTTGACTGAATTTAACTGATTTACAATTTCATGGAAATCATTAAGATGACTATATACAGATCCACCTTCTTGCATTTGCAAACTAAATAATTTATTCATAAGATATACCTTATTCGAAGCTGAGGGTTTTTCATAAAAATTTGCCAGAGTATCCATTAACTCTACCGTTGTCTTTGCCTGTGATAAGTTAGAAATCATAGAAGATGCCAGGCTCAACCTTATAAATCCAAGAGCCTTTCTATCAAGAACATTCCATTATTTATCTTGCATATCTATGGGCTTACTTAAAACCCCACCCAATAGTAAAAATAGATCTTTCTGATAAAGATAATCTTCTATCTGCATCCTCCATAATTGATAATTCTTGCCATTGAATTTCTCCATTCTTAGTTTACTTTCTTCTGCCATTGCTTTGCTCCCACTCAATCAGAAACCCCTGTGAGTGAATCCTGTAATCAACAAAACACTAACCTTGCTCTGATACCACTTGTTAGGAACTTGGAGTACAATTGATTACTTTTGTATAAGCAACTAAACATGAAATTGAACCAGAAGTAATAAGTAACTAGAAATCAAAAATAGCAAATAATAGGAGATACAAGAAACAACCAATCTTGTATTAAACTCTTCCAGAATACAATGAAGAAATCTCACTCTTCCCACACCTCTTGGTTGTACAGTATTTCTCTCTCAAGAGTTCTCTCTCTCAATCAATTACAACCAACTCAATAACCGAGTTATTATTCCCTTCTCTTCAGTAGATCTTCTTGATCTTGCACCTTGCAGATCTAATTGATCTTACTTATTTTTCAATACATGCCCCATGGGTATCTTAAATAGGATCCAAGGCAAAAAATAATTAGAAACACAGACTTGAGACTAAAATTAGTCTTTACATGCAAATACTCTGTCCTCCTAAAATTAGAACAAATCTAATTTTGGAAATGCATGCAAACGCACACACACAGGTGACCGATGCCAGTCATTATCGATCTGCATATGACCGACGTCAGTCGATCCCTAACTTATGTTAGTCAATTTTGATCCATGCCTGATCAATGCCGGTGATACTATCGATGTCGGTTACTGGTTAAGCCCAACAACCTCCTCATTTGCATAACAGTGAAGCTTTTAGCTCCACAACTTAACAAGATAGAGAAAATAAAGGCATAGTAGGTAATGCAATTTTTTATGAGTGTTTTGAAGTTGAAGATGATGTGTTATACAAAGACACTATATGATTGTTTGAATAGTTCATTGGGTTAACAAATAAATAAGAAGCACATGCAGTGCTTGAGAAAAGAGAAGAACATATAAGAGATTATGAGATTGAAGAAATAGTCCATGAAGAAAATATGAAAGGTGAAGAGTTGGATAATTGGAAATTCAAAGAAGGAGAAACTACAATATAGGATAATAGGATATAAGATGTGGATGACAAGCTTATAGACAATCAAGAGGCTTTGGAATGGTCAAAAGAGGAAGATAGTATGAAGTGGACCAAATATGCTGATGAAGAGGTAGAAATAGAAATGATAGAGAAGGACATAGAAAGGGAGTTGTAATTCATACTCAATTCCATGAATATTGAAGAAGATCATGAGATAAATCAAAAATAAAAGTGATTATAGGTACAAGGAGCAACAGATGTAAGAGAAATGGATCACATGGATGAGGAAGTAAAGGCATAGGTGTGGCAATAAAGAGCACACCCATTTGTATGAAAAATTGAACCAAAAAGAAAATTGGAGTCAATTTATTTTCTTCCCTTGGGATTATGATGCAATGGCATCTTAGGAATGCCCAAGAGTTGGTTTAGGGGTCATCAATATGAGTTAAATTTGAATTTGAAGTTTTCCCACCTTTTTCTCAATTTGAATTTTCAAACTTGAAAATGAAGGATTGAGAGTGGTCTAAGAAGATGTTCATGTTGAATAATATTTTAATAGACCTATAGGGCATTTTTAAAGGTTTTAAGATGATGTTGAGTTGTTATGTATAGTTAAAAGTGTGAGGTGGTAGTCTTGGTTCACCACCCTACGTGGGTTTTAGAGTTATTGGGAGTTTCTTTATTCAAGAAACCAATATATGTCTTTTCTAAGAGTTTTGATCACATATAAAGGAGTTATATAGTTCTTGTAGTCCGTAGTAAGATCAATGTATGAATAAATAGGGCAGAGAAGGCTAAGTCAAGAAGAAGGTCTACCAAAATATATGAGGACTGTGTAAGTTACTGTCATGAACTAAAGCTTGATGTGTTTCTAATGGTAATAGATGATTTAATTTAAGTGTGTAATTTAAGGAACTTATATATTAATAATTTTTTATTATTACTTAGTAAATAATGTGCATGATTAAATATGTTTATACCCTACTTTGTATACAACTTTTGTGTTTGTGAACAAGAAAAAGGTACATGTTTATGAGAAAGACCTTACTCAATAAAAATATTGAATGTTGGTGAGTGAAGTTCAAATTCCTTGTTATTTTATTGGTTTCCATATTTACATTTATTTAAGTGTTTTTGAGTTGAAATTTAACCAAGAACCCCTATTTTTTAAGTGGGAACAATTGTATGAACCCTGTGTTGGTTTTGAGTGTTAAGGATTGAGTGTCTCAGTATAATGTAAGAAGTAGTCTTTATAATCTATTCCAAATATATGTAAGGATTTATTGGATGATATTATATACCATATTATCTAAGATAAGTTAAATTTATTTACTATTTTTAAGACTCTTAAATTAATAGACTGTATTTTTCTTGTAGTGTGCATGGACAAGGTGGGTTGTGAGTTGGTTTCTCAAAAGGAAAGATCATTGGAATGGCAAGTAAATTTTTTGGATCATTGGAGTAAATATATATAATGTTTTTAGATATCCTTTAATCTTTATATTGAAAATAACAGGGTTTGTTCCACGTTTACAGGGTCCAATACCTGTATACAGTTATTTATTATGCACAGTCAAGTGCATTTATGAGTAAAAAGGTATAACAGAGGATAAGGAGAGACCATGAAATGATTTTAAAAGTTTTCAAGAGTTTATATATACATAATTCAGGTGATTTTGGGTTTTTAAACCCAATATAATAAAAGTTATGCAAATTTATAGGCTCTCGGCCTATATAGTGGCATAAAAACCATAGATTTAGGGTTTGGAGTATAAAAGGACTTATAACCATAAAAATCTCACAATAAACTTTTATTATTGTCAATATTAACATGATATAACTTATTTTTATGGTTTCAAAGGTGTATGGACCCATATGTACATATTTTGAAGGACTAAGTTGGTTTAGGCCTAGAAGAGACCTAGTGAGATAGACCAAAAAAGGAAAAGGTATATGTGTTGAGTGTGAGATTGAAAAAAACCTTGATTAATCTGGAGGAGGATAATGGGTACCCAAAAAGGTCCATATTTTTATTAGGTTGACCATATATTTCTCAGACCAAGGAGGTTTGTCTATTAGGAGAGTTAATTGAGGAGCTAGATAAACCTGCAGGTACTAAACTTTTCAAAATAACCTAACCTAAATTTTTGTGAAAATCATAAGAATGATAAAGGGTACTTAAAAACCAATTTTTTTAATATATTATTTGGTGTACGGAACATAACAAAGGATTTGCATGGAAATAGGGTTAGTAGCATTTGAAGACAAGAAGGGAACTAATTAGTGAAATACATGATGATAAATGATAAAGGTGGATTGATATGGTTTGAGATAATGTGTTATCATTTTTAATGAGTTTTTAAACTTTTTTTAATTAGGTGTTTGGGTTTGGTCCATTTGGTCAAGATTGGCTTAGTGTTGGCTAAGAAAGCTTTGTGAGTTTGCAAGCAAAGTGAAGGAGAATTGTAGGCTAATGAGAATAATTTTACATGATTTTTCACTTTTTAAACTTAAAACCTGCACTCTAAATTCCTATAGACCTGATTCCATACAAATCAAATTACAACCTAAGACCTAGAGACCACCTCCCAGAGACCACTTATAGCACAATGGTTTCCCCAAGCTCATACTCATCTAAAATACTATACAATAACCTCATGTTCTCGTATATACTTTGAATACTAAAAAAATAAGATGCATAAATGGATTGGGTTAAGAAGATCAATTTGGAGGGGCTTGCCAAGATGTCCTAGTATGACATAAACACCACTTTACTCAATTATTTGCTTAGGAGCTATAACCATGTGGAGTGCATCTTCATTGTGAAAGCGAAATCATTGATAAGTGCTTACCTTGATAAGGGCTCCCTACAAATTTATCATTTGTGAAGGTGAAATCATTGATAAGTGAATACCTTGATAAGGGGTCCCTACAAATTTATCATTTCTATCCCCAAGTAATAGAACTCTGTATTTGACAACATCAAAGTTTCCAAACTTTTCTCTTGGTGGTCTCCCTAGATCATGAACCACTATTTTACAACAAATAGATATTGATGATTATTTTTTGGGGATGGAGAGTGGGGATCAATATACTTTTTTTCAATCCCTATGATATTATTCAGGGATCATGACTGAGGGGGATAGAGGTTGGTTTCCAATAACTACCGACACCTAGTTCTCTATGGTCTAGCTCACCCCCTCCCCCTCCTGATCCTAATATTCCTAAGACTAATGATGAGCTTAGCAATTTTCCTTTAGATAATTCATTGGTTGTTCTTGGTGAACTTGAGTTTTTAAGAATATGGGAGGTAAGGGATAAATTTTTGATTCAAGAAATAAATGTCTATTTTCATAATCACTCCCAATATACCCAATTATTCAAATTGGTTAAAAATCAACTAGCAAAAATTGATGTTTTATTGAACCAAGCTATTTTTGGAGAAATAATTGTTAGTAAGGATCACAATGATAAAGTTTGAGATATTATGTTGAATAAGCTTGAGAATTTAAATGCAGAGGCCCAGGTGTACTATAACAAATAGACAAAAGATAAAATCCTTGTGGCTATTACTGATGCAGAAACAAGAAAATTTATGGTAAATTATACTCATTCTAAGTTGTTTGTCATTTGCCCTTTAATTATTTTAATTTTTAACTAAATAATATTCATCATTTAATTGCAGTCAAAATATGAAAATTTAAAGAATCAAATGAAGGTATTCAAAATGCACCTCAAAAAAGTACGATAAAGTTTAAATGCATCTATTTAATTGAAATAAAAACTTGTTTTGTTGAATAAATGAAATAAAAACTTGTTTTGGTGAATAAAAAATCATAAGGAGCATGGACTACATCTAAAAAATTTGTTTACACAAAAAGTTGAAGTAGATCCCTCATTGATTTCAGCAAGAGATGTAGCAAAAAATGAAAGGGTAAATCTTGAGAATATTAATGCTAAACCCAAAGATATTATCCAATTAAGAATCCTAAAATATTATACAAGCTATAGAGAGGGAGTGTCTTTTGCAATAGAGAAGCAGACAGACACTCCACAAAAAATTCAAAAATAATCAATCAATCAGTTATAACATGTATTTATAGTGGAAATATTGTAATATTATAAGACAATCACTTTCAAACTTAAATATATATTATATTTATGGATTTTCAAATATGCATTGAATTCTTTGATGGCTTTTAGTTGCTAATGTGTTATATATTATCTTGAAATGTAATGTTTTGTTTGTAATTAATTTAGCTACACTATATGTATGATATATGTTTTTAAATGTGAATGTTCATTTTCAATTTCATTTATAGTAGTGTTGATTTGTAGTAGACATATTTTGATGCTTGGATTTTTAGAAAAATAAATTAATTTGATTAATATAATCACTATAGTTCTTTAACTAAAATAAAAATGGATATTGTTTAAAGTTATTAATGGATGAAACCAATCTTATCACATCTCAAGCTTATCATTTAATTAATAAATATATTATCAAGTGATGATTATGTTGGTTATTGATAAAAGATATGGCTGGCTATTATATTATTAAGATTGACCCTAAAGGAAGAGAAAGGGTTCTTGTAAAGTTGTCTTTATGGAGTTTTTTTAATAAGCATGGTTGTTGAGCATCAAATTATTGTTATTTTTTTCTTTCCATTCTTGTTAATCAATAATCATGTATTAATATCTTATTAGTGTGATTAACATGAGATAATATTTAAATATCAATCACATGATAAGTGGGAAATATTTAGTAATAAATTACTATATCAATATGGTACATATGAGAAGGTTGATTTATAATTCTTATTGATTTTCTCTTTACATAATAAATAATTTGACTATGAATAGCTAATATTGTGTTTCTAATACTATAATTTGATAAATTTTATAATACTTGAATTATCATAGATAATAGTTTAAAATAAATACAAAAAATATCACAATGGGTAATGAATTAGATTGCAATGTCTGAGTTTAGAATACATACATAACTAAAACTCAAGTAGTCGAAACAATCTTTTTTGTAGCTTGTTCTTCAAAGATAGCATTTGTATCTACGTTTTTAGAGGCATTTTGACTATTAGAATTAACACCATCTCTATTGGTGGATATATTTGTGACATCTCTTCTTTCAGTTAGTGAACTCTAATTTACAAGTGCTCTTTTATAAGGAACCCCATCCAAGATAACGAGAAACATACAACCTCAAACAATTCTCTAGATTTTTGTCCAATTTATTCTGAAGTTTAGATTTAATAAAAGATAATGCACTAAATACCCTTTCATCTTCCACAAATTCCAAAATCATTGTTTGGTAGAGTTCATATAATCAAAAAAATTCATTGATATTTTCTTATATGACGTTGTTGGAGTAAAGTTTTTTTCCATAGCCTTGTAATAGCATGACTTTCCACTGGTTCATTTAAAAATTGATATTAATCAATCATTGTAAGTCCAACATGTGTTGACTAAGATGTCAATAAACCCTTTTACAAAATATATTTAATTACAACTCCATTGATCTCCATAGACTTGTTGAAATACTTAATGAGACTACCCATGTATTTGACAAATAAATTATTTGTTAGTTCTTCACCATTTACATTGTTCCAAAATATTGGATTCATCACTCCCATGGCTTCATGCAAGTCATCCCTTTTAAAACAATCTTGAATTTTAGTAGACAAGATTTTTGAAATCTTTCTTAATTTCAATCATGTCTTATAAATAACAATATCATATATTACTCATATTGCAGGGACTTCTTTAGTTCTACTTCTAGTAAATCAACATCTTTAGAATGTGTGCATTGGTATTTTATTTCAATTAACAATGATATAAAGATTATTTTTAATAATAAACTTAAAATAGCTATTAGGGTCCTTAATATCTATTAAAATTTACCAGCCACCAAATACAAGGCCTTTAAAACAGTGTTGTGAGAAGTCTAACATATTTAGAGATTGACAAACCCATTTTCTTAACCGAATGAAGTCAATAATATATATAGATTTCTCTTGTGCGTGTTTCTTCAAACATTACATTTATCTCAACATATGTAGAAAACCACATAATTTCAACAAAGTTTATAAATCTATTAAATGGTAAAACAAATATCTTGCCTTCTCAACTTCCATCCGATATTTAAGCATAAAACTTGGTAATGACAAATAGTCTTACAAAATTCTACATGTTGGATCATACATAGAAATACATATTGTATCAACATCTTTCAAAGTATTTTTACTGTCAGTCACTCCAATCACAATTTTTTGAAACTCTAAACATATTTTTGGACTACTTGACATGTATGCATGCAATTCATAGATAAGCTCCTCCACTTTTGTGACATTTTTAAATGTGATAAAAATCTTGTAAGCAAGATTCATTTTATGAGCCATGCAATGAATTGGAATCATATATGGGGCAACTGTTGTTTACAGTCAAACACAGAGATTGGTTATGTCCCCTTGCATCATAGATACACCATCAACACCAACACAGATGAACTTGGTAGCTATAACATATCCATCCATCCCAGTTATATCCTTCAAATTATAAATAATTAATCTATAAAAGTTTTCAATATTACATTTTTAGTAATTTTATGTACAACTAACAAATGAGGTTGCCTTGAATGGTTATGAAAATTATAAACATGAATGCAAACCCATGATAAGTTGTCAATTGTTATGACCTCATCAATGGACAACGAGATAAACTATGTGATTTTTACTTTTTCTTTTAAATTCTCCTTCTTAGTTATGGCATGACATTTTGTCATTTCTCAAGAACTCTGAGTAATGGGATTGTGGAATGTTAGGAAATCCATTATATTAGAACAAAATCTTATAATCTAAAAAATATGATACAGGTTTGTCTTTTTTTAGAATGTGATAGATGGTAGAGAACTGTATATTTTTGGCATAAAGATTAGCTTGAGTAACTTTTACTACTTGAGTTGTTATTATTCCTCCTTTCTCAACAAGATTTTGTAGATGTTTCAAATTATATTCATACTTTGTTGCATACATTACATGTATTCATTCTTTTGCATCTTTCCATCTATGTGATTTTTGTGTTTGTCCATCTTTTTATTTTACCGACACATTTTTCCATAATGTTTCTCGATTTTGTCCAAATTAAATTGTATTTTGTGGTCATTTCCTAGTTTATAATTACATATTGTACATCTACATTTTGTTGGAGTATTATTACCATTTTTGGGTTCAATGAATGGATAATTAGCTACCCAATTGAAATTAAAAAGCCTTCCAATTGTCCATGTATTTTTCTTCTTCCGCACAAATTTCTTAGTGCAGTCTTCAACTAAAATTTATGTTTGATGAGTATAAATCTCAACTAGTATTTGGATCTCATTATCAGGAATTTCATATAGTTTTCTCTTCCTTTGCACATAATTCTGAGTTAAATCTTTAACGAAAGTTGGTGTTTCATAAGATCTATAAGTTTGTTCTTGTATTTAAACCTTGTCCAAGTTATGTTGTTTGTAATTGTCCTCAACTTGAAGCATTGCATAGTCATACTAAGGAATGTCTTCGAGTGTTGATATGTCATCATCAATAATATCTTCAAATGGAGACATGTGATTAATTTTTTTAATCTAAAATACCATTATCTATGGGTTCTACATTTAAGAGGGTTTACCTTTGAATTGTTATTGAACCTTAATATGAAACTAAAAATAAACAAAAATATATTTCATCATTTAGTATGGTACATGTATTTGGTGTGGATGTCAGTGGCTTGGGGATTTTTTATGGCTGACTAAAATAAGATACTAGGGGTTTTTATTGGTTGATTATCCCACCACCTTAACATTTATAGTAGATACCATGTAATTTGGTAATTATAATGCAGACACCAATACCGCCAAGTGACACCAACGTTATTGGGAGACACCAACATTGTCAGGTGACACCAATACTGACGCGCAATAGTATTATTGGTGATCAACATAGATGCTCTCATGCAAAAATATTGTTGGCAGTTGACATAGGCTGTGATAGGTGACAATGTTATGGGCAGACGATAATTATGATGGCAAGAGACACAAGTGACCTATGGATGGTAATTATGTCGATATTCTTTAGAAATTTGGTCCTTGAAAGATTATATATTACATATAATGGTGAATAAGCTCATATCAACTTTTGACAGAGTAACGAACTATATTTCTATGTATCAAATTATTTTAAATAGTAGGCGAGCCGAGCTGGAAAACTAACTTACACCCAAATAATTTAGGTGAATCCATGTTGTTCACCACCCCCTAAAATCACCAAACGCCAATTTCTAAAACTAAAATATTCATGAATTAATGAAAAAATGCCACTAAAATTTACCCAAGATTATATTTAACTAAAATAGAGGATGACTATATGGGTTTGTGAATTAGAAGTGCAAGATGAAATATCCCATTAGACTATATATAAAGTTATAATCACTTATAGGTGTTCAAATTCTTAGTTTTGGTAGACAATTCGAGATGTTGGGAATTATATTTAACATCACCCTTGCAACCCTTTTACTATTTTGTTTTTGTAAACTTGAGAAAGAGTTTTGATTTTATTTTCCATATCATAAGGGTTTACATTATGATAGTCATTTTCAGATTTTGAAGGGATAATAATTGAAAAGGAATGTTTATTGAAGAATATATTGTTAGTGAAAAGGATAGCGAAATATTTGGAGATGTAAGAGTATGAAATTAAAGTTATGGACATCGAATATGGAATGGGAATGGTATAAGGAATGTACATGGGAATAGTATTTGGAGGGGTGGGATTTGAGAGTATGGAATTAAAGTTGGAGGTGAGGAATGTAGAAATAGACTAGTGTAAGGAAGGTACATGGGAAAGTATTTGGAGGGGCGGCATGAGCCATGGTATATATGGGGGTAAAGATATTTGTATTTGAGGTTTAAAATGGGTTTTGTGAGAATGGGAAGATACTTGCAAGTATGTTAATAAGAATATTAAGAGGTGGGTGGGAAATGGATGCACATAGATGTGAATTTTTATATGCAAATTCTTATAGAATATTTTGCATGTTTTTAATTTATTTACGGTTTTCAAGAGTAACTTTATAAATTGGGCATTAATAGAATCATTTGGTTCATTAGAAGCATTTTAGTTACATATAATTGGTTACTTTCAAGACTAGCATTTGCTTGAACATTCACACATGCATTATAGTCAAAATACTCGTGAATATCATCCACATCATTATATAAAAGCACATTATTATCCTTTATATTCAAAGGAGGTAGGTTATTTTGTAAAGATGCATTCGAAAAAAAGAAGACACTTTTGTATTCTATTATCTTTTTTCAATCATAGTTTAGAATTTACCAAAGGTTTTGTAATAATACTTATTTCCTTTTGACATGTGTCAAGATCATATGGGCATTCTAGGTGTTAAATCAAAATAATTATAATCTTAATCAGGGCTTAAATTTGATAGTCGACCTTACCTATCATGATTTTTTATGATGATTATTTATTAAATATTGTCCTTCAAATGCTCATTCATATATATATATATATATATATATATATATATATATATATATATAGAGAGAGAGAGAGAGAGAGAGAGAGAGAGTTGTTAACCATCTATATAAAATTTTATCTTTCATTTAATACAATCTCTAAAAAAATGAATTGCATTTTACAGTTAAAACATAAACACAATCATATGGCCATCAAATTTAGGACTCTCCATAATGTGGGAGTTACACCGAAATACACGAAAAATGTTTAAATCTTTCAAAGTCCCATAACAATTCAACAACATGAAATTTGAAACATTCACCTACTCACATACAAATATAAATAAAACATATAATATAATATGAAATAAATACCAAGAAAATCATTTTTTAATATTGTCATCAAATATATTATAGATTCTTTATTTAATAAAAACTATTATTATCATTTACAATATTGTCATGATTATAAACTATTACAACACCACTATAATTTTAAAAAACGTAAAATTTATACATTAACTTATTTATACAATTCACCCCATGAAAAGGAGGTTAATCAAGAACCAAGATTTCAAATATAATTCAAACATTAACCTAATTTACAATATTATTAATTTAATATATATAAAATTAAATTTAAATTATTAAGAAAGAAAAAAGAAAAGAATGTCTCGAAAACTTTTAACAATTAAAAATATTTTCCTAAGCTCTTCCATTAACCTATAATGAACAAACTACGGGCGAAGGATTACCAACCAAAGGAGTAACCATTTCCATTGCAGACTAGACATGTACTTGTTTTCTTTATTATAGATATTTTATTCATGAAGTTTTTCTCCCAAATCAACCTGTCGCTTTCCATCTCCATCCACTCTCTTTCTCCATAAGCTTTAATGAAGCGTTTTTCCCATTTTTTATTCCAATAATTTTTATCATCACATACTCTGATTGTATTATTTGCAATTTCAGTCCATTCGTTTCCCCAAACCTTCGTTTTTTCTTCCCGTTTGTTACGGGAATACATCACTTTTGCACGGATATACCGTTTTATGCATATCTCCCTTGCCACATCCACCCTTGCACGATCCCATTCTCTCCTCTCTCTCACTATGCGAACGCCTTGATTCGATTCCCATTCCCTCCACATTTGAAGCCATAGTTCCTTTCCTTTCTTCTTTCCTTCCATTCCTGAACAGTCTCCTTGGTTTGATCCGTCGAATATCTGCAACACAGGTGCATGTAACCCTGCTTCTGAGAGCTTCACGTCATACCCCCACTTACGGCCCCATTTCATCTCATCAACCCTCCGTATCATCCTGATCAGATCCATGCATGAGGAGTGCCGTTGATGCATAGGTACTATATCATATGGAGCTGCGATAGAGTAATGCAGGTTCCCTCCACGGAAATACATCTTCGGCAGCATTCTTTTACCTTGAAGCCACACACACTCTTTCAATGTTGCAGGCAAGGTCACATAGTCCAGCCCAACGGTTTTGTCTTTCCAAACGTTCAAGCAAAATTCAAGATCATCATATTCATCTGCTTCACTATCAGAGTCACTTTCCATATGAATGGACTCGTCCTGTTCCTGAGCATGCCAACTTAATTTGATTTCTTCTAGTCTCTGTAAGTTATCCATCTGAGGAAGTCCTTGCATGTTATCATTATACACTAAATGAAACACCTGCAGTTGACTGCACCCACTGATGTCAGGAGGAGCTCGCACCCTTTTGCAATCACATAAACTTAATTTTCTCAAAGCAGTAAGCCCAGAGAAGCTGGGAAACCTTTTTAATTTTTTCAATGTAAAAAATGAAACATTCTCCAACGATGGACATCTTGCCAAATCTGGTGGTTCGTATATACCACATTGGTGAAGTTTGAGGGTTGTCAACCTGAATAAATCATTGAACTTTGGAAGCTTCATCAATTTCTTCATATTCCATAATTGAATATTCCTCAGTCTAGAACAAGAATCCAGATGTCATATAAATGGATTACCTTCCCCTGCTTCTGATGAAATACACAACTCTAATGTCTCTAAACAAGATAGCCAGTCTATTTGTGGGCATTCAGCCAATGCATCGCACTGCCATAGAACAATTTCAGATATTTTGGAGCAACCTGAGAGGAGGGGGAGGTGAGCCATCTGACAACAGAAGTTGAACACAATTTTTTGAAGCCGTGAGCATCCTGTGCAGTCCAGTGGTCCCGTCACATCAAAACAGTCAATAAACTCCACTTTCTCCAAATGCCGTAAACCTTTTACCGTTGGGAACTTCGAGAGGAATGGAGAACGAACACAAATCTCATTCAGAAAAATACAGCAGGTAAGATCTCCAAGGTCAAGATATATTCTTGAATGATCTCCCTCCTGCCTGATTGACTTGCCGTCCCTGCCTCGTTCAGCACACTTTGGAATGTCGATTTCAAGATGTTTAAGGCAAGAGAGCAGCTTAACGAGGGGAGTTTCACACTTGGCTTTACTCCGCATATTTGCAGCCAAGCCAGGCTTGACAACTTCTCCATTCCTTCAATTTGTTGCAACTCTCTGCAATTGTGTATGATAATGCTCCTCACATTGTCCATAGAGCTTAGGCCAACCTCGCTCAAGTTTTCCATGTCTACTAACTGAAGTGACAACAGATTTGTAAGGTACTTCTCCCTAACCATCGAGGGCTTTCGATCTATGCAATCTTCAAACTTAATTAACTCAAATCCGCCATGGTCCTCTGAAATTCGTTGGCGGAAACTATATGCGTTCCCCTTCACCCACAGCCATTTCTCCCTCTTGCTTGCTTTATTTTGAGCAAACTCAACAAGGAAGTCGTGTTTGCGCACTTCAGGTTCAGATCCTTCAACAAAAGCCTTCTGGGTTAGGTCTTCAACCTGACCAATAAATTAAGTACCAAATGATGTTTCAATATAATCCAAATTTGTGGGAAAATTTTAGTTGAAGTTAACAACATAAAATTAAATTTTTTACTCACTGCTTTGTGAATGTCGTAGATTTCTAAGTTGCAAATTATTGCCAGCCACTCATAAACCTTGTCCAAAGACATTTTGGGCGGCATATATACACTCAAAAGTATGAATATAGTTTGACATTTGAAACTCAAGTCAAGAAAAACCTTATCGAGCACAGCCAACACATCCTGCAGATCCCTGCCCCCTGCCTTCCGAAAGTCTGATAACTCACTAATCCATCTTGACAAATCAGAATCAAATTTATTGCACAGGTATCCGCCAAATGCTTTTAAGGCTAATGGATGATACTCCCTCGCACCTTCAACCATGCCATTGTCGGCAGGTATCTTTGTGAACCAGCATCTCTTTGCACACTTACGGACAAAAGCTCTGTCCTCGGCCCCCAGTGCCCACCATCTTATGCGCGTTCCCTGCAGCAAGATTTTAATTGCCTCTTCCTCTGTAAGGTTTGGGACATGCATACATGACTTTTCTGGCAAGAAGTTCTCTAAAATTTTCAGGCTTCTTGCACTTCACAGAATGCAGCTTTCACTTGCAGATTCTGCACTAAGATAAACTCTGACTGCATCTATGATTTCTGGATCTTCTGTGATATTGTCCAGAGCCAACAATACCCTTTGGCCGCGGGCTCGTTTACTGAACATTTCCCATGCCTATAAATCATATTCAACGATGCAAAACAATTACATATCTAGCACTATAAAGTTTTCTACCAATTAAAATCTCACTTCAACCATTGACAAACAGAGTTCTATATAAAAAGGAAGGATATGATCCAAGATCAAAGTGAAATTGCGCACCACGTGTTTTGTTGTTAGTGAATTGAGTAGGGTTTCAGAAGAATGAGTGAGATGGTGCAGTACATGTTTTACTGTTTCCACTGACTTCCCTCTCTGAAGTTCCACGTGGCAGACTTTGCCTTCAAAATTGCATAGGTTGAAGTTACAGAAAGCCATACTGTTGTTTTTCCGCTACCTGCTAATCCGTACAACCCTGCAGTGTGGATGCCATTTTCATCTAAAGAAGCATTCTTGAACAAATTTGCCACCTCCTGAAAGGAACACAATAAAGATATGAGCACGTATATACTTTAAATTACAGCAATGAATTTGAATTAGGAAAAGGAACATCATACCTGGCACATACGTGTTTGTCCTTGCATGAAAGAGAGAAAATATCTCGGTGAGGTTGGAAATAGTAGAGATCGGATGGCTCCCATTGAATGAGCGGATTTCTTTTAAAGCGTCGAGCCATTCACCCCTCTTCTCCTCCGATTCCTCCAAGTCTTTCCACTCTTGGTTGTCTTGTGCCATTTGAGAAAGAGCTTTTGTTGAAATCATAAAGAATATGGGTAAGATTTTAAGATTGGGGTTTGCACCAGACTTCTTAGCTTTGACAAAAGCAGTGAGTTCGAGCATTGGCCACTTTGAGCGGATAAATTCCTTAGAGACAACCAGAACTGCAACTCTGCATTTCTCAGCAGCTTCAAATATACGAGGAGGGAATTTTTCTCCTTTGGGCAAGCTTTGAGGATCCTCATCAAAGAAGCAGGACACGCCCTCCCTTATGAGGTCTCGATGTATTTGCCTCACAAATTTTTTTTGTGCTCCGCTATGACTAAGAAATACATCTTGAGCCAAAAATATGTTTCCCTGTTTCTGTTGACTATAAACAATAAAATAAACAGTACTACACAGTAAGTTTTATCGCAGATTCATCTATAACACGAGTGAATACTAACATTGAAATTGCATCTCACCTTTGGGCTGATTTCTTGGCATAATGGCATTCTCTTGGAAAACTTGCAGGCTGTAGATCCTCCAAGGCATCCTCACACGTCTCTGTGATCTCCTCTCTGGCTGAAAGGATGGCATCTGAATTTTTTCCATTACATAATTTGTCCGATTGAGAGGTTTCCCGTGGATCCATTAAGAGGAAATTTGGTGATTTTCTGAATCCAAACCATTAACTTTAGGTAGAAATTAATGCAGATCATAACTCTGCAACCTGCAAAAGCCTAGTTATTAGAGATTCTAGGCTTCCTGACAAAATCCATATAAGATCAACCCAATTATTATTTACAAAATTATTTTGCAGAGCATAGAACATACAGTTAATAAATTTATGCTCAGTTATTCATTAACATCTAAACATAAATGTCTGTTTACTTTGTGATGCAGGAGCCTCCTCGGGCAAACCGATAATCACGCATCACCCCAAAACATCATAGTAATATAATATTGTAATCTTTGTCTTAGCATGGTCTTAGTGGATAGTGTCTAACATCATAGTTGAACTTTTTGTGCAAAGCCTTCTATCCTCATAAAGATCAAAATCACCTCGCTACTATTGCATTGGAGATGTTGGAAAGACCACATGCCAACTCGTCATTTCTAAAGAAAAACATTCATTAAATCATAAAAGTGGAATACATTTCAGTTTCTACAATCTACTCACATGCTTGTGATTCATCATGCACTTTGATGACTCCTTGCCACATATCTTACAAATGGATTTAATGACAAAATGGTGGATTGAAACCTTGGATTCATTATTGGAACAATCAAGAGCATTATTGGGAAGATTCCAACAAATTATATGTGGAATCAGTCAATACATTCCATGGTGGTAGATCTACAAACAACATTTAAGCGTTGTGCCCCTGAAATGGCCACCTAGGCTTAATGAGGATGAAAATTTCAAAATAAAGCCCCTAACTTCTTTCAAGATGAAATCTTGAGTGCCATTGACTCTCTTAAGAACAAGATGCATTCCTCAATAATGACTTCTCTCTAAATGACGTCTTGAGTGCCATTGACTCTCTTAAGAATGATAAAGCCCCTGGCATGGATGGTTTCCCAACAAATTTTTATATGTGTAATAAAGAATGGATTGCCAAGGATTGCCTTAATGCCTTTAAGGAGACTTTGGAGGCTAGTTCTCTTGGCCCTACCATCAACAAAGGTGTGGTTAAGCTTTTCCCTAAAGAAAGGGATCAATCTCATGTTAGAAACTAGAGATTGATAACCCTTTTGAATGCGTCTTACATAATCCTTCTTAATATGTTTTGTAGGAGTGTCTCTTCTTTACTTCCCCATATTATTTCTAAGACCCAAACAGGGTTTGTGGAAGGGAGATACATGCTTGATGTTTTTATCTTTTAGAATTTAGTAAATGTAAATCCTATATTGTTAAAGCGTTGAGTATAGTAAATCAGGGTAAAAATATGCAATAAATATAGCCACTGATTTGTTACAGAAATGACTAAGTTTTACCTTTCTAAAAATAGCAATAAATGATGCAAATAAGAATTTAGTTAGAAAATGATTGAGATGGATGATTTGGAGGCTAAAAACTGAGGCAAACAATAGTTTGAGTGCCTCAAACAAGATCAAGGTGTCAAAACCCTCCTTGATAATAGCACCCTAATTGGATAGTAGTGTTATGTGGTGCTAATGTTCCTTTTTTGGTGGTAGTCTCTTTTGTGTAGGACTATTTTGAGCTTCTAGGTGCACCTATGTCTGGATTTGTAAGGCATGTTCTTGCATGAATGAGTTCTAAAACCCTATATATGGCTTATTTTGATTGATTTTATGAGCAAACCCTAATCCTTCATGTTGTTAGGGAATCTAGTTGATACAATCAAAAAAGTGTGTTTGTAAGTGGGGTAGACTAGACATCCTCAACACCTTGATGTGATGAGAGTTGCCTACATACCAATACTTTGACAAGGGAACAAGCCTGATATAGTTCTCGTCACCTAAGTATTGTTTCAAGTGCAAGTGAAGCTAGTATGATTGTAGACCTGAGTGCTTTGAATGTGCTTAACACTGAAAATTTGAGTAATCTGATCTTAGGAATTTTGTAGATGGTAGTATGTAGAAGTAGGGTAAAACAAAGATTGATAACCTTAATTATGCATAACTTATTCTAAGTTTGTATGTGTAATTTGCATCTAATTTTCATAAAGTGGATAAAATGCTAAAAGTCATGTATTTATACTATTTTGGTGTTTGTGCTAGTGCTAAAAGAGGTCTACGCCAACCTTAGGAGGTATAAGTTTTGAAAAGATATCCATTTGTGAAAAAATGAGGGAAAGGATATTAGCGCCAATATTGGGACACTAGCGCCATGTGGTGATTTTATCCCTATTATGGAACTAGTGTCCAGGCGGTAAAACCTAAAGCACAAAGGGCCAGGATGCAAGAATGAGGGGTTAGGACTGATTTAGGGATGACTAGGGATATATGTGGCCCACACAAAGGTTAGATAAGTGTGAAAATAGGCCTTGGGATAGGTGTAGGGTTAAGTTAGGGATAGGTGGTCTCAAGTAGCACTCTTAACACTCAAGTGTCATTTTTAGGTGATTAAATTCTCTCCCCCCCCCTTTTATTTTATAAATGTAATAGAGTGAAATGACTAGGATCATTAAAAAGGAAGCGTAACTAGACTTGCCTAAGAGGTGAAGCCCATGAAGCTAGATTTGAGTATGTGAAGCATGCTTTAATGCATGTCCTTCAAGTGAAATGTGCATAAATCAGTCCTTACTTAAGAGATATCAAAATCAAAGACAAAACTGATTAAAGAAGTAAAAGTGAGTAAAGGGATAAGAGAGAGAAAATGAATGAATACACCTCACTATGTACGTGAACTAATACATAAACCTAGTGACAACCTATGTGCATGCATGTAGATAGTGATCAATCGATAAATATCTTGGACTGAGTTGATAACTTGCTCAATCTTCATGTGTGGGTGGAATAAGAACTCAATTTGATTTTGACTCCATTTCCCACCTCTGCTTGGTAGATCATGACCTGTGAATAGTTTGGACTGGAATGATGGTGTGTCCAACCCTCTCATGCAGGTGGCTCAAGAACTCAAGTAGATTATGACTCCATCATTTCCTACCCATGTGTTATAGATCTATATGAAATTGAAACTATGTGATTCTAACTAGAAATGTCTAATTGGAGATATCTAACTAGAGATGTTAGCTTTGCAACCACTTGGGTATATTAGTTAGTGTTGGATTACTTAGGAATGCCAACCACTATAGATGGAATAAGGCATGAAACTAGTGTGCAACCTAGAATATGATGTCTAATATATATAATGTATACAATGACATAGAATTTATCATTCCATTTGATCAACCAATATGTAAGTAAGCATACAAAAACAATGTGCTACACACATACCCCCAAATCTGAAATCTAAGCATATGGATGCTAAACTGAGTTGTAATAGTTTATATTTGAGTATTTGAACTATAAATGGTCATGTCGTGCATGATGCCTTCAATCAAATTAAATTAGTATGAATCTGATCTAAACTAAATATAAATGATAAATATATAACTGAACATGTGCAAACCTGGATTATACCTATTGTACTTTTCTAGCCAATCTAGATTTTTTGAAATTGAGTCTACTAGAAAGTAGTAAAATATATTGGATAGTAGCACCATTAGGCACTAGTGTCCCAATTTGGGTGCTAATGTCTATCTATTATGATTTTTGTGCAACTGTACTAATCACTGTATCATTTACATTGGGTTGACCTGAGTTTGATTTTTGTATTCTGAGTCTGTATGATGAAAATTGTACTATGAATGCATTTTGGTACCCTGATCTCTATGACAAACCCCTACGAATTATCCCTCTTTTTAGGGGAGTTGTTGAACCTGTGTAAGAACTATCCTCAAAATAAAAAGATCTACAAAATGTGTGTTAGCCAAAGCATATATGATATATACATAATAATCTAATATAATGTGCATACATAATATCAAAATGTAAGATAATTTGACCATAAATTTTTAATGTATGATGTATGTTATGTCTATCATTCATAAGATTATCAAGATAGGTATAACAATGTATGTAACAACAAATCTAAGTAATAACTAAGTAGCTGCCTAGGGGGATGAGGCATGATGTCCATCAAGGCACCCAAGTAGGGAGGGGAGATGCATGAGGTCCATCATGACATCTAAAACTAGAGTGTGTAACAAGTAAGAGGCAAGTGTCATGACCATTAAGCATAGAATAAAGCATACATAAAACACACATGAGGCACACAAAGTAGGCCAAGGATCCATAATATAAGGGACATGGACACATGCCACTAAATTTAAGAAAGTAAGATATACAAGGACATATTTAAATGTACACTTACACAAGCAATAAGTAAGTTGGCTTAGAACCACATAGAAATACATGTTCAAATGCTTGTAATTAGGAATGCACACATAAGGACATGGGAATATTTCCAAAGCATATATATTATATATAAGGGAAATTGAAGTTGATCTCTAAATCAATCCTAGCTCGTAGAAGATAAATCACACTTACCCTTCCACTTGTTGGTACATTTATAAAATTGGTGTCATGATCAAGATAGATCTACTAGACCTAACCAAGGGTCCCTTACCATAATAATATCACTATAGAGGGTTCCAAAGCCTCTATTAAATCAACACCATGTAATAATCCTAACTCAGTCTTATGTTTTCTTACTCACAAAGTAAATTAAAATCTAGCCTATTTCTCACCAAAGCTTGTGGGACAAAAGGGGGGTAATAAACATAAAAGTAAAAATGAATAAAATAATTCTAATTAAGTCAATATAAATATAATCCTAATGCATGGAGAGAGAAATACATTCAAAATCCATTACTTATGCTACTTCAATCTACTAAAATAGAGGAGTAAGAGTTAGAGATACTTAACTTGAAGATGAACCTATTGAGACTCAATCTCTCCCTTGGCTAATGGTGCTTTGCAAGATGTTTTTGTGTTTTGTAAAGATCACTAATATAGACCAAAACATCCAAGACTTTTTCACAAGACAAGATACTTATCTAAGTGTAATCCCCGAGTAATGACTCCTTAAGTAGAATGATGGAAGAGCAGATTATAAAGAAGTGTAAGTAAATTATTAACTTTATCTCTCTCTAAGAATTGCTAGAAAGGATGTGCATATATAGCTAGATCTAACCCTAAAACCTTTTGAGATTTTAGCCAATAGATTCAATCTAATTGACTCTATATCATTAATTAATAAAATTAAGTTAGGTCCTAGACTAGGTCGACCAACGCTGACCTAGTCCTATAACATGCTAATATATTTTGAGTATAGGGTTGGCCTAGGCTGAATTTTGTTAGAGGTACAATAACTTTGAGGGGAGGTGAATCAGTGATGCAAGATAATCCAATTCAATCCCCAACTCTTAACTTATTCAACATACATCAACTTGATCAAGATACATAAACATGAAAGCGCATACATCCAAAACATAAATAAGAGCATACATAGCATGAACACATCATATATGTGGGAAACCATCTTAGGGGATAAAACCCAATGAAACCTATAAGATGGAATACAATACTATAAAAAATATCCAATATTTATACTATTACCAATTGATCATGGAATACCCATCCCTTATTTTAGTGAGACACCAATCCCACAAAGTGCTATTGTTCATGTCTAGCTGAGCACCCACAACAACTAGACCTTTAGCAAGCTTTGCCTTGAAATGAGGAACCAACCTCTTAGACAACAAAGCACCCACTCAGATACCTAAATGGATCACCTGAAACACCTATTGCTACTCTTCAATTGATGATGATCACCTCTATCTACACTCTTCACCTCTAATCTTTCTCAAGCTGCTTTTATGGCTAACTTGCTGAAACTACCTCTTTTATACTCATTGGTCCAATGACTTGTGTGTCATCCTACATCAACTTGATAAAATAAACATGTTTGATATTTCTCACACTCTGATGGTTCACTTTCCTTCTTTTCCACTAGAGTAGTTACAATGTTGGTGGCTCTTCATATTCCTTCAACACTGCTTGCCAAATATTGATTCCAAAATCCATAAAGTAAGTCCTCATCCTTATGCTCCAAAATGAATAATTTTTCCCATCAAAAAAAGGTTCCTTAGTTGTATAAAAACCTCCATGTGATCTAGCCATCGTGCTTTCCCCGATCTATCTTCAAGCTGTAAAACTCTTTCCAAAAGAACCCTCTCTGATACCAATTATTAAGCATGGAATATAATGAGAGGGGAGGTGAATTAGTATATCATATATCTTATAAACTTTTACTTAATCAAATTACACTTAACCATACATTCAAGATATTCAATAAAACTAAAATAATAAACACCACACAAGAGAGAGAGAGACACCATATTTTAACATGGAAACCCAATGTGGGAAAAACCACATAGAACAATCTCGAGTATCTGAATGAACACCAACTCAAAATATAATAGATGCAAGCACCAACTTTGAAGAGCACCAAACCCTTTGATGATCACCAACACAACAATGATTCATGAGCACCAATCGCTTTGTTGAACACCAACACAATAATGATTGGTGAGCACCAACCTACAAGAGCACCAACCCATCTTATGTGTAAAACACAACTATCTCACAATGTTGCTTTCTCAACAAATGATAGAATACTACTGCATCTCTTCTTTTTTATCTTCTCTCCTCTGATCTTATCATCTAGATAAAACAATTCACTTCCATGCTAATTACAAATGGCTACCCAAGCCTCCTTTTATAGCTTTCTAAATGACCTTTGGCATTCACCCTTTATGACCCTTCAATCCTCATGAAAAATGGTGTCATACTTTCATGACCCTTCAAATACTTGCATTTAAAAAGTCACATGGTGACCTTTCATGAGCAAATGCATCCTTTCCCCTTTTGTCTTTATCTTGATGACTTATCCTATTCCTCAAAGTTTCCCTTCATGAGAAATTGCACCCTTCCTCTTTTGTCTTCACTTGACGACTCTTAGAATTATTCAAGATGACTCTTCATGGGAAAATGTGTCCCATTCCTCTTTTTTATTTACCCCATGACTCTTTGACTTCATCATGGTCCCTTATTTTGACTTTATGCAACCAAAAATATATTCATTAATATTAAATAAATATCAAAACACTTTAGCCAAAATATGAACATTAAAAACACCTTTAGACAATAAATGCTATGGGGCTTTTATCACCAATGCTAGACCTTTGACATCAATGACACTATTTACAACACTTTTTAACCTTTTGAGAAGAATAAAAGACTATGTTCAGATTTCATTATTGTTAGTCTAGTGTGTTTATGTCAGTTGATTTGCATATGTGGTAGAGCTTTCTCCATTTTCAAGTCCTGATCTCACCTAGTTGTTAGTTTTTCATGTTATGCAGGTCATGCCTAGTTTTTAATGTCATTTTATTAAGGATAATAGTGGATACATTAGCTGGTTATTTCCTTAAATCATGCCTATTCCATCATTTCCCTCAACCTTTGATCAATTGGTGAAACCTTTGCATGAAATATTGATGCATAAGAGACTTCAAAGTTGTAGATTCAATGATTTTTTTATCTCATTAGTGTTTAATAATCTCAATTAAGAGTGGATGAAAAATAATTTTAGGTGTATCACTAATAGTATCTTAAGATCTCCCTTTTAGTTTACTTCTCCCCGCTTTTCACCCTAAAAGTTAGTAGGTTTAGTAGCATTGTGTAGAGTGATACATTAGAGGAGATAGCCTCATTAAAAATTATATAGGTATAACCCAAGATTAGGTGACCCACAACCTAGGGTCATTTCCATGTTGGACTTGTTTTGATCAAGAGGACTTGAACACTCCCCTTCTCAGCTAGGGGACAACCTAAGTCTCCAACACATAGTATATGTTTGTGTCTCTAGGGGATCATCAGAAGGAGATAAACCTATATTACTAAATTTATGAGATGACATGGTTAAAGGGTCTTAAAATAACTTGACCACTCCATATTCATTACATGTTAAGTCATCTTCTATGTAATATGCTTCATGTGCATTACATGGAGGAGGGAGTTTGGTTATCTCATTGATGAGAAGGATGGAATGATCATGAGATAACAAGGAAGGAGGCATCCACTCTAAAATGTAAGGAGGTAACTATTGACCAAAATTTACTTATATTCAAATAAGGTCAACCAATACAATTTTTAACTTTTGAAGAAGGTTCTCATGTGTCATATGGGGTGTCATGTTAGTCTATTATCTCACTTATCCTTCCTCTTGTCTTTGTTGAAACCCATTCCCCTTGAAATGTCCTAGTCAACTAAAGTAAAACATGGTCAAACCTTAGTAAAACTTGGAAAAAGGTATTTTTGTATCAAATTTGTCCTAATATGGTGTTTATCATGTTTTTATGTCTTTACAAATCATCAATTGGTGATTTCCTAAATTTCATGTGCAAAAAAGGGTCTTTTGACCACCTTTTAGCCTATTAATTGAATTATATGGATTTTTCAAAGGACACAGTTATAAATAAGATGAATTACAATGTGTGATAGGTTAGAGGATGTTAGGGGCATGTCAGGTGGTAGTCAATATTAATTATAGTTAGAAAAGGGGAGTTTCTCCTTGTTTTTAGGCCCTCTTGGGCACTTGTATGGTCCCCATGATCTGATATTTAGATAAAAACATGGGTGGGGTTTCTCTTCACCTCCCCACACCAATTTACATGTTTTAAATTCAATTATAATTCAAAGATATTCATCTTCAATTCATTTTTCTTCCTTTTCCTCTTGGCATGCAAAAGAAGGTCAACTTCAAGCACTTGGTATGGAAGGTATAGGTAGAGTTGGGAGGAATGCTTCTAAAAGTGGATCGACTATAAATAAAAATAATTTTAATAATAGAAGTTTGTGTTTTGGTTCCTCCTCTTTTATTAAATTTTTTAAAAATTTAGGCATCCTTTTGTAGAATTGCATCTAGGAGTGGAGATCGCAAATGGTGCTTGTTTCTTGAAGTTTATAAAGTTAGGTGCATGACCACTATTTTTCCAACATATAAGGAGTGCTTGAGGTTCATGCATGAATATATATTTCATGTAATCATCTCGTGGGAAGTCCAAATAGCACCCTTCTAAAGCCAAAATTCCCATCTTTACCTTGTTTGCTGCCTTATCACTTTCAGTCAAGTTTGTGCTTGGTTCAAGAATTTATACGGAGGTGAGAGAGTTTGAAGTACATGGTGGGATCCATATTAAGCCTTAAAATTCCTCAATAGTCATGATTTTCATGTCATGAAGATATAGGATGGTATATGAGCAAGTTTTAATTCAAGGAAGGTTATCTCCATTTTATTCTGTCAGTCCCCAAATGTGGAAAACAGAGATTCTAGAGTTTTTATGGATTAATAATTGCCTTGGTGAATGAATTTTTAATTAATTGTGTTTTTTTGGCCTTGTATCCCCATTCACCTAGTAAAACTATGCCAAATTTGGGAGCCAAAGGGTAAGTGGAAGGTGTATTTTGAACTCCTCCAAGTTGTCAAGACACCCACTAAAAGTAAATAGTGTTGTCTATAGGATTTAAGATGTTGACACCCTATAATGTTTTTGTAAAGTCTTAGACTACTCTTGCAAGAGGAAACCATTCCAAACAACTCAAGAATGAGTCTTGAGCACTTAGGTCATGAGGAAGGATCCTACTACATGAATGACCTTTTGGGCCTACCCCCTATCTGTACATAGGGCAAAGTATATAGTGAAGGTAATATTTCAAAAAAGAGCAAGGAGATGGTGTTGAGGTTTCCTAAGAAGGAAATAGGCCATATCATGAGTGTTATAAGGATATATAAATCTCAACAAGACCTATAAGCCCCTAATATGATTCAAATGATCATAAATACAACCTACAGGCCTAGGATTATGCACCTCCAGCTAGTGGTATTGAGGGTTTGAACTCAATCAGGAGGGCTTTAGGGAGATTTGAGCAAAAACAAGTAGAAAGCAGGGCTTTTTGCCCCCCTTTTGACAAGATTGAGATTGTTAGACCACTTAGAAATGGAATATGAATTTTTTTTTTGGTAAAATTGGTCATAAATACCTTATGGAGCTCAAAAAATATTCACTTTTCCTAAAAAAAATAGGCCTAATACCCTCTGTTTTATCTTAGAGGTAGGTCACTTCTTGCATGCACAAGAATGACAATTTTTGGGAAAACTGTTGGATAGTGAATCAAAGGGTGGTATAATAAATTGGTGAGGTTTAAATAGATTGGGTAAAAATATAGGGACATGATAAAATATCCTATAATTTTTTAATACCAAGGAGATGGTCTAGATAAGAAGGTTTGTAGGCAGACCTAGTAGGAAAGCATGCAAACCCAACCCCAAATGAGATGTCACTTCAAGTTATAAATTTCTCCAAGAACTCTAAATTTTTGTATAATGTGTATGTGGGTAAATATGATGTTTTAATTCCATATGAATTCATTTAAAGTCAAAACTATCATCTTTTGGTTCATAAAGTGCAAACAAGCCTATTGACAAGGCATAGATGTTGTCCTAAAATAGGGGTCATCTCCATTTTGGGATCTTGGTGAGTTATAAAAAAAAATTGAAAATGTTTATAGGTCAGATAAAAATGTGAGGAATGTTTTTTTTGATAATAAAAATCCATAGGAAGGCATATCTAACCCCAAATATACTGAAACCCTCATAGGAAGCATGAAAGCAATTTGAAGGTCAACTTTCATCATTCATATATTTTATGAATATTTGAATGGAAAAATAAGTCATTTTCATAAGTTATGGAAGTTACTTGAATATACATTAGTGTAATTTATAATTGCTTTCAATGTTTGACCTTTATAAACAAAGGTTAAGAGTCCAGGCCACTCAAAACCCTTATAAAGACCTGATTGGAGAAATGAAGAAAATGAGGTATCCAAATGCAATGGAATGGACATGAAAAAACTTGTATGATGTATAATAATCTATTTAAATTATACATATATGATTCATTTGTATATAAGTGTATGGAATAGGCCAAAATAGGGCTCATTTTGACCTTTTTGTGTGGTGTGTAGGCTACAAGAGGAGTTAGGAGATGAAATAAAGTTTGGGATGAACCTTTGAACTTTTTATAACTCCAAAAATTAATTTAATCTCATGAATAATCCCCTAAGTTCCCCAAATAGGCTCTCACTTTCAGCCAGTCTAGTGAACCAACTAGTGAACACTTAGGGAAAGTGGTGAAAAGCAACTAGGGAAGCCTTTTAAAGGTTTTTTTAATTAAAATGATGATAGGAAAACATTTTAAAAGTTTCATTCCCTCTTGTGCATGGATAAATTTCGAAAATTGGGAGTTTTTGAATGCCAAGTGTAGAAGGTACATGGAAAAGAGCCATTTTGAAACTGCCAAGGATGATTTTGCATGTCCAAAAGAATGGGGATAGCCAGGGATCAATCCAATACATGTGGGAAATTATTTATAACCCATATTTATAATAAAAACCATCAAAACTAATAATTTTTAGGGACAAGGAATTTTTGGAAGGTAAATCATGAAGGCAGTTTCCCATGCCAAGATTTTAGGTTTTGTGCCACTTTTCACCATTCTTATGACTTATTTTGGACAAGTTGAAATCTATGACATGGTATAGCTTACAAAAAATATATTTCACATGAAATTTTAACTAATATTCACATTGGTGACACATTTCCTTTTGCCTTTTAGATTCCTCTTTTCTCTCTCTTCTTCCAAGTTCTATAAATTTTGGCCTTTTAGCATTGTATTGGATCTCTCTACTAGGAATGGGAAATACCTACCAAATTCATGTCCATAATCAATAAAGATAAGTAATTTTACCTCATTAAAATAATTCACTAAGTGTACATGATAGTGTTTAGTCTTGTGCAAGTGTGATGTCTATTTACCTTCACATATACTCTTACTAGTACCTAGTGTATTATGATCTCTTTCTTAAAAGTCAACAAGAAGTGTCAAGTGAGATTGAAGGTATAGTGAATATATCATGAAATATATTTTCTTAGAATTCCTATTTACTAAGTCTTCCTAACCTATGCTATCTCCTAGACCCCATGTTGAATCATTGATGTGTGAGAAGGAGTTGATATTGAGTGAAGTGTATATGTAACTTATTTTTGGTTCCAAGTGCATATAAAATGTATGAGTAGAGAAAAATATTTGGTGTACCACCCCCATAGATTAGGTTTAATTTCATTTATCCTCTATCCCTTTTCATCCCCAAGTTTAGTAGTAAGATTTGAGCTACATTGATACATCAAGGGGAGATAGTCCCTAATCTAGAGATCCATCTCCTAATAGGGATACCCACAACCCTGAGGTGGTTCCTTTGTTTCACTTAAATGAGGAGAAGCTTGTCCCATATCCTCATTGGGTGCAAGTTCAAGTGACAATAATTTTTGGCATGCTCGGTGGGACTATTGAGTCCATTCCTTAAGGAGTTTTGGTGTTTTCCTCAAGACATCAACCTTTGGAGGCAATTCTAATAAACATCAATGGTGACTCCAAGTACATATCTATTGGTTGAGTAGTCCAAGTATACCAATTGAAGTTTTTTTCTTATTTTATGCTCTTTTTTGAAGTGATCCATGGAGAATTGTGAGTTTGATCTTGTCCTAACTCAAGTTGAGGAGCTATGTCCTTCTTATTCTATCCCTTCTCAATGTGAGTAGATCCTTATCCAACCTTGTTATGATCCTCATTAATCATATGTTACCCATGAACAACCATATCAAGCTTGTACTCCATCTATCCCACCCAACCCCTCTCCAAGCCATCCCATTACAGATTTCAAAATAACTCTCCTTGGTTACTAAGAATACATGCTAGACCTTGACACTAGATATGGTTGTGGTGAAATCATATCTAGTGTTTATATTGAGATTATAAGGAATGCCTTCGAACAAATCAAGAAGGAGTAGATACGTATAGATGGTGATAATTAGCCAAATCTTATCCATGAAATGCTTGATTTTGTGGCTTGATATTTAATCTAGAAGAGAGATTGAGAGTCCATGAACAAATTTCATCTTGGTAACCTTAAAATTCCCCACATTCACCTTTAAGTGTGCCATCCCTACCCCTTCAAAATTCTATTCCAGCCATGTTTCTTAATACCCCAAATGCCTCATGTACTTTCCCAAGTTTCCCTTCTTGTAAATCCATCCAAAAAAGTAGCCCAAGGGAGGAAAACATCATGGTTGAATAGGTTCACTTGTTTGAAGAGGATTTTGAGATGGAGAAATTGAATTTCAAAGCTCATCTTGAAAGGGACTTTAAATTGGCCAATCAAGCCTTGAGGCAGTCCATCATGGCAATGGAAGGTAAACTCTCTAAATTTACTCTTTCAAGTTCCAATCAAGATACCAAACCTCAAGAAGCTCCTAGTTTCCTAAACATATCTTTCACTCCTTCACTAGCATCTCAGTCCTATGAAAATATCCTTGAACCCACCTTTCCATGATGGGAAAAAGTGATAGCAGCTTGTGAAGAGAGGAATGAATCTTGTTTGGGTGAAGAAGTTGGTAGAAGAGAGAATCTTGAAACCAATCAACTCCCTCCCACCCATCCTCAAGAGACCATTGAGTCCATCCTTCTACCTCCTCCAACTGATTGAGGTTGCCTTCCTAATGTGGAGTATTTTCTTGCTACTTGGGATTCAACTTTGGCCAAACTCCCTATTTTGTGGAATCCTGATGTGGACACCACCAAGAGGGAGGATGAAATTAAAATTTTAGATTGGAAAGAGGATGAGGAGGTGTTGGCTGATAATGAGGAGACATCTGCTTGCAATGATGAAGGAAAAGTTGAGGGAGAGTTTTTAGAAGAGATCCTTTTGAATACCATAGAAGAAGAGGGAAGAGTACCTCTTGTTCTTCCATTTCATGATGTAGACCAGTCAACTAAGGAGGAATTATGATAGAGGTTTGAGGACATATGCAATTAAGGTGAAGGCCTTAAAGAGCCTATAAGTCCTTTGGAGCTGACTCCAAGCCATGACAATTAAGAGGTTGTGTCTAAAAAGGAAGACATGTGGTAAACCTACTTGCAATTTTTTCAATAATATGAGGAGGGTGAGAGGGCTGATCTAAAAGATGAAGGAGAGTAAGCACATGTTGAAAAACATCACCTCCAAGAAAGTCCAGGTCATGATGGAGAAATATATGATGATCTTGGGCCATTTGAAGGTGATCTAGAGTTTGTTTCTACATCCATATATGAAGTTGTCTCCACCAACATCAAAAGAGGTATTGAACAAGAAACACTTCCTAATAGACCTGATACAATGCTCCTTGGAGAGTTTGAAGACGTTGTGAGAATGGAAAAGAATGATGGAATCCTTCAAGGGGACATAAACTTGCAATAAGTTGTCCCATGTCTAAGTATGCCAATTTCTCATGAAGAGCCAGGAGGAAAACAATATGAGGCTTGATTCAAGCTTCAAGAGGACCTCATTTATTTTAGAAACCTATGTGAGATGACTCCATTAGATGATGTATAAAGACAAGGAATAAAAAGAACGTAATAGTCATCTAATATCCCATCCAAAAAGAAGCAAGCTTGGCATCCTCACTCATCTAGTGAGGAAGGAGACATAAGGTACTTCCCTTGTGATCCAATAAGGGAGGTATGATCAAGAATCATGTACATATTTGTTTGTTTTTAGTTGTGTCTTGTTTTCATAAGCGCTTAGTAGCACAAGTGTGTCCTTGTCTTGGTTTTTGTTGTGTCTTTTGTGAGAGTTTTTTCCCTTTGTGTGTTTTGAGGTAGGATTACTATCTTGTTGAGATTTTAAAGGTCTGGTATTAATGTTTCCAAGTGTATGCTGACTCCCTTTCCCAATGGATAGGATAAGGCTACTAGTCCTTAACATAGGTAGGCATGTTACCCCTAGGAGATACCAAATTATTGACCAAATTTTAATTCTATTAAAATAAGGTCAACCACTAAAATTTTGAACTTTTGAAGAAGGTTTTCATGTGTCCTATAGGGTGTTATGTTAGTCTATTATCTCACTTATCCTTCCTCTTGTCTTTGTTGAAGTTCATTCCCCTTGAAATGGCCTAGTCAACTAAAGTCAAAAATGGTCAAACCTCAATAAAACGTATTCAAAGGTATTTTTGTGTCCAACTTGTCATAATATGGCATTTATCATTTTTCTATGTCTTTAAAAGTCATAAATTGGTCATTTCCTAAGTTTCATGTGAAAAAAGGGTCTTTTGACCACCTTTTAGCCTATTAATTGACTTGTACGGATTTTTCAAAGGATAAAGTTGTCACTAATATGAATTATAATGTGGGAGAGGTTAGAGGATATCAGGTTCATGTCAGGTGGAATTCAATATGTAGTTATAGTCAGAAAATGGGAGTTTCTCCTTGTTTTCAAGCCCTCTTGGGCACTTGTATGGTCCCCATGATTTGATCTTTAACTAAAAACATGGGTGGGTGTATTTTCACCTTCCCAAACCTTTTTACACATTCTAAATTAAAATATGATATAAATAGATGCATTTTCAACTAATTTTTATTCCTTTTCATCTTGGCATGCAAAGGAAGGTCAACTTCAAGCACTTGGTATGGAAGGTATAGGTAGAGTTGGGAAGAGTGATTCTACAGGTGGATTGTACTCTAAATAAAATTAATTTTCATAATAATATTTTTTGTTTTGGTGCCTCCTCCTTTATGAAAAATTGTTAAAAATTCAGGTAGCCTTTCATACAATTGCCTCCAAGAGGGGAAATCTCAAATGGTGCTTATTTCTTGAAGTTTGCAAAGTTGGGTACATGACCTATGTTTTTAAAACATCTAAGGAGCTTCATGGTGTTGATAATGTGCTTTAGGTTAATTTATGAAGAGATATTTCATGTAATAATATTTTAGTAAGTCCAACTAGCACCCTTTCAAAGCTAAATTACCCATCTTTACCTTGTTTGTTGCCTTATCACTTTCAGTCAAGTTTATGCTTGGTTCAAGAAGTTGTACGGAGGTGAGAGAGTTTGAAGTACATTGTAGGATCCATATTGAGCTTTAAAATTCCCAAGAGTCATTATTTTCATGTCATGAATATCTAGGATGGTATATGAGCAAGCTTCACTTCAAGGAATGTTATCTCCATTTTGGGCTCTTAGTCCCCAAATGTGGAAAACAAAGGTTCTAGAGTTTTTATGGATTAATCTTTGCCTTAGTGGAGGAAATTTTCATTAATTGTGTTATTTTTTACTTGTATCCATATTCACCTAGTACAAATATTCCAAATTTGGGAGCCAAAGGGTAAGTGGAAGGTGGATTTTGAACTCCTCCAAGTTGTCAAGAAACCCACTGAAAGTAGATAGTGTTGTCTACAAGATTTTGGAGGTTGACACCCTACAATGCCTTTCAAAAGTCCTAAACTTAATATTATAAGAGGAAACAATTAAAAAAAAACTCAATAATGAGTCTTGAGCACTTATGTCATGAGGAAGAATCCTATTGCATGAGATGACCTTTTGGGCCTATTCCCTGTCTGTACACAGGGTAGAATATACAATGAAGGCAATATTTCAAGAAAGAGCTAGGAGATGGTGTTGAGGTTTCCTAGGATGGAACTAGGTCCTAGTATGATTTTTATAAGACTTAATTCAATATAAAAAATCCCTATAAACCCTTAATATGATCTAAATGATCATGAATATAACCTATAGGCCTGGGATTATGTACCTATAGCTAGAGGTATTGAGGGTATGAACTTAGTCAGGAGTGAAAGGGGTTTTTAAACTCAATAAGAGAATATAAGTGGTTTAAATGATATAATATTATTATATAAAGGAAAATAAAGTATTGTATATACATTTGAGACTAAAAACCTACCTTGGAAACCTACAGTAAGGGCAAAATATGCACTTATAGTCCTGCAGGAAAGTGGTGACACAGTCAAGTCATGGGAGCATATAAGGAGCTTGAGGACTTGTGAATGTTAAATTCTCTCAAATGGATCAAATAAAATTTATAAACTTCATTATCATGATCCTTAACCAAGCCTAATGTGTTCATTAAGGTTATCTCAGTCCTACAGACAGTGACAAGAAGGAAGGTGAAGGATTGAAATGTTAAGTATGGAGTAAGAAAGGAGGTGATGAGCTCAAATTGGAATAAAAGGAGGGTAAAATAATTTATTAAAGGATATTTAAAACTTTATATCACCCAAAAATAGGTGCATCTATAGATGATACCCTGTTCACCTTGGAAACCTGTAGGCAGGGTCCTAGTTAGAAAAGAACAAGATATAAGTTTGACTTCCTAGGAAGGAAAGGAAGATTAAAAAGAATATAATATTAATCCCTATAATAAAATTAATTAATTATAATTCCTATAATTATCACTACATTCCTAAATAGTTTTTCACCTATACAAGGTATGTCTCAGTCAGTACAAGCAAGCTAGAAGACCCTTGGTTCAAAAGGGAAATAGGTGTTTTCACTAACAAGAGGGGTATAATGTAGTTAAAAAATATCCATTATATTTAAATTATTATGATAACCATTTTTTATCAACCCATGATCATGTAAATTGTGTGTAGGTATCATCTATAAGGAGATTTGAGCAAAGACAAGTAGAAACCAGGGTTTTTTGCCCCCTTTTTGACAATATTAAGATGGTTAGACCAATTATACATGGAATATAACAACAAAATTTAGTAAATTTGGTAATAAATACATTTTGGATCTGAAAAAAATATTAAATTTTTATAAAAAAATACCCTTTGTTTTGTCTCAGAGGTAGGTCATTCCTTGCATGCACAAGAATGACAATTTCTAGGAAAAGTGTTGGATAGTGAACCAAAGGGTGGTATAATAAATTGGTGAGGTTGTAATATATTGTGGAAACATATATGGACATGATAAAATATCCAATAATGTTTTAATACCAATGATATGGTTTGGATAAGAAGGTCTGTAGGTAGACCTAGTAGGAAAGGATGCAAACCCAACCCCAAATGAGATGTCACTTCAAGTTATACATTTTTCCAAGCACTATACTGTTTTTTATGATGAATATTGGGGTAAATAGGATGTTTTAATTTTTTAGGAATTAATTTAAAGTGAAAATGATCATATTTTGGTTCACAAAGTGTAAACAAGCCTGTTAACAAGGCATAAGTCTTGTCCTAAAATAGGGGTCAT
Source organism: Torreya grandis (assembly GCA_037957365.1). Taxonomy (NCBI): domain Eukaryota; kingdom Viridiplantae; phylum Streptophyta; class Pinopsida; order Cupressales; family Taxaceae; genus Torreya; species Torreya grandis. The sequence goes on from JARHVA010000569.1 coordinate 1,798,904, forward strand.
CTCCATTTTGGGATCGTGGTGAGTTATAAAAAGTATTATAACATGTTTATAGGTCAAAAAAAAAGTGACGAATCTTTTTTTTGACAACTAAACTCCATAATAAGACATATCTAACCCCAGACATACTGAAACCCTCACAGGAAGCATGAAAACAATTCGAAGATCAACTTCCATCACTCATATATTTCATGAATGTTTGCATGGGACCCTGAGTCATTTGGATAAGTTAGGGAAGGTCCTTGAAGAGACCTTAGTGTCATTTATAAGAAGTTTCAATGTTTAAACTTTATGAACAAAGGTTAAGAGTCTAGGCCACTCAAAACCCTTGCAAAACCCTTATAAAGACCCAATTGGAGAAAAGAAGAAAATGAGGTATCTAGATGCAAGGGAATGGCCATGAAACCACCTGGATAATGTAGAGAACTCTCTATATATTCTACACATGTGATTAATTTGTACGTAAGTGTATGGAATAGGCTAAAATAGGGCTCATTTTGACCTTTTATGTGGTGTGTAGGCTATAAGAGGATTTAAGAGATGAAACAAAGTTTGGGATGAAGCTTTACACTTTATCTAACTCATAAAATTCATTTCATCTCATGAATCATCCCCTAAGTTGCCAAACTAGGCATTTTAATGGTTTTTTTCTTGAAACTAATGATAGGATAACCTTTGAAAAGTATCATTCCCTCTTTTTCATGGATCATTTTGGAAAATTGGGAGTTTTTGAATGCCAAGTGTAGAAGGTGCATGGAAAAGAGCCATTTTGAAACTACCAAGGATGATTTTGCATGCCCACAAGAATAGAGATTTTTAGGGATAAATCCAATTCATGTGGGAACTTTTTTATAACCCCTCTTGATCAGACCAACCATCAGACCTTATTGTATATATGGATAAGGTAGTTTTGGAAGGTAAATCATGAAAGTAGTTTATTATGCCAAAATTATATGTTTTGTGCCACTTTTCATATTATTATTACTTGTTTTGGACATGGAATAGCTAAACCAACCTCTCTTCCACATTTAATTTTAACTGATATTCACATTGGTGACACATGTGCTTGTGCCTTTTGGATTCCTCTTTTCTCTCTCTTCTTCCAAGTTCTATAAATTTTGGCCTTTTGGAATTGTATTAGATCTCTCTATTGGGTATGTCAAATCCCTACCAAATTTGTCTCTTGAATCAATAAATAAAATTAATTTTACCTCATTAAAATAATTCACTAAGTGTACATGATAGTGTTTAGTCTTTTGCAAGTGTGATGTCTATTTACCTTCACATGTACTCTTACTAGTACCTAGTGTGTTGAAGGTATAATGAATATATCATTCAATAGAGTGTCTTAGAATTCTTATTTCCTAAGTATTCCCAAACTATGCTATGTATTAGACCCCATGTTAAAGTATTTATGTGTGAGAGAGAGAGAGAGAGAGAGAGAGAGAGAGAGAGAGAGAGAGAGAGAGAGAGAGAGAGAGAGAGAGAGAGAGAGAGAGAGAGAGAGAGAGAGAGAGAGAGAGAGAGAGAGAGAGAGAGTTGATATTGAGTGAAGTGTATATGTAACTTGTTCTTGGTTCCAAGTGCATATAAAAGGTATGAGTAGAGAAAAATCTTTGGTGTATCACCCCCTTAGAGTAGGTTTACTTTCAATAATCCTCTTTCCCTTTTCATCCCAAAGTTTATTAGTAAGATATGAGCTCTATTGATACATCAAGGGGAGCTAGCCCCTAATCTAGAGATCCATCTCCTAATAGGGATACCCACAACCCTGAGGTGGTTATATTGTTTCACTTGAATGAGGAGACGCTTGTACCATATCCTCATTGGGTTCAAGTTCAAGTGAAAATAGTAAATTAGTAGTGTTACAAGGGTTTTGTAATTCATTTATCTCATCATCTTTAGACTCATCTAGGGTAACTTGAAAATCTAGATCTATGTGGATGAATTTACGTAGAGGTGCATTGTCATTTCATGGAATGGTTAGAATTTGATACTAATATTTGGAGTTGAGAAACTTAATACTCCATGGATTAGGATCAACCTCACATTTATAACATTTTCCATTATGAATAAACTTGATACATTGACTACTTAAGGATGGAATAACCCTCATGCGAGATGTCCATGGATGAGCTAGGACTATTTTATAAGATAATGGTAAGTCAAGGACTATGAGTTTGGTATGTATGGTTTTAGGTCCAATAGTGAGATGGAGCCCAATACAACCAAGTGCTTTTTGATTGGTCTTGTCAAATCCATGGCATGTGAGATGATTTTGCTTGAGATGATCTTTCTTATACCCAAGTTGTTGAATTATCCAAAGGGATGTAACATTAATTCCCAACCCTTAATCTACTAAGATTTTTTGAATAAGGGTGGTATTAATTGTGATTTTAATGAATAGAGGTTAGTCGCTAGCTTGAAATATAATTTCATCATTGATCATATCTTCTTCAATTAATTCAATTAAAGGTTTAGAAGAAGGACAAATAGTTTCAATAGTGTGAACTTTTATTGATGAAGGCTCTTAAGAAGGTTGTTCTACTTCAAGGGAATGTGGTTCTTTAAATTCTTATAATTTTTTCATTAGGAATATGTGGTAATATGCAAAGGTAAGAACTAACTCCATTAATGTTATTTTACAAGGCATAGAGTTAAGTTCCTTTAAGAAATTTTGATTTTAAGATGAATAACTAATAGGATTTGTGGAAGGTAAAATATTTTTGGTAGGAAGCGAGGTACCTTGAGGTTCTGATTATGGAAGTGTTTCTTCATTGGTTTCATAATTTATGTTACTAGTAGTGGTGTATTTGATTAGTTACTCTTTGATTGATGGTTTCTTTGTCTTTGTGATGGGATCTTTATGGGTGGGTTAACATTGATAATTGACATTAACTACATTCATGTGTTGAGAATTGGTATAGTGTTGGTCATTGTCAGTGTCGATTGCATAGATATCCTTGCTTGAATGTTGTGGGTTGGAGGTAGAATTATTTTTGGTTTGTTAGAGGAATAAGTTTTTGAATCTTGTTTATTTTGAGAGGCAATAACATAATGATGATGACATATTTTTATCATAGCATCATGATTGAATGTATCTCCTAACATAAAAGAAATGGAAATTTTGGTAAGCCCATGACATGTTTCATGGGAATGATGAACATCGACATGAAAAAAAAACCATTGTTAAGCTCATACCATGTAGGTGGATTATTGGCATAAGTGAATGATTTAGAAGGCACTAAAAGTTATTTCATTTGTCAAACAGTTAGGGGTGCATAAGAAGCTTAGGGATTATCTATTTTGGTTACTCCTAGTTTTGATTGAGGATTATTACTAGTGATTTCATTGGTTTAGTGTTGGAAATATCCCTTGATGGTTTTAGTGCTGGCTTCAAACTATTTCATAATAAAGTCTTATCATTTAGCTTGATCGATAACATCATTTAAAGTTTGGAGAGCAAAAGTTCAAAGCTTGTATTGAAGTGAATGTATTAAGGTAGTTATGAAGAGTTTGAACAAGTTATCATCAGTCATGTTTTGATCAAATTTTGAGCCAATGATTTCCACCATTTGATAAAATCATGAGATGATTAAGAAGGGAGTTATTTAACATTAATGAAATGTCTAAGACAATTTTTGGGAAGATCATTATGTTGAAATTCATTAACTAAAGAATTGACTAGATCCTCAATTTGCCATATATAATGTTGGGGGAGTTGGTTATACCATTCTAATACATCACCTATGAATGTTTTAACTAAAATTTTGATAGTGGAAAAGGTATTAGTTTGAATCCACTCTTTATAAAGATTAATGAATGCTTTAAGGAAAAATGTGGAATCTTTAGTATCATCATTTTTAGTAGTCAGAGATATATTAATGATATCAATAGAAATAATGAATGGGAATAAATATTTATTTTGAATGTTTTGAACCATATTATTGTGTATAATAATTTGGGGAATGATATTTTTCATGGCATCTTTAAGAGGTGGAGGGATGAAATTTTGGTTATTTTTGGGAAGAAGAATTGTTTATCAAATGATGTTACATTTTCATCATTTGAGAAGTATTATATGTTGTTGAATAGGATTTGTATAGGTCGACTATGTATTGAAGATAAACAAAATAAGTAGCCTCTAAGAGACTAAGTCAATGGGGTTGACTATGTTCTAAAGACAAAGAAAGTTTTTACAATAATTACTAAGAAAATTCAATTGAACACACAAGAAATTAGATCAAATGTGTTTGATATAATTATAACACACATTATAAACCTTCTACCAATGCTAGCTAGCACAAGTTTTTCAATACAAAATATAATTTTCAAAGAGCAAACAATAAAATTGGAATTTAATTGCTAATCTAAGTGGTCATTATTGAATGTTTTAAGCTATAATAAATATTAAAATTAATGTGATAGGGAGTTGGATATAATAAAGAACTATAAAATTAATATAATAATAGTTTCAGGTAGTTGAGATTGAAAGGGATCTATATTGATGATGATATTGGCTTGGTATTGGGGCGTACCGTTTCACTTCACAATCCTGCAATGATAAGGGTGTTGGGTGCTTTGCCAATATATACCATCAATCATGTATTTATAATTGGACAAAAACAAAGCTTATTTCCCATTGGTGATGAAATCCAAGTAGGTAAACCTTAGGAATAAATTATTTAATGTTTTTTGGTGTTATGTGATTTGAAAGTGTGTGAAAAAGCAAAATAATGTGACTAAATTGATAAATTAAAAACCTTCTATTTATTTTATATTTGTCATTCTAAACAAGAAAGAAATAAAAATTAATTAATTATTTGTGAGATAGGTTAATTCTTTTGTTTTTAAATAGTACAGAGTCATTTTAGGCAAAATTTTATGTAAACAATATAGAATAAAGTCTATAGGATCAATGTTATCTATAGAGGAAAGATCTAGAAGAACATAGGCGAGTAGGTCAACTAAGTCATATAGACATGAATCAAGGTATAGAACTATGTAAATCTATTTGACTCATTTCATAACAGGGTTATAGTTTTATGACTATAAACTATGAAAAGCAGGACTATAAATGAAGAATACAAATGACTAATAAGGTATGAATAAACCTAATAATTTTTGAAGATGTTGAATTTCATATTTTTATGTTGTTTTAATTTATGATGATTTTATTTATTATGATAATAGATTTTAATGTGTTTATAAATTCTAAAAAAATTGTATTATAAAAATGGCCTAATAACAGAGTCAATTAGATCGACTGAGTTTACAAACCTGTGTGTTGAAAAAGACTTACTAACAGAGTCGACTAGGTCAACTGAGTCTACAAACCTATGGTTGAAAAAGAGAAATGAGTCAAGATGATCAATCTAGTTACCTATTTTTGTATAATACTTACATATATAAATATAAAGTCAATTGGAGTGACTGTGTGTTACAACTACACACAAAATGTTAGATTGTATCGACAGGTCTGATATAATATTATAGAAATAAAATTATATAATAGATGATAATAAATGAATGCATGAAATAAAACCTTCAAGGGTTAGATTCGTGTTAGGTTTACCAATATGTAGATAAGGAAAATTGAAACTGATCTACAAATCAATCCTAGCTCAAAGAATATAAATCACACTTACCCTTTTGCTTGTTGGTACATTTAGACAATAAAGGTCATGACCAAAATGGATCTATTAGACCTAACCAAGGGGTATCTTACCACAATAATATCACTAAAGAGGTTTCTAAAGCCTATAGTTAAGCAAAACCATACAATAACCCTATATAGGTCTTATGTTTTCTTATTCACAAAATAAACGATAACGTAAATTAAAATCTAACCTATTGGTCACCAAAGTTTGTGGCACAAAATGGGGGTAATAAACATAAAAGAAACATGCATAAAATAATTCTAATTAAGTCAATATAAATATAATCCTAATACATGGAGAAAAAAATAAAATCAAAATCCATTACTTATGCTACTTATATTTACTGAAATAGAGGATTACGAGTTAGAGATACTTACCTTGAAGACAAACCCATCGAGACTCAATCTCTCCCTTGGATAATGGTGTTTTTTAAGAGGTTATTATGGTTTGTAAGAATCATTAAGATAAACCGAAGAATCCAAGACTTTTACAAAAGACAAGATATTTCTCTAAGTGTTCAACCTAAGTAATTACTTCTCAAGTATAATGGTGAAAGATTATATTGTAAAGAAGCACAAATGAATGATTAACTCTATCTCTCTAAGAAATGGTGAAAAGGATGTGTATATATATCTAGATATAAACCTAAAACATATGAAAGTTTAGCTAATAGAGTCATCCCAATCGACCCTATATCTTTAATTAATAAAAGTAAGTTATGTCCTGAACTGGGTCAACCAAGGCTGACCTAGTCCCATAACATGCTAATATATTTTAAGTACATCCCAAGCCAATTTTTTTTGGTAAATCTCAAAAAACATTTTTATCTTAGGTAGGGGCCATTTAAGGTGATTAAATTCTTGAAGGAGTGTGTAAGGGTGGTCTCAAAGCTTAGGGAAGTGTATAATATAGGTTTGTGTTGGTTACAAGTGGTGGTATAAGGGAAAACAATCTTCAAAAACACTAATGATCTGCCTACCCCTTTCTCAATTCACCCCTTAAGGTGTGCACTCAAAGAGATTAAGACTCGATGGATTCCTGTAAGAAAGAAAACATCAACAATTGATAAAGTTTTGAAAATATTATGTGTATACACATATTGTGAAAATAAATAGCATAGAGCCAAATAGCAATGGCATATTCAAATGCCCTTGAATAGAATAAGCATATATATATATTCAATTTTAAACTAGGAAATGTATAAAGGAAAGTATGCATGAACATGTAATACAAATCTATGTGAGAGCCAATAAGTACATATGTTGAGTCTAAAGTAGTAATAGACAAAAAATATGAATAAGTGTAGCATGAACAATATCAAGGTATAAAAATGCTAAAACTATGATTTAAACTATATAAAGATGTAACCTGGTAATAAAAACTATGTATAGGGTACCCCAAATAGGAAATTATGTCAAATGAAGAAATCTTGGTATGTGTGTATGCCCCCAATGGAAATGTAAGAGCAAATCTAGATTATGTAGTGGATTTGAGTCCTGTAGTAATTTGTAAGCACTTAATAAGAGTAAGTGAAGCATGCATGTATGATAAATTGAATACACTAAGATATATAACATATGTAGTGTCTATAAAAGAAAAGAAATGTAAACATGGAAATACATACAATCTATAATTTTATGTTTTCTATGTAAATATTTGAATGTTTTTATGGTTTTGAAATATTATAATGTTTTTGTATTTTTTGGATATAAGCTATGTATGAGCAACATGCAAATGAAACTATATACAAGGAGCAAGAAATAATAAAATTATGTAAATAAGGGACAAATAATATTAACTAATGAGTCTCATAAGAGACTCACTATCAATGTGGCCTATGTAGAATATAGGAATGATAATCTCTCACATAGTGTGATTTTTATGTTGTAGTTGAATGGTGTTGTAGTATGAATCTAAGTATTATTCATCACAAAATTCATCATAATAACCTAGAATGCTAGTGTTAACTTCTATTTTATTTGGATGAACATTAGGAATTGCTTGATACTATAGAGTTGACCTTTATGAATTGTGTGTTATAATATTGATTGCAATTTTTCCCTTTGAAAATATTCTTATTATAGACATATGGTGAAGTGTAATATCTTTTGCTAGAGAGAATTTTTTGAGAATGTTTATTGTCTTAGCATGATTTTGAATTTGCAACTTAATTTCTTGACTTTTTTGTAAGATTTATTATGTATCTGGACTTGTTGCCTTGATAAAATGTATCTGTGAATGATTTTACTTGGGATGTTCAATAAATCTCAAACCTTGTTAACTAACATTATCAATTTATAGAATATGAGTAGTGATACCTTGGGCCTGCTTGCCCAAATCTTGTTCATGATAATCAAACTATTGTAGATATTTTTGACCAAAACCATATTGCTTTAAAAGTTGAGCCTCATTTTTTTTTTGTAGATTTGCATAATTTACTTGATTTACCTATGCTTTTTATACTATTTTTTGCTCTAATTAGAATTTTTGAACCTTTTTTTTATGAATTATGCTTTGGTAACCATTTTTGTACTATTTCTAAATTTGACCATTTTTGAATTTATAGATGTGCCATGGTATGTTGTTTAGATGAAGTGGAACTATGTGAGTCATTTGTATCAATTATCTATTATATTTTCCTTTTTAATACTAAACATGAATCGATGTGGTGCCCATGAATTCTATGATATGCAAAATAATATTTGGATCTCCTCACTGGGGGTAGAGAAGGTAGGTTGATCAATTTAGCTTTAATCATTTCCATTAGTATCTCACTTGAAATCTTATTAAACCCTTGTAATATTTTTGAATCACTTATAATAGATGAAATGTGTTTTAGTTTATGATATGGAAATGAAAGAGTGCTATGTACAACTTTGCTAGGTGTAGATATACATACATGATTTACACTAGCATATTCTAAAGACTGTGTACATGTAATATAATTTGCCAATAATGTGACTATTTCACTTAATAACTGATTTTTATTCTATAATTATAATATTAGCTTGTTCATACTGATAATTTTAACTCTTAGAATATCATGAGTGCAAACCCTAGTAGCTTTTGATTGAACACATAGGCACACACCATCTAGGGGAGATGTATGGATAGGTTGAGTATGGGAATTAGTAATAATAGTACTGGTTGCTTCATCTCTTTAAGGAGTGATAACATGGACCTGGTTAGAGAGGAAGTAGATGTCACCCTCTTAGAGATGAAGGGGAAAAGGAGATTCCTTCATGTGCATAAGATATGACATTGAAACTTGAAACATGGTTGTTAACCTATCTAATAGATCCTCTATGTACAGATTTATTTTTTAATTGAAGTCTGCATAAGAGAACAATAACATGATAGATATAGAATGAAATATGACATACATTTCAATATATATAAAACATCATGTATACATGTGTTTATGTCTTTTTGAGTTCATTTTGAATTAAAAGAAACAAACATGCAAATGAAAGTATTACACTTTGCATCAAAAAGTGATAAAATTATTTTGTCATTATAATAATGATTATATCAAATAAAAATTATAATATATATAGATCTACAATATGAGTGTAGGTTTTAGAAGGATGGAAACATAAACAGTAGGGTTATCTAGGGTTAGGGTTTGAGTAGAATTCAAAGTAAGTTAGGCACACCAAATGTTTTAACCTTTTAGGACTTAGTGAATGTAAATCCTATATTGTTAAAGAGATGAGTAAGTAAATTAGGGTAAAAATATGCAATAAATATTACCACTAATTTTTTACAAATTTAAAAAAATTTAACTTTCTAAAAATAGAAATAAATAATGACAATAAGAACTTAGATGGAAAATGACTGAGACATATGATATGGAGGATAAAAAATAAGTTAGAGGTTGGTATGAGTGTTAAAAATAATATCTAAGTGTCAAAACCCCTCCTAGACATCATCATCATAATTGGATAATAGCACCATGTGACATTAGTGTCCCTATTTTGGTGATGGTGTCCTCTGTGTAAGACTATTCTGACTTTTTTAGTGTATATGTGTCTAGATCTATAAGCCTTGTTCATGGATAGACAAGCTTTGAAACCCTATAGATGGCTTGTTTTGACTGATTTTATGAAAAAACCCTAATCTTCTATGTTGGTAGGGAATCCAATTAATACAATAAGAAAATTAAGTGTGTTAGTAGTGTAGACTAGACATCCACAAAAACCTATTGTGATGAAAGTTGCCTACATAATAGTACTCCAAATAAATATTAAGACCAATGTAGTTCTCCCCACCTCAGTGTTAGTACAAGTGCAAGTGAAGCTAGTATAATTGCAGACATAAGTGTTTTGAATGTGCTAGAGTTTGTAAATCTGAGTAATCTACGCTTAAGAATGTTGTAGATGGTAGTATGCAGAAGTAGGGTATAATAAAGATTGATAACCTTAATTGTGCACAACTTATTCCAAGTTTATATGTGTCATTTATATCTAATTTCCATCTAGTGGATAAAGGGCTAAAAGTCATGTATTTAAACTATTTTGGTGCTTGTGTGGGTGTTAAAAGAGGTATAGGCCAACTCTAAGAGGTATAAGATTTGAAAGGGAGGGAAAAGATAGTAACACAAATATTGGGACACTAGAGCCATATGGAACTACTAGCCCTATTATGGCACTAGTGTCTAGGTGGTAGAACCTAAGGCACGAGGGGCTATGATGCAAGAATAAGGGTTTGTGAGTACTTTAAGTATGACTAGGGATGCTTTTAAACCACACAAAGGCTAGATAAATGTGAAAATAGTGTTAATCATGGTCAGTGATGTCTTAGGTTTTTATTTATGTCAAAATATCATGTGGTACTAGTACATGAATGATAAATAAGTTGTGTTTGATATCTTGGAGAGATATGGCATATGTGCAGGTCTGTAAGGATGAAGAATAAGTTATGAGGAATATATAGATGTATTGGTGAAGTTATGGTGTGCCATTTGATCATTTGGAAAGATAAACATGCAGATTATAGATTAAGAGAAGCTAGATCATCATTGCACATCATGAAAATATGAGTGATCCAACAAGTTTGTGCATCTTGTGTAGGTATTCATAAAGTCAACATTGGTCAAAGGTTTTCATGGAGATTTTGTCTATAGTGCCAAGAAGGTACCCTAAATATTTGGACTCTTAAAATGTTTTATAGTTTAAGATATAAACCTTTAAAGTTTCTCTAGCAAACTATGATGGACTAAAGACCATCAAGCTAAACTACATTAAAGTCTAGGGTTAAATAGTCAAGACAGATCTAAGGTGAGCATTCAAAATATCCAATGGTGTGTGTGAAGTCAAAATGTCAAAGGTTCATAAGATTACATGCACTGAAAACATATGTCTTAATCTCAATGATTTTTAAAAATATCAAAGGCATGCAAGTTTTCATACATATTGAGATTGACATAGCACATTGAGTCAAATAATCAATATGCATAGAAGGCATGTAGAGCTTCCAAGTGGCATGATTATGGAAGTAAAGATATAAGATTAATGGTTAGAAATTGTAGGTTAAATTTAGGATACTTCTAAGGAGATAGATAGTGCATATTTGTTTAAATTTTCTAGGGAGCATGCGATGATGATAAAGTGTTTGATGTTTTGTATTTACACAGTGACCGCTGGAATTTAAATATTTAAATTTCTGAAAGAAAACTAGTGAGGGATTTTTGATCTATATATTTAGTTTATGGAATAATTTTCTAATGTAATAAAAAGAAAAGTTGAAGAGGAATTCAAGCCACATCCAATAAATTTTATTACAAGATATGCATGTTTGTAAAGTTGTAGCTATTGAGCTTCAAGGTTGATTGTTTGTTTGGTCATGGTGCTACTATGTATATGACTATTCTTTGAGTAAATTGTGTTTTAGTATAAGAGTGTTTTAGTGAGATTAATAACCTAAAGATGTCTTAGAGGTCATAAAGAGTGTATCCATATATTTAAAATTATTCTTTTGTTCTTAATTTACTTGATGAAGTGCTAAAGGGGTAATAGGTCTCCATGAGACCTATAAGGGCTACGAAGGCCTAATTTAAAGGCATAACTACTTAAATGTGACCCAAGGATGCTATAGCTGACCTGTGAGGATGGTATTAATCTATGTGTTATCATGATAGAATTAGTAATGGTTAAGGCAAGTTTTATGGATGACCTAGATGTTGATATTCATGAATACTCTATAAAGAGTGAAGGCTAATGTAATGGTTTCTATACTTGTATGTGTATGTATTAAGAGAGTATAAGATAAATATAAAGGAAAGAGATTAGAGGGAGTGTGCTTAGTGGATGGAATGAAGTATATAAAATATTTAGGATGAGTTAAGAAGCCTAAAGTGATCAAAAAGGGGTGTTTGGATGCATTTCTTGTATGAACAAGTTTGAGTGTGTGTGTTGAGTTTAAAGAAAGGTGTTATAAATTGTTTTTCCAATCAAATTGAAATTTAATTAGACTTATGGAGCTGTTGATTTCATAAGGTGTTTTGTGAGTACTCAACATATAGAATAAGTGGGTTCTTGTTCATACTTAGGGGTGGGTGCTCCTTGTGAAGTGGGTGCTTCACTAAAAGGTCTCATGTTTGTGATCATCTTATAGGACAAGTAGTCCATGTATTTGAAGACTTGAGAGTGGGTTTTATTCCCCAAGAGTGTTTCCCATGTAGATCTTATGTTATGTGTGTGATCTTACATCATCTTTATTATTCATTTTTATGAACAACTTGTATACTTTATGAATGCTTATGGTCATTAATTAAGAGTTTGAAAGGATCAAAATTAAATTTTAAAAAATCTTGCATCACTGATTCACCCCACACTCTCAATGATTATACCTCTAATAATTGGTATTAGAACAGGACCTTCATTGCAAGTTTAACCACTTGAAGGTGATCTAAGGTATAATATGGCATGCCAACATAACTAAGGTTTCTCTACAAAGCAAGCACCATTGTTTAATGGGTCAAATTATGATTTTTGGAGTACAAAGATGAGGACATACATCATGTCTCTAGGGTTTGATACTTAGCAATCTATCATAGATTATTATACTACACCATCTACTCCTCCAACTAGTGATGCTGACAAGAAGTTGAGTGATAATAATTATCAATATATATGAATGCTATCATTTGTGGCATATCTAAAGCTAAGTTCACCAAAGTGATCCATTTCAAGTTTTCTAAGGAAACTTGGGAAAAATTATAGACTATCTATGAAGGAGACTCATAGGTAAAACTGGCTAAATCACAAACCTACCAAAGGCAATTTGAAGGTCTTAAAATAAAGGAAGAATATACTATGGCATCTTATATTATAAGGGTTGATGAGGTAGTAAACATGATCAAAGGTCTTGTAGAGGTGATTCATGAAGATACTATAGTACAAAAGGTTTTGAGGACTCTTACACTCAAGTTTGATTTAAAAGTTTTTACTATAGAAGAAAGTCATGATCTCACTCAATTGAAGATTAATGAAGTGCATGGCATAATTTATACCTAAGAGATGAGAGTTGATAAGGACAAACCTCCTAAGAAGTAAGCAACCTTCAAGGTGATCAAGGAGACAAAAGCTAAGAAGATCAAGTTAAGTCTAGAAGACTTTAATCTTAATGAAGATCAACTTGAAGCCATGATTGCAAGAAGATTGAATGTAAGATCAGGTAAGTATGAAGGGAAACTTCCTTTTAAATGTTTTTCATGTGGTAAAGTTGGTCGTTTTGTAGCTAAATATTCAAAAAAAATTGAACCTAGAGAATCTTATAAGGAATATCATGAGAATGAACATAAAAAATTTGAGGGTCCTGCAAGTAAAGAAAGTTATTCAGTAAGAAAAATGGAAATAAGGAATCATACAAAGGTATTAAGAGACTTTGCCATGAAGAAGATAGTAACTCATATGCAGAAGAAGAAGTAAACACATATGATAGTGATGATTCTTTTCATAATGAGGACAATGAGACATTGTTCGTGTCTTTTAGCGATAATTAAGGTGAATGTTATTTAAGTAGATATTTCTTTGTTATAGATATATTAAAGGAATAATATGAGAAATTCACTCTTGAAGATAAATTTTTACATATTGTGGAATAAATGAAGATACTACAAAGAAAGAATAGAAAATAAGATTTCTTGATCAAATCCTGCGAGGAGAAAATTGGAATTTTTGAAGGAAGGTTGAGTAATGAAGTCAAGGAGCATTATGAGATCACACAACATCTTGAAACTCAGGTGTGTACTCTTAATGAAGAAGTAAATATTAAGGATAAAGAGTGTATCATGTATCAATTAGAGATAGAGTCTTTGCAGATGAAACTAAACAATGCTATGAGCAAAGATACAATTGATTAGTTAGATACTAAGGATGAATTAATGAATTATCTTGAATATTTTAAGATTGAAAAGAAAAAGAACAAGAATATGATGCCACAAATCAAGGACTATGAAGAGAAATTCAATGTGTTTGAAGCAAGAATGAATGATGACACCAAAAAAACATGAAGATACTGTTAAACATCTCAATAGTCAATTAGAAACTATATTTACAAGCCTAAAAGATAATGAATATGAGTGCTTAAGGTATGTTATTAAAATTGAATCATTAAAATCTGAGTTAGACAAGACATATTTTAATGTGAAGTCATTTGTGAAGTATGAAACGAGCTCAAATGATCTTGACAATATTCTAAGTAGTCAAAATCATGTTAGTGATAGATCTGGTCTTAGATACAAAGAAGAACAAAAGCATGAAATTAAATATAAGATAAAGGATTTGAATATCAATCATCAGTCAAGGAATGAAGGTATTGATATAATGAAAACAAATCAGATTAGACAACCAAATGCTATGAGGTATACAAATTTTAATGGTCATTGTTACTCTTACAATTAGTTTGGTCATAAGTCAAAAGATTGTAAAATATCCTCAAGGAATGAATTTTCATGGAACTATGAGAAATATAATGGAAAGCATGAATAACATCATCACTCAAGCTAGTCAATAGGTTCACAAGGAAATAATGACATTTTTTGCTATAAGTGTCAAGGATTTGGTCATATTGCAAAGTTTTGTAATATCTTCATCAGGGGACCAAATGATCAGGTAAAAAATCATGAAAATTTAAGGAATCATCTTATATCTCAATCAAAAGGTATGTAAAATTTGAGAAACCTAATTTATTTCAAATGTCATGAAATAGGTCACATAGCAAGGTTCTATAAGAATACTTCAAAAATTATCAATCTTGTCACAAAGAGAAGGAGTCATAGCGAATGGAGGCCTAAGCAGGTAAATAAAAAATAGGCTCAAAGTGGATTATTTGCCATGATATAATAGGGAACAAGTTCAAGTATCAAGGAACAAGCCTTATCTACCAAATGAACAAGGAAATAAAGTAGGATATTGAGATAAAATAATAGAAAAAGGTTGAGAACTAATTCAAAGTCAATTTAAAGATGAGGAAGGACTGTAAATAAAGTAAGAGTATGGAGATATGGGTGTCTAATAAGTTTTGGGATCTTTAGTCCCTCTATGACAAGTAGGGTTTCTCTACCTATGATTCTTAGGAGACATATTTCATGTGCGGAATCAAGTGTGTATACTCTAATAATGATCAAAATGTCAATCAATACAAATGTATGTTCTCTTTAATTTGATAATATTCAAGATGTGTTTGGATAAGTGGAAAATAACTCAGTTAGCTTGAGTGACTTGAATAAAATGGAGCATGATGTTATGGGGATATTTCTAAGCTTTGTGAGCAATTTATTAGGTATAAGGATCAAAGAAGTCTAAATTGAAATCAATGAATGTCAAAGGTGGATAAATTGATTCATATGCTATAAAGTATGTAAGTATCCTAAGAATCTTAAATATTATTTGAATGCATATATGATCTTGAGGAATTATTGTTGGCATGTTGATGAAGAGACCCTTTGTCATTAATGTCAAAGGGGGAGAAAGATTAGAATGAAGAAGTTTTTGTAAGAAGTCATTCTAAGGTTGTTTTACCATCAATGACAAAGGGGGAGATTATTAAGCATGGTCATTGATGTCTTAGGTTATCACTGATGTCAAAGAGAGCATATGGTACTAGTATATGAATGAAAAATAAGTTGTGTTTGATAGCTTGGAGAGATATGGCACATGTACAGGTCTGTAAGGAGAAAGAATAAGTTGTAAGGCATCCATATATGTCTTGGTGAAGTTCTAGTATGCCATTTGATCATTTGGAAAGAGAAACATGCATATTATAGCTTAAGAGAAGATAGACTATTAATTCATGTCATGAAGATATGAGTGATCCAACAAGTTTGTGCATTTTAGGTAAATATTCAAAAATTTAACATTGGTCAAAGGTTTTCATGGAGACGTTGTCTATAATTCCAAGAAAGTACCCTAAAGATTTAGACTCTTGAAGTGTTTTATAGTTCAAGATATAAACCTTCAAAGTTTCTCTAGCATACTGTGATGGACTAGATACCTTCAAGTTTAACTACGTTGAATTTTGGGGTCAAATAATCAAGATAGATCTATGGTGAGCATTAAAAATGTCCACTGGTGCACATAAATTAAAAATGTGAAAGGCTCCTAAGATTTCACATAATAGTAACATGTGTCTCAATCTCAATGATTTGATAGAAGATCAATAACATGTGAGTGTTCATACAGATATAGATTGATGAAGTGCAGTGAGTCAAATAGTCAATATGCGTAGAAGGCATGCAGAGATACCAAGTGGCATGATCATGGAAGCAAAGGTCTAAGATCAACGGTAAGAGAATATAGGTTAAAGTTAGGAGACTTATAAAGAGATCGATAGTGTGTATTTGTTAAAAGTTTCTAAGGAGTATAAGATGATGACAAAGTGTCTAATATTTTATATTTACACATTGACTGTTGGAATATATATATTCAAATTTGTGACAGAAAACTAGTGAGAGGTTTTTCATCTATATCTTGAGCATATGCCAAAATTTTCTAAGGGAGTTAAAAGAAAAGTTGAAGAGGACTTCAAGGCACATCCAAAAAAGTTTATTAGAAGATATGAATGTTTGTAAAGTTGTAGATATTGATATTCAACTTTGACTATTCGTTCATTCATGGTGCTACTGTGTACAAGAATACTATTTAAGTAAATTTTACTTTAGTAGAAGAGTGTTTTGGTAGGAGTAATCACTTGAAGATGTCTTATAGATCATATGGAGTGGACCCATGTATTTAAAAGTATTATTTTTCTCATAATTTTCTTGAAGAAGTGCTAAAGGGGAAATAGGTCTCCATGAAACCTATAAGGTCTACTACGACCTAATTGAAAGTAATAGATGCTTAAATGTGACCCATGGATGTTATGGCTGACTTGTGAGGATGGTGTTGAGCTATGTCTTAGCATGATAGAAGTATTAAGAGTTAAGGCAAGTTTTATGGCCAATATATATGCTGATATTCATGAAGACTTTATAAAGAGTGAAGGTTAAGGTAATGGTTTCTAGACTTGTATATGGATGTGTTGAGAGAGCAGAAGATAGAGACAAAGGAAAGAGAGTAAAGGGAGTGTGCTCAGTGTATGGACTAAAGTATATGTCAGATTGAGGATGAGTGAAGAAGCTTAGAGTGATCCAAAATGGGTGTTTTGATGCATTACTTGTATGAACAAGTTTGAGTGTGTGTGTTGAGTTGAAAGAGAGGTGTTATACATTGTTTTGCCAATCAGATTGAAATGCAATTAGATTTTTAGAATTTTTGATTTCATAAGGTGTTGTGTGGGTTCTCAACATCTAGAACAAGTGGGTTCTTTTTCATACTTAGGGTGGGTTCTATTTGTGAAATGGGTTCTTCAATAAAAGGTCTCATGTTTGTGATCATCTTATAGGACAAGTAGTCCATGTGTTTGCAGACTTGAGAGTGGGTTTTATTCCCCAAAAGGGTTTCTTGCATAGATCTTGTGTTATGTGTGTGATCTTGCATCATATTTATTCTTAATTATTATGAACAACTTGTATGCTTTATAAATTCTTGTGGTCATTTATTAAGAGTTTGAAGGGATTACAATTAAAGTTTGAAATATCTTGCATCACTGATTTAACCTCCCCACCTCTATGATTTTACCTCTAACAAATATTCCATGGGATAGGTATAGGGATAAGTTAAGGATAAGTGGTCTCAATTATCACTCTTAGCACGTAAGTGTCATTTTTAGGTGATTACACTTGATAGTCTATTGTCCTATTTGGAGGGCAAGGAATAGGCCTAGGACTCTAATCAAAATGTGGGAATGATCCTCCTTGACATTGAAAAGGCATATGATAGAATTTAGTGTCCATTTATAGACATTGTATTAAATGCTTTTGGTTTGCAAGATAAGTTTTGTAGAATGGTTAGTGTATTGTTCAAAGATGCTTGAATAATGATTAAAGTTAATGGAACCCTTGTGAAGCCTATAAATTTGGAATGCTCTATTAGGCAAGGGTTCCCTCTATCCCCTTTGTTATTTATTATTGATGTTGATTCTATTCATTACCAAGGGAAGCCTCCTTAGGTCCCCCAGTTAGAGATATTTCACTTCCTACCAAGTTTAAGATCTTGGATTTTTTGTATGCATATGATACTATTCTCTTACCTATACTAGAAAAATAATTTTTTCACTAGATCTTTTCTAGGCATGATGTGTATTATTCTTCTTCGGGATATAGAAAAGCTTACCATAAGTCTAATATTATTGGTTGGCATGAAAACCCTCTTGATTGACTCCTTAAATTTGGGTGAACTTGGAAAGGGCCCAATTAATTGATCAAATATTTTAGAACCCCCTTCTCTTTATCTCTTTATTTTAAATAAATGTGGGACTAGGTGTATGTGAATATAAATAATAAAGTTTGAAAATGGAGTGTTCACTTGTTATCCCTGTTGGGAAGAATACAAGTTTTTTAGAAAATCCTCTCTTCATACAATATTTATTACTCTTCCTAGTGGTTGTTTTTGACTCTTCAAGTCACCCCTATCCACATGAAGCTCATTGGACCCTATATAATGCTTTCACACTTGCATCATGTCAAATATATCATGAGTAAGCTTGTAGGTAGATGTTCCCTGTGAGTGCCCAAAGTCAGCAATTGATGCAAATATGCACATTAACAAAGTATCTATGCCCACCTATGATATATACTTGTTATGAAACCCACACAAATATTTATGAACCTTCATGGAAAACATAGGACTATAGGCATGTTCAGTTTATGTGTGTAAGGTTATAGGACATCACATAGTGTGCAAAATAAAGTGCATAGAGCATAGGCTCTAGTTGTGTGTGCACACATGGGATCCTCATTCTTCCTATGTGATCTTATTCATAGTAATTATAATGTTCAAATGATGAGGTACCTCACCTAATCACATAACACTATGCCCATGACTTCATAATTCACAGGCCAAAACCTAAGTCATGTAGGAAAAATACAAAATAAGCATGCACTTAGCTGATTAAGGGAACATAGGTATTTAGATTACCAAATATAAATATCCATAAATAGTGCACAAAGGTCAAATAAACTATAGGAATTATAAAAGGCATGCACTCTCCTTATATAGCTTTATGTGTACATCTTGCATAAACTTAGAAAAGTATGAGTGCCTATGGTTTAGTACACATATAAATCTTGAGAGAGGCATGCATGAAACTCTTCTACACACATATAGATGACATGACAAAATCTATAGAAATACTATGTGGCTTCCATGTCAACAAAGAGATTTAGGGGCTAGTTGGTGGTGAAAAGAAGCAAATTTGGTAGTGGGATCGATTGGATGTGAAAAGGGTCTGATTTAAATTAGAATTAAAAGCAAAGTTAGTGGGAAAGTGAATAAGACATGAACACACATATCCTCTAAATATAGAAGCATACTTATGACCTTGATGCACATGTAGATCATCTGAAAATCTAAGAACAACCTTCCAACTACTTTTATGATTAAATTGTCAACCTAAATTGAATGATCATGGTTCACATAAGCTATTGTATGGGAGTATGGGTCCCTAGAGTTTTGAGAAATAACTTTTAAATTAAAATCTGCTATCTACCATCTCAAGTGGTGAATTAATTATGTAGGATCTTGCCAAGCTCTATATAAACCCTAATTTTCATTGTGAAAAGGAACCCTCTCCTTGGTATAATAAAGATCCACCCATTCAAGTTTTAATATCTTAGGCTTTGAAATTAATAATAAAATAACTACCTTTATTCACAATCTTCATTCTATGTGTATTAATGGTTGTTGATCTTTGTCTATGGATGTCTGTACCTATCATTTTTGTCCTCCCTTCACCCCTCTAAATAGAATTAGAATAATTTGTAAGTCGCATGTTATTTATAAATGGGTCTACATAGACATTATTTATGGACCATTTTTCATCCCTCTTAACATTATTTTGTGTTCCCATACCTCTATGCAAAACACTTATGAAATTGGTGTTTGGTTTGAGGACTATGTGCATTTGGTTCCTTAGATTCATTATGTTGTTAAGTAAGTGAAGTTCTCACTCTATTATTGGTGTATCATCATTTTACATTTCATTAAATATCTTACCTTATATCAACCTTTTCCATTATCAATATTAGGTTTAGAATTAGCCATATATTTCCTTTTTGCTCTTTGTAAGTCTGTGTATTGGTCTTAAACTAGGTGAACTTAGATTAGAAGGAAGTTAGCCTTCTCTAGAGGTTTGTGCCAAGGAGCACAAGAGTCCCATGCCTTGGGGTATGATCCCTTATTATATCAAAGCATTGAATTAGTCTTGAGAACTAAGGTCTAAGGTTATTAACATGGAAGTGCTTCATGATTACATGCATGAGAGTCATTCTAATTATGATTGCAAGCTTCAGGTGATAACATTTTTTGGAATTCCTGATGGGATCACTTCAAATATTTAACTAAGGATTGGTGTTATTCTTTATCAATAGTGTTGAATACACTCTATAGAGCCCTTGATGAGCCCAAGTATCTATGGTTTACAATGATCATTTCTTCATCTATATGTCAATACAAACAAGATCATATTCAAGAGGTGTTAATTTTAATTTTATTAAATTATCTGTACCTACTAGATGAAGAAGAGTTAAAGCATATTATCCCATGTCATGAGAATTAGTGATTCAAGACAATCTTCCCTTAGATCTCAATCTACTCCCCATTTGGCAGATTCCCTACACCTAGAGGAAGATTATACCCTATCCCATTCATGGTTGCTCTTCAAAATTATCCCTTTTTTCTCTTTATTAGAGGTAGCCCATTAGACCCCCCCTATATAATGATATTCTCATAGATTCTCTTAAGAGCATCCCCTAATTTACTAGAAATAAATTTATTAACCCTATAGAGCACATAAAAGATGTTGTAAATAGTTGATCCATCCATAATGTAATTGAATATAACATTATAATGCAAATCCTTACCTCATATTTTAAAGGAGTGCTTCAGTGGTACTAAGGTTTTTAGCCTAATGCTATTTGATATTGGGATAAGCTGGGTGCAAAACTATATAGATAGTTTGAAGAGAAGAGTGACCATTTGTCATTAATGGAGAAACTCACTTCCATTAAAATAGATCTACATGAGTAATTGGTCGACTTCAACTTTAGATTTTACAAGAGTTGGGATCATATTCCACCATTGGTAAAACGTTCTCCTAAAACTACATTTTAATATTTTTAAAGAGAAATAAATAATGATGTGTCCATAATGATTCAATCCATGGGAAGCATAGTATTTCTCAATGCATACGAGGTTATTATGTGCGCAGAGAATTATTTTATCCAAGCAGGTAAAATTGCACCTAGAGACCCCATGCCTTTGTACCTTAAGCCGAAAATTACAATTCAACCTATTTTCCCTCTTTTATGACTCTAATACCCATTCTTATTTTAATTATCCCACCAATTCCATCGACTACACCTCTAAGTGAGATACATGAAGTTAAATCATTCTTACATATATTTGGAAATGAGCTAGTAACACTCAAAAGGTAGCAAACACAACACTCCATGCCTTGTCAACCCTTTAATGATCAATATTAGTAAAAAATTCCTCCATATCAAGGTGGAGTGCAATCTCAAAACTAGATCTCATATTATAGACCACCTTATGCATAAAATTCTAACACTTCTAGCATTTATAGAGCCTTTGTGCCCATGCAAAACAACATGGTACAAGATTATGAATGGTGATTTCCATATGATCAGCCACATATTCAAATTGAGTTATTAATAAAGTACCTACAATGTAAAATGCATCACCACCTCAAGGACAATCAAATATTTTAACTTTGTAAAGGGAGGGATTGCAAGTGTAAGCATAGAAGTAAGGTAAATCTACTCTCATAAATTGGCAAGAGGATGAATTAAATTATGTGAATCAAAATGAAATATTGAGTGAGGGGAGTAAATTAATCACTTATAACATAATATTCAAAATAAGGGAAATAGGGGGAGAGTTATCTTCTTTTATGCCCTCAACTTCTGTGCCTAGGTTCTATACATAGACATGAAGGATGAGCACCTATAGGGAAATTCTAAATGTGCATGAAGATAATTACATATAAATAAATTTAACCTTATATTAATCCACAAAAGTGAGAGGAGGTGTCTATTCAAAAATTTTAGGCAAAAAGAGCTAAATCCCCTTTAACATAATTGAGAAAATAAAGAAAAATAACATAAATATGGTGATGTGGGATGCTCTTACTATTCTTTCTCAAATGAATTCACTATAGGACACCCCAAGGAATTTATAATTGCATGATCCATCATATAATTTTCCCATTTATTATACAAGTCTATGTCAACCAAAGGATGAAGAAGTGTGTAAAAATAACAAACCACACCCATTCTACATTTATTTGACTATTGGCAACCATATCCTATATAATTGTATGATAGACTCAGGGGTGAGCATCTCAATGACACTAAATAATATCATAGACATGATAGGTATAACATATTTACCCATCTTTAAATTCATGTAATTGGATGGCATGTTGGTTAAAACTGTGGTGGTAATCAAAGGCCCGAGCCTCACTTTGCATGCATAAACACATGATATTTTCAAACTTTTATCAATTGTTGATGTTATTTATCTTGTAAAAACCTGTTGAGTCTTAATATCTATGAGTGCATGCCTTAAGGGGTGCACTGAGAAAGGGATGGGAAAACCATTGGTGTTTCATAAGATTATTGTCCCTTTTTCCACTTGTTATCTACACACTTGTTTCTTAAAAACCATTTCCTTAAGATAGTTCTTCTCTATTGCACACTCCTTAGTAATTTCATATATTTTTTCCCCCTTTTCCTAACCTTAATCCCCTTTCAAATGTTCACTCTAATAGGTCAGCTGGGTTGGCCCTATACTATTTTTGGTAAAACTCATTTAGGATCTAGGTCAGCTCTTGGCTGACCTAGCTTATGACCTAGTGAAATTTTGTCCATAATTGTACTAGGTTAACTGGGTTGACCTTATCGATCAAAAAATTATAATGGATTAAGGTTAAATATGCCTATATATACAAGATAATTTCATCATTATTTAGATAAGACAAGAATAAGTAATATCTATTACACATATACTTATCCACCATTCTACTTGAGGAGAAAACTTAGGGTTTTATACTTTATTTGGAGATATAGATCTTGTCTTATGGAGAAGTCCTTAAAATGAATTGATAGGTTGTGTAACCTATATATGATTTATACTTATCATCCTTACATACCAAAACAACCTCTTATGAATCACCTTGGCCAAGGGAGAGATTGAGTCTTAGTGGGTTCATCTTCAAAGGTAAGTATTCCTAACTTTGTTCCTCATTTATAAGATTAGATAGATATGCATTTGTACTTATCTTTCATTCATTAGGATTTCATATACACTGACATGAGTATATGTCTCATATTCATGTTTACTTTTATTGTTTCTTACCCCCATTTTATGCCACAAGCTTTGGCGAGCACTAAATTATACTTGTTATTAGTTTAGTGAGATATAAAAACATAGGACCTAGCTAGGATTATTACATGATTGTTCTTGACTGAAGGATTTGGAACCCTCTCTAGTATGGTTTATTATAATAAGAGATCCCCTAATTGGATCTAGTGGATCCCCATATTGTTCATGTTCTTGATTATCTAATATATGCCCAATCAGAAGTGTAAGTATGATCTATCTTATTCAAGTAAGGATTGATTTATAGACGTGATACATTTTTGATTGCATAAATTCTAGTGAACCTGATGTGAATCTGATTTTTGTAGGTTTTATCTCATGTTTTTCAATAATTTATCATTTTATTTATTACTTTTCTATATTTTTGATACTGGGTCAACAGTGTTGGTATAGTTTTTAACTTCTATTCATAGGTTTAATACATAGTCACATCAATATGACTATATTATATTTGCATAGGTTTTTTTTATTATCATGTATAGGTTACTAGGTTGACACATTACACTTTTAGACTTCTAGAAAGGCTACTAGGTCAACCCTATTAACACAATACACTTTCAAACTTCCAAAAAACATACTAGATTGACACTATCATCATAGTATTATTTATAGGTTTCAACAAATAGGGAATTATAGAATTAGGTAAACCCAATTGACATATTTGAAAGAATTTGTAAGTAAAAATCAAGGAACTTTAACATTAATCTCACTTTCCTCTGCATCCTCAAACCCACCAAGGTTTCTTTCTCTTTTTATTTATCATTTTTGTTATTTATTATAGTTATATTTTTCATAGTTTGTAGTCTTTAAAATTTCCCCTTTACAACAAACTACGTCCATTATGTCATCCTAGTTATATATTTTGTATTTTCTCTAGAATACTAAGTTGACACTATCAACATAGTTATTTAAGAAACCCTTGCTTCAACAGTATAGTAATGACATTGTTGACTCTATTTTGTAATCTTTGTATACACTATCATCTAAATTGACACTATAATATGTTTCAAAGTTGGAATTAACACATACATGCTAGTAATTAGCTCACACTTTCAATTTTTGTTGTTTGCATGCTTAGAATAAATCTCATAGTCTAATTAGGTGGTTTTCCAATATAGCATTTAGTTACACTATTTTCAATTTTCTTGCACACACTACCAAATCACATAATCTTAAAAATGCATTTAAACATTTATCTACCCAAGGCCTACCTACTTAGATTTCATCACCAAGGGGGAAGCCAACTTGGTTTTTTGGGCAAGTATAAATACATGGTTAATGGTATATATTGTTAAAGCACCTGGCATCCTTATTCTTGTGGTGTGTGAAGTGAGGGGGTAGGTCCTAATACCAAGCTAGTACCATTGCCAACACAAATCCCTTTCTGCCTAAACATCCTGAAACCATCTAGAGATTAATTTTTAGTTCCTTGCTTACATCCAACATCTTATCAGACTTAAAAAAATCATACTCTAATAATCTAACAACATTTAGGATGACCACTTAATTATTATTTACTTTCCAAGTTGATTGCTTGCTCTTTCTTTAATTGTATTTTTTATTACAAAAGCTTGCATTAGCTAGCATTTGTGCAAGATTTTATGCTATGTGCCTCAATTGGATCATCCTCATTCATCCATTGATTACGTGTTTCTTTTCATTTCTTGATTTCAAAAGTATTTACAAAAAAATTCTTATTTGAGTACATAGTCATTCTACTTGACATAGTCTCTTATAAACTATCTATTTTCCCTACCTACAGCACTAGGTCGACCCTATCAACATAATACTCTTTTTTACTTCCCAAGACATAGAACTAGGTTTACCCTGTCGACTCTATATCTTTTTTTACTCATTTATTTCCTAGGTTACATAACTAGGTCAACTCTATCAACTATGTATTTATGTTTTCCAAAATTTTCGACCCTATTTTCTATATTAGGTTGACCAAGTCGACTTTGTACTCTTACTTGTCTCTTCCTATTTCCTTGACTTTACATCTCTTTTTTCCTTATTTATCCATTATCCTTCATCATGAACTTCTTATTTGAAGACAAAACTAATTTAAATTTAATGGATATGATGAGTTTTACCAACCCTCATAGGGTCTCCCATAAGTATATTAGGGCTCTTCTCCTAGATGAGAGTAATGTTCATATAGCCACTCACATATTGAATTATGGGACCCCTCCTCATTCCTCTTTACTTCATATTCCTCTCTTGTCACTTGAATATACACTTGAATTAGAGTATACCCCTAAAATTCTCTTCTTTATCTCTAAATTTCCTCAGCATCAAGGAAAATATCCTTATACCATTTACCATCTCATGATTAGTGGTCAAGTTGAAGAGTCTCATTCACCTTCTCCCATATTATCACATGGATTCAGGGATAATAATTTTTTTATTCTTAACCTCTTCCCTCTATTTTGACCCTTTTTCATGCCATGACTTCTTATTATTTGACTTATTCTACCTCTATGCCTAGTATCTCCACTAACAGGGTAGGTTATACATCTAGTGGGCCTCTTTCAAGACCCACTCTCCTCAAATATTCCACTACTACATCATTTTATGCCCATGGAAATCATTGTTCGAGTGCCTCTTCTTCTCATCCCTTCACGAGTTAATCACTTACCACACAAGCAAATTATGCCACTAGTGCCTCACATTCTAACATCTCTTCTCAAGCTCCTACTAGCACCCATTGTGGTACCCAAGCCACTACTTCCAATTCTAATGCTTCAAATAATGATAACAATGTAACTCAAGCCCATCAACTCTTATTACAAATGCTTAATTAAATGAATAATTTTCAAGATTATAATACAAATCAAATGATGCAAATGTGAAACAACCTTATCCATCTTCAAACCCACCCTTAACAGATGCCATGAGGCATGATTAATCAAAATGTTCCCCGACTTCCTCTTTGGGATGCCCATGGTAATCTCATCCCTCAACCTCCTCTTGTCAACAAAATAATCAAGCATATTAAAAATGAGCCTCTTACATCTCAAATTGCTAATATTGATATAGGAGGTATCACCCCTACCATTTATTATAAAGGCTCAAATGACCCTACTCTTCACTTTAAAACATTTGGAAATCTATATAAAGACTGGGTCAAATTAAACACCTTTGCCACTACCAAGCTATTAGCCAAAAATCTCATGGGTGATGTTTTAGACTGGTATAACCAACATAAAACTCATTCTATTACTAGTTTGGAATATTTAGTAATTGATCTGATCCAAGAGTTCCAAACTAGTGATCTTCTTGAAAATACCTTGGCCCATTTTATCAATTGTTAGTAACTTGAAAATGAAATAGCCCAAGCTTTTATTAAAAGGTGGAAAACATTATCTAAAAAATATGAACATAACATGGTCTATGATAACCTTTTCTATCTCTTTACCAATGCTCTTTTTCCTAAGTTATAATGTTGAGTCTGAATTGAGTCTGAACTCTCTCTCCACATACTTTGGAGTAGGCTATTGACCAAGCCAAATGTCAAGATTTCCTTATGCATCAATTTGAGCCATCCCAACCTTCCATGGGTACTCTTATATCACTTAAGAATAAGAATCATCATGTTACCAATGATGATGTGATAGACTATTATGACACCATTCACATTATTCAAGTTATTGTTCCAAACCAATCTTTGGAACCATCTCCCCCTTCTTAACAATATGCTAATCCTCATTTATCTTCACCTGATAACATCAATGTCTACAAACCTTTATCCTCAACTAAATTACCAAAACATCTACCTAGGTCTCTTCCACAAGAACTTTATCTCACTCATCCTATGAAATCTTGGTATGATCCCAATAAATTTTGTTGGTTTCATGCTAGTTGGGGTAAATCTCATGAAACCTATAGGAAACTTTGTAATTTGGCTATGCATTTTCTTCTTGGTCCCAATTTTTACCATGATTCTATCATTAAAAAATGCCAACAAGCATATAACATTGATTTCAAATCCCATGAAATAAATACTAAATCTCAAGCTTTAAATCAAGCTAATGCTCATTTGGCATCTATAAAGATACTCTACCAAATTACCAAGATAACCAAAATATTTCCACCCATTCTACCAATAATGTATATATTCTTATTGACCCAAATCCATATGATAATGTGGTCAATATGACTAATATGCGAAGGGTGGTTGCTTTCATTAATCCTCAACCCATATACACACCTCCATTGTCTCGCACATTTCATATTATCCAAGATTATTATTAAACTCAATTAAATAATTTGGAGCAAGATGACCTTATAAATTTTGATGAACCAACTCTAAATCCTCCCTTGGATAACACTTCCATTCTATTTCTACCATCCTTCCATCTTCTTTACCTATCACCAATGACACTCAGGATTTTATCAACACTTCTAGTAATTCTCAAAACCAATCTACATCAACTAATCCATATTCTTAACAAAATTTACAACCTTGTTCTAAACCTTCTACCTCTTATCAAAATAAATTCTAATGTACTTCAGATCTTCCTCCTGAAGACCCCCTTCAACACTATGCACCTCTTTCCAATAATATTTGGATGGGTTATGATGAGTGGGATCCTATCATGAAACTCACTAATACCCCATCCCAAATCCCGTTTATTGAGCTTATGGGGACCTCTCTGTGGGATCATAATCATCTTATGAAACTTTTCTTTGAAATGAACATCCCCCATCCTCCCCTAATAGGATGTAAGAAACCTTATGTGGATCTAAAGATAGCATATGCAACAATATGAAGATATGTCCATACATGTTGATGAAAAAGTGGACACTTTTCTTTCCCTCAAGTTTCCCATCACTTCTATGATTCATGATGAGATTATACTTTATTTGGATGATACTCCTCTATTCATTAGTTCCCAAATTAGTGATATCTAAGGTGTTCTTTGATTGATGAGGGTTCCAACACTTGTGTTTCCTCTATTGATTTTATCAAAACCCTTGAATATTCTAAATACAATCTCAAATCCACATGAAACACATGTTAAGGCTATGATAAAAGTTAAATATCTCCTTTAGGTTGTGTGTTGATCCCCATTACCATCCCACTTATCACTATTCATGTGAAGATGATGATATTTAACTTTCCTTTATCTTACAACATTCTACTTGGTAGGTCATGGACTCATCGTATGAGAGAAATTACTTCTTCCACTTGCCAATGAATTAAATTCCCTCACAATAGATCCATCTATAGGATTCAAAGTGACACCAATCCTTAGAATTTTGAATAATTCTAAGACCAAGGTGTATTAAATATTACTACCCTTAAACCATTTCCCTATTCCATTTCATGAATCTTAATGTTTTAAATTTCCCATCAATTACACTCGAGGTTATAATGGTCATCCTAAAATCATTAGGAATATTCCCCTAACCTCTTAGATTCCAATGATGATGAGCCTAAAGAGATCAATCTCAATATTAAAACTTCTAATATCTCACCTTATCTCATCTCTCATCTTCTCATTTCTTTACAACCTCATTCTCATCATCCACCTTATGATGACATACCTTTTGTCTTAACTAAGACTTGAAATTATATTCATCACACCTCATCGGATGATAATGTCATCCATACCTACATCATTAATCTTCATACACTTGATTATGATAATGGTTATACTTTAGACGATCCATTCTTAGGAGGTCTTGTTTAGGCCCATAATGTTGAGATTATCCATTATCATTCCTCTTTGATTTAGTTTTTTAGTATATCTTCCCATATTACATTGTATATAGTTACTAATTTTATAATTTTTCCTCTTTATCATAGGGTATAGATGTTATGGACACCTCCATATTTTGAGTAAATTCATAGGATTATTCTTATGGATCATGTTATGACTAGGCCCTATCACTTTTCTAGGTACCATGACCCCTATAGCCTACTTGTCCCTAAGATGCATGTAACTTTCCTTCATTCTTCTAGAGACCTCACCCCTTCCTCAATATATCCTACTTCAAATCCCATTCTTGCTCTTGCTTTAGTTGGGTTTATTCCTACTTTTGATCTTATCACACTTTTTATTGAGCCTAATCTAGTCCATTCACCATCATTACCTTATCTTGGTGATGGTTTGCTTACTTTATCATAGATTACTTTTTTTCCAACCAAATGGGCCAATGAGCCTTCCCAAAATCCTTATGATTATGTTACACCTCCTCCTATGAGTACCTCTACTAAGACTACTCACAAACATATTTTTTGCCTCTACAACATAGATAACCATTCATCCACATATTATCTCAAGCTATAACAATATCTTGATACTTTGTGTCCTTCTACCCCTCACTCCTCAGACAAGGCCATACCTCTCCCAAAGGTACTTCCTGATTATATTCCTTAGTATGGAGAGGTATATTGTCTTTGGCACCAATGTGGCACCCATCATACCAAATGTTGTTTCATCCTTCAGTATCATCTTAAAGATCACCTTCCTTCTACCATTCCTCCCATTGATCATTACTATAAGAAGGCTTTCCATTCTTTCCCCATGGTTCCACCTCCTATGGTTTCATATCCTCTTATGGTCCCTTCTTCACCTCCTGTTCCTTCATCCGTAGACCTTCTCTCACATATGGATCCTTCTCCACCTATAAGTCCCTCACCTATGGATATTTTCCCAATGATGATCCCCTCATCTCCTATAGATCCCATTCTCATGCATTCACCTGAGCATCCCTTACTTGATATCCCTCTTCAACATGATCCATAAAGTATTCCTATCTTTTATATTGAGGAGATTATATGTGAAGTATTTTCCTAGTTTTCATTGAAGATAGATGAGAGATTAGTTAAAGTTTGCATCTAACTTAAATAAGACTTATCAAATGTTCTAATATGTGTGGGAAAATATATCAATACTTATGAGCACATGAATGGTGTTCTTACACTTTCATTTAGATTGGACATGTGAGTCAATCTTATCTTTATCCATTTTAATATATCACTTGACATTGTTTCAAATTCTTATATATCTTACATGATGACATTTTATTTTACACTTTATATTTCCTATAATGTCATTTATATTTGCTTATAAATGTCTTTTTTATCATTGATTTCTATTTCTTCTTCAATTTCTTTCTTAAAACTCATTTTTTATCTTTTCATGATTGTTTGATTTATTCATTCCTTCTCTACCATGTGATTAGTTAGGAAATAATTAATCTCATTATAATTT
This sequence comes from Torreya grandis, assembly GCA_037957365.1. Lineage (NCBI taxonomy): Eukaryota > Viridiplantae > Streptophyta > Pinopsida > Cupressales > Taxaceae > Torreya > Torreya grandis. The sequence goes on from JARHVA010000569.1 coordinate 1,829,786, forward strand.
CCTATTACTAATTCACTTTGGATATCATTTATTCCCTTTATTCCTTTTCAAAAACTAATCATATACATGGTTACAACTTCAAATAACATGTTGGTTCATTGTTAAACCTAAGTGTTCTAGTCATTCTTGTGTTTGGTCACTTAGGTTCCTTTAGCCTAAGCCTATAACTCATTCATGTGTATCACTCTATCTCTCATGATTGGTCATTCCAAGTTCATATGGAGGAGGAATCTAAAAACATTCCATCAAAATATTCAAAAGCTAAATCATTTAATAAAAGGCAATGATACAAAAGGCAAATACATTCAAAAATTTCTTCAAAGTCCAATCACACTAAAGATTTGATTCAAATCACACCTCCTTCTTCAAGTTGAAGATTAAACTCCATATATTTACCTCAAAATAGAGCCGAGGTCCATTGGGGTGTGGTAGGCCAGTAGATTAGAAAAAGAGAATAAAAAAAAACATTTTAGTGTTACCTACTTTCTTACACAAGTACCCAATTTTTGTAGTAGACTAATAACTATGAAAGGGGTCTTGAGGAATGGGGAACATGTCATGGGAAGGTAGGTTCATTTTCATTTTCTTTTACCAATCTACCTTGATGAGTTGATTTTAGTGGCATGCTTATTTTCCTACACACATTTATGTCTATAACAAACAAGTTTCCTTTATACATTGATGGTCACTAGTCACTCAGTGTCTTCTCGTGTCCTTAGCATGCCTTATGTATCCTAAGGTCTCCTTATAAGATGCATAAGTTATGCTTTTTCACTCCCTACATTTTGAATATTTCCCCTTGAGAAATATAATAAGACCATGGATAGGACCTGGTCTTCCTCACAAATTACCACCATTTCACATTCTTATTACCAACAACCATTTTTAAAAAAATTTCCCATTATTCCACCTCATTGGTGTTCCCTTTGTGAGTTTTAGTATAAGACCATAAATAGGACCTAGCCTTCATCACCATATTTTCCTATAACCCAAGTCACCATAAAATTAAGTGTCAACTATGGGATAGGATTTGATTGATCATGAAGTTACACATCATGGACATGCTTCCTAGCTTGATTTAGTATGTTTTATGCTTCTTTCATTACTATTTCATTTTTTATCTTCTTATTTTTTGATTGCTTGTAAGAATCCAACCATTTCTTGAATTTTTCATACTTCCCAACTTGAATTAGTGTGATAAATTGAATACCAATTTTTTCTTTTACACTTCCCAATGTGATTAGTATGATTGATTGAATTAATTAATTTATTTTTATTCCATTGCTATTTTATGTGTTTTACACTTCATTACATTATTTTCATACTTCCCAACATGATTTAGTGTTATTTTACTTGTCTTAATTTGGTGTCAATCTTTGTCATGGTTTAAAAATAAACATTTTGCCATCTTGTTTACTACCCTTTGGTTCTTTATACGTAGTCATTTTCTTGTTATTACACATTTCCAAATATAAAATAGTGTGTAATACATTTATTTTTGATTAATTATACTTATCCAAATCCTTTTTTGCCTATTTATTTTTAATCATGCATGTTTCCTACATAACGCTAGAAAAGAAACCACAACTCATATATTTCCTATAACATATACATAAATAGCTAAATACATGTGCTAGAAATAAATATATCCAACTATCCACAACCACAACGATAATACAAACACATAAGATCAAAATCCAACCAACAAAATGATACACACACACACACACACACACACACACACACACACACACACACACACACACACACACACACACACACACACACACACACACACACACACACACACACACACACACAATGTGTTTTCATACAAAGTACAACAATATACATAATCCCAACTTTATGGCTAGGTTGTCTATCTCGTGGCCTATCTATGTTTTTCATTGATTCTTAAGAAAGTCCCCTCTTAATAGTATATTATAAAGAGGCTATCCAAAATCTTAGACCTATCACTTGTCCCTTTAGGTTGGACAACTAGGCCTATACCTGCACTAGCTGGGTTATGATAGACATATGCATGGCTCTCACCTAAGCTAAGGCCTACCATGCTTGTAACTCTCACATTCCTACCCCTAATGGTGATTATGGCTCCTCCCTACACACTCATACATGACTCACAACCTCTCCTACTAGTATAAAGTATCTCCCTAGGGCAGACACTATTATAGGATCCTCTAGTGTCACAGGGTCATATGCATTAGTTCCTCATCAAAGATCTCATGGAGTGCTCCCATCACCCAAGATCCCATCTAGTCTCATCCTCTATAGGATCTATAAAATTAAAACTAGATAGATATTAGATCACAAATATATCTCAAAAATATATCTATCTCAAAAAACTTAAGCAAATTTCAAGCCATTTATTATTACCTATTTGAGTGTCTCCTACTACCATCTCCCCATTTGCATGACCACCAAGCACTGTCTCTCTATCAACACGACCTCTAAATACCTCATCTATAGGTCACCTCCTAAATGAAAATCCTAGGATCACCACTTTTGCGCATCTCAAGCTACACCTGAGTGGTACCTCTATCACCAAACTCTATCTTGACCTGCCTGATGGGTCATCTAGGATGGCCATTATCTCTGATATGTCCCACTACTAGTGTCTTTAAAGATTATGCAACTTAGGTGGTCACTACTCCTCATATTGTGTTGATAGATATGGTACCTTTGGCACTCCTACATACACATCTATCTCCCCTATATCTATTTCTTGTCATGCTCAACCTATCCATAGTCTCTCACCATGATTTGATCTTTGGCCTTACAACTAGTGGCCCCAATCTTCCTCTCCCCCTTAGCTCTCTCACATGCCTAGCCTAAAATGTGGGAACCACTAGATAAAATAATATTATCTATCCTAGTATGCACTATACCGGATGTGGCTCTATCCACTAGGTATATTAGCCTATAATCTATGCCCATTCCATTGTTGGTACCACTATCTCCCAACTCAGCCATACTATGGTAATGTGCCCATATGGATGTCACATGATGTATACTCACCTAACCATATATAGTTATAACACATGGGGCATGACCCATGCTACCTAATCTTATTTCCACCTCTATACTCAAGATAACCAATCATCAACCACATGGGGTAACCCAGCTAAATGATATATTGAAAACCTCTCACATATCTAAGAACTTAGCAAAATAATTGGCCTTATGGTCTTCCACCCTCTAGACAACATCCCATACATGTGATACATAAGTTGGACCCAAATGACAACACCTAAATCATACAATGCCATATGCTCTAAAATAGACTAGCATAAGGCTATCATATACAGTGGTACCTTGTCATCTGACCTATGACACAACACCCATGTTGTCACAAGTCTTATAACTACCTTCTAGACATCCAAACTTTGAGATGTATAAACATAAAAGAGGCTATGTCTCATCCTAAGATATATATTATTTGAGCCCATCACCCACACAACTAAGACTCACCTCTCTTTTTATTCATTTGATACTCTCATGAGCATCAGTGTACCTTATATCAGGAGTCTAATAACAACATGGACATCCTCTAGGGTGATACCCACCTCAATGGTATCCCCATCCACCTCCCATATAAATGTTTTAGTCAATCATTCTTAGGATCCTAGGAATATGACTATCAGATTAGAACTTTATGGGACTTGACACATATCCATAATCCCTCCTAGACCTAGCATAACCAACCTAAATCGATTCTCAACTATTAATCACTCCAAGAGGTCTGGGAGTTATATAAAATCCACCAATCTCCAAAATCTCAAATGCCATTTTAATAATCAAATAATAAAGGATATATTAGATCTTCATGTCATTTATAATCAAAATACATTCTTTTCAAAATTTAACAAAATCAAGCGTAATTTACCTTAATCTATCCATTTTCAACCAATTTGACTTATTTTTAGCCTAATTGATTATTTTATTATTTAGTCAACCATTATATGATTTTCTAGAACTCTTTTAACCTCTTTCATGTATATTTGTACTATTCTAGTCACTTAGTTAAACATGAGGGTTGACCAAATTTTCCTCATTTTGACTAGGTTAACTTAACAAAGTCGACCCCTTACTTCCCCCCTTAGTACTAAGTCATCATAGTGGATTACTCTATTAAATCAATAGTGATGTACTAAGTCAACAACATGAAACAAAACTAAGTTGAAACATACCTACTAAGTCAGTAATGTGGATTTCACATTTTTAGCCTACTAGGTCAACTAGGTCGACCTAGTTGGTTATGCCTATCGACCCCTTTCCCTACTTGTAATAAATGCCTTTCGATAGTTATTACTCTGATTCCTTTCAACCCATTTTCCTATTTAATCTATAGTACTCCTAGAAACTTTCTTAGGTTCATTTTGGTTTCTATAATTTCTTTAAATTACAAATTTATATACAATACTTAAATTCAATATAATATTCAAAAAAAAAAGATTGAAATTCTTAGTTGCATACTTGTGTTGTACCCACTGCCACTACTAGGTGTCCCTCTCATCTTGGTTGTCATATTCTCACCATATTTTATCTATTACCTTTTTTTTGGTCTCTTAGAGCTCTATTTTTCTCTCAAAACAAGTAAAACAATAAGCAAATGACTTCCCTTTCACCCTATTTAAACTTACTTTTCAAAATTATTTACCTTTTAAATATTTACTATCAGATTCCTTATTTTGCCCATATATTTATTTTTACTAACCTATTTTTCAAACCATAAAATGTTTTGGAATCATAACATCATAGATAATATTTTCCGCTACTATATTCCTATATTCCAAAAATTTCAAATTTTGACTATTTTTTGCACTAATCTCTACAGGTTTGCCTAAATGTTTCTCACATTTGAATGACATCACTTCTCTTGTAATATCCTTATTTATCTACAACACTAAGGTAAGTAAAGGTATGTGTGTTTCAATTCTATCCTTTGATTTATCTTATTTACTCCTTAATTCATTTTAATTAGCATCAATACTATGTGTTATCATGTTCTCTTCTCGAAGCACCATCTTATGTTACACTCATGTGACACATGATGAGCTTCGAGTGGGGAATATGTATAAACATAATATTTTCAAACTTTTATCAATTAATGATTTTTATTTATCTTACAAGAACTTGTTGACTCTAAATCTCTTTGAGTGCATACCTTAAGGGTGGTACCAGGAAAAGGGTGGGTAGACTATTGGTGATTCATAAGATTATTATCCCTTTTACCACTTGTTATCTACACACTTTTCTCATCAAAACCATATCCCTAAGCTTGTTGTTATCCATTGCACACTCTTTAGTAATTTCCTACCTTTCCCCCCCTTTTCCTAATCTTAAGCCCTTTTTGACTGTTCACTCTACTAGGTTGACTGGGCCAACCCTATACTATTTTGGGTAAAATTCATTTAGGGTCTAGGTTGGCTCTTGGCTGACCTAGCCTATGACCTAGTGAATTTTTGACCATAATTGTAGTAGGTCGATTGGGTTAACCTTGTCAGCCAATTTTTTTGAAAGGGCTTAGGGTTAGATCTACCTATATATACAAGATCATTTCACCATTATTTAAAGAAGATAAGAAGAAGTAAATTCTATTGCGCATCTGCTTATCCACCATTCTACTTGAGGAGCAAGCTTAGGGTTTTATACTTTATTTAGAGAAATGGATCTTATCTTGAGGATAAGTATTTTGGATATATTGATAGGTTGTGTATCCTAGAGTTGATTTATCCTTGTCATCCTTATATACCAAAACAACCCCTTACAAAGCACCTTGGCCAAGGGAGAGATTGAGGCTCGATGGGTTCATCTTCAAAGGTAAGTATTCCTAACTTTGTTCTTCCTTTGTAAGAGTAGATATATATGCATTTATACTTATATTTCATGCATTAGGATTCCATATACATTGATGTGAGTATATGTCTTTTATGCATGTTCACTTTTATTGTTTCTTACCCCCACTTTATGCCACAATATTTGGTGAGTACTAGATTAGACTTTACTTTACTTCTTAGTTTAGTGAGATATAAAAACATAGGACCTAGCTAGGGTTATTTCATGATTATCTTGATTTGAGGCTTTAAAACCCTCCCTAATATGGTTTATTGTGATAAGAGATCACTTAATTACTTCTAATAAATCCACATATTAATCATGTTCCTGATTATCTAATGTATCCCCAATAGGAAGTGTAAGTATGATTTATCTTCTTTGAGTTAGGATTGAGTTATAGACATGATGCATTTATAATTACATACAACATGCATGTCTGAGCCTCTCCATTCTATATGACATCATAATGATTGACTTGCTCCTACTTATCCAAATTCCTTTCCCAAGATTTCACTACAATGATGGGAAGATACATATCTTTAAATTGGTTTCACATACTATTTAGGACCAAATATGGAACCAAGTTGACCATTAAGTTTGAAACTATTATAAGAATCATATATAGCCATACTCTCCTAGTCTAATGGGTATGAACTACACTATGTTTGACCAAGAGGATAATTCAATTATCCATGAGGCTACTACATCCCTTGAAAGGATCTTAGATAACCTACTTGATGAATGGGCATGCAAGAAATGTGAGTTTGGCCCATATAATAACATAAAAGAAACATGGCTAGGCATATACTGATTCTTCAAGAGAATCACTTATTTCCAAGTCTCATAAAGGTATAAGATGATCTCTAAGGTGTGTGGTAGTTATATTTTGATGGATCTTGAAACAATAATGGCATAGGAGCTAGAGTAGTAATGATATCCCCTCAAAAGGAAAAATATTTCCATGCATTCAGGATTGTACTTTAGTTATAAAAATAATGTCTATGAGTATGAGGCACTGATTTAGGGTCTCCAACTAGTGAAAAATAATAAAATCAAAGTGATGCAAGCATTTGGGTATAATGAATTGGTTATGAAATAGGTTAGAGTATAAAACATGTCCAAGAATAGTCTGCTAAAAGATTATAAACATAAGGCTTAATTTTTTCATACTCTATGTTCTATGTGTATTAATTGTTGTTGATCTTTGTTTGTGGATGTTAGTCCATATCATTTTTATCCTCCCTTCACACATTTACGTGGAATAAAAATCCTTTGTAGGTCACATTATACTTATAAATAGGTCTGTGTAGGTGTATCTATGGACCATTTTTCATCCATCTTAACATTACATTATATTCCCATACCTCCATGTGCAACACTTATGTAATTGGTGTCTAGTTTGATTATGTGCATTCAGTTCCTTAGTTTAATTATGTTATTAAGTGGGTGAGTGTCCAATTTATTATTGGTACATCACCACTTTCCTTTTTATCAAATATCTTACCCTCTCTCACCCCTTTTCCATTATCAATATTAGGTTTAACATTACCTATAGATTTATTTTCTACTCTTTGTAGGTCTATGTGTTGGTCCTAAACTTGGGGCACTTAGATTAGAAGGAAGCCAACCTTTTCCAAAGGTTCATCCCAATGAGTGAAAGAGTCCCACCTCTTGGGGATGATCCCATTATTATATTAAAGCATCTAATTACTCTTGGGAATTTAGGTCTAAGTTGCTCAAGACATAAGTGATGTGTAGTTATACGTGTGAGAGTCAATCTAACTATGGGGGTAAGTTTTAGGTGATAAAAATTGGTATACATGATAAAATTTAATAATATTCATAATATTATTAGGTATTTCTTGTGGTCTAATGGAAAATGAAATAGTAAATGTCATGATATTATGTGGGACATTTTTTTCAAGATGAAGGTAATTGGTGGGTTGGGCCTAAAGGATTTAAGACTTTAAAGGATTACTTTGGCTATTAAATGGATCGTGAAATCCCTCAATAGTGATTAACCTTGGAAGGTTTTGATTCATAACAACATGGTCAAAGGTTATCCTAAAGGTAAGAAATAATGGCATGGTTTACACATTTATAGTCTTCTTGTGGGGTCATTTTATTTTAAAATGGTTGCTTCTACTATATTCCTATCGATTTGGAAGGCTTGAGAGAGTGTTAATCATGTAGTTATGGTGAAATACATTTTTAGTGCCCTTGGGCCGAGGTTCCAGGGTTATAGATCTTTGTAGTGGAACCTAAAAATCAATAATTTCCCTTTGGATAAGGTCTTAAGAACTTGAAGTGATCTTTTTTCATAGGGAATGCGGGCCTCAATGAGGGAGAATAGGAAAAGATTCCAAATTCCCTCAACTTAAATAATAAACTACTCTATACTTATTAAATTATTTTATAACAAAAATTTAGTTTCCATTTTGGAGGGTGAGAAGGATTTTTGGGAAAGAATCAAGTGGCTAAATGGACCTCCCTTTGAGGAATTCTCTACCAAAATGCTATACCATAAACTCTCTTTTACTAAAATCATATACCTTAAGATTAATAATGGATGGAATATTTATGACCCTTTATATATCTATAAGTATATATTTGATATTATTTGGTATACTATTTTGGAACCTAAGAAGTCATGTTTTAGGTGGATGCTTTTGCATAATGAGCTCATTATGGGTGACATGTTATCTAAGTCTAGTTTTTGTAGTATGTGTGGTTAGTTTGAAAGCATCAAGCACCTATTTTTTACCTATAATGTTTTTTATTTATGTATGGAAGATTTATTTTAATGCTTGGTTTAATGTTTTCTCATGTGACATCAAATGGATGAATGTGGTTTTTGGGTATGTGACTCCCAAAAATAAAACCCATCTCTTCTTCTAAAAGCTATGGTTGTTTTTTTTCAATTGAGATTTTGTGATTTCCTTGAAATCAAAGGAATTTTAATGTTTCTCAATTTAAGGTTAGGGTATTTTATAACTTCTTGATATAAAATTATCATGAGACTTGTTGCTATGCAATTTTATCTTTAGTTAAATGTTCCACAAGTAGAAATAGAGATTTTTTTGAGGTCTAGGATGATGAAGATATATTATGATTTTCTATTCTACATAATAAATTTTACTACAATGATCCCTCCAAAAAAATGGGGAACCATGCATGGGATGTTTCTAATGTTAATATTTATAAATATGAGTGGGAGGTTATGAAGGAGGCCTATTTTGAACAAGCCTTTGATGCTGATCCTATGTTGGTTGGTTATTGTTTTTCTGAAAATCAATATGAAATCAAAGATGAAATCCTCTTTGTATTTTAATATTCTCTCCATCACTTTAAACAAGAAGAGTTGGTAACTTAAATTAAAGATAAAAATCCTTAGGTGTTGGTTGTTTACAATCTTTAAAACCTATTAGTGATATTCATGTTGAAGTTTATGGTGGTGTGCTTCAAAATGGTGGGGTATAATTAATCAATACTAATGTGAATAATATTATGGGCATGGCCAAAATTTTAATGGAAACTAGAAACAAGATTTATAGATACTATCTGCAAAATCAAATCCATGCATCTAGATTTAGTACCCTAATCTCTTAGTTGGAAGGTGAGAAAAAGGGACCTATTGGAACTATAAAGGGACTTGAGATTTATGATGAGGGACCTGATTCTCATGAAAAGGGTCCTAATGGTAATATGTGATCTCTTGATAGGGTTATGCAATCAATTATAAATAGCATGATTAAGGCCAATGTCAATGAGTTAATTTTTAGACTTCAGAAATTCTTTTGAGTTGGTGTTGTTTGTTTAAAACTCAAACATGGGAAGGATGTTTTAATGGGTTGATCATTTCACTCCCTTAAATGGACACGTGGAGAATACTTTTGATAAATTTGGACAAGATTATTTGGAGAATGATCACTTGGGACTTATTTTTGATGGTGGGAATGTGAATGTTACATAGGTGGATGATGTTGATGGGACTAATGAGAACATGTAGTTATTTTATTTTTTTCCTTGTTTCATTTTGTTGGTGATTTTCTTATGGCATGTTTTTTTTGGATTTTTTATATTGTAATAGCATGCGTACTTTTGCTTCATGACTTGATTCTATGATTTTTTGAGGTATTATTGGTTAGTTCTATGGTCGGTTTATCTTTGGGCGTATAGTATTTTATAAATGTTATTAAAATAAAAAATAGATATAGGAAAAAACCAATGGAATATTCTATCTAGGTTTTATGAGACCTTAAATAATCCATAATTATAAGAGAAAGAGGATTTTGTTGCCATACCTTTCCAAGCAATCAAAATTTTTCTTGGAGAATAGTAAAAGAGGTACCATAAACTCATTTAGACTTTGAGGACTCACCATTTTAATATCTACAAGTTGTTAAAAAATGATGTTGGACATATGATGGTGAATTTAATACAAAAATAGAAAAGAAGAAATTGCACATAAATTTTACATTAATCTAAGGATGACATAAAAAATGAATTATCCTGATTCACAGATATAATCAACTCAAAATAGTAAGTGTTTTCATAAAAAACAACTTAAAATAACTCATAACATATTGACGCAATGAACATAAAGAAACATAAAGGAAAAGAATTTCTAAATATTTATATCAATCTAAATATTTTCTAACCTTTTTTAATACAATCAAATGTTATTTATATATTTCTAATAACTTTATCATTTCATATCAAACATTTCAATCTAGAAGAAGAATGTTCACATTATAAATACTTTTGATATAAAATGAGAGTCACATACATACAAAAATAATATACCACATAAAATATGGTTCAAAATGCACACTTGTCATACAAATATACACTACAATTTTATAACCCTATTCTACTTCCAACTCTTTTTGGGACTTAAATTATTGTTTCATCCTGAGACAAAGTAATAAGAACTATGTTACATAATGGATATGGGGGAGTTGTTTATTTAAAAAGATCAAATTGAAAGCATTATTCAAAGTTATCTCTTGAGGTGTCGTTTTATTGTTTTCACCTCTTAAGCACTATTTATCTATAATTTTAGGTTTTCAACTAAGTAACATACCAATATATGACCCTTGTGGGTTTTTAATATACTAGCATAACTAGGTGGTCTCTATTTGTGGGATTTCAACCAACCTAGCCCCGATCTGAATTTTTCAATCCTTTACACTAAAAAACTCTTCAAATTTTCAAAACTAAAGTGTGTGTAATACCTAAAAATAAGGTTGTGGTATAGACTATCTTGACAAAACTAGAGGAGGCTACAAAGATGATTCTAATTGAGTTGTTTTTGAGTCATTAACTATAGACTCTAGTGTTGGTAGTGGTTCTTAATGTTGGATCATTGGCTATGTAGTTGTGGCCATCTTTTTCTATTTGAATTCTTATTGAATTTGAGTTAGAGGAATGAATTAGGGATTTTGAATGATGTCTATGATAGAGTTGTCTAAATGGGACAAGTCCTTTTTTAGTACTATCTAATTAGTAATAAATTCTCACATAATAGTGATGTTAATGCATATAGGTACTTGGCCTTCAATTAGACTTTAAATTTCCTCAATTTATATGATTTTGAGTAGAGCCCTAGCATTCAATTTTATTTGTTGAATTTCTTGTGTTATCTCATCCAATTTATTTACATGCCTTCATATCTAAATACCAATAAATGTGTTTCACAACATTTAATTTTTATAGGTTTGCATATTTTCATGACACTGTATTTTGATTCGAGTGAATTCTTGAGTGCATTGCTAGTGTGTCATAACTAGAAGATTGATATTTCATTAAAGTTTTGGCCTTGTCATCCTTGGAAAACTCTAGTTTGGCTTCAGTCTATATGGTGTTTAGTTTATTCTTCCACTTGATTATGTCATAGTCTATGTTATGAGATTTATGCGAAGCCATATCCAAAAAAATTTATATTATTTTAACAACTCAAAAAATTCCTTAGTCTCTACCTTAATTTTATGACCATGTGTGTGAAGTTATTTTAGATTTTACATAGCAAGTGAATATTTCTTTAGCTATGATAAGAGAGCTAAGAACTTCTTATATTCATAAATCACTTGGTCAACTAATACTTAGGTGTCCAATGTATGACAAGTGTTATAAATGATTTGACATGCTTTGGTGAGATAGAGGTGTAGGTCTTGTGATCAAGGAATTTGACTAAAGAGAGGAGGTTAGTATGGTGTTAGTTCCAATTTTTTTTTTTAACATACTAAACAACCTAACATCTCTAGGCCTGGATCATGGGTGGAGCTTAGTGAACAAATCTAATAAAAACCCAACTAAAATGCAAAAAAAAGAGAACTTTCCTTACCTTCCTTGATTTCTCCAAAAGATTTCTTCATTAGCTTGCTCGGATTGTGCTCAAAATATCTTCATCAATAGGGCTTGGTTATCTCCATTTCCTCTTGGCACCATGGTTGGCTTCGGTTTGGATTGTCTTGGCTTAAAATTTTGGAATTATAACACTATTGTTTGCATTCATGAATCAAATTCCTGGATAATAACTTTACTCCATCCAAGCTATCATAATGAAGAGCTCTAGGCTTGATTTTATAGGCTTTGAAATGACTTGGAATGAGTTAAATCTTATCCTTAGTTTTCTTAGTTAACTCCAGTAGGGTTGAAAGGTGTTCAAAATATCATGCTTATCATGAATAGGTGTCTCTTGAGATATTTTGAATTTGGACAACTCATGATTAGCTTTTAAGATGCTCTTTTAAGATATTTATTTATATTTGAATTTTTCTTTTTATAATTAATTAATTTTCTCATATATTAATTCAATTATGATTTGATTTTTAATTAATCTTTGTTAGGCTTTTTCATATTTTCCAAGTATTTAATTAATTAAATATATGCATTTACATGATTTAATTGATTTATGGGCCAAATTGATTTATTTTCATGGTTAGGAAGCCAAATTTGAGACTTATATAAATTCTTAGGATAGATGTTCAATGGTTGGTAAGAATTGATCTAAATTTTGGTATGAAGCCATTGGTGGCCAATTTTCGGTGTCTAAAGTTTGCCCCTATTTAGGAAGATGTTGTAAAACTATAAGCATATCAATGTCTTCTCAAAGAATGATAAAAGGCCAATATGCCAAAAAATATGATGGTTGAACAAAAAGCTCCAAATAAATGTTTAGGGAGCCTATAATGATGCCCCTTCAAGGGAGTGGACATCACATGTTTGATGGATGATATCTCAAAAATAAGCAAGAAGAAAGGTGGAATTAACCCATGGGTGAGATTAATCCAAAAGAGAAATGCTTGCATGCATTGACTTAAAATAAGTACTAATTTACCTAAAAGTAATTATAATTATAATTAAAATTTAAAAAAATGATTTGCCCATAGGCAGTTATAATCATAAGATGACCTGGATTAGATAAAGATGATGTTTGTTATGGTTGTACCCCAGCTATGGTAGTCTAGCAAGCATAACTCAAGGATATAACTTGTTACACAAATTAAATATGAATGAAAATGTAGATGTGATGGTCTAATGACTAAAGAAGCCACAAATATCCAAGCATATGAGGATGCAAAGTGATGGATAGAATAATAAGATTGATCAATAGAAAAGATTCATTTAAACTTGTTAATGTGGAGATGCACATCCTTATTAGCATTGATACAATTAAAATGGTTAATGTGTTGATTTGATCTAGATGGGTGGAAGGATTTACCAAGGTACCAAAGAGAAACTTCTCTAGCTCCATTGCTTGTATGACCTCCTAAGATGATTTTTGTTATAGCACATGATAATATGCCTCATGAGAGAACACCATGAAAACTTGGTCTAAATATGCATAAGGAATGACTCCCAAGATCCAATACTCAATTAAAAATAACAAACCAATGATAAAAACCATGATGATAATGTTGACGTATGAATATGGATGGACTCAAGAATAATACATAAGGAATCACCCATTGAATGCATATAAACTGAGTCGAGGCAATAATGCTAAAATCAAACAAACAAGATAGTTAACAAACCAATAGAAAACATGAAAATGAAAGTAATAAAAATCATCCTAACAATGTATTTTCCCTAGTAGGGTAGTTCAAAGATGACTAACTAGGCTTAGATAGGATAAATGTTTTTGTATTTTGAAATTTTATGAATGTTTTTAGAATTTTGAGCATCTCATCCTGATTAAGAATTATGAGATACTACATGGTCCAAGCTCACAAAATGATGAGAGCATGGAAAACTTAAAATTATGCTTACAAAATGGTAAGAGCATGTCTTAGGTTACTCAAAAAATGGCGAGAGTGTGATGGAAAGGGGGAATGATTTGACCTCAAAAGGTATTGAGCATGGTCCACATAGTCCTAAAATGGCCCTAATTGATAGTAGTTCCACATTTTAGTAGAAGAATCTAACTAGTGTAGCATCTAATTCAAACAAAATAGGAAAAGTTAGCATAGTGGCACAGTATGACATAAGAATGGCTAGTTGGTATGTCAATTCATAATAAATAAATGTTTTCCATAGTTTGCCCATAGGAGGTTATAACTAGGATACAACTAATCAGATCAATGTTATTAATTTACCCATATGTGGTTATAATTAGTAGCAAGACTGATGAACATTGATTTACCTTTGTAGGTGGATATAATTAGGCTCACGTAAATAAACATGATAAGAAGGGAACAAGAAACAAAGGATGTATATTCCAAAACTTTTATCTTACTAATCTAAAATACTACCTCTGTCTAGAATGCTTGAAATATCTACTGAAACTGATCTAATTATACATACTTAAAATGTGAAACCAATGCATGAACCAAGGTCAAATAGGCTAGGATAAGATGGATCAAAACATGTTAGGTTGATAGAGAAGAATGGTAGAACAAATAAGTGATAAGATGATAGAATGGCTTGAAGATTGGATAGAATGGTAAAAGGGTTGCCCTCAAGTGGTAAGGTGACTAGTTGGGTATGCGACAATGGTAACTAACAATGACCTAGTGTTTAGACAATGATGATGGTATGGTACATGTTTTTAGATAATGATGGCTATTAGTTTTTGATGTGTTTCACCTGGGTATGGGTAATGATTTTGTTGTTCTTACCGATGTGGAGATGCACATCTTGATCAACATATCATATAAATAGAATACTCAATCATGTTAATTTATAACCCACACCTCATCTAAATAACTTCTCTATTAAAAAATAGCTATATATTTGGATTCCAATGATTTTATTGTGGTCTTCATTGGTCATTAATTTTGATTCCTTCAAATGTCAAGACAAATTATCTTTGTAGCCTCTCCAAAAGAAACTATAGCTAGGGATGGTAAA
This sequence comes from Torreya grandis, assembly GCA_037957365.1. Taxonomy (NCBI): domain Eukaryota; kingdom Viridiplantae; phylum Streptophyta; class Pinopsida; order Cupressales; family Taxaceae; genus Torreya; species Torreya grandis. The sequence continues at coordinate 1,844,996 of JARHVA010000569.1, forward strand.
AAGGGATAAATGTTGGATGATAGGTTTGATGTGGCAATAGAATGGTGATGATAATGAAATGAATGATGGTGGGGAAATAACTGAATATCAAGATTTTCAGGCACACATAATGTTGTTGATTCCAAATTTGACAACTTTGGATATGCTGGGGCCAAAGACTTCTAAATATTCTCTCCATAAGACCACTAGATTCTTTTATTATTTAATCCTAAGAGTAGCTACCATATAATTAGGCTATAGATGAGAATCCATTTTGATTTGATTTTTGATAATGTCTTCATCAAGTAGTGAATAATTTTTTTTCTCAGTTATTAGTGCCTCGAAGAGGTTTTTACCAATGAATTTGTCTTGATTATCCCATAACACCTCTAAGAAGGTTTCACTAAGGAATGTTGACTTTTGATTTTGATTGTTTTCTAGTGTCTCCAAAAAGGTTTCACTAGAAGATGTTGAGTTTGAACTTTGATTGTCTCTTAGTGCCTCTAAAAAGGTTTCACTAGGAGATTGTTCTTCTTCTACATGAACATGATCTTAGCCTCCTTACTATTCTTCAATTGATACATCACCATGGATGTAGTTTACTAATGTATGATTCTATCAATCCCAATCAATACTTATTGGAGATGGAATGTCAATAACATGGCTATGTTGGTTAGTGGTAATGGCATGTAGAATAATAATGGAATGGGAAGAGGCTACACAATCCTTTTCAAAGATACTAGGAGAACTTGTGTCAAATTTGAAGTAATCATCCTCAAAAACTATGGAAAGATCATAAACATGTTAAAATTGATCTAAAAGGTGTACATAACCAATATTTTAATAGCCATGAACATATTTTGATTCTAAATCTGAATTTAACTCAATTGACTCTGAATCCAATGTCGAGATTGATGTTAATTCTACATCTGATGCTAAATCTGATGTCAATTTGAAGATAAAACCTAAATCTAATTTTTATTCTTCATCTAATGTGGATGCTTCTATAATACTATCTTATTCAATTCTTGGTATTAGATAAGTAATAGCCTGTGATGGCAGAATGTGCTCTTTGGGAATAGGCTTTGCTAAGAAAGAATGCACAAAGACTAGTTTGTCAAAGTGAGATTCCTCAATGGTGGGACATAGGTCAAGATAAAACTCCTCAGAGATTGACTTATCAATAGGAGGCTCTTGTAAAATAGGCATAGGAATAAAAGGTGATTCATCATAGGTTGACTTATCACAAATGGTTTAATCAACAAAAATAGATTGGATTAGTTGGTTGTATTGGTCTTGGTATATGATTAGTTGTAAAATAATAGTTTTAAACATATCTTAGTCCTTGAATGATTAACTTATTTGAGGGAATGATTGGCTTAGTTGAGGTATTGACTGGATTAGTTGGGGTTGTGATTAGATTGGTTGAGGTAATGGTTGGATTGGTTGGGATTTGGATTAGTTGGGATTGTGATTGGATTGGTTGGGATTGTGATTGGATTGGTTGGGGGTAATGATTGGATTGGTCAAGGTTATCATTGGATTGTTTAGGATTTGGATTGGATTAGGTGGGATTATGATCAGATTGGCTAAAGTTATGATTGTATTGGTTGAGGTTTGGGTTTGATAATGGTAGGGCATTATGGAGCTTGTTTGCTCACACAAGCCTAAGGATAGAGTCATTTAATGCTATAAAGAGGGAATTATAAAGATTAGTTACTATCATGAGCCAAAGGATGAAGTTCTAGAATGATATAAATAGGGCATTATGAATCTTGGTTGCTATCTCAAGCCAAAGGATGATGTCCTAGAATGGTAGTGATAGGGCATTGTGGAACTTGATTGCTCACATAAGCTAAATGACAAGGTCCTAAAATGATAAGGGGAGGGTGTTGTGGAGCTTGATTTCTTGTACAAGCCAAATGATGAGTTCCTAAAATGATAAGGGTGGGGCATTGTGGAGCTTGATTGATTGTAAAAGCCAAAACATGCAAGTCCTGTTCATAAACCATATCATCCCAGTTCAGGTTTTGAGTTGGATCATAAGGTGTTTCTTGACTATGTTCCCCATATGGGGTATTGTAGGGATAATAATGAAACTCCTTAAAATTTTTACCCCTATAGGGGTTTCTAGTCAGATTTTATGTTACCATTCTATCACAACTTGGATTGTATGTGATTCCACCATAAGTTTTTCTAGACATATCCAAATCAATGAAAAAAGATCTGAAAATAAAAAGACTTAGAGTTATACAAACTCTATAAAATAATGTCTGAAAGATAAATGGTTAAAACTTGGTCTAATTTAGTTGAAGGGTGGAGATATATATCTAAAATGGTTTGTGTTAAGACTTGGCATAAAATAGTCTAACATCAAATGTCTAACATCAAATATCATACAAACAAAAGGTCAAACATATGAGTAAAAACCAACATGTCAAAAGTCTAGGCCAAAGTGTTCCAAATGAGGTTTAAACTAGGAAAGGGAAAAGAGTTACTAGGTATTTTATCCAAATGTAGAGTCAAAAGCTAGGCTCAAATAGGCTGTGCTAGGACTTTTGGCCAAAAGATGTCAAAATATAGGCTTGAAACAAAGGATGATTGATGATTTGATTTAATCTAACAAGTTTAGACCAACTTTGTCATAAACCTGACATACGAAATAAAACATAAACATGATCAGTTAGCATAAGCCATAAGGCAAAAGGCACCTAGAAAAAGGCTATGTTCTCCCAAATAAAGGCACAAACAATGATTATGATAGGCTTTAAACAAAAAAACAATAGTTATCAAATTTGGGTAAGCATTTAACCTAAGTTACACAACCCAAAAGATAAAGATATGTGTATCAACCCTTATGAAGCAAGGCCTAAATATAAATCAATCAATGTTTGGATCCAAACTTATAATAGTTAATTGAAAGATCAACATTTGATAACTAGGATTCTGATGATCAAACAAGCTAGACAATATTGGATGGTATGGCTATGCTAAACAAAGATCCAATGAGTCTCAAATGATTGGTTTCAAACAATGATAATTGAGACACAAGATAAGACAAGACAAGTCTATTGAAATAATTTGAGTAGTGTAATGGCATCAATGCTCTCAAAAGATGTGTTCAATGTTTTGTTTTAAAGACTTGCTAAGGCACTATACTTGAAAATGATTTGGGAAGCACAACAGTTTCTATTTAAAACAAGTGACACACACATAAACAAGTTTAGCAAAAGTCTAAGATAAATGTATGTGATAAAATGGCTAGCATAACACCTCCTCAAACAAAGGAGTGATGTATAAAAAAACTTGAGTAGATGTGGTTTAGAAAAACAAACACATTTAAGTCATAAAACACCAAGTAATAAAAGAATAAATGATAGAAAATACAACTAAGTATAATTAGCCTAAATCCCATCAAGGCATGGCAAAGTGAGGTTGACTAAAACTAATTTTTTTTCATCATCTATATTGATCCCATGTGTACACACTTTCACATATGCACACAAGCGAAACAACATGTCAATTGAGTCTACGTCAATTAACTTATTGTGAAAAAGTCTTGTCTTTTTCACAATCACTACATCCATCACTTGTTTAGTGTAGTGTGATGTCCATATCAGTCATACATCCTAGGCTTAACCAGCCACTAACATAGATGGTTTAACCACTCAAACCATCATCCCAATGGGGTGATCTCAATTTATATGCACCAGGATAGGGATTGAAACACTACCAGGAGATGAAGCCCCAAGTCAATGCTTTACTAAATAATTCGAGAGAGCTAATTACATCCCCTTCATAAACCAAAATGCATGAAAATAAAAGAAAAGTAGACAGAATTTAGAGTTGATTTTAGATCACCCAATACTATATGATTTTTGGGGAGAGCTTAGGAAATGTTATTTCTACACCTTGGATTAATAACTAAGATTCAATGGAAATGTGCTTTTGATCTCGTGATTTACCTATAGGGGATGGGGGGATCACATACATGTGTTATCCTTTTTGCAAAACAAACACACAACAAAAATACATGGCATAAAAGTGAGCTTGTTCAAAAGCATGAAAACTAAATGATGGTAAGTTCATTTTAAGGCACCAAAATGAAATGTGTTATGAATTTTGGCCCCTTTGCATTGATTTAAACTTGCTAAAACATTGAAAAACATTTAAGGCATAAAAAATGAACTAAGTTCTTTTTAGATACCCAAAAGACAATGTGAGGAAGATTGATAACATGTTATTTTGAATGCCTAAATTAAAATGTTTGGTTAATAAAATCATGAAAATTTGGTGTTAAAATCAACCCTTCAACCTAAAATTGTTAGATAATAACCCCCTATTTCGAATCACTTTTGGTTTTGAGCAAAATAAGTTTTGGAAAATAATCGATATCAATCAATAAGGATCAATATTGGTTGAATATCAACCAAAAGGCAAAACAAATAAAATGAAAAATGTTATTTATCTCAATAAGACACACAAATTAATCTTAAAATATCAAAACCTACAAACAAGTTATAAGGCTAAAAATAAAATTGAACACATAAAACATAACAACCTATAGTTAGTATTTTGATAATAACTTATAAAATATGAATCAATTATTCACAAAAAATTTGGAGTTTGTTTTTAGGTCCAAGTTACACCTATTTTTAGGTAAAAAAAGTGAATAAAAAAATGTTATTAGCTTTTTACTAGATGTTTCTACTTAAAAATAGAAAACAAAAAGTGATAGTCAGTAAAAGAGTCATAACTTCTAAACTACACATAAGATTTTAATGAAATTTTTAGAGAATGAGGATGAAAATATGAAGAATAACCTATAAAAAAATTAGGAAAAATTTAAACGGATTAAAAATAAGATCTATTTTAACAGCCATTTTTATTCAAATATGTGGGGTGCGTAATCATGTCTCACTGGGTGTGCCATCTGTGATCAAGGAATTTGACTCAAGAGAGGAGGTTAGTATGGTGTTATTTATAAAAACAATGAAATAAATGAACTAAAAAAGATAACATATCTAGGCATAGATCATGGGGGGAGCTTAGTGAACAAATCTAATGAAAACCCAACTAAAATGCAAAAAAAGAGTGAACTTTTCTTACCTTGATTGCTTTAAAAGATTTATTCATTGGCTTGCTCAGATTGTTATAAAAATAAATTCATAAATGGGGCTTGGATATAGCCATATAATCTTGGCACCATGGTTAGATTTGGATTGGCTTGTCTTGGCTTAGAATTTTGGCATTATAACACTATTATTTGCATTCATGAATCAAATTCCTGCACAATAACTTTACTCCATCCAAGATCTCATAATGAAGAACTCTAAGATTGATTTTATAGGATTTGAAATGAATTGGAATGAGTTAAATATTATCTTTTGTTTACTTAGTTAACCCCAACAGGGTTGAAAGGTGTCCAAAATCTCATGCTTATCATGAATATGTGTCTAATGATATATTTTGCATTTGGACAACTCATGATTAGATTTTAAGATGCTCTTTTAGGATATTTATTTGTATTTGAATTTTCATTTTTAATAATTAATTTATTTTCTCATGGATTTATTCAATTAGGATTTGATTTTTAATTAATCTTTGCTAGGATTTTGCACATTTCCAAGTATTTAATAAATTTAATGTATGCATTTACATGATTTATGAGCCAAATTGATTTCTTTGCATGGTTAAGAAGCCAAATTTGAGACTTATATAAATTATTAGGCTATATGTTCAATAGTTGGTAATAATTACTCTAAATTTAGGTATAAAGCCATTGGTGTCCAATTTTAGGTGTCTACAAGTCTAAGTTATCCTCCTTTAGTTATGATACCTCTTGTTCTAAGGCCAAAGAATTTTGAGTGATATATTATTGAAAGGTAGTTGCTCCTCCAATTTAATTTGATAGAGAAAGTTAGGAAACATTGAGAGATGATTTCTACACTATTGTGGCCAAATCTAAACTTAAAGTCACAACTGTGATAGGTGCATTCTTAATTTGTATCATTGGTAGCGAAAATGTTATTAAACAAGTGGAGGTTGAATTTACATCCCATAACCATTAGATGGAGAATTATTTATTTTTATGAGATACCTCCTCTTACATTGTCCCTTGGATGGACCTTGATCCTTGTGATGTAGAATGTGGTTATTGGGATTTAGGTACCATACCCTTTGTTGAGGACTTTATTGCATAATTTGATGTAACTTGTTGATTTTTAGTTTGATTTATTTCTACCTTGGATTTGGTGTTTACCTCTATTTTGGTTTTACCCTCTACCTTTGTTTTAGCTTTCACATTTGTCTCTACTTTGGATTTGTCATCTACCTCTACTTGAACATTGGCCTCTTACTCTTGGGCTTGATTATTTGCTTGCTCTTTTTGCCAACGTAGAGATTCTTTCACTTTATTAACTTCTATATTAGATGCTTCCCTATTTTGAGCATTGTTTTGATATGATGATTATGCCTCTTGAGATTCCTATTCAGCTTCTTTGTTTGCATCTTCTTCTTCTGCTTGTTTTTTATTTTGTTCCCTCATGTGTTTTTTGCTAAATTTGTTGTTCAGACTCTGCTTCTTCCTTTTTCTTATTTGAATCAACTTATTCATATTTTTTCTTTTGTTCTTCCATTTACTCGACCTTTTTTATATTCTCCTCCTATTATTTATGCTTATACTCTTCATCTTCAATAACTTTCCATTTTCCCTCTTCCTTTGTCTTCCTCCTTTTTGCCTTGTGATCCTTCTTCATATTTACCTTTTGTAACTTTTGTACCTCAACTTATTCTTCAATAATTTTTTATTTGGCTATGATGTTTTCATGTTCATCCAGTTATTCGAGCTCAAGTTTCTCTTGAGATTCAATGTCAACTTGTTCTTTTGAATGGAAGGTGAAGGAGATGACTCCACCACCATGTAGTTTTTAGCTAAAAACTTTTGTTTGGATGGTGGCACTAGTGCTTTCTTCAGCCTCTTGTAAGCCACAATTATCTCTTATTGTTGGAGTTTTGGGTTTGTAACTTGATGTGGTTCATCTTCCTTAATGTGAGAGGATTTCCAAAGGAAAATATATATAATTTGATCTATGGTGACAATTTGGGAACAATATGGTTCCTTTACTTGCACACCAAAGTTTTTTATGGGATCTCTTTTTGTGGTGAGATGGTTTATGCTCCCAAAGATATTGCACATGGATCTAATTGAAAGAGTTAAACCTGTTGGAGTTTACACTCTGATTCCTTCCAAACAAAGTCTAATATTATGGATGGTAGAGGTGTTGTGATGTCAACCCATAAGTCTTACCATACATTTTTTTGCACTTGACAAGTGTATATTGCCTTCCACAATAAAAATTATTTCTCTTCTCCTGATCATAAAATTACTACCTATTTCTACAAGTATATACTGTAAGACTTCCTCATATTTTACACCTAACTCTATAAGATCACATTCTTTTATAATTTTTTCTAGATGCCATCATGGTAGAGAAGTGATGGATGCCTTCATGAGGTTTTGAAATTTGATCTAGATGCCATCATGAAGCTTGGTCACCAAAACATGTTTTCCTAGGCATTGCATTACATATATAGGAATTCATGGGTTCAAAGTAATCATATGTATAATTTACAACCACCATGCATTGAATCATACCATCTAAAAATAGTATTGACCTATTTTGTTCCAGGCAATGATGGTAAACTTAGTCACAGGTTAGAAGTCTACATCAAGATTAACTGGTCCCTCAGGTGAAAACCAATGTGTAAATAAAAGGAGAAGTATAAAGAATTAGTATTGAAAGGTCTTGTTGGTCAAATTCCACCCTAGGTTTACACCTTTAAAATTTGGCCAATCTAGTACTTAGTTTTCCTTTAGAAGAAATGTTCTTTGACAAAACCCACAACAAATGCACAAGTTTTTTCTTTTTGAAAAGTTTTTTTTGGTCTTTATTAAGCCTTTAAGGAATTATTTTAGGTTTTTTTATTTAAGCTTTGCTGAATTCTTTTAGACAAATTGTCCACACAATTTTTTCGAAGGTACTTTACAATTTCTCTAAAAGATATCTTAAAGACAAAAGGGACCCTTGTAATTTTTCTGAAGGGTAGATTCATTCTTTTGAAGGGCACTTTCATTTTTTTGAAGGGTATCTTTTGTCAGGAAAAGGTCCACTTAAGTTTTTCCAAAGGATCATTTGTAACTTTCCCTATGGGTATTTTCTTTAGAAAGTGGTCACTTTCATTTTTTTGAAGGGGCACTTGAATTTTCAAAGGATCATTTCATTTATCTTGAAATTCATTTACAAAATCCCAAAGGACCATTTCCAAAATCCTGAAGGACCATTTCCAAAAGTTGAAGGACCATTACAACTTATTTGAAGGGCATTTAAACTTCTCTGAAGGGACCAATCAAAAAGTCATAAGAAAAGACAAGTAGAAGTGGCTAAAGAAGAAACCCCAAAAGAATTCCTTCATACTTTTTGACTAAAATAAATGAAGAGAAGGAACTCTAAAATAATTACTTTGGAATTTTTATCCAAAGGAAATGAATAGGAATAATTCCTTTGGACTTTTTGTCCGAAGGAAATGGACAAGCAATGATCCTAAAGGAATAGACTCGATAAAAGGTCTGAGGAAGTAAAGAAAAATAAATAGTCACAGGTAATTTGTCTGAAGAAAAGGTCTAGAAGTAAAAGTCTGAAGAAAATACCCAAAGGAGTGATGGCCTGTAGGAAGTTTGTTTTAAACTATAGAGAATAGCCATTGCTATTCAAAAGACTTGGAAAGAACATGAGAGTAGACAAAACAAGAAAAATGGATAGAATGGTGAATCAAGTCATTACTTCCACAAAATTAACAAATATAAGTGTCTAAAGGATAACTAGTAGTTAGAAAGAGCATTTTATAACTATCATCATGAGTTCCAATAGTGTGATGTGTCAACTTTTCTATTTCTAGTTTCAAACTCTCATGGATGATCTTCGATAGAAGCAGTTTACTATTCCTCTCCTAAAGGTTTGATGCCACTTACCACCATTCTCATGAATTTTTTTGGACAAGTAAGACTCTTGACATGTCATGGATTTCTCATCCATCTCTCTGATGTATTTTTAACTAACTTTCATGTCAATGACACATGTCCTTGTGCCTCTTCAGCTTCTCTTCTCTCTCTCTCTTCCTCAAAGTTCTATAAATTAAACCATTTCATCTATTGAAAATAACCACATTTTTGTTATGGTGAAGTGATACTAAAAAGACATTACACTTTACTTTTAAACATTCAATACAAGAACAATTCTAAGTTGTGAAATTTTGTCTGAGTATGTGAGTGATGTATAGCGGAGCTAAGTGATAACATCATCCTTACTTCCTTTATCCTTCATGTTTAAACAAAGGTTCTGATGTTAACATGTCATGTGAGTGTGTTGAATGTATTAAAATCTCTTTCAAGTATGTATTTATATCTATGGTGTGCAATCTACCCCTTAGGTTGATTATCTTGTTGATTGTCTCAAACATGTTAATTCACATTGAAACACTATGTTAGTATCTTTCAATGCATGGAATTAGTCTTGGAAAACATTTTTATTTAGTATAAGTGTGAGAGTTAGTTGGATAAATTCTTTTTGGATCACATCTTAGCATATTTTTCTATTTTATGCAAACTCTTGACTCTTTTTATGAACAAGCATTAGATTAGGTGATAGACACTTAGAGAAGAATTTAGGGAGCTAGCCCTTTTAAATTCTAGAGACTCATCTCTCTTCCTAAGTTCCCAAAAACTTGAGGGATGAATAAATGTTGCATCAAATTGAAGGAATCTCATAGAACATACTAGGGTGCACAATTTGATGACAACAGTTCTGGCACACTCGATGGGGTAGTTGGTCCTAATTATTTCCATGTTAAGGTGAATGTTGGCCTCAATAAGTCCAAGGTTGTAGAATCATTCTATTATAGCATTTGGTGATTCCAAAAGGTTAGAATATCTACTTGCAGATCAATTTTTCCATAGTATACTTCATGGTCCTCACTAGATCATCTTCTAGTAGGCTTTTAAATCAAGTTCCTCAGCCTGAAATTCCTCTTGAAGAACAACATCTTAAACCATTCCAAACCTTTAGAGATCTTGAACAAGAAGGTTTTGAAGAGGAAGAGGAGGAAAATGAAGAAATAATATATCAATAGGAAGAATAAATGTCTAAAAGACATCCTTTCCTAGCCTTCAACACCCAAAATCCAATTAAACTTCTTGTGTATGATCTTATTCCTCCCAATGCTACCAAAATTCTCCCCAATTTTGATGGAGAGGGTCCTGTTACCCCATTTGAGCATCTTAGGGACATTTCAAACTTTTACTATTTCCAAAATATTACCCAAGATAACATAGCTATTAGACTACTTGCCATGTCTATAAAAGGGAAGGCACTTGATTGGTATAGGACATTGGAAGGTGGTTGTATTACTAATTGGGATAGTTTTGGAGAGTTATTGATAAATAGGTTTAAAAATAAAAGTGACCATACTTCACTAATTCACCAACTAAATGTGATAAAAAGAGGTCCTAATGAATACATCAGAGATTTCAATGAGAGATTTCAAAGAACATGGCATAGGTTGTCACCTATTATGAGGCCTCCTCCAAGATTTGTATTCCCCACCTATCTTTAGGCTATTGACACTGATGTAATAGTAATTTTTCAGTCAATGGGAGGATTTACTTTACTTGAGGCATATGAGATAGCCATTAAAGCTAAGAATAATATGACACAAGCTAGAAAACTACCTCCAAGAGTCTCCATGCCTTTGTTATCTCATAATTCAGTTGAAGCCCCAAGTATAGCATAAGTTCCCAATACTAATTCCAAATCTAGAACTGCTCCCAATAAGGTGGATGATGTTATAGATAAGGATGAGAAGATTCAATATTTATAGGCCCAACTCAATCAAACACAAATGTATGCAAGTGTTCCACCTAATCCTTAATACTATCCTTAATAAGGATATAGACCTCCAACCCAATACACTAACTAAGGAAGAGGACAAGGCCAACAAGGTTTCAATAGGCAGCCCAATGCCTATAATCCTAATTTCATTTCATTGACAAAGGCTATTGTTCTAGTCCACACCAATATAGTTCAAGGAGAGGAGTATTTGGATCATTAGGGGAAATCTCAAGGTCAATTTATGTATAATGGTGGAGAAGGTAATCAATCTTTGGTAACTCAAGAAGGAGATATTCCTTATGTTACATCAGAAGAAACAATATCTCATGCAAAGAGATGTTCAAGGAGAAGGTAGCAGCCAAAGTATTAGTTCTATGAATTTCCAAGTAGAAGATGAATATGTGTTGAATCAAAATACATCAGTTGTATCCAATGTAAGGGATACAAATATGGATTTAGGAGATACTCCAATAGCACAAGTGATTCTAGGTAGTGCCTCTCCAAGGCCACAAAGTGTAAGTACCAATGTAGCAGATCCTACTAATCACACTACTCCTCAAAGTTAGAATGTGAGAAAAGCTACCAAACCTCCAATAAAACAAGTTCAAGTTCCCTCATTGCCTTCAATAATGCAAGACAAGGTGAAAAATTCCTCTCTAAATATTATTGACTCTTTGAAGAATACAAAAACTAGTATTTCTCTTTAGGAAGTATCACATATGCCTGGTCAAAAGGAAATACTACAAGAACAACTTGATAATATCAATTTAACTCCTCAAGTTCCAAAGTAAAATGGTGTATCCCTTACCAACACACCTAAATATGTTTTAGAGCCATCCACCAGATTTGAAAAGCCTCCACCTCTCTACCTCATGCTCATTATGGGAGATAAATTGGTTCACAACTGCATTGTGGATAGTGGGGCTAGTACCATAGTTATGCCTAAAGTGATTGCTAATAAATTGGGATTGAAATATGAGCCTCACAACAAGGGTGTGTTATAGCTTGATGTAACTCTAGCTAATACTGTGGGGTTGGTTAAAGGTTTGAAATTTTTCTTTCATGATTTTCTAAGTTTCCCCATCTTACAAGACATTGTGGTGGTTGATCTTCCAACTCATTTTGCTATTTTCCTTTCAAGAGACTTCACAGCCAAGATTGGAGGGTATCTTATAGATGATTAGTATTTTCTAGACTTTAGAACAAGATATGGAGCTAAAGTAACTATAAGAACACAACCCTTGGCAATTTCTTACATTGAACCATGTATGGAGACAAGTTCAAATTAGAATTGTATGATTAGTGAGAAGGAAGAAGGTACCATTGCTGGTGAAACATCCTTTCTTCTTGAAGGTATTTCTAACTTCTTTCTTGATGAGTATGGTACTGAAACTTATGAGCATGATATCTATGCATTCATAAAATAAATTGAATTAGGAGTATATTGTATGATTAGAAGAACATTCCTATACCATCATTCACTAATGAGGATCATGAATTTGAAGGGATATGGGAAATGTTTTTCGATGGATCTAGAATCAAGGTAGGGGTAGGAGCTAGTGTCATGTTGGTTTCTCCTTAAAATAACTAGTATTATTCTTCATATAGATTCCATTTTAGTTTTACTTGTAATGAAACTGAATATGAAGGCTTGGTTCATGGAATCTAATGGTCAAAGAGAAAGGGAATCAAGAATTTGAAAGTATATGGAGATAGTGAATTGATCATACATCAAGTGAGAAACCAAGCTACAAGAAATAACCCTTGATTAATTCCTATAGGCATAGGGTGTGGGATCTAATTGAGTACTTTTTTGCTTTTAATATCCAACCTATACCAAGAGACTCAAATAAAAATGTTGATAGGTTGGTTGTGATAGGAGCACACTTTAATATAGATGTTGATGTAAGTAGAGAGAAGGACCAACCTCAACCTCACATCAAAGTCATTGTGAGACCTTCTATTCTAGCTAATGAAGTGTCTTGGCAAGTGTTTGAGAGTGATAATCACATTATACACTTCATTCAAAATGAAGCAAAATTTTCTTCAAAGAATCAAAAGAAACTTCACAATCAATATGATGAACAAGTCATCCAGCTAAAGACAAATAAGATACCAAAGGGGTTGGTTACTTTGGAGAGTGTGTTCAATGAAGATGATCAAAGAGGGAAATAGAGGGTAAACATGTCTACAAAGGAAGAAAAATATGGAATAATCTTGATATTTAAGGATAAACTTTTGAAAATTGGTAACATATGTTCTCTTTATGAAAAGTAGGCCTTCATTGAATTGTGTAAATAATTTCATGATATATTTGCTTGGGAATACAAGGATTTGAAAGGGTTTGATCCAATTCTACCTCATCACACCAGTGAGTTATAACCTAGAGCTAAACCAGTTAGGCAAAAATAGAGGCCTATTAATCCTAAGATAAAGGAACTCATGAAGAGAGAGCTTACCAAATTGATTGATTCTAGGATTATCTTTCGTATCAAGCACTCAATCTAGGTAGTTAACATTGTACCTATTTAAAAGAAGAGTGGAGAGATCAGACTTTATGTGGACTTCAATGATCTAAATAGAGTTTCACTCAAAGACCATTACCCACTACCTTATATGGAGAAGATTTTGTAAGTGGTTTCAGGCTCTTAGTGTTTTTCACTAGTTGATGGCTATTCAGGGTATAACCAAATATTGGTGAATGAGGAGGATCAGTTCAAGATAGCATTCACCACAAAATAGGGAACATTTGCATATATAAAGATGCCTTTTGGTTTGTCTAATGCTAGTGCTACCTTCCAAAGAGCAATGGATATGGCCTTTAAAGTCTTGGTCAATGAGCTTTTTCTTGTGTACCTTGATGATGTAACTATTTTTTCCAAAGATGTTAATGACCACATGAAACATCTAAGGCAAGTCTTTGAGAAGTTCAGAGAGTTTGGAGTTTTTATTAATCTAGAGAAATGTATTTTTGTTGTTCACAAAGGCAAGTTACTAGGTCACATTGTGTCAATAGAAGGCTTGTTTATTGATCATAAAAGGATTGAAACCATTATAGGATTGTCTTTGCCTCTACATAAGAAAGGTTTGCAAAGTTTATTAGGCAAGATTAACTTTGTAACAAGGTTTATCCTAGGATTTGCTACTTTGGTGAAGCCTATTATATCCATGCTCAAGAAGAACCAAGGTTTATCTTGAACAAAGGAAGGTAAGAATAGTTTTGAGGCAATAAAACAAGCAATTTCCTAATCTCCTACTCTCTTGAACCCAAAATTTGCCAAGGATGTCATAATCTATAATTTTTCTAATCTTGACACAATCTCAGCTATGCTTATGCAAAAGAATGATGAGGAAGTTGAATAACCCATTGCATTCTTTAGTCAAGGATTGTAAGATTATGAGGTTAAGTACACATTTGTTGAGAAGTAATATCTAGTTGTGATAAGAGGTTTGAAAATTTTTAGGCACATGGTTTCAAACAACAAGATACATGTCATGGTCTTTCATCCTAGCACCAAAGAGTTCCTCTTAAGCAAAGACCTCAATGAGAAGAGAGCTAGGTGGATCACAAAGGTAATGTAATATGATGTTAATATAAAGATAACCAACTTGGTAAGAGGAAAGGGGTTGTGTCAAAATGTGGCTTCATATCTTCAAGGGCCAAAGAAAGAGGTCTTGGTCAATCAAGTTCATCCTCAACTAGTTGGTCACATACCAATTCAAATTTTGACATATGACATCATTGGTTTTCTCTAAAATGGTGATTATCATAATGGTTTAAACAAGTCATAAATAAGGTATTTTAGATTAAAAACCGTTCCTTACTATCTTGTACATGTTATTATCTTTTATAAGGATGTGAATGGTGTACTACTAAGGTATGATGACAATGATTAGTTTGGCATCTTGCATGAAAAGTTTCACAATGGCATAGATGGAGGTCGTTTCTCTCCAAAAATAACAACTACAAAGAAAATGAGGGTAGGCTATTATTGGCCTAACCCTTTCAAGGATTGCTACTCTTGGGTTAGGAGGTGTCCTCAACGTGCCTTCTTTATAGGTAAATAGAAACTTGCAGCCCTTCCATTGAATCCTATCCAAGTGGACCAGCCTTTCATGCAATGGGGCTTTGATTTCATTGGTATGATCAACCCTCTATCAAGTGATAGACACAAATCGATATTGACTTCTAGTAACTACTTCACAAGGTGGGTAGAAGCTATTTCATTGAAGGAGGTAAATGAAAATGCAATTTTAGAGTTTTATGAGAGTATCCCAACAAGATTTAGGGTTCCTTATACTATCATTTTTGATAATAGACTTACTTTTATGAGTGCTAAAACTTTTGAGTGGGCAAATAGAAATAGAATTTACTTGAATACCTCATCCAACTATTACCCTTAGGGTAATGGATTGGTTGATTTTACTAACAAGAACCTCATCAAGATCATCAAGAGGACATTGGAGAAAAATCAAAGAGCATGGCACACCAAGTTAAATATATACTTATGGACTAATAAGATCACTCCTGAGATATCAATTTGTAACTCTCCCTTTATGCTTGTTTATGGGAGATAAACTAGGTTATCCATATCTCAAGAACTTATTGCTCTAGGACTTGCACATTAGCTGAAATTACTGGAAAATACTCTAATGGAAGTTAGATTGATAGAACTAATGCAACTAAAAAAAGAAAGGTAAAATTCACATAAGACTATGGAACACCACCAAGTATTCATGAAGAAGTACTTTGACAAAAGAGAAAGTACAAGAGTGTTAAAAAAAGGTGAGTTTTTTTAAAATGGGATGAGGATAGGGAAAAAGTAAGTAAACATACAAAGTTTGATTCTTTGTGAAATGGCCCTTACATCATTAAAAAGTGTAAGCAAAGAAACTCATTTAAGCTAACAAAGATGATTGGAGAATAATCACCTATCCCTATGAATGGGATACATCTAAAGTTCTATTATTAGTCCTTGTAGGTATGTCTTGTAAATAGTAGCATAGGTGTGTGTGTGTTTAGTCTAGTTTTATTTTGGATGTTTTGTTCCCTAAGTTTCCTAATTAACACATGCATATTTCCTTTGTTTTGATTTATGTTCCCTAAGTGCTTAGTAGCACAAGTGTGTCTTTGCCTATGTGTGTCTTGTGTCTTGTGTAATGCCAATTGTCTTGTAGTCAATCCAAAATCTATTAATGATAATCTGAGTACTCATTTGCATGAATCCATGCCCAATAAAAGGATTTAGGCAACTATTCTTAGGCATAAAAGCATGCCATACCTAAAAATCACCAAGAATTTTGGTCAAATTCCACTCTAGGTTTGTACCTTTCAAATTTGGCCAATATAGTACTTAGTTTTTCTTCTGAAGAAATGTTCTTTGACAAAACCCCAAAAAAATGGAAAAGCATTTTCTTTTTGGAAAGTTCATTTTGGTCTTTGTTTAAGCCTTTAAGGAATTCTTTCATTTTTTTAATTTTAAGCTTTACTAAATTCTTTCAGACAAATTATCCACACAATTTTTTTGAAGGTAATTTACAATTTCTCTAAAAGATATCTTCAAGCCAAAAGGGACCCTTGTAATTTTTACGAAGGGCACTTTCATTTTTTTGAAGGGTATCTTTTATCAGGAAAAGGCCCACTTTAGTTTTTACAAAGGATCATTTGCAACTTTCTCGAAGGGTATTTTCTTTGAAAAGTGGTCACTTTCATTTTTCTGAAGGGGCACTTGCATTTTCAAAGGATCATTTCATTTCTTTCGAAAGGAATTTCCAAAAGCCTAAAGGACCATTTCCAAAAGTTGAAGGACCATTAAAACTTCTCTGAAGGGCATTTCAACTTCTCCAAAGGGACCAATCAAAAAGCCACAAGAAAAGATGAGGAGAAGTGACTAAAGAAGAAACCCTGAAAGAATTTATTTAGACTTTTTATCTAAAGGAAATGAACAAGAAATGAGCCCACAAGAAAAGAATTGAAAAAAGGTCTGAGGAAGTAAATAGAAACAAATAGTCATAGACAATTTGTCTAAATAAAAGGTCCAAAAATAAAAGTCCAAAGAAAATACCCAAAGGAGTGATGACCTACAGTAAGTCAATTTTAAACTATGAAAAATAGCCATTATTATTCAAAAGACTTGGTAATAACATGAGAGTAGGCAAAATAAGCAAAATGGATAAGATGATGATTTGAGTTGTTACTTCCAAGAAATTTACAAATACAGGTGCTGAGAGGATAACTAGCTGTTAGAAAGAGCATTTTCTAACTATCATCATGAGTTCTAACACTATAATGTGTTAGATTTTCTATTTTTAGTTTTGAACTCTTATGGATGATCTTTAATAGAAGCCATTTATTGTGCTACTCCTAAAGGTTTGATTCCACTTGCCACCATTCTCATGACTTGTTTTGGACAAGTAAGACTCTTGACATGGCATGGCTCGCTCATCCATCTCTCTTATGTATCTATAAATGACTTCCATGTCAATGATACATGTCCTTGTGCCTCTTCATCTTCTCTTCTCTCTCTCTTCACTAAATTTATATAAATTGAACCATTTTGGCCATTACAAATAACTACATTTTTTTAATGGAAAAGCCATACTGAAATGACATTACACTTTACTTTTAAACATTGAGTATAGGACCAATTCTAAGTTGTGAACTTATGTCTGATTCTGTGAGTGATGTATAGAAAAGATAAGTGATATCATCATCCTTACTTCCTTTATCCTTCATGATTAAACAAAGGTTCTGATGTTAACAGGTCATGTGAAGTGTGTTGAATGTATTAAAATCTCTTTCAAGTATGCAATTGTATCTATGGTGTGCAATCTGCCCCTTAAGCCAATTATCTTTTTGGTTGTCTCAAACATGCTACCTTCACATTGAAACATTATGTTATCATCTTTCAATGCATGGAATTAGTCTTAGAAAGCATTTTTATTTAGTAGAAGTGTGAGAGTCAGTGGAATAAATTCTTGGTGGATCACCTCTTAGCATAGTTTTCTATTTTATGCAAAGTCTTGACTCTTTTCATCAACAAGCATTAGATTAGGTGAAGGAAAATTAGAGATGAATTAAAGGAGCTATCCCTTTTCAATCCTAGAGACTCATCTCTCTTATTAAGTTCCCACAAACTTGAGGAATGATTCAATTTTACATCAAATTGAAGGAATCTCATAAAATGTCCTAGGGTACACAATTTGATGAAAATAGGTCTATGATGCCCACTAACAACCTTATAAATATTTGTGATAATCTCTAAGATAAAAAAATATTGAAAATTAAAATATCTATTGAGCCTTATCATGCATTAGGAGATGTTGATTACCACTTTAGTGTCTTACTTTGCATTTTTTCTAATTTTATATAATTACTTCATAATGCATTCTGTAAGGATTCACATTGCAACATCTTGTACATAATTAGTGTAAATCCCCCTAGATCCTCTATTATAGTTATCCCATGTGTCTATATGAATTGGTGGTAAAGTATATTGTAAAGGGCCAAATATTTACCCCTTACAACCAACCATATTGTTTATACCACTATGGTTGGATTGATGAGTATTATCACATCTTATGAAAAATGGATTTTACCATCATTGTATATACTAAGAAGAGTGAGCATGATTTCATATATATACTTAAAGTTCAATAATTTTATTAGTCACTCTATGTTAGACCCTCATAGTTGATGTTGAAGCATTAGGTCTTTTGGTTGTGATTTTATTATTTGATCAGGAGTGAATATGTTTTATTCAACAATATATATGAAGGCAAATGGGTTTGGATAGTGATATATAATTTTATTAGGGTAATACCAATGGCCATATCCTATTTATGTGCATCTTTAAGTGGGATGACAAGTTATGATCTATCTATGGTGTTTGATCTTATAGTTGATGAACATTAGTTTGTTTCTAGACTTATTACCAATGAAAAATTCATGTGCAAGAGAATAAATTAATATTGAAATGTAAAGGAATCTTATTTGTAAAGGTATGTAATGTCATAATGTTGTGCATACCCTTGTATATATAGCCTTTCCCACATGATTTTACCTGATACCTTAGTTTGAATGTGTTGATTTGATTGTGTGTCCTTCTACCTTCAAAATTGAATGCACTTGATCATTAGATGAAATGAAATTGTTTCTTCACTAGCCAAATTTACCATTTTAACTGATAGGAGTCATTGATATGACATGTTATATTTTTTATGGTTGATTTTATTTTATTATTCATCAACTAGATATGATCCTTGATAGGTTTTTGGGAAAAAAGTAACCTTTAAAGTGTGTAATCATTAAATTTTTTTGAATTAATTTTATTTGTCCTTACCTCATAAATTATATACCATCATCTCATTCTTGGACTTAGTTGGTGACGTGTCTCCTTGTATATTTGTATGATGTGTTGTTTCTTGTGTTGAGGTGCTCACTTTATTTCAATTTGTGACTATGACTTTATATTTTGGTTCCACTGACCTGTGATATAGATATCTCACTCTATTGATATAATACAAACATTCAAACAAAATAAGAACCAATGCATTAAAAAACACTAAACTACATGGTGATACTCAATACTCACTCTTGATATTTTTTTGATAATAGATAAAACTTATTACTAATAAGGATTAAGCCTACAACCATTTACATGCTCAAGAAACATGGTTCCCTATAGATCCCTTAACACAATTTTTACTTGTGATAATTCATGAATAATGTAGGGTACTTTCCATCTAAGGTGTACCTTACTTGAAAATGCTCTATATATATTATCATATAATAACACTACATATTTTGGTTGAAACTCTTTAGTTTTTAAGTTGCAATCATGCTATGCTTTTTAAATTTACTTATTCAACTCTTGTGACCATTTTTATATATGTTTAGTTTCTTCCATATGGGTTATTCCCTCAGTATTACTTGTAGATAGTCCTAATCTCCTAGTCACATAATCATTGAAATTCATAGACTACAAAATATGTATTTCATAAGCATTATTGCTTCAAGTCCATAGACTAAATGAAATCGAGTGAAACCTATCACATATTTTTATATGTCTTATATGCCCATAGGATAATAGGAATGTGATCCTCCTAATCATCTCTTTAGAAATTGCATATCTTTGTGAGCATCTTTCCAAGGACTTTTTTCAATGATCCCACTTATCTATTTGTTTGTGGGTGATATGTCTTTATTTTATGGTGTGAGATCGTAAAATCCTTTGTGAGAGTCTTTATGGTATTATTGAGGAAATGTGTTCCTTTGTCACTCACCATATTTATTAGACACCCAAACTTTGTTATAATATTTTCACAGATAAACTTGGTTACATCCTTAGCCTTGTAGCTTTGTGGCATAATTGTTTCAACCTATTTAGTGAAATAGTCTATCACATTGATTATGTTTTTTTCATCACTAAATTTTATGGGTGGATTTATTGGTCCCACAAAATTAATACCACATTGTTCAAATGGTTTCTCAGCTATAATAGGGTTTAGTGGCATCTCATCTCTATGATTTGGTTTTCTCATTCTCTGATATATATTGTAGTGTTTATCTACTTGGTGTGTATCTTGAAACATGGTAAGCCACCATAGATGGATTTGTAAAATCTTTCTCATAATAAATTATTCCAATAAATGTCAACATAAAATTCCTTGATGTGCCTCTTCAATAATTTTTAGTCATTCATGTTCTACAAATAATCTGTGCAGTATTTAATATTTGCCCATTTTGTAAAAAAATCCATTGATAATGCTAAAGGGAATCATTGTGTGATCAATTATTTTTTTTCCATTTCTACATAGTTTACAAGAAATATCCCTTGTTCTAGGAAATTTTTTATGTCTTGAAATATTTTAAGGAATCATAAAGACTCTAAATATATCAACATCCAATTATTTGTATTAAAGTTCCTTCAATTCTTCTCCATTATGTATCCAACTTCATTAGTCTAGTTCTAGATTATCCCTCCTAGGTTTCACATTGATTCTAAACTAGAAATATTGAAAAAACATCAACCATTGATATGTCCTACCTCTTAACATGGTCTTATTTACCAGGTATCACAAATCCTGGTGATCAGTGAATAATTCAACGACATTGTTAGAAGGTAGTGCCTGACATTTTATAGTGAAAACACCATTGATAAAGCTTCCCATTCTATAGTTTTATAATTTTCCTCTACAGATGAAAGTTTGTAACTTTTGAAATGAATAGGATGGTATAATCCTCTATATCCTAGTTTTTTAGGAATTCTCTTACTACAATACATAAGGCATCAAAATGAACATGAAATAGTTATCTCTAGTTGGGAAAAACCAAAATAAGATCTATTATTAGTCTGTGCTTGAGATCTTCAAACACTATTTGACATTTCTTGGTCCATTCAAACCTAGTATCCTAGCACAATAGTTTTACCACAGATGTAGATATAACTAAAAATCATTTTATGAATATTTTTGAAGTAGATTTTATGTCCTAAAAATTTTGCACCTTCTTAAAAAATTTTAAGAGGTAGCATGCCCACAATTATTATGATTTTGGCTTGGTCCACAAAAATACCATCAGTTCATATTATATCCCCCAAAATAACACCAAAAAGTGTGAAAAATAAGCACTTATTCAGGTTTAGTTAAATGTGTAGAGCTTGACATCATTACAACATAAGTCACAACTTAGACAAGTTCTATTTGAACAAATAAAAGACAACCGAATCATCTAGGTAGACTTCAATAAATCACATATGAAATCTTTAAAGGCAATGACCATAAATCAATCATTATTCAACCCAAACAACATTACTTTGTATGCAAATGATCCCCATTCTATTGTAAATGTTATTTTAGCTTAATTCTTAGTTGTGATTACAATCTGATGATAAGAACTAAAACCATTTATAAAATAATATAATTCATTTCCTACGACTGACTTCAAGAATTCACTTGTGAATGAAATTGGAAAAATGATCATTAATACAAAAATAATCTAGTATATGGTAGTCCCCACATACTCTAATTTATCCTAAATTTTTAGGTTGTAATACCATTATACTAACCCAATATAACTTTTCCACTAGATAGATAATACACACTTCATGCATGTGGTCCAATTCAACCTCTAGCTTTAGTTTCATGTTGGGGTTTAATCTATATGGACACTTTTTAATAGGTCATGTTCCCTCCTTTAGTTTAATGTGTATCTATATGAACACAGTATCTAAAACCTTAATTCTATGAAATTTGTTGTGATTATATCCTAATAATATTTCAAAATATACAATGCTTTTAAGACTTCATTTTGTGTCCAGTAGTCTCTTAGAGTCACAAGCTTGAGTTCAAACTCTGTCCTGATGTTGCCCACAAAATTATCTAATGGCTATTGATATTTTTGTTAGATACACTTGAAATCAACACTAATAGATATGTCTTCCCTTTTTATTCATGAATATTAATATTTCATAGTTTGCATCTTTAATTTGTTATGTCATGTTGGATTTAGGTGGATATGCTTATCACTTAGGTTCAAATCACTTCAAATATAAGTACTCATCACTATCAATAATCTCTATAAATTATACATCATTAGTTATCATATTTCAAGATTTAATATAACAATTCTCTTTTTGTTTGATATCCTTGTAATTTTGTATATCTACATTCAAATCTCTAGTTACTTCTTATTTTGAAGATTAGTCTATCATAATACTTAAATATTTTTCTCAACCATAACATACAAATGTTTTAAACTTATTCATAGTGTTAAGCATAAGAAGATTCTCATCCTCAAATTGAAAATTATAAATGAGATCCTATTGTACTTTAGGGAAATTCTTCATCTCTTATATGCATTCATGGTGCATGTACCAAGCTATTTGAAGCATTGTTAAAGTATAATTGAATACATGAACCTAGTATTTGGGTTTAAAACCATACATATACTATACATCCACACACTTATTAACAATAAAATATATTTCCTATCCTTACTATAAAAATTTCCATTATTCCCTAATAGTAGGTGGTATTTGGAATCGAGCACACAATAATTTGTAAACCTCATCCCATTATAGCTAGTTTGTTTCGTGAACTTCCTACCAAGTCGTAATAGTTCCCTTTAATGTGTAGTTTAATGTACTCACTCTATAATTTATATTGGGCACATGATGTTACAATCATAATATGAATTGGCTCAAATATCTAGTTGAAATATTGAGGTAACTGGCATTCAATGGTGAAAATCATTTATAGCGGATGTAACTCATGATCTCCTCTCACCGAATTTAGTATGTGGATATCAAAATCACCAATAATGTAAAATTATAATTCCCAAGGTAAAAGGACTTATGTTTTAGGTTTAATAAAATACCTATTTTTCATAGTTACATTGGACAATAAATATAATTAAAATCTTGTTGGCAGTCATATCGATGGTCAATTTCAGTCTTCTATTTGAATTGTAAAATTGGTGCCTTTGTTATTATAGGTCTATATATAGGGTGTTATTTTGGTTATGGTTGTTACTGATGTGCATATTTTGGGTAAAAACATTGGTACTTTTTAGCTTGGATTATTTTATGCTTGTGTTTTGTACCCATGTTAAACCAACTATTATCTCCATAAACATAAGGTGAATCTGGCTCCTTAGATATAATATAGGGCTTGTTGTCATTAATATTTAGGATAATAATGGTAATTTATATTCTTAGTTTACCTCTAGATGATTGTGAACTATATTAATCATCTTTTGACCATCATAATCTCACATATTACCAATTAACATAGGGTAGTGCATTTCATTAATCTTCATATCAATTAATTTAAAATATGCTTGTAGGCTCATGTATACAAATTTGATCTCCATTAAATGACTAATAGGTTATACCATGACATAATATATGAGGCTAACATTATTGTACTATAGTTGAGTGATGGTCATGTAATAGCTTCCCATGTAGATTGAGGGATTATATTAATTGCACTTCTAAAGTTGAACACAACATTTGGTACTTCATACCTTGCCAACTCAATATCCATAAGGAAGTCAAGATCCCAATGCTTCTTAGTTTTCACATACCATATTACCTTGTGAGTTCTCTATTGACCCCATTGTGCCCACTCCATTAAGTTATGTAGAAGGTTTTCAATATTATGTGATATGTCTTCATTTCCTAAAGAGTTTGAGTAGATTAGCGAAGACAGTAACTATTCTATATTGTTTCATGATTTATACAATTTCCCCATACATATATGAATTAATGGTTGTAGTATCCCCTTCTGAAATAGACTGATGTTGAATGTTTTTCAAGACATTAGTTTCTTAGTACATCAATCCCCATTCTATTATGGGGTCAAGATATTTATCCTACTAGACCTTCTTGATTCTTTTTTCATGTGACATATCTAAAAGAGGTAATCCCCATTCTTCATGCCACTCTTATGCGAGTTCTTGTATAAATTTAGGATCCTTAGGGTGTGATTTAATCAAATTCACATTTTTCACAAGATATTCCCTCCTATGTTTTTTTGATGCTAGCTAATACTCTATGTCATGTTATTTTGAAACCCTAAAATTAACATATTACATTTCCCTCTAAGGATTAGTAGGATAATTAAATGTGAAGTGGTTATACTCCCCACACAAATAGTAGATAATTGGTTGTCATACATGTTATTCACCCTATTTGTGATTACCACCCTAGTATTTGTATATACACCATATTCTTAATTTTATCATTTATTGATGCTTTATCTCTTGTAGGAACCTATCTAGTTTTAATCTCGTTGAGTGCACACCTTAAAATGTATACTAGGAAAGGGGTTG
This sequence comes from Torreya grandis, assembly GCA_037957365.1. NCBI lineage: Eukaryota > Viridiplantae > Streptophyta > Pinopsida > Cupressales > Taxaceae > Torreya > Torreya grandis. The sequence goes on from JARHVA010000569.1 coordinate 1,869,755, forward strand.
GAAGACATTTGGTGCCTCATAGGATTGTTGATCCATAACCTTTACCTAAAACCACTACAAACTAATTTTATCCAACTCCTTAAGTAATTAAAACCACTTATACACTCCCCTAAAAAATTCAGCTTTCTAAAATACCCTACCTAAGTAAAAACCCCTTTTATTCATTTTTATAGCACACTAGACTGATTGACCTTGTTAAGGATTGAGCACACATTACATAATTTTGTCATCCCATGTCAACCTATTTCAAAGCCTAATGACTCTTTTGATTACTATTTAATATTAACCCAACCAACCTTATTAGCTAAATTATTAAGAGGATTTAGGGTCAACCTTAGTTATAAGTACCTGCTTTACTTTAATTATAAATAGAGGATCATTCAATTGTGCAACATTACATATCATAAATCTTCTTATAATATCATTTGAAAGCTTCATTTCTTAATATTTTACCTTGGAGTAGTAGCATTCATCTTGTGGAGGTTTCGGATGCATAAGAGAAATATTAGAGCTTAGAGATGATATTTCCTTGTGATCCTTACAAGACACAACAATATATTGAAAATAAAAATAGGCCAAGGGAGAGATTGAGGCATAACATGTTCCATTAAATAAGGTAAGTATATCCTAGATATTAATTTTGATAAGTAGATATTGCACAACTAATGGATTGAATTGTATTTCTCCTTTCTTAGATTACTTCTATATTATCTTGAATAGAATTATCTTTTCTTGTTTATTGTCTTCCCCCTTATGCCATAATATTTGGTGAGTAGTAGATTAGCTTGTATATTTATTTATTATATTAACTTGCATATTCATTTAATAGATTAACTCGATTCCTTTCATTATATTATAAGACCTAACTAGGGTTATTACATGATGACATTTGACTAGAGGCCTTGGGAACATTTCCTTTGCTATTGTGTAGTAAGAGATCCCCTAGTTAGGTTTAACAAATCAGTATTTATCCATGACCCCAATATAAAAAAGTATATCTAAGTGGATTGTTAGTTGATTACCTTCTCCGCGCTTGGATATTACTAAGTAGGATAAGTTGATGATTTGTCTTATTTCGCTTGCTTACAATATATACCTCAGTAGCCTCTTATAAATATGCCTTGTCTTTGTTAGAATCTAAAATATAACTATTTTTGTCACTCATATACTCCTTACCTCTAGGGAGAGTACAAACCTTTTTTTTGTTATCCGTCATATCCCCATATATTCCTTTGAGAAAATATGGAGTTTGTCTTATTTCATGTTGTTGTGGAAATGTAGCATTACAGGGTTATTGATACTAAGGAGATGGAAGGGTCCATCTTTCTTGGTGTTAAGGATATTAGAATTGTAACCAGGATCATCAGATCAACAAATTCACATGGTTATGATAGGTATGAGTTAAGTGAGTGCACAAAATGATATTTTTTATAGTAAATGAAATCAAATAATGAGAATATTAAAAATATATGTATTAATAAAATAGAGGAAGAAAAGGTTATAATCAATTGTTAACATGCATCCAATCTCTATGATTAATGGGTTCTCTAGAGAAATAACATATAAGAAGCTCTATTAGCTTAATAAGACATAAATGGCTTAAGACTCTAAATGTTACACCACAAGAGCTATGGATCTTCACCACTCAACACAAAGGAGGATAGGCCTATAAATAGGCTGAGGAGAGGGATAAAGCTACATCCATTTGGAAAGTGAACATAGGTCAATTTCAAAATGAATAGTAAACCCATGTGTTAGAAATAAGTTAACGTTAGTTGATGAATAACAAGGCATCCATACCAACCCATTTGACCATAATCTACACATGTGGGTGTGCAATTAAATAACCTCATAAATCACCCTAAATGACATAATATCCACCTAATCAAGGTGAACTATACAAGTCAGGGTAAAACCTATATGAGGTAAAAAACCTACACCAACACCCCCCTTAAGCATAGATTAGGTGGACAAGAGAATTGGGTACCATAAACTAGGCTTGATTAGGTACCCAAATACAAAGTAATCTCTCACAAGGTGGAGAAAAGGAGAAAACTTATAGGAAAATACTTCCCCAAAAAGAGATAAAATAAGAATAGGAGACTAAAATATCCCCCAAAGAAGATGTTGAAGTAGTCATTACTTCAATGACAACTCATAAGATGCCAAAGGTTGATGATGATGTCTTCTACCTGAAGATTGTATAAGCTCCATCTAAAACAAACAATTTTTCTTCCCTTTTCCAAAGGAAGAACATGATGTGTGTACTAAAATTCTACCCATTCAATAATGGAAGATTAAATAAAAAGTACAAAACTATTGAATGTGGTCCAAATTAGATTTGTGGCATAGGTCTAGCAAGAATGTGTGTAGAAGCTGGAGGTAATACCACTAAAGTAGACAAATCAAAATAAAAAATGGAAAATTCATGGAAATAATTCCCATGTGAAGTTTAGAGCATGAATCACCAAATAAAGAAAGAAAATCCACAAAAGGAGATGAATTGTTGATGTTCTCAATATGTGTCCTCACATTGTAAATAACAGAGTGCTTCAAAGTGAATTTTTTTGATGGATCTAGAAGAGAAACATCATGTAGAGGAACAAATGTAGAATATGTAATATGACAACTAAGGTCTAGTAGAATCTCATCTCATAGTGGTGGCTTGAAAAAAAGAAGAGCATTGTCCACTTAGAATGTGTCATCACAAGAAATAGAATCAGGAGTAGAGAGTAGAGCAATCTTATAAGAGATAATAGAAGGATGAGAAGTGATATAAATCTAAGTAGGATCTCTAAAAAGACTCTAAAGAGTGCTCCAAATTATGGAAGGACATTCTATGTGCTCCACATGGTGGTGTAGATCCCATGAAACATGAATCAGTAAGTGACCACAGACATAGTCACAATATTTGGACCAATCTTTGTATTGACTTGGGTCAATATGAGTAAGAATATGTCCATCTAAGAATGGGACAAGTTCCTAATTTTGTGAGTGAGCATTCTATGTACACATGCCATGAAGCATAATTGGACTTCCCTAGAAGGACCACTAGTGTAGACTCAACCTTTTTCATATGGTATCTCTCAAGTGGAGTTATCATGACCATAACTGAGAGTAATATTTCACACTCTAGAGATAAACTTTGGACTACACCTAAAATGAATCCAATCAAATGAGAGGAATCAGTGCACAAGTAATAATGCAGGCTTAAATGGACATCAAGATTTTCTAAAAATACAACCAATAATGTGATAAATTTGTGTAGTTGAAACTAAATAGGCACAAGTAATCACTACAAAAACTAAGTGTGTGCACAAAAGAAAACATAGGGCCCACAACAACCCCCCATGAAATTAGGCTTGATCCTCCTAGATTTTGGAACTTTATATTTTAGTGTATTTTATAATGAAAATATGACCAATACATGGGAAATTAAAAAATATTAACTTTTTAAAAATATGACACTCAATTTTGAGTTCCTGATCAAAAGTTATTACAATATTACTTTCCCATTAATAAGGCTTATTTAATTAAAAAACTATAATTATAAAAATGTCACATGGTGAGAGTGGACCTATTATTCTAACCACTCATTGGAATCATAATTGAACTAATGACCTCCTAGTTAAAAAACCAAGTCTTAACCAATCTTTCTATTTGACCACTTGTCCCAATTAAATGAAAAAAATTCACTTAATGAAGGTAATCAGGGTTTTAAAAAATGATTGATTTTTAAAAAAATTGGCAGAAAGGAAGAAAAGTTTGAATTGGATATTAAGGATGGATGGCACCTCTTTTTTCATGTATAGGTCTATAATGTTGAAGATTTGACCAGGAAGATTTTTGATGAAGTATGGGTGTCCAATGAAAACCCACATCCAAAATGAAGTTGGTTTATATTTGCTGAATAGAGACTCAATCTAAGTGATTTGGCTAGAAATAATAGTGTCCAAGGCTATGTTTTTTATAAAGGGAGAAACAATGGCATCTAAATTATAAATAATGAAGTTTATAGGTGTTAAAAATGGCACCCTAGCAAAAAAATGTGATTTTGTTGTTTTAAAACCCTTGGATGAGAAAACAATGCCCTTGGGAGGTGAGATGCCCTTGAGTGTAATAAGTCTCCAATGGATATTGGACTCTTCACTCTTCAAATCACACCCTTAAAAAGAAGAAGAATCTAATATCATATAATAATTCTAAGTGATGGAGAAAGTAACAAGATAGAAATGTAGTATTATTTTGTAAATAAACTCATGATTTTAATAAAAACTAATAACGTAAAAAAAATAGACAATCATGAATAATAGATTGGTGCTCTAATGGCATATTAGATTTATATCAAGGATCACCAAATAAATGAATGCACATGGTTGTGATAGACATGAGTTAAGCACATGCACAACACCACATTACTTCTAGTAAATGAAATTGAATAACGAGAATATTGCAAATAAATGTATTAATAAAATAGAGAAAGTAAATCTTACAATTGCTAGTTAACACACACCCAAGTGTTTCAGATCAAATTTTCTTATATTTTTTGGGGGAAAGAGAAAAGAAACTCAAGAAGGGTATAGTATAAAAAGATGATATGTTGTACATGTGTTGATCCAAATGGTTGTAGATACTCCTCTTTGGCTTTGAAGAAATGAATTACAGATAAGAAAGCACTAAAGAAATGGTTGATTAATTAGATAGGAGGGTGGATTTCCTATTAGGATAGATCTAAGAAGCATGAGCTTCCTTGGAGGTTGTCAATCCACACTTTTAGACAATCAAGTTCTAAAAGATAAAATACTTACATATATCATAGAAGATACTAAAATCAAATATAAAAAGTGCTTGATAAATGAATAAATGAATTTGATTAATTTATAGCAATAAATAGATTGATATTAATGCCAAATGCATTAGTTGTGGTTTATAAATTAGGGTGAGGCTTTAATATTAGGTAGAGGGTCTAAAATTAGGATTTGGTTGAGGTCTAGTGGCTGAAAATAGCTTGATGTTTATTTATCACATAGTGACCATCGATGGTTAGGGTGACTGCTAGTAGTTAGGGTAATCATCAGTGATTATGGATAAACTATCAATAATCAAAATGACTTTTAGAGGTTACTATGGGTTCTAGTATAGTTTAAGGAAATGGTTGATGAGGCTGTCGAATGGGAATCCAAAAAGTGGGCTCTGGGCTAGGTTGGTTGAAAAACAAAAACAAAGTAACTAATCAATGAAAATATATTCTTAGCTTTCTATTTACTAATATGAAATAGGGTTGAGGGCTATATTGGTGAAACTTGGAGAAATTTTAGTAGAGTAACAATACTTGGTTATTGGCCGATGGATAGTCGCACATTGGATCTATTGTACTTATTGGTTCATTAGGATCTATTGTACTAATTGGTTATCCACTTGCCAACTAGTGCAAGGTGTACATTGATTCCTCTAGCTAGCACTAATATGCCAAAATGTCATCAACACCAAAAATTATGCCTCATTCTGATGTGTTTGATGTGATGGCATGAATATTTACATACTGAAATATGGGGACCAATAGTTAGAGTGATTTGAAAATGATTATTCATGCATCTTCAATAGAGGTTTTACTTTTTAAGATAGTGTAATAAGAACAAAGAACACAAATTTGTCTCCAAGTGATATGGAAATAACAAGACAACAAAATGGGGGGAAAAAGAAGGAAAGGAATCGGGTAAATGAGCTGAGTCTAGATATATGAGACAAGTGGATGCTGCCAACATAGTTTCATGTACATGAGATCTAACATGAACTTCAATCCAAATGTATTTTTCCTAGGAAACAGGATAAAAGAAAAGTGATGATAAGAAAACATGATTGATGTTTTAGAGGAAATAATGAAATGGGCTTGTAAAATGATGAGATAATTCAAATGAGTGCTTGTAAAATGATGAGAGTGTGGGATTTGAATAAATAAAAATGAAAGGCAATGTTTTTTTGTTTTGTTGATCAATTTATCTAATGTTTTTATGTTTTTAGGGATAAGCAATAGAAATGAAATATTTAAAAAAGGCCTAGGGAACTACCTAGATAAGGAAATGCACATCCAAAAGTAAGAGCTTAAATAATATCTAAAACCAATTACAACAAGTGATTATGAATATAAATAATAGTACAGGGAATCAATGAATCAAGGAGATGCTCATCCAAGAGTAAAATTTTTAATAACATTTAAATCTAGCTACCATGACCCCTATTCAAAAAATGATAAGAGCAAAAATATCCTACTAAGGAAACAATTCATACCAAATAGTAGTGAAATAAGAATAGAAAAGTGTGTAGTGCAAGATAAATTTGAAGAACCATTCAATAGGAAAAAACCTTGTGCCGATGTATCCATGTTCACTTATCTATAAGAAAAAGCTATAAGATACTATTTAGGTTGAACTGATTTATAGAAATAGTGTTGAGTGTGTCCAAAATGCCTATGAGTCATAATCAAGATCATAATTGGGCAAGGGTCTAGGCTACAACAACCCAGGGTATAAAAAGGAAAATGGTTCTTGGTAGAATGGTCCAAAATGAATAGGGTCCAAAAGAGGATGGTCTAGGGTGGTATAAAAAAGATTCAATCTAGAATATAAATGACATAGAGTGTGAATAATCCAACATTTCAATATGGTTCTTGTGAGAATGGTCCAAGTTAGGTCCAAATGAATATAGTCTAAGATAGGATGGTCCAGGATATAATAATGGGATAAAATGACTTCAACACAAGTTACCCCCAACTAAGGGGTCTTATAGATAATGGATAAAATAAATGTTAAATAGAGAACCACTTGATATGTACAATGTTCATGGGCTCTAGAATTTCTTTACCACCTAGAGTAGCTAGCCCTTATGCCCTCGATCCATAGTTTTATGTGATGACATATGGGCCAAGCCAATTAGGTTGAAACTTACCCTTCTTCTTGTGTTCAACATTTGTGTTCTTCTAATTGACTTTCAAAACTAGATGACCAATTTAAAACTCCTAAGGGATAATTCACTTGTTGTAGATTCTATTCAATTTATTTTGATAGGATTGTAAGTTGTCTAGGGCAGCAAAACACTTACAATCAAAGATTTCTATTATTGGTATTGAAATACTAATGGCCTATTCTTTAGTATTATCTCTTGAATTCTTAGCCTCTGTATTCAGATTAAAAGACAATTTCAATGACTTAAACTAGGATACTCAGTCCCAAGATAGTAATCTACCTTCAAGAAAAACCCTTCTTTGACTCCTAAAGCAATCAATTGCACATCGTCACTTTTTTGGACAATATTATGAGGGTTTCACCAATTATTTGACTCAAACTTCTTAGTGCATGAATAACTTCAACTCAAAACTTAGATGACAACAAATCTACCCTTTATAGACCTATTAGGCCAATTTTACCTCTTAAGGACATGATACAAAGAGGTCTACCACTACCTTTTTTTTATGACTCATTCAATTCAAAAACTCAATGAAAATATCAAGATAATGATACAAGACTCTTATATGTCTTTACACAATCTCAAGATACCAATTAGATCACCAAAGTGCCCAAAAAGTTGATTAAGTCTCAAGCATTGTCACAATATTGTGTATAGGTGTGTTTGGTCTTGAAAAGGTGTTATTATCTAAGCTCATCAAAGGATTCTTATAAAAATTTATTAAGTTGTTTGGAGACTATCTTTGAGGATAAGAAACCAATTTCCTTTATTTATTTCTTAAGAATTATAATTTAATGGAAACTCTACTCTTTAGGTCCAGATGGCCTAATCTGCTTATTTGGAAGTATATTGACTTGGCTTAACTATCAAATGATTTGAATCACTTTACTTGTAAGTATTCTATAGTGTTTAAATAATAACATTGGACCTTCATAAGAGCTTCATACTCAATGAACAAAGTTGGAGATGTATTATACTTGAAGTTTTCTATCTTTGTCTTTGAATCTTCTTAACAACCTTATTCTCAACTTAGGAAATGAACTTTAATTAATGGGTCTATCAATATGCATAAATGAATAGCATATATATAGTAATTATATAGTCCTTCATACATTACATCTACCACATACATGGTACTACATGTAGGTATTTAGTTACTCATACATGACATCTTCATGTGGTCATGATATGGTCACTCATATTAGACATGAATGCAGATAATTACCCTAGTGCACTCCATTTCCACCTAAACCATTAACACTAAACCCTAACCTTAAACACTAGTTTTAAAACCTAAACTCTAAACCCCAAACCCTAAGCCATAAACCCTAAACCATGAACACTAAATAAAATACTAAACCCTAAACCCTAAGCCCTAAACCCTTAACCCTTAACCCTAATACATTATCCCTAAACTAAAAATAATAATCCATAAACCCTAAACTATAGACCCTAAACATATAAACTTAAAACACTAAAAACTATACTTTATACCCTAGACCCTAAACCCTGAAACCTAAATTTAAGCCCTTAACCATGAACCCCAAAACATAAACCTAAAATCCTAAACACTAATCCATAAAACCTAATTTTAAGCCCTTAACCCTAAATCCCAAGACTAAACCCATAAGTCATAAACCTTAAACATTAACTCCTAAACCACAAATTCTAAACCCAAACCCTTAACACAAAACCCAAAACCTTAAACACTAAACCTAAATCTGTAAACACTAAACCCTTAACCCTAAACCTAAAACCCCAAACCCCAAACCATAAACTCTAAACAATAAATCATAAACCCTAAATCTTAAACTTGAAGCCCTAATCACCAAATACTAAGTACTAAACCCTAAATACTAAACATTAAGTTCCAAACCCCAAACCCTCAACCAAACTCCCAAGACCAAAACCCTAAACCTTACACCCTAAACCCTAAATCCTAAGTGTCAACCATAAACCCCAAACCCTATCCCCAAACACTAGGCCCCAAACCCTAAAATCTAAAATCTTTGTGCCTTGAGCCATAAACCATAAATAACAAACCTTTAAGCATACAATATAAACAATAAGCCCTAAATTCTAATCCCTAAGCCATTACACTAAAACTTGAAACTTAAACCCTGAACACTAATCCCTATACACTAAACCCTAAGTTGTGAATCTTGAACCATCAACCATAAACCTTGAACCCTAAATTGAAAAATCATAAACCTCTAGCTATAAACCATAATCTTGATTTATCACCAATATAGAGAAAGGAGAGGGGGCATTGGCTAAGCCATATATTAAAAGGATAAAGGTCATTCTAACCTATATAGAGAAAAGAATGACTAGGGAAATTCATGTAAAAGGATTGAAGGTGGATTCAAGATGAATTACTAAATGATTTACGGGTTTTTAATTAGTGGGTATATCAAGATGCATAAATGTCTAGCCTGTAGCATTCAACATATAACATACATATAATAATGATATAGTCATTCATACATTACATCTACCCCATACCTAGTACTAAATGCAGATATGTTGTCACTCATATATGATATATTATTGTATTCATGATATAGTCACTCATACTAGACATAAATTGAACTAATCACCCTAGTACACTCCATTTGCACCTAAACCATTAACCCTACAACCAGAACCCTGAACCCTAAACACCTTAAACCTTGAATGTTAAACCATAAACACCATAAACCTTGAACACTAAACCCTAATACATTATCCTTAAACCCAAAATGATAATACCTAAACCCCAAAACCTAGAACCTAAACATGGAACCTTAACACCTTAAAGCCTAGACTTTATACCCTAGACCCTAAGCCCTAAAACCTAAAATTTAAGCCCTTAACCCTAAAGCCAAAACCATAAGCCTAAAATCCTAAACACTAAACCATAAAACCTTAACCCTATACCCTTAATATTAAACACTAAACCTTAATAACAAAATTCAAAATCATGAACCTTAAACCCTAAACCCAAAACCTTGACCCCTAAACTCTTAACATTAAACCCTGATCTTGAAACCCTAAGCACTAAACCCTAAATATTTAAATTTAAACCCAAAACCATAAAACCTCAAACCCAAAACCATAGACCCTAAATCCTAAAACTAGATAAACCCTAAACCTTAAAAGCTAAATACTAGAACAGAAAAAATCAACCCCAAACACTGAACTATAAAATTTGAACCCTAAAACCTTAACTCAAAACCCTAAAAATGAAACCTAAATGACAAACACTATGCATACATTGTGGACACCACACCATAGAGGAATGATGAAAACATTGGTAGTTAAGCTCAACCCTGTCTCCACTTTCCTATCATAATTGGACTACATAAGTGCAAATATTCCAATTCAAGGATAAAACATGTCATAACAGAGTTAGTGGAACAAATGTTAATAATTTATACTCATGACCCACATCATTATTTGAGAATAACTCACAAACATGAGAAGATCCAAATTTTTTTGGCCCTTTCAATCAATGATTTGGAAATAACTACATCTAGAAGAAGGATTTCTCCTCATACAAAGAAAGTTCCAAGAAGTAATTTTTGATTTATCATCATTTTCCATCATACCTCATCATTCAAAATGAATTTTTGCCATAAAAGTGAAAATAGGATATTCTATTATTTCCACCATGTAAACCATTCAACAATCTCCATAGATTAATCTATCATGACCCTATCTAATCTAATAGACATGAGTGAGAATAATCACCCTAGTACATTCCAATTGTAATAAAAGGAATTGAAACACCATTCAATATTCATATAAAAAAGATATTATTCAGTCTGAAATAAACTTATACTAACTACTAGATAGGAATGCACTATACTAAATTAGGGAGTGACTAGGGATGATGAAATATTTATTAGGTATGATGAGAGACAATGAGGGAATGGTTAGTGATAATGAGATATGAGGATAGATGAGGAGGGGGTGATTAGGGATGATTAAGGATGATGAGGGTTGATGAGGGAGTGATTAGGGATGATGAGGGACATTGAAATTTGATGAAGGATTGACTAGGGATGATAAATAATGATGATGGTTAATGAGGGAGTTATAAATTATGATGAATGATGATGAGAGTGTGACTAGGGATGATGAGGAATGATGAGATATTGATTAGGTATGATTAGAGTTGATGAGGTTTAATGAGGGAGTGTTTAGGTATGATCAATGACAATGAGGGATGATGAGGGAGTGACTAGGGATGATGAGGGTTGATGAGGGAGTGATTAAAAACAATGAAGGATTATGATAGATAATGAGGGTGATCCGAGCAATAATTTAGGCAAAAATTTGGGTGATGGTTCCACCCTAATTGATGATAGAACTTATAGGAGCCATAACTTTTGCATTATAGCTCCAATTGACTCACCATTTGAACCATTGGAAAGCTAAGAATGAGTAGAATGTGGTGAGATGGTAGGTATATTTTCTTGATGGATGTTTTCCCTATAAAACCTAATAGAGTTGCACCAAATTTTAATTTTAGTAGTGCAGTCTAAAAATAGTACGTTTCTAAAAATAGTAATTCCTCGAATTCTATATTGTTTTAGATATTGGAAATACAAACACTTGATCTCTCTCGAGATTAGTGACCTTCCACATCCTCCCCCTACTTTCAAAATGTGTATAAATGAATATGTAACATGAAATGGAAATCAAACATCTCTTCCTAGAGATAAGCATATAGATGTATTGTGATCTTGAGTAATAAAAAATATCTTCTCAAAGAATTCATAGTTACTATGTTATTTCTATGTTCTTGAAATATTTATCAACCAAAACTTTTGAGTTTTGGAATAGAGGGAGTGATTAGGGATAATGAGGGACAATGAGAATTGGTGAGGGAAAGAATAGGGATTAGAAGTGAATACGATGGTCAATGAGGGAGTGACTAGGGATGATTAAGGTCAATGAGGGAGTGTCCTATGTGAATTTAGAGTGCTAGAATATGACTTTATTCTATGTGATTTTGGAATAATACATGAATTTGAATTGAAGAATGCATGGATTGACCATCTAATGACATCTATTTTAGAGTAAATGGTATATTTTTAGAATTAATTTGAATGGTGTTTTTATTTATTTTATTTTGAATGGAATATATTAGGGTGATTAACTACATTTATGTCTAGTATAAGTTATTGTATCATGACTACAAGTAGATGTCATGTATGAGTGAATGCATACATATATACGTAACATGATTTATAACTTTGTTTCTCATTCTATCTTCTGATCCAAAAATTTAAAAAATTAAGTATTGAATGAAATGTAATTTGAAAAACTAACTTCTAAAGGGTAACTCTTATAGGTCTATAATCAATTTTAGAAGATGTTGAGTGGCCTCTAATTTGTAATATTTAGTAAAACAAATTTAAAGTATAAGAATAATATTTATTCTTATATCCTTACAAAAATAACACCTATAATTTCAAAACAAAAAAAAACATGGCAAATACCTTTAATAAAAAAAATACATGGAAAATACCTCTAATTACAAAAACAAATACATGGCTTTCAAAAGGGTATACACCCTTTGAAAAGGATGCATGCTATTTACAAAGGGTGTGCATCCTTTGTAAAGGGCATGCACCTTTTTAACATTTCAACATGTTTTTGTATTTTTCCTCTAAATTTGCCTTGGGTACAAGCTTGGAGAGGTCCAAACCTAGCTTGAAATTGGTTATGGAGCACCCCACTTAGTTTCTAGGAAATTTAGGAGTCTTTTTCATCTTTGTCAACACATCTGATCATAAAACTTTTATTATTTAAAAAAATATATATATGGGTTTGTATAGTAGTTTTATAATATATAATTTTTTTCTAATGTTAGAATATTATTTATAATTATTTATTAATTTATACATAACATACCTCATTATGGACTATATACATATTGTCACAAATTTCCTTATAAATTTTTAAATATTAATAGAAATTTTATAAAACTTATATCTCAACAATTTACACATTGTCAAATATTCTTTCAAAATATGATTTTCATGAAGTTAAGGTCAAAAAGTTGTGTTCATGCACTTGCAGTTTCAATTTTCTAACTATCTTGACTTGTAAAATTATTTATGTAATAAAAAATTGATAAAAAATATTCTCAACAATCTTCAACATTTCACCTATCTATATATGAAATTTCATACAAAAATTCAATTATTTACTCAAAAAAAATGTGTTCATACACATGCACTCTCCTTATCTTTTTACAAAAATTGACCAACCTATTGTCATAAATATATATATTTTGCACACTTTTATCATCTAGGTATTGGAAAAAATTATATGTTTAGAAACTACATTCAAAATTTCATAATTCATGTTTTATGTCATTGTCAAATTCCTTTTCAAAGTGTCTCTAACATTCTATCCAAGTTCAACTATTATAATTTTTAGAAATAAAGTGTTGCTTTATACCCCCTCTTTTGTCCCCATTATCCTGCATCTACCCTACTATTAGTTTTCATTTCATAATGATGTGAAAAAATATGTTTGGCACTATGATCCATTGTTATGTGCACCATGTGCATAAATGTGTTTGACTATTGATATCCAGTCAGATCTTGGACAATTTTGTCAACACATTAATTCAACATGCTCTTAATCATACAAACTATTGTTGTATATTAATAAAATGTAATAATGGAAATGATATTTTGTATAAAATTATGACTTATCTAAAAACTTCAAAATAAAATTTAAATATAACTAAAAAAAGGTATTATTTGTTGTATTTCAAACCAACTTTCTATCTTCCATGACATCCTTCAAATTAACACTGCATAAGTTTTTTTAACAAGGGGACATTATGATTATTCTTGATGGTCCTTAAAAATAATTATAATATTTTAACAATGTCATCTCATTTCATAACCTTAGAGATTTTAAATTCAAAGTGTGTTGGTCACAAATATTACCACACAAGTTACATCATAACCAAAGACATTAAATTTAATCAAAACACTATAGACATTCATTTTTTGCACTTCCTCACCAAGATTTTCCCTACCTTGTTTATATTGCATTTAGTTTTAATCTATATATCTAAATTACACATCTTACAAGTTTAATCTTAAAAACATTGTTCATACTTTACATAAATTTACTCTTAATAATATAAAAGGCATTTATAAAATCAATGATTTGGTGATGTTTAATATTCCTCCCCATAATATAACATGAAAAATTTGACTATGATTTCTCCCCATCTTCCATGAAGAAAAAAATGTGTGTCATAGTATGGAATACATGAATAATTATATGTTCCCAAGATTCACCACCATGTGGGAGAGCACATAAGGTAATTACACGTTCTGATCTTACTTCCTCTATCCAATCTACTTGCCAAATGGCCATTGCACATAACAATGCATCAACTGATTCATCTCTTATGGGTAGTGTATTTGCCACTACATTATCTTTTCCTTTCTTATGTACTATTTTAAAATCATACCCTAACATTTTAGTCACCCATTTCTATTGTTATTTTGATTGCAATCATTATTAAAAATTATATTTGAGGTTATTAAATTCATTCTTTACATGAAGGTGTCAACCCATCAGATAAGGTCTCCATTACTTGGCTGCATGCAAAATAGATATCATCTCCTTATCATAGGTTTACTTAAGCCTATTTTTTACCTTCTATTGATAGATCTGAATTAAAAGTGGTCTTCATTTGTGCATGAGTATAACCCCCATGCCGTATCATGATGCATTGTCTTCAAAATCAAAAGTTTTAGAAAAATCAAGGGTAACCAAAACTGGTGTGGTGCACATATCCATTTTCATCTATTGTAATGTCTTAGTAGTTGTTTGAGTCCAATATAAGGATTATTACTTAAATAAATATGTGAGTTAGGTTTGATGCTACCATAATTTTTGATAAATCTATGATAGTAACCTATTAGCACAATAAATCCTCAAAGGTTCTTGAGGGTCGTGGGCACTTACCACTTCATCAATGCTTGGATGTTTTTAGGATCAAATTTCATGCCTTCATGTAAAACAATATGACCCAATTACTCCATCTCTATGATGCCAAAAACACATTTGGAAGGTTTGGCATAAGTTGATGTTATTCTACAACCAAAAGTAGTTGTTTCAGATGCTTCAAATGGTCTTCCCAATTTTTTTGTAAATGAGGATGTCATTAAAAACACCAACACAATGTTTCTCAAAAATGGCCTAAAAATAATATTCATCAAAATTTGAAATATAGATGGTGCATTTGTGAGACCAAAATGCATGACCATAAACTCATAATGGCCGTCATGCATTTAGATAGTTGTTTTAGGTATGTCCTCTTCACAAAATCTGAATATGATAATACTTGGAGCAAATATCTAATTTGGTAAAATAAACAAAACCATGCAATTCATATAGAAAATCATCAATTACTAGAATATGAAACATATAGTTGATGGTGTACTTGTTGAATTATCTTTAGGCTGGGCATATATTCTCAGTATCATCTTTATTACACACCATGACCATCGGGGAGGAATATTTACTTTGGTTGTGTCTGATAATTATTTCCTTCATCATCTCTTATACCTTTTTTTTAATTTCACTCTTTTGGGCATAGGGATACCTGTAGGGTCTGATGTTGGGTGGTGTACTACTTGTGATTATCCTAAAGGCATGATCGTGCACTCTAATTCATGGAATCCCCTTTGAAATGACACCAAAAATAACATAATGGCCATCTAGCACTAGTTAGAAATTAGGATGGGTAGACTATTTGGTTGGTCAAACCTCTATGGAAAACAAGCATGCAAAAAATCCTTTAACACATTTTTTGAGCATATTTGTTATTTGGTGAGAAGTAACCACTTATGATGATTTATCCTATAAACCACACAATCCAAATGTCATAATTTATAAATGAAATTGCATGAATAGTTCTTTGAAATTCATCTCAATGGTGTCCAAAGTGGTGAGCCATTACACTCTCAAAACAATGTCAGCACTACTCATGGGAATATAAAACATAAGAGAATATAACATGTAGTCTCCCATAGAAAGATTAATAATATAACATTTATTAAAATAATTGATTTTACCACCATCACAATCATGACCTAAAATTTTGGAGTTGGGTAAATTAAACAGTTCAAACGAGTAGCCAACTTACTATTGATGAAGTTGTATGTACTCCCAGAGTTAATAAAAATAGTCACCTTATATTTATTGAGGAAACCCACCACATTAATATTTTGAGGAGTACTAATACCTAAAATTGCATGATAGGAAATAGTAGGTTAATAATCATCAGATTCATCCTTGGGTTCTTCCAAACCTATAACAAGGGCCTCATCATCATATTCATCCTCATTGGTACCTTCAATGTAAAATAAATTCTTTTTAACACATATATATTTTTTACTCCATTTGCTATCACAACTAAAATATAACCATTTTGCACACTTCTCTTCAATTTATTGAGGGGTCAATTTTGTCATCTAAAAAAATGATGAGGCTAGAAAATTATTTTCATGAACATTAGAAAAAGGTCTTCATTTACCCAGATCTTTTTCCTCTACCATGCGTAGTATTGGTATGGATTCAAATACTGAAAGGAACTAAAAATAAATAATTTTGACCCATTAAATCTTAGATGTTAGCATAAATCACATTCATAAAAACAAGAATATGAAATTAGTTTAATAGCATTGACTTATAGATTAATATGCAAAACAAAGAGAAGTTATCATATATTATCTCACTAGAGTTTACTTGTTTCTCTACCCTCCTACCTTTCTTAAAAATGTTACACCTTTGCCTCATATTTATAATCATTGAGGGTTGGTGAGAAGAGTCCATTTGGCAATGTGAAACCATCTAGTTGCCAAATAAATAGTCCTACGATGTGCACAAAACATACCTACCATGTGCACTAATGTCAACATTCAAACCTAACTTGTTGAATCTTATTTAGGCATGTGGGTGTGCAATTTTATACCACACATGAGTCTAACTAACCTAGGTTAAGCATACATAGTTTATACCCAAGATATATAGGTTAATCCCAAGTTACTCTTAACCCTAATTATCTACTCTAACACCCTCCCTTAAGATTAATTTGGGGAAAGAAAGAAAAAAACTCTAAAAATGGATCCCAACAATAACCTTGATGATGAAACATGTACAATCAAGATGGAGTAACTAAAGATGGTCCCCCCATAATGCCAACTTCTTTGACCTCTAATATGTCCCTAAGAGAGACAGAATAGAGAGATAGAAAGCCCCCTAGAAGATGAGCTATGAAGAGTGTCAATGATGTGGGACTATGCCTAAAGATTAAATGGTGTCCATTTACATTAAATAATGTTTTTTTCCTTTGCAAGAGGAAGGATAGAGGAAGTGGACTAAAAATTTGCCTACTTCATGAAAGAAGACAAAGGTAGTAGTATGAATATCTATGAAACATGTCCAAAATTAAAATGTGGCATAGGTCCAGAAAGGCTATGCATAAGAACTAATGGTAATGGATCTCCAGAAGAAGGATATGGATCATTCATTGAAAGAAGTCCATATGAAGCGAAAAAAGAGGATCCACAAGCAGAGGTGGATCATCAATGATCTCCAAAATAATAGAAGTGCCAAATAACTTAGTAGGGCTACTTTCATCAGTGGAGACAAAGGAATCTTTTCAAAGTATACATGTGTGATGGATATGTAACTAGAAGAGAAACTTCTTGTACTACAACATAAGTAGAGTTTATGAAAGGACATCTTAGGTATGACAAAAATCATCCTAAAAAGGTGGCTTGATAAAAATAAGAGTGATGCTTGATAGGAATGGATCATCATCACAAGATAAATCCTCACTAGGAGGAGGAGAAAATGCCAAAAGTTCCTTGTCCATGTCATCATCAAGAATCACATCCTAATTAGGAGGAGGTGATGGAGAAACATCATCTATAAGAACAAAAAGAAGTGGAGTAAAAGAGGGTTCAAAAGACCCAAAAAACTCAATATCCTCCCCAAATAATGCTCCAAAGGTATCCAAAACTTCCTTTGGTGACATGGAAGCTGTAATATGAAACTGTGAACTATTTGAAACATGGAGGCTAATCAAGTAAAGATCCTCATTTTGCATGGATACAATCTAGGAAATATTTTATTGCTCAGTAAAATGAGGAATGTTTCGAATAATAACTTGCCACAAGCCTTTCATCTTTAGATGTATTTTCATCTTGGTCTTCCAAATTTCATAATTGGAGCTGTTGAGGGGCTTGATGAATGGGGTCTCCATTGTCGAGAATGAGGAAGAAGGAAGGGATATTAATGAATGAATCCCATGCAAAATAACAACTCCTTATAAAATCTGATAAGAAGAAATAAAATCCTTTTCAATTTAATGTCTCTTGATGAAAAATACCCCCACCCCACATTACAAAGTTATCCCTCCCAAAACACTATTTTAGTGAATCTGTTCCCCCTCCCCCATACCAAGTTTAGCACTTTATAATTGAGTGTTTTTCACAAAATAAATGACACCAATGAATGGAAATAAAAAATATATAGTTTTGAAAAAATGATACTCATTTTTGTTCCCGATCAAAAGTTATAGTTAATACAAATTCCCATTATAAATAACTCAAAAATGAAAATTACACTTCTCACTATCTAAAATTTGATGACTTCATGTAAATCACAGATCATTGTCTTAAATCTGATAGTTTCACGTATGTCTCCTAAAAATGTCTTAAATTTGATAGTCTTAGGGATGTCACATGTTGCTGTTTCTACCTCAAATTCGCTTTTCAGACTAAAAAGAAGGAAACTAAAAGAAAGTAATGGACAAGGCTTGGAAGTACCTGGACTAAAGATTGCGCACCGTAAATCCAGACGTTTGTGAGCACTCCTCTTTGGCTGTGGAGGAATGACACCTGCAAGAAAAAAAAAGAAACTAGGACAAGAAAAACGTTAGACAGATAGGCAGTGGGTTGCCAAGCAAAAGGCTTGTTCCCAGAAGTGTAAAAACTTCCTTAAGGGAGGTCAACCCACTGTTTTGATGAAATAAGTGACTGATAAAAGATAGAATGCTAGAATACAGAAGTAACAAAGAAAGTAGAAAGGAAAGAAGAAAACAAAAAGATTACCTGAAAGAGCTGTTGGGCTGAAGACAGTCACCGAGGTCGGAAATGTCGCCGGCGTCGGTTATCTGATCTGCCGGCGTCGGCTATCCTGCCGACGTCGGTTGGGGAAGTGACCGGCGTCGGTCGGGGTTGTGGCCTGTAGTCGGGTCTGGGTTGCTTGCTGGACTGTGAACGGGTCTGAGACTAAACGGGGACAAGTTTGGATGGATTGGGGAGTGGTCTGGTTCGAGTTGGGTGCCTGGTGCAAGGTCTTTTGGGCAGAGGGGGGAGGAAGTTGGAAGAGACACAGAGGACAGGGAAGAGGAGGATTCACAGAGGATGGGGCCTGAGAAGGCTTTGTAGCCTCTCAGGGGGGAAGGACAGAGGGAGTAGAAGATAATAGAATATAGATGACTGAATAAAATGAAATAAAAAAAAACCAGACTAGCTTACCTTTACCTTGCTGAATGAAGAGAGAAGGAGATGTTGTTGGAGCCACGAAAGAGTTGCTGCAAGGAGAAGATACAGATCTAGGACCTTGTCACCTGTTGTTGCTATTGCACGAGGTCAAGACAGAGGAGAGATCAAAGCCAAAGCGTCAAGAGAATCTGTTTTCGAGCTCAAGAGTCCAGGGGGTGCAACGGATGCAGAAGGAGATAATGAAGGCTGCCGACGCCGGCAGTTTCGCTGACGTCGGCCGAAGGGTCGCCGACGTCAGCGGTCGCAGGATGGGCACAGAGGCTAAAAATAGCCTCTGCCCACTCTTGCACGCCGCCGGGCGAGGGGTCATGGGCAGAACGGTCACAAGGATGCCAAAATGGACGAGGGGGGGATATAATGGTGAGATTTGGCCTAATAAATGCTAGGGGGAAGGTGGAGGGATTCAAGGGAGGATCCAAGGTGGCAAGGGTAGGGTGGAAAGGGGGCCTTATTTAATTAAAAATAGATGTTAATTTCTAATTAATAAGACTTAGGTGGGTTAGGGACCAAGGAGGACTAGGAGGGAGAAAGGGCCAAGGGGGAGAACCAAGGTGCAGACACGTTTGCGGTGTCTACAGTTGCATAGGACTAGTCAACATGTAAACTAAGGTAGAGGTGTATGTAGACCAAGGTTGTGATAAAAATTAATTTATGCATAGATTGATGTAGACATGCAAACTAAGGTAGGTCAAGGCAGGTTTTAAACTGAGGTAGGCATGAAGATCAAGATAGGCATACAAACTAAGGTAGGTCGAGGAATGCACATAAACTAAGGTGCATACATATATTGAGATAGACACACAAACTGAAGTAGCCTAAGGTGTGTATACAAACCAAGGTAGTCTACGAAAATCAAAATACCACCCAAGAATGGTCTCAAAAAACCCATAAAATATTTTCTTTAGCATGGATTCCAATACATGTATAAAACCATGTAACAAACAAAAAATGAAATCTATTGTCTTAGAATATAACTGAGTTTACAATCAATTCTAAGGTTTTGTTGCCTTTGGAATCTAATGGAGCACTCCATTATGCATGAAAATGCACATGCCAAAATCAACCTCCAAGAAATGAGAATAAACTTTGGATATATGAAAAAAATCAAGTCCTTGTAGTAAACTTATGAATGGATGAATACAACACCTAACATCTCTAATACCATGGTATCAGAGCTCCTCCAAATAGCTGTTAATTACTGAGTTTCTTAGCCCAAAATTGAGTCATATTCCTCAAGGTATTTTTCATTTGTTAAATCTATGTTGAAATGCTTTTTTTTTTTTTTTTTTGGCTTAATCTTTGTCTATCATTTATAACATCAAGGATCTAATTTGATCATAAGGGTTCATTGGTGGGAATGCACAATCTCATTCCTTCCCTCTATAGTTTTGAGGAATATGACTCAACTTCAACTTGTATTTTTTATATATTTTGTGCCTACACTGACCTCTTTGGTAGGGACAACCACCAATATTTGTGCCACATTACTATGGTAGAAAGGACCATTTGGAGGAGACTCAACATTTGAAATCTTTGAAAAAAAAGTGTTATTTTATGCCACTTCATCACTTGCATTGTGCAATGCAGCGAATGGTCATTGATATTTGTCTAGCTGGTGTTGAATCTACGATGGCATTTGCACTCTCTGCACATCTTTGGCCTTCTTCTATAGTTGGCATTCTTCATTAAGGGGGGGATATTATTATGATGGATGAAATTAGTTTAAATTGGAGATGTTTTTTTATGGTGTTGACAATGTTTGAGTTTATTAGAGCAGAAGCCCTTATTCAGTGGCTGATTTGTTGTTAGTGGAAAACATTTTTTAACAGAGGCCTTTTGTTCATTGGGGGTACTTTATGTTTATGTAAGTGGGTGCTTATTATAGTGGTGGAAAACATAATTAGTGGAAAAATTTTTTTGGTGGGGAACATATTAGTGAGGGAGGGTCCATCACGTTTATGTGGTGGTTAATTATAAAGCAAAAAAAAGTTGTCTTTTAGTTTTTATCTCAATTTCTTAAGATAGAGGGTGACACTTGGAGAATTGGTTTGGTAAGGGCTAAATCACTTCACATGTAAAATAAATGTTTTTTCCTTTTTGCTTTCATTCATTTGTGTCATTTTTTATTTATTTTCAAAGGTATTTTTCAATGTTAATCGATGTTTATTTTAGGTATCTTTTAAATATGAAATTGGGTGTTTTATGACCATTTTAAAGGTTATGCAAGTTTCAAATTACATTTAGTGTTGAGGACTCCATTCCTCGATTCTACCCTGTATTGCAACAAGGACCACATTTGGGGCTCTGTTCTTGGACCCCACAAAAGGTTCTACTTTTTTTTATCCTATTGGATGCTGCTACCCGCAGACCCTTGTACCCCAACACTTTGTTTAGTTCCTCTAAGTGCCAAAGATTGTAAGGTGAGGTTCAATTTCATAGGTGGTCAAATATCCTCATAAAAACACATTATTGCACTCATGCTTAGTGTATTTGTATACTTGTAGATGTATGTTTGATAGAGCTCAACATCTTGCATTATTTGAGTACATTTTTTTGGTGCCACTTATGTTTTGGCCACATATTTCTCCTCCTACCTTTTGATGCTCCTTGGTGTCTGAGCTTCTTGTTTAGTAGATTTTTTTGAGAATGCACATCCTTTTAAAAAATTTTGTATCTATATTTATTTGTTGATAGTCTCCTTCTAAATTTGGTGGAGCTTATTCTCCTTCTGAAGAGTAGCTAGTTTGGTGTAGCCCATTGTCAACATTTCAATGTTTTGAGTCATAAGATGGGCCCACATTATATTATGCAGATGTATTTTCAATAGTCTGACATCTTGTAGCTTGTCATTTTTTGGCCACTAATTCTTTTGGGTTTATTTTTTACATACCTAATGGATTATGTCACCATTTTCCCCACTCTTCAACTAGCCAATGGCATGTTCTATTTTATGCTTTCCACTTATTTTGACACTATTGGAGATTGTGTCCTACCAAATCCTAAGCAACACATCATTATTATTGCTCCTATTGTCATAGTTTTTTGTTTTGTGCTTATTATTGTTGCACACTCTACACATCCCACTCTAGTTCACGTGCATATATGACTACTTATTTTGAGTAGTATACCGCTACTTTTGGTTCTCACATGCTTCAACTTATAGGCCTTGATAAGTATTTATAGTGACTAGATACCCCTATTCATCTTATTCTATGGATTGTTCAACATGACATTAGATATTTAGTAGGTGTTTCATCTAAGCTAGAATATTTTGATCACATAACTCCTTTTTATACACTCCACTCTTCATGAGGATGTTGAGCCATACATGAGATCTATTCTACATTCAATTAAGCATGCGAGTCTTGAGGATGTGCCAAGACTGATCACCCTGACACACTTTTGGATGTTTCCTTGCATCCTTCTATTGTGGACTTTGCACCCACTCATATTCAAGCATCTTCATCCACCATCCATGTTTATTTGGGATGGATTTATTATGGTGGTAGCATTAGCATTCTTTATGAGGATTTTACTAGTATGGTTCCTCAAGTATTCAACTTCTTCATCTATACACAACTCCCTTATTTTTAGAGCAACTCTCATGACTCTTGATGGCATCTTCTATAGATTGATAGCATTATGATGCTTCTTATGTCATCTGGTGTATTTTCTGTATCTGATAATTTTTTACTCACACTAAGTTATAAAGTGCCATGGGGGATTCATTGATTCAACCATGTCTACCTTCATGCATATGTGTGCTTTGTTTTATGCACCTTTTCACTCCTTTAGTTACTTGACTTTCCCATCACCACTAGGGCCATATTGTTGAGATATTTTATCTATATTTTTTACAATCTTTCTTCAACAGTTTCTTTGATGTAGATCTATTCTAGTGCATCTAGTGTCATCTTGTCTATGCTCAAGTAGTGGGATTCTTCCACTCATACATATTTTTGGCATCACTCTACCCCATTAGTAGTATGGGGGGTATGGTGTAGATTCTACTTCTTTGGTTGTCATGTTCCTTGATAACCCTTGACATATCGCATCTTCTAGTAGTAGATAAAATTTAGTTGGTGAACCATTTTTGAACTATCAACACCTCTGGCAATCTCTTTTCATAAGAGTTATTTTGGTAAATACAATGTCAGTTATTTTTTTGTGATTGAGCAGTGGCTCTAAACCACTCATGTAGATTGAGTTCATTTGATACTTTCAAGTCCACTGAGTGCATTTGTATTTAATGGCTTTCATTCCATCTAGTGCACCTTTTTCAACATTATTTTTGATTATTGATTTATTTTATTTCTTGGGATGCCTTGTAATATATCTTTTCTCTCTCTCAATTTTAGTTGTTGTTACTAGTTTTTTGAGAGACCCTTATCTCATTTTTTACAATTTCTTCCATTATACATGGGTTTTTTTATCAGGCACTTTGTTTTCCATAACCCATTTCAAGATTTCTCTTTACCTTAGTGGCATTCTTGGTGACCTTTTATGTAGTGACACCAGTGTGGCATACCAACCAGTATTTGTGATCACTTCGCACTATTTTTTAGTCAACTTATTAAGATACCTCATTGTCATCTTCTCTTATTTAAACATTGATGGAGGGTGTTTTAGGCAATGCTTCCTCAGGTTTATCATTCTACCTAGTATTTTAGAGTGTAATGCTCATTTTTAGTGATCCTCATATTTAGCACCATTCCTAGTTCAACTTGGCATTTATAGTGACTCAACATCCATGTACTTAAGTAGGATGTTTTGGCATCCATAAGAACATTTTACTTCACATTTCATATTATTTTATACATAGGTACCTAGTAGGCCTTGCAACTGAGACCCATTTGTGTTTTCTATTCTCTCCCTAATATTTTCTTAAGGCAGGGTATTAGATTTGTCTAATTAAGCTTGATTAGGGCTTGATTAATGACTAATCATGTGTTCACATGTTCTTAGTGAACATGGGCCCTTTCTACCCCTTTGTGGGGGACAATGGCCTCTCCACTTAGTCCCCATTTGGGAAAAATGGCCAACCCACTCACCTAGTGGGAGGGCCACCTATTTATTCCCCAGTCTTCTGTTACTCCTATATATGATGCACTTCTATTATGAATTCCTAAGTGAGAGAGGGAGATCGAGTTATGATTCTTTACATTGTAATATATCTTTCAATAATATATATCTTTTTGTTGTGTACAATGCATTAATTTATATCCTATGGTAATGAGCTCTTGGAAAGACCCTGCGTGAGTGCCCTTTTGCACTCCAAAAAATACTAAACTGGGATTAAACATGTGAACCTCAATTTGGATGCTATGTTTGAGGCCACCCAAGAATAGGTCAGTGAAATTGACCTTTGTGATGTCATCCACATATAAGGAGAGATTTTGTAATTTATGAATATAATCCTTCACAATCCATGTTTGATGCACTTTGGATTGCTAAATGAAGTAGTTTTTTCTAGACATTGTTGTGATAGTGGAACTGTAACTCCTTAAAAAGTATAGACCATGTAACTTGAAGGCCATTTTTTCTCTTTTGAATACACAACCATCTATACCAAATAAAATGCTTAGGTTCTAGATACAAGGGGGCAATGACCACCTTTTGTACACATGAAGTCTACTGTAGATCAAATAAATTTTTGATTTGAATGATCTAAGTGAGTGGATCTTTACCATCAAAATTGTGAAATTTCACTTTTGGAAACAACTGGAGGTGTGATTTTTTGGATAGGGAGAACTGAACTGGAGTGGTGGAGAATTATTTTTCAAAGGATAAGTTTTAAGATTGGAAAATTACCTAGTTGTAAGTGTTAATTGATCCTTCCAAACATTTAGGTCCCCTATGACCCCAATGATGTCCCCTTTGACCACATCAAGATCATCTTTCTACACCATGCTTTGTAACTTTGATTAAAGTTGATGAAATACCTTTAAAAAAATGAATCAAAAGTGTCAGACTCCATGTCATCCTTGTGAAGAGTTTTTGGATTTTTTTTCCCTTTCATGTGTCCACAAGTGTTAGGACTACCCATGTAAAAATCCTAAGATGGAGTGTTTCAACCTAAAAAAAAGTATATCAATAGATTTCACCATTGCAATCATCTCACTGAGATGAACTCAATGACTGTTAATGTGCATAGTGGTGAAAATTTTTGGTCTAAAAAGTTTATCAATAGATTATACTATTGTGATAATTTCTCTTATATTAATCTAATGACTATTAATTTTCACAAGAGTGATAATTTCTCCACAATGTTTTTTACTATTTATAAAAAACATGACAATGAAAAACATGACAATAGAAATAATGGTCTAAATTGAAAAGGGTCCATTGATAATGTAATCACTTAATTTATAAATGAAAATCCAAGAGATGGGTTATATACTTAGCTAATTCTTCCTAATTTTTACTCACAAAAGATGTCACTAAATTTGTAAATGCTTTGTATGTGCTTTGAAAAATGTTTAGATCCAAATAAAAACAAAAAAAATACCTAGATGATACTATAAAATTCAAATGCTTATAGTATCCAACACTATTAGGGTTTACCAACAGTGCTCATACACCTAGTAGGGGTTTGAAGCTTCTGGAAACCTTGTGCCTAGGATTTCAATATGTTTCTATATGTGTGCACTTCTTTGAAACTTTGCTTAAATGATTTTTTTATGTCTCTTTCATTAAAACCCTAACTATGCTTGATTGGCCATAATATTCCCTTAAAAATGGGGTAGTATTTTGGGTTAAACAGCCCAAACTACTTCCCACTAAATGGTTGAGTTCTATTTGCATTCCAATACCTTAAACAGGGTGAAAATTTCACATAATTCTCCCACTTATGTCTATTTATGAAACTTCATGAAAAATATAGAATGCAATGTTATATTTTGATCTTTGATACTTGGAACCATGTGATTTGAAAAATTTTTATTGATATTTTTCTTTATGGACTGATCTAGGGATGTTCCTTAAAATTTTGAGATTTTTTAATGCCTTTTGATAATGTTCAAAGAGAGTGCTAGGTGATTTTTCAATGTTTCTAAGTGTATAACAACCTTAGGGGTTATTTTTATTTATATATGGTTATTGATTAGTTTATTACTATGAGTGGAACATAAATGTGTCTAGGATGACTTAATGGAGACTTTCCAATTTGAAAATTAGTTATTAAGGGCTCTTGGAGACTACATACAGATTAAAACACCTATAGTAACTGGCATTGTCTAGGTATATTGATACTATTTTGGAAGTTAAAAAAGTATCTATAATATGGAGAATGTCTTTATATAATTATAAAGGAGTTCATGTGTAAGCTAAATTAATCCTAAATAAATATATATGGAAAACATAGGTGGCTAATATATTTGATCGGTAGGTGGATATAGGGAAAGTTTGTTTAGGATTCAAATATATACACATTGTCTAAGTGTGTCAAAGTATGTCAAATTTCATGTTCCTAAACCAAATACAAAATTTAGGTATCTATTTAGTGTCCTAACCATTAGCCACTTTTCATCAAAACACCATAAATAAATTGTGTATCTACATGAGGACAAAAAAAATTAACTTAAGGTGTTTAAGTAAATAAACAAACTCTCACCTTATATCCACATAAAGATAAATCTATTGACTTCCAACACATTGAAGAAAGCATATTATAATCCTAAAAAGATCAAATCCAATGCAATGGTGAATAGAAGTTTCTTTTTCTTCAACCAATGTCATGTGTAAGAGATATCCCATGCTATATGAACCATGTAAACCTCATGCACAAAATCAAAACATATTTCACAAGGTAAAACATCATAAGGCACTAAAACATAAAAAATAACTTGACATACTCAACTTCCAAAATCACTTATGCAACCAAGAAAGTGAGCATTAGTAGAACACCATTTTGTGTAATCATTACAACAATAAAAACTTGACAAGATAATATATGAATATGGAGACATATTTGAATAACCAAAAGGCCTTCACACATATTTCATGGTAAAGCATCAAATTTATTTGGTTCTTATATGCCCTTTTATATATAGTCCATAGTACCATAGGTCCATTTGAGACAATGATAAAGTTTAACACCAGATCTAGGAGATCCATGATCAAGGAATATTAAACCAATTTATTATCTTTATGGCATTGTGATAGTCCTTCCACCAATGAAATATTAATTTTTTTGCATATGCATTAACTATCACATGCTCAACAAGATAATGTTGATGAATCATTACCCATTATCATGCATTGACAAACTTATGGACCAGTTCTAAAGTGCATAATACTTCAGCAAGATCAAACTAAATTAAAGTTACCATCAAGAACCAATCCATCCTAAATACATATATAATATAAAACTTAATACCAATGAATGAATGTACAAGTGGTTGGTTATGCCTTTATGCTTGAACAATGTACCAACAATAATCATGCTCTTGGTAAACCACATACTTCGGCCTTTCACAAACTCCTTCATTTTCATCTACTTGGATTACATTATAATCTACCAAAACACATGGGAGAATAATATGGAACACATATCTCACATATTAGACACATTTTAAAAACATAATTTGAAATCTAACTTATCTAAGTTTACATTCGACATGCACAATTTAAATATATAGGATACATCACTAATTGTGTAGACATCCATGTAGATATAGAGAAGATCAAAGTAATCCAAGATTGACCAACACTATGAAATGTCTTCAAGCTTAGGATATTTCTTAGAATTATTAATTTATACCATATGTTTGTCTTTTGTTTCTCACACATATTGAGAGACAAGTGCGATCAACCATCAATATTTTGATTGATCCTTAAAATAAATGTAAACATACCTAGATCATTCAAACATTATCTAATGCATGTGTTATATACACCCCTCCATAAGAAATATTTCTATATATCCTATCTATGAAGTAGGTGTCATGAACCCAAACTGACCAAAAAAATAATTGGATTCCAGGAATTCTATCTCAACATTTACGTAAATTTTTTTTCGTTTAGGTAAAAAATCATCTATGAATTTGTAGACAAGAGTCATAAAAAGACTACCTTGCATATTGATTTAAAACTCAATCAAAGTCGAGCTAAGAAGGTACTAACATTTCCAACAATTTTACACAATGGGGGATCATCCTTGAATGTTGACTTCATAAGCCTTGGTACCACAAAAAGTTACTCTAATAAAAGTTAAAACACCTATAGAGGGATGATAGGTTAGGGTCAAGCTAAGCCCTCATTCTATATATGAGAGATTAACTTTTAGAAATGGACAAGACCCTTACAAATGATAAGGATGCTCATTTACATTAAGAGGAGTATAATTCCTCTTGATAATAGAGAGACCTCAGATTTATAGTTAACTAAATAGTTGAGTTGAAAATCCTCTTCCACAACCTGTCATTATGATTTGGTTTAAACCCCTAAAATTAGATTTATTTTTCTCAAAGTTACCACCATATAACTCTTAATAAATTGTCCATATCTATCCATTTGATGCTAATTTGAATTGATAGCTAGGTAATCCTTTACCAATATTAGCCCATAACTTAAAGGAGTTTGGATACCTTAATTTACTCAAGAGTCTTATACACATATATTACATTTTTTAAGTCAATTTAACTTCACTAAGTACAGAAATTATCCAAGTTATCCAATAGGGTTAGGCAGCTGATAAGAAATAACGTGGTCTCATGTAAGATATTGGAATCCCAACCTTAGCTACAAAAATAATAAAACTTTCAACTTGAATAATATTTAAACCCTAGAAAGAAGGAAACAAGAGAAAGTATTTGATTAAACATGTACAAGTATCATAATTTAAGGTGCACTTTATGTGCCCATATATGTAAATAGATATATTGTCAATTTAGAATACACTCCCAATAACTAAACTTTGGAACATATACCTTGTAGACCACTTATCACTTATGTTGCATTCTATTTCTTTATTTTTATTACTTACATAATGTCTCATTAAAAATAGGTCCTTGATAGACTATAAAATAAAAAAATTCCCATTTTAAAAATTTCTAACAACTTCTAGGAAGATATAAATGAAGAGAAAAAAACAATATAAAACAAACTAACTAAATTACTAAAAATAGACACATGGAAGAAATTGTGATTTCTAATACTCCTCCTTAATTCCTTCCACTAGTTATTATAATATCCATTACTCCTAAATTTTTTCTCAAATGCTCAAAGGTATCCTTCATTATTGCCTTCATGAAGATGGCTACTAACTGATCTTTAGATATATAGAATGCTTGTTTGATTTCATCATCTTCAACCAATTCTCTTATGAAATGAAAATGTTATTGAAGACATTTTATCATAAAATATGATTGTGCCATCTATTTGTTTCTTCTTCAAATTTTCTAAGACTCTCCTTAGCCAAATAGCTTGGCATGTTGTTACATTTGCTACAATTTATTCAGCGTCTACTGTAGAAAAAGAAACTATGGGTTACTTCTTGGATAGAAAATAAATATCTCTTGAACCCATGTGAAACACATAACCTAATGTGTTTTTCCTATGATCTACACTATCTAAATCACTTGATGCAGTGTAAAAAATGCCATAGTTCTTGGTTCCATTAGGTGTTTCCATAAATCTATAAATTAAACTTACTACATACACTATATGAATCTTAGATGTTGTCAAATACATGAGGATACCTACCATTCTCTTATATAAAGTTGAATTCACCTCATTTCTACAATCTTACTTAATTTGAGACTTGTAGCGGTTGGTGTTAGAGCAAGCTTGTTGTTCAATATTTTGAACCTCTTTAATATTTGTGAAGCATACTTAGAATAAGAGATGAATATGCCATGATCCATATGTTATAATTATATACCAAGAATATATCTTAAAAACCCAAGTTTGTCATTTAAAATTCCCTTTTCAATGCTTCTTTGACAATAAAAGCATCATCATTTCCTATGAAGATTAAATCATCTACATATAACACAACAATCAAAATCTTACCATGGCTCTCCTTGATGTAAAGTGTGTAATCTCTACTAATTTTGCTGATTTTGCTGAAACCATTGGTAGTGAAGTATGAATCAATTCTACTATACCAAGTCCTTGGTGATTGTTTAAGACCATAGAGTGCTTTTTTGAGCCTATACACCTTGTTTTATTTTCTTGGTACTTCATATCCAGGTGGGTGATTAACATAGACTTCTTCTTTGAGTAATACATTTATAAAGGTGGATTATACACCCATTTGATATACCTTCCACTTTTGTTGGGTAGCTATTTATAAGACAACATGCACAATTTCTATTCTTACAATAGGAGCATAAGTCTCATCATAGTCTCTACCAAATTGTTGTTTGTATCCCTCAATAACTAGTCTTGATTTGTACCTATCAATTTTGCCTTTTGATGTGCTCTTGGCTTTGTAGACCCATTTCACTCCAATCACTTGTTTAACCTTAGGTAAATCAACTAATTTCCATGTTTGTTTCTTTTTATTGCATCTATTTCCCCATCCATGGATTTACACCATTTTTCTTCTTTTACTACTTCTTCAAAACATGTATGTTCATCTAG
Source organism: Torreya grandis (assembly GCA_037957365.1). Classification (NCBI taxonomy): domain Eukaryota; kingdom Viridiplantae; phylum Streptophyta; class Pinopsida; order Cupressales; family Taxaceae; genus Torreya; species Torreya grandis. Next base: position 1,900,909 of record JARHVA010000569.1, read on the forward strand.
AGAAAATAAATAAAAATTCAAATTTTGATCATCATACCTGGAGCCATCATAGATCTCCCTTAAGCTCCTTGTCTTTCTAGGCATAAGAGAATCAAGAATTGGATATGAACTACTCATGGAGTTTCTTGATTGAGGAGCATGTTGTGAAGGTGATGAAGGTGTTGCTAATGGTTTACCTTGCTTATTTTTCACTTGTTTAATTTTAGTATCTTCATTTCCATCATCTATAAGTATCAATTTTGAGATAATCGATGCAGTGTCAATAGTGCCATCTCATGATTCATTATTAATGAATTCAGCATCCCTACTAATCACAACCTTATTTGTAATAGGTTTGAATAATTTATATGCTTTAGCATCTTCACAATATCCAATGAAGATACACTTTTCTTTTTTATCATCAAATTTATGACTCTTTTCCTTTGGCATATGTACATATACCACACACCCAAATATTCTTAGATGCTCAACGCTTTACTTTCTATTTGTCCATACTTCTTGTGGAGTCATGTTTTAAATAGCCTTTATGGGACAACTGCTCAATAAATACATTGTTGTTACTACAATTTCACCCCAATATTATTTTGAAAGTCCCTTGGCTTTCAATATGCTTGTAGTCATCTCTTGGATGGTCCTATTTTTCCTTTCTTCCACTCCATTTTGATGTTGAATGTATCTAGCTATGAACTACTTTTCAATTCATTCATTATTGAAAAAATTTAAGAATTCCTTAGAAACATACTCTCCCCTTCTAGATCTTAGGGCCTTGATAAAATATCCACTCTATTTTTCAACCAATGCCTTAAACCACTTGAATTTCTCAAAAATTTCAGACTCATTCTTTATGAAATAAATCCAAAATGTCCTACTATAATCATCTATGAAGGCTAATAAATATGCATTCTTAGAGTGCGTGAGATTTTTCATTGGGTCACACAAATCTGAGTGCATCAATTCCAAATGTGATTTTGCCCTTCTAGATATCCCTAATTGAAAAAGATGCCTATGTTTTCTTAAAATGAATGCCTCACATCTTCTTTTAGGTTATACTATGCTTGGTAGACCTTTAACCATATTCTTCTTAGATAAAAGATCTAATCCAAAAAAGCTTGAATGCCCATACCTCAAATGCTAGAGTCTAGATGTGTCTTTGATGATTGTCTTGAAGGTTTCTTAATGTAGTATTATTGTACTGCCGAGAGGATCAATTTGAATTTTGAGAGGAAACGTTTGGTTCTTTATCATCTGAATTGTAGTTATAATGTTCTTGATTTCTTCCTTGTCAAAGATTTTGCACTCTTCATTCTCCATCAGGAATCTATATCATTTTTTAACCAACTATCTAATACTTGACAAATTGTGTTTCAAATTTGAAGCATAATAGACATCCTGGATTATTCTCCTTTCACCTTTCTTGGTGCAGATTATGATAGTTCCTCTTTGAACAACATGAAATATTTCACTAATCCCCTTCTTAATATCTAACTAAATATTCTTATCAATAGAATAAAATAGGTTCTTATGACCACTCATGTGGTTACTACATGCACTATCCAAATACCATACCTTAGTACCAGTTTGCTAAACAACATTACATACAATGAACAGGTTTAACAAATGTTTAGGTTCACTTACATTCTTAGTGGATACATGTGCACTTTGACTTGATTGATTATATTGCCTCTTTCTACATTTTTTGGAAAAATTACCATACTTAAGACAATAATAGCACTAAATATTACTTTTATCATACCTTTGATTTGAAGTACTACTCTTTTTCTTGTCTTAAAAATTTAATCAATAATTTTTTGCTCCTTCTTGATTGTTTGAAATTGATATAACATTATATCTCCTTCCTCTTCATCTACCTCTAAAACTTACACCTCTATTTTCTCTTCATCTCCCCCTACCTTTGAAACTGGCTGAGCCTTGAAGTCTTGCTCTAGGGAAGAAGGTATGGATTTGTTCAATCGGTGCTCATGGGTTTGAAGAGAACCCATCAATTCATCCACTATCATCCTTGAGAGGTATTTGACCTCTTCAATATCTATAACAATTGGATCATATCTCATAATCAAACTCCTAAGGATATTTTCAATGATCATTTGGTCATTTATTGTTTCACTATTAATTCTTAACATATTTGTTAAGCTAGAGACTCTAGTATTAAACTTAGAAATAGACTCATTATCTTTCATTTGTAATGTTTCAAATTCTCTTCAAAGCATTTAGAGTTTTACTAATCATACCTTATCAGTAACTAAATAGTAATTTTAGAGGATCTCCCATTTTTCCTTTATGTAATTTATTGATGCAATTCTCAGATATATGGATTTTACCATTATTGTCTCTATCAATTTTAATACTTTCGTATCCTTCCTCTGATTCTCCTTCAACTAGCTCTTTTAGGAATTTGTCAATGCATTGTATTCTGCTTGATCAGCCACATTTGTAAAGCTGATGATCAAACACTTCCATAAATCATTTGCCCCCAATATCATCCTCATCTTCTTTGCCCATACATCATGATTATGAACATAAAATGTTAGTGGATGCTACCAACTTTTACCCTCTGATTGAGCCATCCTATGGGTTTAGACCACTTCTCTCAAATCAACAAATATCACTAGCGATTATAATTTTTAGTTACACCTTTCTTCCAATGGAGAATTAATTTAGACATTACAGAGAATTGGGTTGTAAGGAGAACTACAAGAGAGTGGAGCTTGTCCAACTTATTTCACCTCATATACTCTAGCTAAATAAATTATGTTATTTCTCCTTTGACTTCCTATGATATTTTGTTGTATTTGTGCCCAATGCTAATCTATTCAATAGTATTTTGCATTGTATCCATGATACATTCAAGATATATGCTTTGGTAATGGCTAAGTGATGATGCATTGATCTTGAACTCAAACTGACTATGGATTTTTCCACACCTATGTTTTCTTTGGAAGCAGCTTGTTGCTTCTCTTCCTAGTGATTGATCCATCCACGATCACTTGATCTTCCAGGGTCGACTAAGACACAACACTCCATGTTGGTCTAGCTTCCTCTAACCTTATACAATCTACCATCCAATCTAACTAATTATGGGATCACTGACTAGGTTTTCTTTGTCTTTCCTTGCTTTACCACGATTTGTAGGATTATGTTGATCTCTTCTTTGACAACACTTTTCCTTCTTTGTAGACTATGCTACCTCTGCAAAAAAATATTGATCTAAGTTTGTCTTATCTACTGGTTACAATGATCTACTTCTTCTACCTCTTCCTTCTACGATCACCTTCTTTTTGCACCACTTTCTTAATATGAAAGCTCTTCTGTCTCTCCAACAGTGATCTTATTAAAACTACTCTTTTGTCATGATCTTATGGTTCTGATACTAAACTGTAGACCTCTTACCACTTCTGTTGTGTTCTATTTCTTGATTTTTCTTGCTTGCATAATGCCTCATTATAAAGAGGTCTTTGATAGACTGTAGAATAACAAATTTCCTATTTTAAGAAGTTTCTAATAAATTATAGGAAGATTGAAATGAAGAGCAAAAAATAATACAATACAAACTAATTGAATTACTAAAAATAGACATGGAAGAAATTACGACTTCCAACATCCCTAAACAATATTTACCAATGAAATAGTATTAAATCAAACTGGTACATAAATGTACCTAGGAAATGGGTTCCCTTAAAATAATTAACCAACTGAATGCATGAACATGTGGGGAACATTCCACTCCACAAAGCTGGGAGACTACAAGATATATCTTCAAATTAAATGAACTTAATATAACCATTCATAGTATAACAATTTATTGAAGAACTCTGTGAATTACAACCATCCTCATGAATAATATAAATCATCTATACAAAAAAATAATGTCCAAAAAAGAACTAATGAAAGCAGATAGTGATCATAGTTCAGGCACAATCCACATCTTTCCTTCTCTAAAAAAATAATTTATCCAAAAAGTATCAGTGTTATGACGTTAAGGAAGACTTACTAAAACATATCCACTCAGATACATTCAAATGATTATAAGGCACAAAAAATATCAAGATATATATATTTCATGCTCAAGAGTCAATTGAGCATCTTACTCTTCTAGATGTAAGAGTAAAATGCTTTACATGCTTGCGCTTAACATAACATATCAATAAGAAATAACCAAGCAAAAATTTCATTTTCCTATAACCAATATTTTTACCTTATTCATTGGTAGATATAAAACCATCATTTCTTGTTCTATGAATCCCATGAAAGCTACATTCAATGACTTCCAAATACACAATCCATTACACAATAGTTTATTACATGCTTATTAAAGTATTAGTGCCTTAACAACTCTGGGTAAGGTTGAAAATAATCATTCCTATAGTGTAATAATCATGTCTAGAATATTTTTACCAAGAAAATGTCTTACTATTAGAAATATTGTCATTGATGTTAAAGGTCTAACATTATTGGTGATAAAGGCCCATTGCATTTAATGGTGTTTTTAATATTCATATCTTGGTTAATGTGTGTTAATATTTATTTAATATTAATGAATATATTTTTGGTTGCATATAAGTCAAAAGAGGACCCATGGAGAAGTCAAAGAGTCACGAGGTAAAATACAAAAGAGGAATGGGACACGTTTTCTCATGAAGAGTCATCTTGAGGAATTCCAAGAGTCACCATGTGAAGACAAAATAGGTATGGCACATTTTTCCATGAAGAGACACTTTAAGGAATACAAAAATTCACCAAGATAAAGACAAAAGAGGAAATGATGCTTTTACTTATGAAGGGTCACCATATGACTTTTCAAATGCAAGGATATAAAGGCTCATGCAAGTTTGACACCATTTTCCATAAGGATTGAAGGGTCACACTGGGTGAATACCAAATGTCATTTAGAAAGATATAAATAAAGGCTTGAAAATCCATTTGTAAAATGCAAGAGAGTGCATAGTTTGTATTTGTTTTCGAAGAGAGAAAAGTAGAAGATATTGTAGAGTTCTATCATTTGTTGAGTAAGCAACATTGAGAGATAGTTGTGTTTTATACACAGGAGGGGTTGGTGCTCCTATGGGTTGGTGACCATAAATCTTTGCAAGGGGTTGGTGCTCCTATGGGTTGGTGCTCACAAATAGTTGTTGTGTTGGTGCTCGGCAAAGAGGTTGGTGCTCCTGTAAGTTGGTGCTTGTGAACTTTGTATTTTGAGTTGTTTTTTCATGGTTTTTCCCACTTTGAATTTATATGTAAAAATCTGGTTTCTCTCTCTCTCTCTCTCTCTCTCTCTCTCTCTCTCTCTCTCTCTCTCTCTCTCTCTCTCTCTCTCTCTCTCTCTCTCTTGTGTGGTGCAAATTATTATTTTAGTTTTATTGCATATCTTGAATATGTGATTAAAGATAATAATTAGATTAAGTAAAATGATATATAATATACTGATTCACCCCCCTCTCAGTGTATTTCATGCTTAACAATTGGTATCAGATCAGATTCCGTTTGAAAAAGTTTTATAGCTTAAAGGTAGATCAGGAAAGCATGATGGCTGGATCACATGAAGGATTTTATACAAATAAGGCACCTTTGTTTGATGGGTTGAATTATGTTTTTTGGAGCATAAGTATGAAGGCTTATTTGATGGCCCTTAGATTTGACATATGACAAGCAGTGGTGGAGGAATATGAAGAGCCATAGATATTTGTAACTACTCTAGCAAAAAATAAGGAAACTAAAATAATGCTAAAGCTTTAAATGTTATTTTACATGGTTTATGTGAATTAGAATTTGTTAAAGTTATGCAATGTAAATCTATGCATGAAACTTGGGTAAAACTTGAAAATATTTACAAAGGTGATGGCAAGGTTCAACAAGCTGAGCTTCAGACTTTCAGAAGATAGTTTGAGATTTTGAAGATGGAAGAGGAAGCAAATATAGCAAGTTATCTTTTGTAGGTTGATCAAATAGTTAATCAAATTCAAGGTCTTAAATATAATTTATAAGAATCAACTATGGTTCAAAAAGTTTTGAGATCTCTACCATTGAGATATGATGCAAAAGTTTTGGCAATTGAAGAGATAAAGAATTTAGCCAAGCTAAAGATGGATGAGCTTCATGGTATTCTTAAGACACATGAGATGCAAACTAAACAAGATAAACCCTCAAAGAGAGAAGCCACTTTCAAGATATCAAAGAAAGAGAAGGCTAAAATTAAATGATCAAGTGATAGTTCTAGTGATGATGAAGATGACAACAAAGCTCTATTCATTCACAAGCCAAAAAAATGTACAAGTAAATATCAAGAAAAATCACCTTTTAAATGTTTTAATTGTGATAAGATTAGACATTTTGCATTTAAATGCCCAAATAAGGGTAATGATGACAATGAAGAAGGAATGTCTACATACAAGAAGAATTTCAAAGGTCAATTCAAGAAGTAATTCGAGAAGAAGAGTTTTTATTCTAAAGATCCTAGCTCAGTCGAAGATAGTGGAGTCAGTGACTTAGAAGAAAAAGATATTCTATTCATGCTAAACATGAAGATGCCTCTGAAAGAAAAAGTACATATGATCAAGAAGAAGAACAAGATGAAACTAAAGTGAATCTAGAATGAGAAATCATGTGTGCCTTAGAAGAGTTAAAAGCTCTTGAAAATAAGAATCGAAGATTAAAGCTCTAGATTGAGAAAAATGAAAAGGAGTCAAATGAAATAATTAAATATCTACAATCACACTTTGAAGAAGCCAAGAAGAATGAATAAGATCTAACGGCACAGTTGAAAATAGTAAGTAAAGAATGTGAAAGGTATGTTATTGAAATTGCTTCTTTAAAAGTAGATCTTGAGAAAATAAATAAAGCAATAAATGATAGAGCAACAAATTATTCAAAATTTGAGAATAACACTAATATATTGAATAAGATATTATAAAATCAAATATCAATGTCAGATAAGACAGGTATTGGATTTGAAAAAGAGAAAGGGGAGGTCACTACTTTCATAGACAAGGAAAAAAAAATAGCTGTGTTGAAGCTCTTATAAAAGAAGAAAAGAAGTTAAGAATATAGATGATATCTCAAATAAATAAGGTTGGAGAGAATAGAGCTACAAGAGGCAATCAGATTAGAGATACACAAACAGGTCCTGTTTTTATGGTTACTATTTTTATTGTAATGGATATGGTCATAAGAAATTAGAATGTCAAAAAAGAGCTAATAGTTTCAAAAATAAGGAGAAGAAAAATCATGCAGAGTCAAGCAGAAGCCATAACTCTTTTGCTCCTTTATCAGGCTTTAATGAAGAATCCACAATATATTACAAGTGAAACAACTTCAAACACATAGCCCAGTACTATAGAAGTGTGTTCGATTCAGTCAAGAAGGACCAGAGTTTTAAGGATCCATTTATCAAGAAGAAAGTTTAGACAAGTTCATGGCAAAATAAACAACTTGAAAAATCTATGTTGGTGTAGATAGCTTTGAATGCAAGAAATGAAGAAAAGCCATGGTTCATTGACAATGGATGTTCGAGGCACATGACAGGAGATAAGAGAAATTTCATAACCTTGAAGAATATCAATGGTGACATAGTGAAATTTAGAAACAATACTACTGTCAGAATTAATGGAAAAGGTACACTAAGTTTCGATAATGGTAGAACTAAAACTGAAAATATTTTGTATGTAGAAGGTCTTAAACATAATCGTTTGAGTGTAAGTCAAATGTGTGATCAAAGGCACACACTAAATTTTTATGCATAAGGTTGTGAAATTATAATAAAATATTCAGATGTGTTAGTTGTAGATGCTTAGAGAATAGGTAATAACTTGTATATGCTATTACACATCAAAGGTCAAAGATGTTGTTTGAGTCAGATTGAAGAAAGTTGGCTATGGCACAAGAGAATGAGGCATGCAAATTTTGACATTCTTGTCAAAATCATCAAGAATCAAGGAGTCAAAAGTCTTTCAAAGATTACAAAGCCATTCGACACACTTTGTGAACCTTATTAGCATGAAAAATAGGCTAGAAGGCAGGTCAAAACAAAAGAGTACTTGACCACTCAGATGTTAGAGCTTGTTCACACTGATCTATGTGGACCTATGAGAACTCAAAGTACTCAAGGTGAGAAATATTTCATGTTGCTTATTGATTATTTTTTATGTATGACTTGGGTAATGTTTTAAATGAAAAAATTAGAAGATTTAAGATATTTCAAAGCATTCAAAGCATTAGTTGAAAATGAAACCAGTTTAAAGATTAAGTGTCTAAGATCAAATCAAGGAGGAGAATTTATTTCAGATAAATTTATTGAGTTTTGTGAAGTCCATGGAATAAAGAGACATTATTCAACACCCAAAACTCCACAACAAAATAGAGTAGTTAAACGAAAAAATAGAATAGTTCAAGAGATAGTGAGGACAATGCTAAATGAATCCAAGATAGTAGATAAATATTGGAGAGAGGTAGTTGCTATAGTAGTGAATATTTAGAATAGATTATTATTAAGACTCAATAGTGACAAGACTCCTTATGAGCTATGAAAAGACAAACCAGTGATAGTTGATTATTTCAATATTTTCGACAGCAAATGCTTCATAAAGAGAACCGATGAAAAATTCGGTAAGTTTAATTCTAGATCAGATGAAGGTGTATTTCTTGGTTATTCTTGTAAAAGTAAATATTATAAATGTTATAACAAAAGAACTAAGAAAATTGTTGAAAGTGCAAGTGTCAGGATAGAAGAAGATAGAACACAAAGAATTAGTGATCCAGTAGATATTCCTAAAATCATTGAAGAGGAAGATTTTAAAAAATCAGATGAAGATGAGAAGAAGGAGAAAAATGACACCAAAACTCCAACCAAATATGTTCTAAGAAATCATAATGAAAGTGGCATCATTGGGGACATAAATGAAGGAATTCATACCAGAAGAATGATGGTAAGTGAATCTAAGCAAATTAATTTCTCTTTGTTATTCAAAATTCAATGTAAAACTTTTTTAGAAGCTAGACATGATAAGCATTGGGTTAAGGCTATGTATGAAGAATTAAATCAGATAGAAAAGAATGATACTTGGGAATTAGTGGCTAGACCAAATGATTACAATGTGATAGGAACAAAATGGGTTTATAGAAATAAGTTGAATGAAAATGGAGAAGGGACCAAAAATAAAGCAAGATTAGTATGTAAAGGATATGCTCAGATTGAGGGAATAGATTTTGAAGAAAATTTTACACCAGTGGCGATTTTAGAGGCTATTAGAATGTTTCTTGCATATGCAGTATTTAAAAAATTTAAAGTGTTTTAGATGGATGTCAAATCTACCTTCCTAAATGAAAATATAGAAGAAGAGGTCTACATTGAGCAGCCTGAGGGATTTATTCTCTTAAATAGTAGTAGCCATGTATGCAGATTGAATAAAACATTGTATGGATTGAAACAAGCTCCTAGATCTTGGTATGCAATACTTGATAAGTACCTACAGGATCAAGGTCTCAAAAAAGGATTTGTTGATAGTAATATCTACATCAAAATATAGGGTGAGCATCAATTGATTGTTGTGGTATATATTGATGATATCATTTTTGGAAGAAATATTGAAAAGATGACAAAAGATTTTTTTGATAATATGCACAAATAATTTGAGATGGCTATGCTTGGAGAAATATCATTTTTCTTAGGATTTCAAATATTTTAGTTAGATAAAGAAATTTTCATATCTCAAAGTAAATATGCTAAGAAAATGTTGAAAAAATTTGGTTTTAAAGATTATGCACTAGTTGGCACACCAATGTGTATAGGAAATAAGGTGAGCAAGGATGAAGATTCACCTATTACAAATAAATCTATGTATAGATCTATAATTGGTATTCTTTTATATTTGACAACATCGAGGCTAGATATAATGCATGCAGTAGGTATGGTTGCAAGATATCAGTCAGCTCCAAAAGATAGTCATGTTCAGTTGGTAAAGAGAACATTCAGATATATCAAGGGGACATTGGATTATGGATTATGGTATCCCATAGGTAGATATTTCACTTTGGTTGCTTATACAAATTTAAATTGGATAAGGTGCTTGGATAATAGAAAGAGTACAAGTGGAGGAACTTTCTTCCTTGGTGATAGCTTAGGATCATGGCTAAGTAAGAAATAGAATTCAGTATCACTTTCTACAGATGACCCAGAATATATTGTAGCAGTATTGTGTTATACTCAAGTGTTTTGGATGAAGAAAACTTTAGAAGATATCAAGGTAAATTATGATGAACCTATTTCTATTTTTTGTGATAACACAAGTGCTATTAATATTTCAAAGAATCTAGTGATGCATTCAAGAGCAAAACATATTCCCATTAGATATCACTTTTTGAGAGAGTAGGTTACCAATCAACAGGTTAATATGGAGTATATCAGTACTACAGAATAGATTGCAGATATTTTCACAAAGTCACTACCAAAATACATATTTGATTATCTATGAGAGAAGTTGGGAGTAATTTATTTTACTTTTTGCCATTGAGATTCAACATCAGTTGAGGGGGAGCTAAGTGTTAGCTCTAGGTAGGCCCTTTACCATTGATGTCAAAGAGGGAGAATAATAGCTGCAGGTACAGGTGCAAGTTGCTATAGTAAGGGGAAGTTACTGTATATTTTTTAGATGACAGTATGTGTAGGTTTCAAAATGTGGTAGTTTCAATTTGAGGTTGCCATCAATGACAAAAGGGGAGATTGTTGGAAATATTGTCATTGATGTCAAAGGTCTAGAATTATTGGTGATAAAGGCCCCATTGCATTTAATGGTGTTTTTAATATTCATATATTGGCTAATGTGTGTTAATATTTATTTAATATTAATGAATATAATTTTGGTTGCATATAAGTCAAAAGAGGGCCCATGTAGAAGTCAAAGAGTCATGGGGTAAAAGACGAAAGAGGAATATGATGCATTTTCTCATGAAGAGTCATTTTGAGAAATTCCAAGAGTTACCACGTGAAGACTAAAGAGGTATGGCACATTTTTCCATGAAGAGACACTTTAAGGAATATGAAAAGTCACCAAGATAAAGACGAAAGAGGAAATGACACTTTTTCTTATGAAGGGTCACAATATGACTTTTCAAATGCAAGGATACGAAAGGTCATGCAAGTTTGGTGCCATTTTACATGAGGATTGAAGGGTCACAAAGGGTGAATGCCAAAAGTCATTTGGAAAGCTATAAATATAGGCTTGAGAAGCTATTTGTAATATGCAAGATAGTGCATGGTTTGTATTTTTTTTTGAAGAGAGAAAAGTAGGAGATATTGTAGAGTTCTATCATTTTTTGAGTAAGTGACATTGAGAGATAGTTATGTTTTATACACAAGAGGGGCTGGTGCTCCTGTGGGTTGGTGCTCACAAACAATTGTTGTGTTGGTGTTCAGCAAAGGGGTTGTTGCTCTTGCAAGTTGGTGCTTGTGAACTTTGTATTTTGAGTTGGTGCTTATTAATATACTTGAGATTGTTTTCCGTGGTTTTTCCCACTTTGGGTTTCCACATAAAAATATCGTGTCTCTCTTGTGTGGTGCAAATTATTGTTTCAGTTTTATTGCATATCTTGAATGTATGATTAAGTGGTTAAAGAAAAGAAATTAGATTAAGTAAAAAGATATATAATACACTGATTCAACTCCTCTCTGTCTCGCTGCCTCCCGCTCCCCCTCCCCCCCACCAGCTGCGCCCCCATATTTCGTGCTTAACACTTACCAAACATAATGGTTCCCAAGAACCCTTACCATAGGAAAATTATAGCCATGCACATAAGCTACCTAAGTCCTACAACATGTATGTTTTTGTTAAAAATAATATTCAAGAATAAAAATCCCTCACATTGATCATTCTATAGTAACCATTTAATGACCACCCAAGTTTAAATTGAAACTAAATGTCAATCTTATCATACAACACACTATTTCAAGATATAGATTTCCTTTGTCAATAAACTACATAGAACTCACCAATCACTATCAAACTCAACCAGCAAAAAGCCTCCACATACAATTAACATTCCATACTTTCCTTATATGAAACAAAGAAGCCTTCTCATGCAAGTCACACTTCACACTTTCATCCTAGGAAATAAAGAAACCTTCACATGCAAGTCACACTTCACACATTTGGTAAAAGTGTAATTTGTTTTTCTCATGCACCTATAACCAAAGTACCTTTAGAAACATAGTAGTTTTATAAATGAATCACGTTGTCTTAGATATGAAACAAGGAGAATGCAACATATACAAAAGGATGCTTGACTAAAGTTTTTATACTAAAAGTGATGAGTAAAATAATTGATAATTTTTCCTCAATACCTCCACAATCAACCCAAAATTCCTTCATGAACCTAGCGAATACTCATAAAGCAAACATATACAATAGGTATGGCCAAACAATTCCAAAAATAGACTAATGGTAATACCAAGCGACTCTAATACTAAGTCAACACACTTCAATATTTACAATACTGACATAGTATCAAAAAAATGTGGGAGAAACCACTAAATTTTTATGCACAACCAACACACCAACACGGAAATACAAAAGAACAACCAACACAAGAAGGTATAATTCTCTCTTGCTCATACTCTTAACATAATCATAGGTGTAAAAACTTAGAAAGAGCTCATGGATACACAGCCTTAAGTTTCTTTAAGAAATAAGAATCATATCCCAATGATAATCAAAGGAGGACTGAAAAGACATAGTTGGTCTAATGCCAATTATGGCCTCACATAACAGTCAACAACATGGTCACTTAGACAATCATCGTGTCTCAACCCATCAATAAAAATGGAACAAAATGATTATATATTTGACCAATTTGTAGATCATCATAACTCTGAAAATTGAACTAGAATCAAACAATTAAATCACCTTAGAAATCGCATTAGGGTAATCAAACATCAAGAATTATCACCATGCTCAATTACTCAACAAAGGAGTTGATGAATTTCACCGTAGTGCAGAAATAAGATTACTTTTATGAGTAAATCACTTCTTATCCAATAACAATCTTTTATATTTTTAGGAGTTGATGAATTTTAGGAGTTGATGAATTTCACCGTAGTGCAGAAATAAGATTACTTTTATGAGTAAATCACTTCTTATCCAATAAAAATCTTTTATATATATATATATATATATATATATATTTTAAAAGGAGGGTTAAAAATTTATTATAAAATAAATCATCAGTATAAAATAAAAAATAAAAAATCACAGAAATAACAGAAAGTTAAAATTGAAACAGTGAACCACCACCCAATTAAATCAGAATCCAAACATTCCACTATTCTAAGGTCCCAAAGAGAGATCATAGTTAACCATTCATGTCTTCAGAGATCAACCTTTGCAAAGTATGAACATAGTCCCAGGACAAAAGATCCCACTCCCTAACATTCCAATCCCCCACCATATTCGAGGCTTACTTGGCCAAACAATCAACCACTCTGTTCGACTCCCTTTTATATTAAAAATCAAGTCCCAACCCCAATTTAAATAATTACAAAAGAAGATAAGTTTCAACTCATTAAAAGTGTGAACATACCACTAACAAGGTATACAATATATGTATATCATATAAATCATTCCAATAAGTTGCTTAATTAAATGACTTGAGCATGCACAATTGACTATGAATCAATGGCAGTCGTCTAGTTAGGACAAGAACTCATTTAAGTAGTTTTAAAAACTGGTCTTAACAATAACTTGTTCAACTGGATTGATACTTCCCTGTCAAGAAGGGCTGAAATTTTGGATGTGACAATAGGGAAAAGAAATAAATTGAAATAAAAAATATTTTAATCCTATTTTAATAGAATATGAATCTCTCCTCATTATAAAAACAAAGGGCCTTTTCGTTCTACATTCATAGGAAATCTCCATTTCCTTCTCAAACCTTTAAAAAATAAAGATGAAATAGAATTTGAGATAAATATTAATGTTTCAAAATTCAAGATTTTCTCATCTTCTGTGTTTTTATTCCTTTGTCTTTGTCTCTATCTCCTTTTTCCCCCTTTCTCGTCCCTTTTCTTCTTTCCCCATAATATAATATTTATTATCTTATATAGATAAGGTTATCCAAAAAATTTACAAAGCTCCTCATATGAAAGCATTTGGCAAAACAATATGCCCAATAATATCCTTCTTATCATACACACTCAATATTTTTTTGAAGTAAATTAATAAGTAAATCATAATGAAAATAATTATTTTGTAGGTACCTAATTTTGATTTATGGACAATCTTAATTGTCAAATTGCATTGTTTTATGATACTTTTATGTTTACTAATTATCAATTTATATTAGGCCTTTATTGTTGTGTCTTTCCCCATGTTTTATCCTTGTTTTACCTCATTATGTCAATTATCCTTTCATTGTGCTCTTCCTCTTTCTTCTTATATTATTTATCTTTTGTTTTGGGTTTTCTTCCTATAACCATACACTATACGGTTCTAGGACCCAAAAAACCTACATTGTATGGTTTTGGTATGTCCATTTTATGTCCCTTGTTTCTGGTTTCATATACCTCATGTTCTTTATTTTTTGTATTTACTATACATTGTGTGTTAGCTCGAGTATGGTCCTAATTTAAATTTGAAAAGTCTTTAAATACAAAGGTGCATTAGTGCATATAGTATAAACATGAATGAGACACATAATACATGACTGATAATTAAATATTCAAGGAAAGAGTCAACAATTTAGTGAAGAGTAGAATTTGATTCAAGAATTGAAGTCTTTATTATAGTGTACCACTTTTCATGCTAGCACAGAAATATTTATAGGATTAGGGATTGCATCCATGAATTTCTTGTTGAAGGCAATTAGTGGCGTCTTATAAATTTTGTTTAAAATGAGGCCTTGATGATAGTAGAGAGATATCACTTGTCCCTCATTGATTCCATCATTTTCATTTGTCTTTGATAAGTTTTTAGGGCTGTAGATAATTAGATCAACTTCCTATGAAAATGTGACAAATTCAAGAAAAGAGAGCGAGGTTTTTGGAGCCTCAAAGAAGGAAAATATTATATAATTTATTTTTAAAAAGTCATAGGTGACTAGACTAGTCGATTCTATGGTTCTAGTAGGTCAAAAATTGTCTAGTTGTTTTGGTAGTCTAGAAAATTGGAAAATTTTCTTTGTTCTTCTTGATTTTCCTTGATTTTATTCATCTTGGTATATCAACCCCCCGCTTTTTTTTTAGGGCAGAGCGGGGGAGGTCGAGGGGGTATTTTTATTCTATATGTCTATCGATTCATGACATTTCAAATATTCTTTTATAACCCTATCTTTGTACTTTTTGTTTATTCTAGAACACTGATTATTACAATTGGGTTTGATTATACCATTATATTATCGTAAATCTATTTATCTCTAATTGTAAATAGTGTAGATATATGTAATGCATTTCAATGTAAACCCACTTTTCTTATACTATATATTTTTTCCCCTAATTATTTTACAATTCTTTTGTTATTTTAGCACAATATTTCACCCATAACTAACCACATACTTTGTATGTATACATCTAATTCGAAAGAGGGAAAATTCAAGAGATTAATATCAAGTTGTTTATGTCTTTGAGAAACACAAAAAAAATTCCTGGTAACAAGCAAATGTGTTACCCCAAAACATGTCCTATGACGGAAATAAAATGAGAAAACTTATCACTTCTTTATTAATTTATGACTTTCACACAAATCCCATTTTATTTTTTGACTTCCCATTAATACTTAATTGAGTTCTCATTGGTCAATAGTTTAATACCTAGAAATTTCAATGCCCAATAGTTGTTGCTGTGATTGTTTCACTTCTAACCGTTCCTGCCACATTGAATCAAACAAAAAAAAAACACCTAACAAAACACTACAACATAAACCATAAAATACTTACACTAGGGAAATCATAGACATACCACCATTTTTATTCTTGTTGTGGGACTAAATCAGACCATCTATTGTATAAAAAGACTTTTTTGATCTAAACAAAAACTTGAGCATGGGAGATACAAACTTCTCAATTGATGACACATTCATTCTGTATATTTGGTTATAATCCATGTTTGATTCTGGTTATGTGGAGTTGGCTACTAAATGTAGAGTCATTGAGAATTCAAGCTAGTTATTCATTTGTTTCATTATAATACAATAATCTATAACTTGAGATAGGGAAAAATGGTGAAAAAATCAACACTGCACATTTGCCATTCTTCAATTATAATCATACAATGCTATTGTTTTATTTTGTTATGTGCTTTTGGAGATGGATCATTTAATAAGACTTTTTTCTTCACAGGTAATTCTAACACAAATCCTACCATTATTATTTCGATACACATGCAAAATCTCAAAACCCACATACAAAAATTTAAGAAGTTTAGAATCGAAAACAATAATATACCAAGTAAATCAATGGCTAGCTAACCCCATGCTTGTTAGATTGAAATTGAATAAATGTTGTAGATGAAATGGATGTCTCCACATCACATGAGCAAGGCTTATCTGTATGAAATTACATCACTATTGGTATGTTTTGTTTGCTTTTTAATAACATTCAAAATCTCACCCTCTGTAATCATATCATCAATTTGTCTGCCACAAGCCCTTGGAGACCCACATAAGGCCCTTGCAAACCCAAAGTCATGTGCACTAAAAATACAAATAGACAAAGTCTCATGCAACATCTTCTCAAGCTGAGTGCTTATTGCAAGTAATGTGTAAAGGTGAAGAAACTATCAAAGATAGTGTAATACCATTTAAGTAGAGGGAAATGTAATGTGAACATTGTTGTTAACATTACCAAATTTTTTAATAACATGAAAAATAAAACATAGACAAAGGCTCACCCAACATCTTTCAAGGTCTATGCTTATCCAAAGTTTGAAGAAATGGTAAAAATTAGGACAATACCACATAAATAAGGGACAATCTCATATAAAGGTAATAGTTAATGTTAACAATGTTCTTAATAAAATGAAAAGTAAAACATAGGTATGCCCAACAACTTCTTAAAATTTATTCTTATCCAAAATCTGAAAAAACCATCAAAATAGTGCAATACCATGTGAAGGTAGTAGTTGATGTTGACAATATTCTTAATAAAATAAAATATAAAACATAGACTCACCCAACATCTTCCTAAACTTTGTGCTTATCCAAAGTCATGTGCAAAGGTGAAGAAAAACAAAGGACAGTCCCATTTGAAGGTAGTAATTGATGTTGACAATATTCTTAATAAAATGAAATATAAAACATAGAGCAGTCTAACATCTTCCTATGTGCAAAGATGACAAAAAATAAAAGACAAATTCATGTGAAGGTAATAGAAAAATAAAAAACAACCCC
The DNA here is from genome assembly GCA_037957365.1 of Torreya grandis. Classification (NCBI taxonomy): domain Eukaryota; kingdom Viridiplantae; phylum Streptophyta; class Pinopsida; order Cupressales; family Taxaceae; genus Torreya; species Torreya grandis. Next base: position 1,918,290 of record JARHVA010000569.1, read on the forward strand.
ACGGAAAGATAGTAGAAAAATAAAAGACAACCCCATGTGAAAGCAGTAGTTGAAGTTGACAATACTCTTAATAAAATGAAATATAAAACATAAAACAACTCTAAATATAAAGATGAATAAAAACAAAAGAAAACCCCATATAAAAGTAGTAGTTGACATTGACAAATTCTTAATAAAATAATATATAAAACACAGACCCGCCAAGCATCTTCCTTAAGTCTCTGCTTATCTGAAGTCATGTGCAAAGGTGAAGAAACGGTCAAAGTAGAAAAAGCTGGGTAAAGATGCAGCTGATGCTGCTGCTGATGATCCGATTTTAGACGGATGTTTCCACATAGGTTTGGAGCAAGATGGGGCTCTATTTTTTTAATAAATATTTCTTTCTCTATAAAAATTGCAGGCGAGCCTAAACATTTAGGTGCCAGCAGATTGACCCTGACTTCTTGAAAATATGTCGCAGCACCTGTGGAGAAACTGAGCAGCAATCGCGTAAATCTATTTACCAGGTATGTCTCTCACCATTCACCTTAAATCCTCAGATCTTGCTTCAAAAGTTTTGCTTCATTTTGCCTACTAGTTCCATATTTTGAGTCAACATATTATATAAATTTTTTCCTTATGTCAGCTCGATCCCTGTAACTGATTACCGAACAATATTCACCGTCATTTCCCCTTTCCTTGATATTCTCACATTTTTACTGGGCAAACTCGTTAATCAACAAATTGTTTAGATTATTCAAATGTCTATGATTTGTGTTTTACTGAGTTTTGTGCCTTCTACAGAAGCGTATTATCGAGTGTTTTATACTTCCTTCGACCTTAAGAAAAAATAAGCTTGCTGGTGAGGATGGTAAGTAACGGTTTAATTAATGTTACTCTTCCCTTCCTTGCACAAATTTTATTGATTTTATCAAGTACAAGAAGATCTCTAATGAGGAGGTTTTAGTTAGCTTTGAAGTTGTGTCACTTTTCACGAAGGTTTTTATTGAAGACACAATCAAGGTGGCAGGTAATCATATTGATTAATAGACTATTTCATGGGTGGCACTTTGTATAAAGTCTACCTTTTTTGGGTGTTCTAGATGGTTGAGAGGGCAGGGTGTCATTTATTAGCAAATAAAAGGTGTTGCAATGGATTTCCCTCTTTCTCCCATTGTAACTAATTTGTTTATGGAGTATTTCAAAGACTTAGCTCTAAAATCTTTCTCTTTGAAACTTAATTGGTGGAAAAGACATGTCAAAGACTTAGCTCTAAAATCTTTCTCTTTGAAACTTAATTGGTGGAAAAGACATGTAGATGACATGCATGTAAAATGGCCACGTGTTTTATAAAAATTAGAAGATTTCCATACACACTTAAATAAGGTTGTTGATACCATCAAGTTCATAAAGGAATTAGAATCCGAGGTAAACTTTCCTTCCTAGATGTCCTCTTTATAAAATATGAGGGGTCTTTCTCCTAATAAATTAATAGAATGTCTACCCACACTGATCTCTATTTACATGTGAAATCACACCATCGTCTTTCTAAAAAAAAGGGGGTCCTTAATATCCTTGTCACAAGAGCTTTAAGACTTTGTGATGATGATCATTTAGAGGATGGGATCAAACATTTGATTATAATTTTTAAGAAGAATGATTAAATAAGGAAACATATTACTAAAGCATTCAAATTAATTGGAAACACATATTAATAAACTTACAACTTTCCTCTCGTATGTTGAGTGAATTAACATTATAATGTTTTACAAGTGTAGTAATATTCATCCTACATTTTCTCTTCACAGAAAATTTAGAAGTTTGGTCCAGTCATTTAAAGATAATTTAGAGAAGTGGAAGGTACAAAAATTAATTAGTTTTACAAGATGTCATATATTAAAGAGACAAGTCGCTCCATTAACACAAGGGTCAATGAACATGTTCTAGATATTTTTTAAAAAAAACTTGACTAATTTAATTTTAATAGAACATTCCTTCCAAACTCGTCATATTTATACTAAGAATACCAAAACTCTGATCATAAAAAACTACTACTTCACATGACATCTAAGAGAAGCAATAGAAAATTTCATATATAACTACTTAAAAAATAATGGTATTTATAATTAAAACAATTTTGAAAACCAATAACTAATTTATTTTAAAAATTATGATTTGCATATCCTTCTGGTCCCTTTCCATTTATTTTGTATTTTCATCTTTCTTAATATCAAATTTTTTTTATATATGGAGCTTTTACCTTTACTTTTATTGAATTGTATTTTTTAATATTCTAATTTATTTTTAACAATTAATTTAAATGTTCTATTTTATTAACGAATTTTTAAAAAATATAGTTTTGCCTCCTATTTTAATAAATATATGATTTTTTTTTTAATTAATTAATTTATTTTTTACAATTTTAAAATTTAATAAATTCCTATTACATTTAATTTTTTAAAGTTTATTAGCAATAGCAAATATTCCTTTAAACTTATTAACAATAACAAATTAAAATAAATTAATATTTAATTTCCTCATTTCATTAACCAATAATTAATAAAAAAAAATTCATTTAAAAGTTTTACTTCTCCTAATTACTGGACATCACAGCATTTCATTACAAACATATTTAAATACAAACTTCAATCTACAAATTTCATACTATTCTTTTACCTTCTAAAAATGTAATCTTCTAAAACTTGATTTAGAACTTTTAAAAAATTTTAATCAGAAATCTTCATCAATATACATTAAACAGTTTTCAATTTTAATGTTTGCAACCAACCGAAATTATTTTGTAAGTACTCGTTAAGTTGATCTTATATTGATTTTATATGAAACCCTGCCAAATCTTCTCTACAAAGTCTACAACCGCTTATAACTAGGCTTTTGTGGGTTTGCAGAGTGGTGATCTGCATTCATTTCTACCTGAAAAGGTTTTGGATTCAAAAAATTCGCCAAAACTCCTCTTAATGGATCCACAGGGAACCTCTCATCCGAAAAAATATGATGTATTTCTTAGTCATAGCGGAGCACAGAAAAATTTTCTGAGGCATCTACACCGAGACCTCACTAGGGAGGGCATGTCCTGCTTCTTTGATGAGGATCCTCAGAGCTTGCCCAAAGGGGAAAAGTTCCCTCCTCGTATATTTGAAGCTGCAGAGAGATGCAGAATTGCAGTTGTGGTTGTCTCTATGGAATTTATTCATTCAAGATGGCCAATGCTTGAACTCGCAACTTTTGTCAAAGCTCGGAATTCAGATAAAAACCCCAATCTAAAAATCTTACCCATATTCTTTAAGATTTCACCAGGGGCTGTTTCTCGAATGGCAAAAGACAACCAAAAGTGGAAAGAGCTGGAGGAATCGGAGAAGACAAGGGGTGAATGGCGTGACGCTTTAACAGAAATATGTCCAATTAATGCGTTTCTCTTCAGCGAAGGTGAAAATGAAGGGAGCTTTATAGATAAAATTGTGTCAGCAATCAGAGGCCTTCTATTTCCAACCTCACCAAGGTATTTTGTCTCTTTTATGCAAGGACAACCACGTATGTGCCAGGTAATATTATAGCATATGATCTTCTTTTACCTAATTCATATCCATAGCTATAACTTAAAGCATATACACACTCATATCTTTATTATATTTCTTTCAGGAGGTGGAAAATTTCTTCGAGAATGCTTCTTCAGATAAAAATGGCATCCACATTGCAGGCTTGTACGGATTACCAGGTAGCGGAAAAACAACAGTGGGTATGGCTTTCTGTAACTTCAAGCTATACAAGTTTGAAGGCAAAGTCTGCCACGTGGAACTTCAGAGGGAGAAGTCAGTGGAAACAGTCAAACACGTACTGCAGCATCTCGCTCATTCTTCTGAAACCCTCCTCAATTCCATAACAACAAAATATGCGGTGAGAAATTTTATTTACGTTTACTTGTTGATAACTGATGCATGCAGTCTTCTAGCGCAGCTAATAATGCATGACAAATGCATGTGTAGTTTGTAAGTTTTGCAATTCTTTTTTTAGATGCTACGATAGTGCAGCAATGTAATATTTTTTCTATAAAAACATCATTAATAAAGATTGTTATTCACCGTGCAAAAATATAAAATTATGTATTAATTCAGTGCTTTGTTTGCTGAGTTTATAACTTCAGATCTATGCTCTCATAATTTACTGCTATTATTTTTATATCTCTGTTGTTATTTGCTTCATAGCTCGCTGGTTGAAGAAAAAGGCATTCTTTTAAAATCTATATTTGGTATCAGAGTAGGTATTTTCTTTTGGGTTAAAGATTTAGTAGTTGGAATTTTGCCAAAAAATTATCATGTCAAATTCTAACTCCTTGCCCATTCCAGAATTTGATGGAAATGAGTATGACTATTGGTGTATCAAAATGATGACCGTTTTGATAGGAAAAGATTTGTGAGAGATTGTTGAATCAAGTTATGTAGAGCCAGCGGATTGGAATGCCCTCACAGCAAATGATAAAACAACTAAGAAGGAGGCTAAGAAGAAGAATGTTTAAGCCTTATTTCATATTCAAATAGCTCTAGATAAGATCCTATTTCCACGAATTGCAGGAGCAAAGACAATAAAGGATGCTTGAAAGACTCTAAAAGAAGCTTACCAAGGTAGTGATCAAGTCAAAGTTGTCAAGTTACAGACATTGAAGAGAGAATTTGAGAATTTGAAGATGCAAGAAGCTGAAAGTGTGAGTACCTATTGTGTTAGAGTAAAAGATGTGGTCAATAAGATGGCTACACTTGGTGAAATTTCATAGAAGAAAGCAAGAATTTGTCTACCCTTCAATTTGATCATCTAGTTGGATCTTTGATGTCTGATGAAGAAAGATTGGGAGATTCATTTGGAGAAAGTGATGAGAAAGCTTTTTCCTCCAAATTATAAATCACAAAGAATGAAGATGCCAATAGTAGCATCAAAAGTAATCAAGGCCAAGGTAGAGGTCAAAATTAGAATTACTCAAGAGGAAATAGAGGCAGAGGTGGTTTCTGAAGAAGAGGTGGTTTTAGAGGAAGAGGTAGAGGCCAATTTGATAAAAGAAATATCCAGTGTTATCATTGTAACAAGTATGACCACTTTAATTATGAGTGTAAATTAAAATAAGGTAATAATAGTAAAAGCATTCATTATGCTCAAGAAGGTGATGAGAATCCTCTAGATAATTTATTTTTATCTTATGGCAAAGCTGAAAATATTTATAAAGATGTTTGGTATTTAGATTTGGGATGTTCTAACCACATGTCAGGGAATGAAATTTTTTTTTCTATAATGGATGAAAGTTTTAAAATCCAAGATCAAGCTTGGTGATGACAAATTATTGGAGGTTGCTGCAAAAGGAGCTACGAAAGTCCATACAAAAGAAGGTATGAAAAGTGTTAAAGATATTTATTACACTCTAAAGTTAAAGCATAATTTGTTGAGTGTTGGACAATTATGTGAGAAGAATTATAAAGTTGTATTTGAAAATCAACAATGTATAATTTATGATAAGAATCAAGGAAATAAGGTGGTAACAGTTGTGCCTATGACAGAGAATAGGTTGTTCCCATTGAAGTTTGGTGAACATAACAGGGACCTTGTCAATATGGCATATGAAGATACAAGTTTGTTGTCGCATATCAGGTATGGGCATTTAAATTTTCATAGTTTGAAGATTCTAACATCAAAAGCATTAGTTTATGGTTTGCCAAAGGTTGAAGAGCAAAATAAAGTTTGTGAAAGATGTGCTAAAGGAAAACATGCAAGAGAGAAATTTCCAAAAGGAAATGCATGGAGGGCCCATTATCCACTTCAGTTAGTTCATTCAGACATTTGTGGTCCTATGCAGACAAAGAGTTTGGGTAAGTCATCATATTTCATTACTTTTATTGATGATTACTGATGATAGTGCTAGGTTTATTTTTTGAAGACCAAAGGTGAAGCTCTTGAGACATTCAAGAGGTTTAGAGCCATTGTAGAAAATGACAAAGGGTGAAAAATTAAATGCTTAAGGACTGATCGTGGAGAAAAACTTTGTTCAAAAACCTTTCAAGATTATTGTGATATGCATGACATTAGAAGAAAACTCAACACTGCATACACACCTCAACAAAATGGTGTAGCTGAAAGGAAGAATTGTACAGTGGTGGAGATGGCACGAAGTATACTACAAACAAAGGGATTAAGCAATTTTTTTTTGGGAGATGCAGTTGCTACAATAGTATATATTCTCAATCGGAGTTCCACTAGTGCACTTGACAGGATGACTCCATATGAAGCTTGGTATGAGAAAAAACCAAATGTTAATTATTTCAAAGTTTTTAGTTGTTTAGCCTATGTTCATATTCCTGATCAAAAGAGACAAAAGTTAGATCCCAAAGGTGAGTCATGTATTTTTTGTTGGACATAGTGAGGAAATTAAGGCTTACATGTTATATAATCCTCTCACTAATAGGCTTATTGTGTCAAGAGATGTGATTTTTGAAGAAGGGGGCGTTTATGGTCATCAAAAAGGCTATATGGAGAAGTCAAAATCTATTTTAAATGAAGTTATTATGGTTGATATTGATCATGGGCAACACACTAATATTTTTTTTTCAAGTGCTACAAGTCCACCAAGTAACCTTGTTGACGCAGTGGATTGCACCCGGGGTGGGCCGCCTAGTTCCCACCCTTCCACACGCAACAATGGAAACTCCCCTCTAGCCTGTGGGACCGGTGAAGCTGGAGGGGAGAGTCTCTAGATAAGGGCTAGCTCCCTCTGATGTATCTTTTAGGCCCTGGTTTCTCCTACTGCTAACAAACAAATATAAAAAAGGGGGGTGAAAAGGGAGAGAGAGATGCTGAAAACAGAACCTAAGCCTAAAAATGAAAAGGTGATACACTAGAAAAGTTGACCCACCCAGCCCGAACATACACTTTTCAACAGGAAGAAACACCCATACACTTCATCTGACGTGAGAAACTCTTCTGTTTCAGTGAGTCAGGGGTCCGTAGAGATACAGGGAGGAAAGAACTAGCAAAGGTGTTCTGAGACACACTTTGACAACTTATTCACATGCGCTGGGCATGCTGTAATCAATCTATGAAAAGCATGGAAGACAATGACTTAACACAAAAGAAGAACCCAGACATATACTTTAAAGTGCAAGTCCAGATAGAGGTAAAAATGCTAAGTCCTAATTCAAGGTAAAATCTGACAGAGCTCTGCCTTACAAGCCCCGAGAGATTTTTGGGCAGAGTTTTGCCTTAAGGCTAAGAGAATGGATCCCTTCTCAGAATTAGAAGTTTACAATTTATAGAGGAAGAAAGAGGCCATTTTGGCACCTTTTTACAAGTGACCCATGTGCCTTCTAAGCATTGGGAAGAGGAAACTACTTGAAGATAATGCTGTGTCGGCCCCTGTCATGGTTCAAAATTATGGGCCACACAGTTTATCTGCTCATCAATGCAAAATGAAGAAAAATGGGTCGCGCCATTCACTGTTTGCACCTCTTAATGATCACATGGTAGGTACTATGTCAACCACTGGAATAACTCCTTAAATCGACACTTTCCCACACCACTTGGATTGCTTTGTCTATTTTTGTGCTTGGCTACTTTGCCTCCTTTGGCTCCTTCTGCTACTCCTTTGGCTCTTAGCTGAGAGCGCATCTGCTTCTAACACATGTCACAGTCTACTGCTTGGACACTTAGAAGACACTTTGAAACGTGGACATTGACACGTGGTGGCTTTCATCGAGATAATGATGGGATACGTGGCAACATCCACTTAACTTAGAGGGTCCTTTGAGAGTCAGGCGGAAGTTGACACGTGGCCGCTTCCGCTTACTCTTGAGAGAAACTTACCGTTGAAGCTTAAGAGAGACCCAAGGCCTCAGATGCAGACACTTGTCACACTCCGCTGAGGCAAGCGAGGACACGTGGTGGCATCCGCTCACCTTTGAGGGTCGCTTGAGGGTCATGCAAAGCATTTTGAGATTTTTGTAGAAGGTAACATGTGGTCGCTTCCACAGAGCCTTTAGCTGCCTTTGGAAACCTTTGAGACTCATTTGATTCTTGCGGATAGCGACACTTGGCATGCTCTGCGTAGTATTTAGTAACTCATTCAGGCCCACCATAGTCTTCTTTAAAGCCAACAAGAGAAACCCATAGATGTTGAAACTTGGCAGCTTTCGCTGCACTTCAAGAGATGCTTATCTTTGAAGATTAAAAGAAACCCAAAGCCTCAGACCCAGACACTTGTCGCACTCTGCTGAGATGGGCAAGGACACATGGTAGCATCTGCTTACTTTTAGGGTCCTTTGAGAGTCACATAGAAGTTGACATGTGGCTGATTTTTATTATTCCTTCCCTTTGATGATTTCTCTACTTTGAAATTTGACGTTTGATGAATCGAAGCTCGATGAACTCGTGCAACCCAAAATTGACTGGCTCCAAATAGCAAGGAAAGAAGGGGACTGATTTTGGCCTGTAGGGCCAAAATGGTCAACAAATTGGTGACTCCCAGGTGAAGCATGCCTGCTATGCTTAAGGACCAGTTGCCTTAAAATCCATTGGGCACGAAGTCAAGATGCAGCTTGAAAATATTATCAATATCCCTGACAAATCCAAGAATCAAACATGAAACTTTTACCCCCAGCACAGAAGGGAAAAACACACACAAGGCTAAAAATGCTACTTGTGCAAACTGCACTTAGGGAAAGTAGGAAAAGAAACTGAAAACAACTACTATATATAACTAACTAGGTACATCTGCTTCCCTCTTGGATCAAAGGGAAAACTTCTTAAGTCTCCTTCCTGGCAAAGAAACTTATGGTGCCAAACAAGTGGCTGAATGAAATGGAGAGTTGGTGACACGCTCCTCTTGCTTGCCACCTGGGTTGGCTTGTATCCGAGTGGATCAGATTCAAACATGCTTCCAACATATATGTATTCTTATTGTCCTTGGAAGCTTGTTGAATGTTGGTCCTTCATGCTGGTGCATTACACCAAGAAATCTATGGTTGCTAGCTCATCACCATAAGCCTTTTGATCTGCACAGTCCCTCTATAATGCATCATGGTCTGACTTGTTCCCTTCTACTTCGTTGAAGATCCTGTCAAACTCATCCTCTGCTTCCTCTTGGATTTCTTGAAGAAGGGTGACTGTTATGATGTCTGAAAAGGAATCACAAACTAATTGCTCATCCCACAGAACATCACCTCTCTGTTTAAAACTTTCTTCTTCAAAGTTTTCCTCAAGGAAGACAGACCTCTCCTTTTCCTCCTCAAAGATCAGGATCTCTAGATGTTCAAAGATATTCTCCTAATCCTTCTCCAACCCAGGCTCCTCAGCATAGTATTCCTCCTCATCAAAACAATAAGGAAGTTCATCAAACAAAAGGGGAGAGAGCTCACCATGCTTATGTTCCTCTACATATTGCTGGAACATCTGCATGCATGCATGCCTTGTGTCTTCTCCATTGCTGATGAGGTCTTCAAAAGGATCATCGATGATGATTTCTTCATTTTCGCTCATGATAGCCTCTTGGGAAACTGTAGATTGGATCTTCTGCTCCTCACTGGCCTCTTACAGAACAGGTTCCTCCTTGAGAAGGGGTGTAGTGGAAAAACCATGTGGAAGAGGAGGTAGTCCTTGAGCTAGAATCGAATGATTCTCCTCCTTCCACTTGGCTAACACTTCATCTATATCAGGTGTGGCCTAATATCTCTCTTGGAGGTGTGTAGGTGGGGTGTGTTTAGACATGGAAAGCGTCGTTGGGTCTGAACCATCCATCACACATTGGCTGAGGAATCTCTCTCTAGATTCCAACTCTGCAATTCTCCTGGCTATATCTTCCTGGAAGAGCCTTTCTTGGAGATCATAGGAATCATGGGTAGGAGAAGCTTTATTTTTTCAAGGTTTTGAGCAAAACCTTTCTTCTCCTCTTTCCTGCCCCATGATTCCACTATTTTCCCCAGGTTAGGAGGTTGCCATTAGGATCAGTGACCTGAGGGAGTTCAGGAAGACTAGGAAAGCTACTTGAGGGGATTGCATGAAAACCCTGAGCTTGATTAAAACCATATGAAAGAACACAAGGCCCATGATTCTGTGCAAAGGAATTATACATACAAAAATGTGATTTCTGATGGCACTAGCCTGCATAACCAGCTGATTCAAATCAGAGTCGCCATTGGTGTTGATGCAAAAGCCTCCAAAGGCTAGTTGGTTGAAGAACACACCAAAAATTCTTCAACTCTTTGGACACAACTTGTCCTAGTTGGTCCCACCGGGCGTGCCTTAAAACTATTGACGCAGTGGATTGCACCCAGGGCAAGATGCCTAGCTCTTGCCCTTCCACATGCAACAATGGAAACTCCCCTCTCACCTGTGGGACTGGCAAAGCTGGAGGGGAGAGTCTCTAGATAAGGGATAGCTCCCTCTGATCTATCTTTTAGGCCCTGGTTTCTCCTACTGCTAACAAATAAAATGAAAAAGTGGGGGGGATGAAAAGGGAGAGAGAGATGTTGAAAATAGAACCTAAGCCTAAAATTGAAAAGGTGATACACTAGAAAATGTGACCCACCCAGCCGGAATATACACTTTTCACCAAGAAGAAGCGCCCATACACTTCATTTGAAGTGGGAAGCTCTTCTACAACAGTTAGCTAGGGGTCTGTAGAGATACAGGGAGGAAGGAACTACCAAAGGTGTTCTGAGACACACTTTGATGGCCTATTCACATGCACCTATATTCTTGTTGTAGACACTTCTAGCAGACCTGTAGAAAAGAGACTTCATAATGCACTAGACATGCTGTAATCGATCTGTGAAAAATGTGAAAGACAATGACTTAACACAAAAGAAGAACACAAACATATATGTTAAAGTGCAAGTCCAGATAGAGGTAAAAATGCTAAGTCCTGATTCAAGGTAAAATCTGGCAGAGCTCTGCCTTACAAGCCTCAAGAGATTTTTGGGCAGAGTATTACCTTAAGGCTGAGAGAATGGATCCCTTCTCAGAATGAGAAGTTTACAATTTATAGAGGAAGAAAGAGGCCATTTTGGCACCCTTTTACAAGTGACCCATGTGCCTTTTGAGCATTGTGAAGAGGAAGCCACTTGAAGATAATGCTGTGTCAACCCCTATCATGATTCAAAATTATGGGTTGCGTCGTTTGTTTGCTCATCTATGCAAAATGAAGAAAAATGGGTCGCGCCATTCATTGTTTGCACCTCTTGATGATCACATGGCAGGTATTGTGTCAACCACTAGAATAACTCCTTGAATCGACACTTTCTTGCACCACTTGGATCGCTTTGTCTATTTCTGTGCTTGGCTACTTTGCCTCCTCTGGCTCCTTCTGCTACTCCTTTGGCTCTTAGCTGAGAGCGCATCTGCTTCTGACATGTGTCATAGTGCACTACTTGGACACTTAGATGACACTTTGAAACATAGATGTTGACACATGGTGACTTCTGCCAAGCTGATGATGGGATACGTGGCAACATCCACTTAACTTAGAGGGTCCTTTGAGAGTCAGGCAGAAGTTGACACGTGGCCGCTTCCACTTACTCTTGCGAGAAACTTACCGTTGAAGCTTAAGAGAGACTCGAGGCCTCAAATGCAGACACTTGTCACACTCTATTGAGGCGAGTGAGGACATGTGGTGGCATTTGCTCAACTTTTAGGGTCCTTTGAGGGTCACACAGAGCATTTTGAGATTTCTATGGAAGGCGACACGTGGCTTCTTTTGTAGAGCCTTTAACTGCCTTTGGAAACCTTCAAGACTCATTTGATTCTTGCAGATAGTGACACTTGGCATGCTCTGTGTAGTCTTTAGTAACTCATTCGTGCCCACCACAATCTTCTTTGAAGCCAACAGGAGAAATCCGCAGATGTTGACACTTGGCAGCTTCCACTGCACTTTGAGAGAGGCTTATCTTTGAAGCTTAAAAGAAACTCGAAGCCTCAGATGTAGACACTTGTCGCACTCCACTAAGATGGGTGAGGACACATGGTAGCATCTGCTTACTTTTAGGGTCCTTCGAGAGTCACGCGAAAGTTGACACGTGGCTGCTTCCACTTATTCTTTCCCTTTGATGATTCCTCTGCTGCGAAATTTGATGTTTGTGTGCCTGTCATTATTTAGCTTTGCCGTTGAACTATTTATCCGTTGAACCTCACCGTTGAACTTGTTTCTCCATTGAACATCACTGTTGAACTTGCCATTGAACTGAAGCGATGAACAGAAGATCAATGAACTCGTGCAACCCAAAATTGACTGGCTCTGAATAGCAAGGGAAGAAGGGGACCGATTTTGGCCTACAGGGCCAAAATGGTCAACAAACCCCTCATCTAGTTGTTCAATTCCAAGTGTAAGTCCAAATTCAAGTCCTAGTTTTATGAGGAAGGTAAGAAGATTGAGTGACATTTATCAAAGGAGTTCAAATCAAGCACATGAAGAAAATCCAAGAGGTGAGACACTGAATTTTGTTTTACTTACCAAGGCTGATTTTGAACCATCATGTTTTGAATATGCATATACTAATGAGGTTTGGATGCAAGCAATGCAAGAAGAGATGGATTCTATTCACAGGAATGACACTTGGGAGCTTACAAAGCTTCCACATGACAAGAAGAAGATTGGCACCAAATGGGACTACAAAACTAAATGTAATAGTGATGGAAGTGTTGAAAGGCATAAGGTGAGATTAGTTGCTAAAGGCTTCACACAGAAGTATGGCATTGATTATGAAGAGATATTTGCACCAGTAGCAAGACAAGAGACTATTAGAATGTTGATTTTAATAGCAACTCAAAAGAATTGGAGCATCCATCATATGGATGTGAAAAGTGCCTTCTTGAATGGGTAATTAGAAGAAGTATATGTGGAACATGTTGGGTGAATATTTTGTCAATCAGCTAACTGGTGAGAAAAATAGGTCTCTTCAACCACAACATAGGGAAATTGGTTGTCTAAAGTTGCAGGTTTACCACATCTAAAGGGGACAAATCTCTCCTCTCATCAAGGGGAGGTTCCCTATAGGTATAAAGGTGCTATATACTATATATATAAGCTGAAAATAACACTCAGGGGTAGGATATACCATCCATATCTCTTCTTTCAGAGATGATGCTCACAAATCAAAAGAGAAATCCAGGGTGATTAGTGAAGGTACTTCTCTTCTTTCATAAGTAACATTCAGCCAAGAGCCAGATCCCTTTTTGGATAGTAGGAATCTTGGTGAAATGATAGAAGGCACTTCTCTTCTTTCAGAAGTGCTTGTTCTTGCAAACAACAAGAATCTTTCAAGTAGGATAAGTAACTCGTAACCAAAGGTGCAGAGTAACCATCATCCTGAGATGTAGTGCAAAGTCTACACCTTGACTGCCTAAGAGTGAAATACAAAGAACAATGGGGCACAAAGTTGTCCCAAGTCCCTTTACATAGAAACATAAAATAAACAGACATTGAAGAAAACTATGTCAGCACAAAGTCTAAAAGTAACTGACTTCAGGATACCTTCCTTATCACTTCCATTAATTCTACTTTTTAGATCAATTAAACAAGAATGCTCATAGGAAATAGATATAAGAACAATTTTCTAAAATAGCACAAGCTATAACAGCACAAAGTCTTCAAGTAACTTGCTTTCTCATTCAATCAAAGAAATATGAACAACAATCTAAGCTCAAAGTCTCAGTAATGCCTTTCAATTTGGGCAGAGTTTTTCTTCTAGTAACAGGGAGATCTCTTTAAAACAATAAAATAGATTACAATATATAGCAACCAAGAAAGACTTGGCACTTTTTTTCATGGAATGGCCCATGATGTGCATTCAATGCCTTGAATGCATTTTCAGTTCTGTCAGGGGGGCTGCATTGAAAACAAGGCAGTTGTCTTAACTATGGCATGTCATTTCATCCCATATGTCTTTTCTTGAGTTTGGATCATTTGGTCATCCCCTCTGACATCTGCACAACTATCCATTTTGTCTTTACTCCAAGGGAGACCAACAGGGTTGCATCCTTGATTTGGTGCGCTCAGAAGTCTACTTGATCCGCTATTTCACCTACTAGAAATAACTCTTTTGAAGATATTTTTGGTCCTTTGGTCTCACTCCTCTCTCCCCTGTAGCAATTTGAGTCTTTGGGCTCTCTTTTTAGCCAGTCACTTGGTTCTCCCTTTAATTTTTGTGCTCTATTTGAATTTCCATGGATATTCCCTCACTTTAAATTTGACGTCCGTAGGACCGTCAATGTTCACTAGCTGCTTGAACCGTGTTGAACTTTGAACCTATGAACCATTTGAAAGTTCATTGGTTCATCAGTTTGTCAGTTCATTTTATCTCTTTTGGTCCATTGCTTCCCTGCTTAAGCGCTTCTTTGCTCTCTAGTTGAACCATCGCTTTAATTAAACTTGCCTCTGGAATCTTCCATGTTGCTTCTTTGTCCTTTCTAGCCCTTCTTGTCTAAGTCTTTGGGGGGTCCTTTTTGTGTCTTTGACAAGTGGTAAGTTTTGCTATTATGAAACTCATTAGAAACTTACAAAAAAAGGGATCCATGACATGTCTTTCCCGAGCAACTTCAAAAGGGGAACACGGATGTAAACACTTGTCGGCCTCCATCGATCTCTGCAGATGACAGATGGCACGTTTTGTTGCATCAACAAAAAGACATTGAAACCTTTCGCAGCCACCACTTGGCAGCTTCTGCTCATCCTTTTCTTATCTGCTCCTTTCATTCCTTTTGGTCGGGCTTTCTTCCCAAGTGAATTCCTTCAGACAATTTGTCCGAAGGGCTCTACTTTGCCTTTTGTCTTGTTTATTTTGTTGAAAGAGTTCACTTTGTTCATTTTGGCTCGTGGACCTCCGTAAGGGCACTTGACTTGATTCACAGCCCTCTGCAGAAGCATTTGTTACTTCAATCATGGGGCAGCCCCTTGAACTTGCTGATTAAACTGATCGATTGAACCATCTTTGGTTCATTGGTTTAACCTATTCATTCTTTATTATTTGGCTGTCTTTTTGATCTCTTTGAACCAAGCATGTTAAACCAATAGGTCGTTGAACCTATTGAACCATTGAACCAATGTGGTTCAAGGTTCAACATTTTAATGGTTCAACACGTCATTTTTTGCTAAGTGTTTTGAAGCCATGGAACTTTGAGGCAGTTGAACTTTGAACCTTTGACAAATGCACTTAACTCTTACTGATGATGTTGAACCTTTGAACCCATTGAACCAAAATGGTTCAAGGTTCAATGGTTTGATTCTTGCTTAGAAGCTTGCCGATGGACGCTTTAGTTGAACCTTGGCATTGAACCAATCTTGAAAATGACTAAGTGATGGAAACTTGTTCTTTTGAGAGTTGCTTCTTTCCTATAGAGTTTGTAGAAATCAACCTGTGAAGCTTGTAGAACTTGGCCTGTAGAGTCCATAGATTCAAGCCTATAGAGTCCATAAATTTTTGAGAAAGCTTTGAAAAATGAAGACCCTGAATGCTCTAAACAATTTTTGAAAGGGGAAGAGAGGATTTTGGTCTGTAGGACCAAAATAGTTCAAATGTTGTCCCAAAAATGAGTGATATTTTTGGGGGACAACAACTGGCTCTAGTTGGGGAAATTCCTTCAGTTGAAAACTTGGAATAGCTGAAGGGAGTAGAAACCAAAATCTCTAGTGCCTTGAAGTGTGCCATTGGGCTATGGAGTCATGCTACTCAAAAAGAAAGGCTCCAAAAAATGAAAACGAACAACATAAAGCAGAAACAAAGACTATATAGATATACATATGTACAGATGATCTTATCTAATGCCTCAAGATTTGAAGCGCTTCAGATGCCACCCACTGTGAGATAGTGAAAATGGTGTGCCATCCTGATAAACCAATAGTAAACTATTTTGTCTCCAGAAATGGTGACGGGCAAATGAAACTCTCCACCAAGAAACCAATTTTCTGTGTCTTCCTCTTGTCTCTTTCTTTTTCTTGCCCCATGGCAGGACGTGGTCTTCAAACTAAAAACCATAACTCCTTGCTCTCTTCGCAAAGAGTTCCTTTTGCTGACTTTGGAGTACAACAATATGGTCCACCACCATAGCTTGATGTTTTGTTGGTCCAGTCTAGCACATGCTTTGATTGTCATCATCAAACTCCGGACAAACCATCAGCTCAGCATCTCTTTCAATGTGAAGGAGTTTGATATCTTCATCCTGAGTAGTCTTCAATTTGAGAAACAAAGATTCGCATCCAACTATGTTGTTGGTGTTGCTGAACTGCAACTTGCATGAAAGAAAAATATCTCCTTGAGGAGATATCAACATAGTCCCAGCTCCAACATTAGTGGAAGAATTGCTGCCATCAGATTTTGGGATCTAAGCATCATCAGAAGCTGATCTTCTATCAGATTTCTCTTCATTAGAGATGAAAGATCCTTCTTGATATGTACTTGCCCTACCAATTATTTTGATGTCTTATTTGGATCAAATCATGGATTGCCAGCTACAAGACTTTTATTAGTTGAGACATGAGCATCCTCTGTGGTCAAGAAGTAATTAACGCTATCTGACGGCTCAAATAGAATTTGAGCTGTAGGGGCCGACATCTGGGTGACCATAAATTTTGCCTTAGACAGGTCCATACTTAGTTCTCCACCAATGTCCAACTGCTCAAGATTGGCTTGCAGGAATTCAAATTCAGTCATTTGAATTTTGGATTTCTTGACATGATCAATTATGTCAGATGACTAAAATGGACTTGGAAGAGGGGATGGGAGTTCATCCTTTAGGTTTTTGGGAGGGGGAGGACTGGTCTGCGAATTTGAAGTAGAAGGTGCAGAAATGTTCGATGGACTTACCTTTTTGGCAACCATCGGGTCCTTTGGCTAGAAAGGTAGAGAATTTTCTCATTTGGAAACTGAGATTACAGGCTGAGCTCGCTCCTCTATTATTTCTTTATCAGCTTGTTGGGCTAAATGATTCTTGGACCAGGTGAATACTGCATATGATCCCTCGATTGCTTCACCTTTACTTCTAGGTTCATCTTGGTAATTTAAGAAACCAATGTGGGAGTTGCCAGCTGATTCTTATTGATCCTCCATGAAGAAACCAATGTCATTTTCTTGATCAAACTCAGGTTGAAAAGAGAAATCATGTTCTATTTCCAAATATCCAACTGCTAAGTTGGTTGGAGGTGCTTCAAGGGCAAGGTTCCTCTCTGGGGGAGGAAGATGATTTGGCTGCCCTTGATTCCTGGCAGCATTGCCTTGATATGGTTGAATCTAAAATATCCTCCTTGGCATATCCTGATTAGGAGGAGTAGACACACGTTGGGCCATTTGTCTTTTCAAGGCTAACAATTCATTTGCCAGCTTTTGTACCATTTGATCAGTGGTGGCTGTGGGTGAGTATTCAGAAGATGAAGAGGGTTTACTTTTATTTGGATCTCTCCTTATCTTTCTTGCCAAGATAAGGTCATCTTCTACCTCAGTAGCCAAGTCTTGAGTAGCCTCAAGGTTTATGTGGCCAACACATCTCAATAGAAAACTCACTTCAGGCAGCTGTGAGTGGATGAAGAAGCATTTGAGGTTTTCAGGTGTTGGCTGAGTAATTACAAGAATCTTATTTCTCAGCTTGTCAAACTTGGCAATGAAGTCCCTCATAGGTTCATAAGGTTCCTTCTTTATTTGTGTGAGTTGGGCCAGCAAGGCATGTGCATCTTCTGCAGGCTTGAACCTAGCTTCAAATTTAGCTTTGAGAGTGTCCCAGTCAGTCACTGACTGAGCCTGCAGGTGGTAGAACTATTTTGCAGCAGTGCCTTGTAGGATTTCCACAAAAATTTTGACTGCCACGTTTTCAAATTCCACCCCTATCACACCATAGGCTATGTTGAAGGCTGCAATGTGTTCATCAGGGTGAACTCTCCCATCTCCAAAGAATTTGGGGAAGGTTTTTCTTGAGCTGCATGGAAGTTCATGCAGAGGTGGAGTCAAGTTGAGTGGGCCAAATAAGTTACCCCAGAGGCCTTAAACTGCCATGATTTAATTATGAAAAATAGGGATAACAAATCTGTGTAGAGTGGCCAAATTGTAGAACAAAAATGGAAAAGAACTGGCCCTGCTTCAGCTTGAGGCTTCAAACTGTGCACTCTTTCCTAGCAGCTCTGGTTTTGTAGACCAGATAAAATAATGGAGATGGAGGAAAATGGTAAGGCTATAATGATAATGGGTAAGACATAGACCAGACTCGCCAGAGCATATAATGGGAATGGATAAGGCTATAATGAAAGTGAGTAAGACACAGGTGATGCTTCAATCTGAAGCTTGAGGCTTCAAATTATGAAAGATTGTTGTGTCCCCAGCGGAGTTGCCAAAAACTGTTGGGTGAATATTTTTTCAACCAGCTAATTGGTGAGCAAAATAGGTCTCTTCAACCACAACATAGGGAGATTGGTCATCCAAAGTTGCAGGTTTACCACATCCAAAAGGGACAAATCTCTCCTCTCATCAAGGGGAGGTTCCCTATAGGTATAAAGGCGCTATATACTATATATAAGCTGAAAATAACACTCAGGGGTAGGATATACCATCCATCTCTATTCTTTCAAAGATGATGCTCACAGATCAAAGGAGAAATCTTGGGTGATTGGTGAAGGTACTTCTCTTCTTTCATAAGTAACATTCAGCCAAGATCCAGATCCCTTCCTGGATAGTAGGAATCTTGGTGAAATGACAGAAGGCACTTCTCTTCTTTCAAAAGTGCTTGTTCTTGCAAACAACAGGAATATTTCAGGTAGGATAAGTAACCGGTAACTAAAGGTGTAGAGTAACTAGCAGCCTGAGATGTAGCGCAAAGTCTACACGTCGACTGCCCAAGAGTGAAATATGAAGAACAATGGGGGCACAAAGTCATCCCAAGGTCCTTTACATAGAAACAGAAAACAAACACACACTGAAGACAACTATGTCAGCACAAAGTCTGAAAGTAGCTGACTTCAGGACACCTTCCTTGTCACTTCCACTAATTCTGCTTGTTAGATCAAATAAACAAGAATGTTCCTAGGAAACAGACATAAGAACAATTTTCTAAAATAACACAAGCTATAATAGCACAAAGTCTTCAAGTAACTTACTTTCTCATTCAATCAAAGAAATATGAACAATAATCTGAGCTCAAAGTCTCAGTAATGCCTTTCAATTTGGGTAGAGTTTTACTTCTGATAATGGGAAGATATATTTAAAATAATAAAAGAGATTACAATATATAGCAACCAAGAAAGACTTGGCACTTTGTTTCATGGAATGGCCCATGTTGTGCATTCAATCCCTTGAATGCATTTTCAGTTCTGTCAGGGGGGTTGCATTGAAAACAGGGTGGCTGTCTTAACTATGGCATGTCATTTCATCCCATATGTCTTCTCCTGAGTCTGGATCATCTGATCTGTCCCCTCTAACATCTGTGCAGCTGTCCATTTTGTCTTTACTCCAAGGGAGACCAACAGGCTTGCGTCCTTGATTTGGTGTGCTCAAAAGTCTACTTGATCCACTGTTTCACCTACTAGAAATAACTCTTTTAAAGATATTTTTGGTCCTTTGGTCTCGTTCCTCTCTCCCCTGTAGCAATTTGAGTCTTCGGGCTCTCTTTTCAGCCAATCGCTTGATTCTGCCTTTAATTTCTGCGCTCTATTTGAATTCCCACGGATATTCCCTCACTTTAAATTTGACGTCCATGGGACCGTAAATGGTCGCTAGCTGTTTGAACCGTGTTGAAATTTGAACCTATAAACCATTTGAAAGTTCATTGGTTCATCGGTTTGTCAGTTCATTCTATCTTTTTTGGTCCATCCATCGCTTCCCTGCTTAAGCACTTCTTTGCTCTCTGGTTGAACCATCGCTTTAATTGAACTTGCCTTTGGAATCATCCATGTTGCTTCTTTGTCTTTTTTAGCCCTTCTTGTCTAAGTCTTTGGGGGGTCCTTTCTGCGTCTTTGACAAGTGGCAAGTTCCTCTATTATGAAACTCATTAGAAACTTACATAAAATGGGATCCATGACACGTCTTACCCGAGCAACTTCAAAAGGGGAACGTGGATGCAAACACTTTTCGGCCTCCGCCGATCTCTACAGATGACACATGGCACGTTCCACTGCATCAAGAAAAAGACATTGAAACCTTCTACAACTAGCACTTGGCAGCTTTTGCTTGTCATTTTTTTAGTCACTCCTTTCCTTCCTTTCAGTCGGGCTTTCTTCCCAGGTGAATTCCTTCGAACGATTTGTTTGGAGGACTCTACTTTGCCTTTTGTCTTGTTCATTTTTTTGAAAGAGTTCACTTTGTTCATTTTGGCTTGCAGCCCTCCGCAAGGGCACTTGACTTAATTCACGGCCCTCCACAGGAGCATTTGTTCCTTCGGCTGTGGGGCAGCCCCTTAAACCTGCCGATTGAATCGACTGATTGAACCATCTTTGGTTCAACGGTTCAACCTGTTCATTTTCCGTTATTTGGCTATCTTTTTGATCTCTTTGAACCAAGCCTGTTGAACCAATAGGTCGTTGAACCCGTTGAACCAACATGGTTTAAGGTTCAAGGGTTCAATGGTTTAACGCGTCATTTTTTGCTAAGTGTTTTGAAGCCATGGAACTTTGAGGCGATTGAACTTTGAACCTTTGACAAATGCGCTTAACTCCTACTGATGACGTTGAACCTTTGAACCCATTGAACCCGTTGAACTAAAATGGTTCAAGGTTCAATGGTTCAATTCTTGCTTAGAAGCTTGCCGATGGATGCTTTGGTTGAACCTTGGCGTTGAACCAATCTTGAAAATGACTAAGTGCTGGAAACTTGTTCTTTTGAGAGCTTGCTTCTTTCTTGCAGAGTCCATAGAAATCAACTTGCGAAGCCCGTAGAACTTGGCCTATAGAGTCCGTAGATTTAAGCCTGCAGAGTCCGTAGATTTCTGAGAAAGCTTTGAAAAATGAAGACCTGAATGCTCAGAACAATTTTTGAAAGGGAAAGAGAGGATTTTGGTCTATAGGACTAAAATAGTTCAAATGTTGTCCCAAAAATGAGTGATATTTTTGGGGGACAATAGAACAACCACAAGGTTTTGAAGTGCAAGGAATAGAAAATCATGTCTACAAGTTGAAGAAGGCTTTATATGGCCTCAAACAAGCATCAAGAGCATGGTATGCTAGGATTGATGGATATTTTCAAGAGAATGGCTTTCAAAGAAGTAAGAGTGAACCTACTCTTTACTACAAACAAGAAAGTATTGACATTCTAATTGTAAGCTTGTATGTTGATGACTTGTTGTATATGGGTAGCAGTTCTATGAAGAAGGATGAATTCAAAGTTTTCATAATGAATGAATTTGAGATGAAAGATTTAGGTCTCATGAAATATTTTTTAGGAATGGAGGTTTATCAAAGGGAGAATAAAATTTTCATTTGTCAAACAAAGTATGCTAAAGATATGTTGAAGAAACTTGATATGGTTGATTGTAAACTAGTCTCCACTCCAGTTGCTCATGGAGTTGTGTTGTGTAGAGACAATGGTGCTAAAAGAGTTGATGAGATAGCCTATAGAAGTATTGTTGGAAGCTTAATGTTTCTAACTCATACAAGACCTGATATTGCTTATTCAGTTTCACTTGTTTCAAGGTACATGGCAAAGCCATCATAAATACATATGAAGGTAGCCAAGAGAATTTTGAGGTATGTGAAAGGCACTCTAAATTTTGGTATTCATTACTACACTTCTAAAAGGTTCAATCTTGTTAGTTTTAGTGATTCTGATTGGGGAGGTACTTTGGATGACCGAAAGTCAACATCTAAAAATTATTTTTCTTTTGGTTCTAGTTTGATTACTTGGAGTTCAAAGAAGCAAAGTATAATTGCCCTTTCTTCTACAAAAGCAGAGTATGTTGCAATCACTTCAGTATGTACACAAGCATTATAGCTTAGAATTTTTTTTGAAGAAATTGGAGAGATTCAAGTTCAGTCCATAGTTATTTTTTGTGATAACATTAGTGCTATTAAATTGGCCAAGAATCCAATCCATCACAGTAGAACAAAGCATCATTTTATCCGAGATTTAGTGTAGAAGAAGGTGGTAGAATTGAAATATATCAACACTAAAGAACAGTTGGTAGATATCTTCACAAAAGTAGTTGTAACATATCAGTGTTTGACACTCAGAGATCAGATTGTGAGCCCTCTTAACATCAAGGGGGAGTATGTTGATAACTGATGCATGTTGTCCTCATGGATGCATGCTTTTCTCACCGCATGCTATCATCATCTCTTGACTCCAGTCCTCAACGATGCATGAGATTCTTTTATTTATAGTTTGTTTGTTTTTTAATTCGATTGATAAAACTTTGTTTTTAACCGAATTGCAGTCTTTTAGTGCAGCCAACTGCAGTCTTCTAGCGCAGCCAATAATGCATGACAAATGCATGTGTAGTTTGTAGGTTTTGCAATTCTTTTTTTAGATGCTACAATAGTGCAGCAATGTAATATTTTTTCTATAATAAAAACATCATTAATAAAGACTGTTATTCAGCCTGCAAAAATATAAAATTGTGTATTAATTTAGTGCTATGTTTGCTGAGTTCATAATTTCATATCTCTACTCTCATAATTTACTGCTGTTATTTTTATATCTCTGTTGTTATTTTCTTCATAGCTCGCTGGTTGAAAAATAAGGCATTCTTTTAAAATCTATATTACTTTGATTTTGGATGATGTCCTTCCTTTTTACATAGAATTCTGTCTGCAAATAAAGTGGTTGCAGTGAGATTTTATTGGCTAGAAAACTTTATGGTGCTAGCTATGTGATAGATCTGCATGGTGGAATATAATTTACAGGCGCAGGAAATGTTAACTAAACAAGCCCGAGGCCTAAGGGTATTGTTGGTTCTGGACAATATCACAGAAGACCCAGAAATCATAGATATTGTCAGATTTTATCTTAGTGCAGGATTTGCAAGTGGAAGCCTCATTCTTTTAACTGCAAGAAGCCTGAAAATTCTAGAGAAATTATTGCCAGCAAAGTCATGTATGCATGCCCCAAACCTTACAGAGGAGGAGGCGATTGGCATCTTGTTGGAAAGGACAAGTGTAAGGGAGAGGGCACTGGGGCCTGAAGACACAGCTTTTGCCCTTAAATGTGCAAAAAGATGCTGGTTCAAAGAGGCACCTGCTGACAATGGCATGGTTGAAGGCGCGAGGGAGTTTCATCCATTAGCCTTAAAAGCATTTGGCAGATACCTATTTACTAAATTTGATTGTGATATGTCAAGATGGATTAGTGAGTTATCAGACTTTCAGAAGCCGGAGGCCAGGGATCTGCACGATGTGTTGGCTGTGCTAGATGAAGGTTTTTCTTGACTTCAGTTTCAAATATCAAACTATATTCATACTTTTGAGTGTATATAGGCCACCCAAAATTTCTTCCGACAAGGTTTATGAGTGGCTGGCAATAATTTGCAATTTAGAAATCTACGACATTCACAAAGCAGTGAGTAGAATTTTTAATTTTAATTTTATGTTGTGAATTTCAATTCATTTTTTCGTACAGATTTGGATTATATTGAAACATCATTTACTACTTAATTTATTGGTCAGGTTGAAGACCTAATCCAGAAGGCTTTTGTTGAGAGATTTGAACCTGAAGTACGCATACACAGCCTCCTTGTTGAGTTCGCTCAAAATAAAGCAAGCAAGATGGAGAAATGGCTGTGGGTGAAGGGGAACGCATATAGTTTCCGCCAACTAATTTCAGAGGACCATAGTGGATTTGAATTAATTAAGTTTGAAGATTGCATAGATCGAAAACCCTCCATGGTTAGGAAGGAATACATTAGAAACCTGTTGTCACTTCAGTTAGTAGACATGGAAAACTTGAGCGAGGTTGACCTAAGCTCCATGAACAATTTGAGGAGCATTATTATACACAATTGCGAAGAGCTGCAACAAATTGAAGGAACGGAGTTGTTGTCAAGCCTCGCATGGCTGCAAATATGCCGAGTAAAGCCAAGTGTGAAACTCCCCCTGTTAAGCCGCTTTCTTGCCTTGAAACATCTTGAAATCGACATTCCAAATTGTGCTGAACCAGGCAGCGACGGTAAGTCAATCAGGCAGGAGGGAAATCATTCAAGAATACATATTGATCTTGGAGATCTTACCTGTTGTATTTTCCTGAAAGAGATTTGTGTTCGTTCCCCGTTCCTCTCGGAGTTCCCAACAGTAAAGGGTTTACCGCATTTGGAGAAAGTGGAGTTTATTGACTGTTTTGATGTGACGGGACCACTGGACTGTACAGGATGCTCACAGCTTCAAAAAATTGTGTTCAACTTTTGTTGTCAGATGGCTCACCCGCCCCTCCTCTCAGGCTGTTCCGAAATATCTGAAATTGTTCTATGGCAGTGCGATGCATTGACTGAATGCCCACAAATAGACCGGCGATCTTGTTTAGAAACATTAGAATTGTGTATTTCATCAGAAGCACGGGTAGGTAACCCACCCATACATTTGGATTCTTGCTTTAGTCTGAAGAATATTCAATTATGGAATATGAGGAAATTGAGGAAGCTTCCAAAGTTCAATAACTTATCCAGCTTGACGACCCTCAAACTTCACCACTGTGGTATATGCAAACCACCAGATTTGGCAGGATGTCCATTGTTGGAGAATGTTTCATTTTTTACATTGAAAAGATTAAAAAGGTTTCCCAGCTTCTCTGGGCTTAGTGCTTTGAAAAAATTAAGTTTATGTAATTGCAAGAGGGTTCGATCTCCTCCTGATATCAGTGGATGCAGTCAACTGCAGGTGTTTCATTTAGTGTATAATGATAACATGCAAGGACTTCCTCAGATGGATAACTTCCATAGTCTAGAAGAAATCAAATTAAGTTGGCATGATCAGGAACAGGACAAGTTCATTCATATGGAAAGTGATTCTGACAGTGAAGCGGATGAATATGATGATCTTGAATTTTGTTTGAGCTATTGGAAAGACACAACCTTTGGTACCCGCTATATCAACTTGCCTGTATCATTGATAGTGTCTGAGTGGCTTCAAGGTAAAAGAATACTGTCGAGGATATATTTCCGTGGAGGGAGCATCTATTACTGCATCACAGCTCCTTCTTCATATGGTGAAACGCATATAGATGGAGGAATACTTATACATGAACGATCGCTGCCGGAAGTTTCCTGCTCGCGGTGGGCGAATCAATACGTACAAGAAATTAGGCAGATGCGGAGGGTTGATGAGATTAGATGGGGCCGTAAGTTGGGTTATGACTTCAAGCTGTCAGAAGCAGAGTTACATGGACCTGTGTCGCAACTATTTAAAATAATGGGATTATGGCTTTCGAGGTGGCAGAAATGTCAGGGAGTGAAAGAAAAGGTACTATGGCTTCAAATGTGGAAGGAATGGGAAGACAAATGGTCTGCAGGCAGTGGGCCATTGTATCTATGGGAAGAATGGAATATTAAATGCTACTGGGGAGCAAAGTGGAAAATTTTCACTGACGCTTATGGAGAAAATGAAAGGATGAAGATGGAAAGGGAGAGATGCATAGAATGGAATATTAAAAATTACTGGGATGAAAAATATGAGAAAGTAAAGGAAGTTATGTTAGATTTGTTTTGGAAAGATATATGGGCATGTAGATGGGGAAATGAATGGAAACAAGCACGTGAAAAGGAATGGGTGCAAGCACGGGAAAAAGAATGGAAGCTAATATGGAAAAAATGGAAGGAAGGAGAAAAAAATGGAAAAAAAAATTAAAGCAAGCACAAAGGAAAAAAAATAAGGAAGCACAAGATGAAAGTTGGGAGGAAGTACGGTATAAAAAATGGAAGAAAGCATGGGTTGAAAAATGGAAACCAGTATGGAGGAAAAAATGGAAGCAAACACAGGGAAAAATATGGAATCAAATACGGGAAAAAAAGTGGAAGCAAGAATGGGAAAAAGCATGGAAAGAAGCATCGGAAAATAAATGGGAAGAAATGCATGGAAAGAAATGGAAGCAAGCACAGGATGAAAAATGGGATGAAGTGCAAAGAAAAAAGATGGAGGAAGCAAAGGAGAAAAAATGGAAGGAAGCACAGGGTGAAAGATGGAAGGAAGCACATGAAAAAGAATGGAAGCAAGTACAGGGAATAAAATGGAAGCAAGCACGGGAAAAAAAATGGGAGAAAGTATGGGAAACATGGGGTGAAAAATGGAAACAAGCACAAAAAAAAAGTGGGAAAAAACATGGAATGAAAAATGGGATAAAACAGTAGAAAAAGCATTAAATGAAAAATGGGAAAAAGCATGGAATGAAAAATGGGAAAGAGCATGGATTGAAAAATGGAAAAAAGCATGGAAAATAAAATTGGAGGAAACAAGAAAAGGCTTTGCGGACAGAGTACAGCGGTCGCAGGAAGGCAATTCAAAACTAATAGAATGGAACATTACAAATTATTGGGAAACAAAATGGAAAGAAATGACAGAGGCTTATGGGGGAAACATATGGACTAAATTTGCAGCTGATAAATTCATAGAATGTGATATTAGAAATTACTGGGGAAAAAAATGGAAAAAACGCTTCATTGAAGCTTATGGTAAAAGACACGGGATGGAGATGGAAAGGGACAGGGTGATTTGGGAAATAAATTTCATGAACAATATAAGTTTCTTGATGAAAATAAGCAATTGTGACATGCGAAAAGGACCAAGGGAATCAAGAGCGTAGTCAGCAACGAAAATGGTAATCCAAAGCCTTTTTACCTAAAGTTCACATCTTTAAAGTAATAGGAAGAGCAAAGAATTTTATGATGTTTAGTCGCATTCTAGCCAAATTTTTGGGCAGGGTATTGGAAGGGGATTTAGATTTTTTTTAAAATTTGTTAAAAGTTTTTTTTGGGTTATTTTTTAAGAGCTTTAGAAAATATTATAAATTAGATTAATGTTTCAATTATAGTCGGTTAACTTTCTTTTATGAGGTGGATTGTATAAATAAATTATTTTTTAAATTGTACTTTTTTAGAATTTTAATAGTTTATAATTATGACAATATTGTAAATGATAATAGTAGTTTTTAATTAAACAAAGAATTATGATACGTTGGTGGGTTTACAGTTGATTGTAGTTGTTTCTTGTTAGGTTATTCTTGGCTTTGTACTAAATACATGTTTGTTGCAACAAATTGGATGATGCGTTGGCAGATGGTTACGAGAGAAACCACTTGAAGGTTACAAACAATTGTGAAAATACTATGAGTTAACCTCTGTTGGATTGGAAGAGGTTGTCGTTATTGTAGTTGTTGTTAAGCATGTTGTTGATCATGGTAATTCTTAATGTTATGCTTGTAGGGAGATTATTTCACTTGTCATGTAAGACATATTCTGGAATGTGCTTGTAATCAGGGTTCTTATTGTATTCTGTGAAGTGCAAATAAGAAATGGATAAGTTGTATCTAAGTGCAAGGTCATAAATAGATTAATATATATTTCTGGGTGTTTTCTTTCTATGAAGAGTTGTGCTATCAATATGTTTTATGTTATGGTTTTTTTTTTTTTTAAAAGCACAGATTTGATTTAAACAGTATTGGTTATAATTGGTAGATAATATATGTTTGAGTCTCTATGTAAGCCTTCCTAGTTGTATTCTCGTTATGATAGTCATTCTTCGCTCTCCTTCCTATGACTTTCAAATTATTACCGTAATTAACATGTTCTAATGAATCTCAAGAACCTATGCTAACAATGGTATGGTGAGCATGGAACTCACTATTTGCAGGCATTCTATGGTGGTTGCCTAGCCAAAGAGATGTGGAACGTTAGTTAGACCAACAAATCATAGAGTTCATTAAAAAAAGCATTTAAAGATGGGTGCTATGAATGACAGATTGTACAAGAATATATTTACAGTAAATTATATGAAATCTTCTAGTATGAACTATCTGGACTGTTGTCTAATTGGTTAGCTCATCTAGAATATCACTAATCCAAATCTAGAATAAAATGTTGACATTATATGGATTGAGGAGGAAATAGAATAGCTTCAGACAATGGAAATAACTAGACTCGTGCAATAGATCATTGGTTAGTCACAACCATTGTTGAATATATTATAGAGTTCACAATACAAGGCTACATAGCATTTGAAGTGTCACAAAAAAAAATTGTGTGGGGGTTAAGAGGAATTTTTTTGCATCAATTCCTTATAGTAGTTAAGATGTTGGTTGTGGAAAGAGCAATGGTACCTAATCCTTTTCAAATGGAGTTGTCACTTCAGGCGCCATGGGGATGTGTGTGATAGATGGGTAAATGGTGAAGTAAAACGTGAAAAGAGCTTGAATCTGAGGTGAGAATGGAGGTTCAATAGGAGCTAGAATGGAAGAAGACCCTAGAATTAAAATGAGTATTATGACAATAGCAAAGGTGGAATCTCTTAAAGAATAATTATGTACTTGAGACTAGGAGTAAACAAAGCAGTAGAGTAGGAGAAAAGAGTAAGGATGAAGAAAGAGAAATGGAATAAGATGAAGGAAAAAGGGAGGAAAGTGAGCCCCAAATTAGTAGAGAGAAGAAAAGTAACAAGGAAAGAAGAGATGATGAATATGGTAGTGTAGAGATAGATCAAGTTGTCGATAGTCCTATATATCAAATATATAGAAGAGTATTCCACATTAAGGAACTAGATTTGTCATTTTAGGAGCAAAGAGAAAGTCATAGTCGATAAATCATAGGTTGATGCTCTTGAAATGACGAGGATAAAGGTAATGATTATTCATGATGGAAACACACATCCCCCCTGCCCAATTTTTTTCAACATAGTAAGAGTTCTGTAGAAGGTTTGGACGATGACGAGTGGCAAGGACCAATGACTGAAGAAGTCCATAACAAAATAAGGAAATTTTTAAATAAAACATGTAACCAAGTAGTGCAAGGGTTCATAAGAGAACAAAGGAGGCATAAAATCCTTAGCATTGACTTAGACTGATCTGCATGTCCCTGAATAGTTGAATGAGTGGATTGCACAAATATAAATTATAAAAGAAGGGCATAATTCAGACACTTCATCATCAAATCTAAAGTGGACACAATAGATAGTGAAGTCCTCACCTAAAGTAACGTTGATAGCATCAGTGAGTCATATTATCATGCATGCACCTTTGATTAAACTTTAACAGTGACGATAAATCCTAATATGGCATTGCAATTGGGTGCCTTTATCCATCTCACATAGTATGATGGGTCTATAGACCCTAAACAATACCTACTAAATTGTGATATGAATTGGTAAGCCAAAGGAGTCACTGATGATGCAATAAATAAATGTGAATCAATTGGTGATTTATTAGGATGAGCCTTAGAATTTATTTTTCGTAAAGACACAACCCAAGCGAGTCTACAAGATGTGAAGAATTAGATTATCGTAGAGTTAAAAATAAACAAATGTCCTAGCCAAACCATCCAAGACCTCAAGGCAATTAGGCAAGGAGCAAAAGAGACTGGTAATGAATATGATCGTAGATTTTTTGACATAATGAACAAAGTTGAATTTGTCTTGAAAGACAAGGATAAAGCTTCCTAGTTCATAGAAGGTCTATGATTGAGATTAAGTTTTTCCATTATGCAAACACATTATTATACAAAAGTAGAGGCAAGGACAACTACAATCCATGTAGCACATATTGAAAACTACGAAGCTCCAAGTTTGCAGATGGAGAATATGCTATAAGTTCTTATTAAAAGGTTAGAAAAACAACAGGGTGTAATAGAAAGGCCAATATCTATTCTTCAGTGCATGGAGTGTGGCAAAGAAGGGCACCACATAAATGAGTGTCCTAGAGTAAAATTAGATTTCTGTGATATATACAAAATTTTAGGACATGCGATGTCTCAATGTCACCATCTAGAATAGTACATAAACAATCCATGTACATTGTAATATAAATTCTACAAATATCATAATCATGATGAAAATAACTATAGATCCCTTCAATAACTTGAAAAATACATCACTAATTTTTTTTTACTATCGTTGCTTAGAAAATGACTTCTACGAATCAAATTAATCTGATTGCTTAAGCCAATAGACAAGGTACCAACCCTGGCATAGCACCTTGGGCACCAAAGATACCAACTTATCAGCCTATAAAAATGCCTAGTTAGAATCATGTATAGAATTGGACACCTCCTGTTTAGAATTATAACTCTTGAAATCCAACGATTCTACAGTCACAATAGCCTATGCGGGCATTGTAGTCTTTACAACCCTAATATGGTGGATATGCAAGTGTACAACAAACTCAAACATGGAATGACAAACTAAACCCTATGAAATTTGGACCACAACAATCCTATAATTTGGGATTTCAAGTTAATAGAGGAAGAGGTAGATATAGGGGATCTTATCAATGAGGTGTGTAGAGAGGAAGGGAAAATGGTTCTCAGAGATAGCCTATTCAGTGTTATTTGTATGGAGAATTCAACCATGTACATAAGAATTGTCCCTTGAATACCCAATGACATGCTTACTATGCTTATTATTGTATGTCAAATAATTATGACATTGAAGATTGTCTAGTCCTAGAGAAACAATGTGAAAATAAAGTAGTGTATAATATTAACTTAATCAACATGGGGCCTTAAGAAGACATTGTTATGTAGGTGATAACATGAAGATAACATGTAGAGAAAGGACTATCTCCTATCAAAAAAATTTAGGACCATGACATAAATAGGGTGCATGTAGATAAGTATCTCGAACCTACGCCTGAGAAAAGTTCAATGAAGGAAGTTGCACGGATTCTAAAAGCCATATAAAAATAAGGGATTACAGATACTAATGATGATGCCACTGATGCACATATATATGGATAAATAGTGTGCATTATGCACCAAGAGGGAGTTGTGACTGTTAGAGTATCTTACTCATGCTTGCTAGTCTCTAGGTATTTGTGTTTACCTAGTTTTGTTTTATGTGGGGTTTAGTCCCACATTGGCTAGTTTAGATTATATATTGTCTTGCCTTGCCTAAATAAGCAAGTGATCTCATTATATTATAATTCATTATGATTATTTACGATTTTACATGCTTTTGTAATACTTTACATATCTCATCGTGTGTTAACAATTGATCTTACTTCAAATTGGTTTCTTTTGAGTGTATCCTGAAGCATCAATGGCTGTGGTAATGAGTTGTTGGAGATATCTTGGATGAAGAGTTCTGATAAATATTTCATGGTACCAGAACCACCCTCCAATAGCCATTGTTGACATTTGGCATATCCAAGATTGTTTTGGATGTCTTTCATGGATTATTCACATTCGAATTGCCTATTTATTAAGATTTTTGCATTAGTAACACTTCTGTGTCATATGGATCTGTACATCTAAATGTTGTTTTGAATATTTGTGAAGGCTTGCAAGGTGTAAAGGGATGCTCTTTTTATGGATCTGTAGTTATGACAATAATTATATTGAATCTTGTGTAGTTTTTTTGTTATTGATGCATTCTGGTATCATGGCCATCATTCACATAGATCTATGGTTTAATCCTTCTCTAATTGTTGTATAACATTAAAATACATTTTATTTTAAAACACCATTATTTTGCTTCCTATTTGGTTTGTTTTGTCATTCTTTCAATGGCAAAAGACCATGCATGGTGGTTTGTCTTCTTCGTGTCACACTGAAAGGGAAGGGAAATGCACCTATGGAAGGCTCAAACCACAACCTCTTGGCAATAAAATTCATGGGCTCCGTGGTATGCCACTTTAACTAGTCTCCCTTCATAAAAATACCCAGGCATTTGGGGTTTCACCGGTAATGATACATCATCCCATATATGTAATGACAATTGTGACTGGGAGGAATCATGGACAGAGAATTTGCTGGCTTATTATTGGTATGCTTTCGACCTGATGTTATCTGACAAATTTAATTATGAGTTTGTCCCTAAGCCATGGCTCAGTGAATAGGGCATAGATCTGCCTTTCATGCGACTTTATATAGTTTATTTGGATCCTTCGATAACTGAGCGGGAGCTGGAGGATGAGTTTCATGTGTTTGGGGTCCTTCGTAGTGTCTGTGTTACTCGAAAGCCTCCAGGATATGTATTAATAGAGTTTGATGATTGGTGATATGTTGTGGATGTAACCCAAGATATGATAGAGTTACAGTGGTCGACTGTGGCGATTATTCTTCTATCGTTGTTTACATGAGATTGGCAGAGGAAAAAAAATGATGGCAAAATACTATGGCCGTTGTGATTGTTAGCTCAAGTACATTGAGTCTCCACATCTATGATGGAACCCTAAAACAATGTGCTCTCAACACATTCATTGTTACAGTACACTGATGTTGTTCTGCTAGATAACGAGGCCATTTATGATACTCGTCATCATTCCTTTAACATTGAGTGCCCTACTTACACTAACCTTAATAGGATCATCTCCCAGGCAATATCTTTTTTAACTACGTCCCTATATTTTGATGGTGCTCTCAATGTGGATGTGATGGATTTTGAGACCAATTTGGTACCCAACCCTTGCATACATTTCATGTTTTCATCTTATGCCCTAGTGATCTATACAAAGAAGGGTTATCATGAGTAGCTATCTGTTGCAAAGATGACTAACAATTATCTTTTCTTTCTAGTCTATGTACTTCATTGGATCATCTGCTTGACTACTCATTCTCCAGGCAACATCCTTTTTTGTCTTCTGCATTGGAAGTTTTATCTGCAAGTTCGCATTATTTTTTTCAATTAGATGAATTGGAGCATGGGAGTGGAGAAGCATTGGAAGGAAGATCTTTCTGGTCTGCAGACTACCATTTGTTAAGTGTTGGAGAGCTACTTGGAGGTTTGAGGTCTGCGTGGAGGCCTATTTTGGGTGCACTTCTATAATTTTTTGGGAGGCATTCTTTCCCTTTCCATATACTAGGACAAAGACAAACCAAGCTAATTTATTCCTAAGCTGAATTCTGCAATAGATAATACTTTTTATGTGTCTTAAAATTATTTTAGAGTGAGTTATTTTTAATTATTTCTAAATAGCTATATTTTTGCCTTAAATGGCATGCTCTTTTGATTGAAATCTCATAGAGGTCACTGGATGGCATGTTTTTTACTTATGTCGACTTGAGGAGATCTCTGGTTCTGTGTCGGTTTCAACAAGTGGTTGGAAGGCTAGGTCCCCTTAGTCAAAGTACACTTTTTTAAAACTTTCAGTGTAATTTTTTATTAAATAGGCCTTATTGACCGGAACGTAATTGTTAAATAAATTTTGATCAGTAGCTCGAAATCAAGTACCATTTTTTGTAAAAGTTTATGTTTTTAATTTCTCACATATTGGGCTTATTTACATTGTAAAATGCACTAAAATATAAAGTGCCGCATTCTGGGGGGTCTCTTCGCATTAGTTGTGCTTGTCTTTGCTTACGTTTTGTGATGACATTTTAGTGGTGATATATTTTTCTATGTTTTGAGCATTTATTGAGGGAATATTCTTTTTTTACACACGTTATCTCTTTCATTTGTCATAGATTAGAGGGTGAGGTTTGGTCTGGCAAGAATTCAGACCCCCTCACAGGCAACACAAACTTCTTTCTTGCTTCTTCTCGATTGTATTGTCATCATTTGTTACGCTCATAGACACATTTTTGGTTGAGTCTAATGTTCTATTCTTAAGTGAACATTATCACTACTATGGGGTTTTCATGTGTTATGGGCCCTACATTATACTTCGTGAATGCACTATCATGGATGCATTTTCACTGAGACCAACATCATTTTTACAAGGGCTTTGCATGTTGTTGTTTTTTGGTTGTTGATCATTCTCTAGTATTTTTGCATACATGGCTCTTTTCACCATTTTTCTCATTCTTTTATCATCCCACAACATGCATTAGTACTTTGACACATTGGTAGTTATGTCATGTCTCCTTGAGGCCCTTTTCTTAGTGTCTTACCTTCTTCTATGGAGACACACTTTCTTCGTTCCCTTGTTTTTGGAGCATCTCTCTTGATGGCTTATTCAATACGTCGACATTCTCATTTTTTTGGAGTTATCCTGGTGAATCCTAGTGTCTTCCTTATTTCCATTTGGGATTTTTAGTGTATGGTTTATATTGTATTCAAACTGATTTATAATGTACCATGGAGGGTTTGTTGATTCAGTGTTATCTACCTTCATGCATTTGTGTGCTCTATTCTAAGAACCTTTTCACTTTTTCAGTTGCTTGTCTCTTCCATCACTACCAGAGCTATTTTCTTTAAGAGTTTATATATATATATATATATATATATATATATATATATATATATATATATATATATATATATATATATATATCACACCATTTTTTGACAATTGACAATCACCTCATTCATGGAGCTATTCTGGTGTATACAATGTTAACTTGTTTGGTGTTCAAGTAGTGGATTCAGGCCACTCATGAAGACCTTTTTTCCTCCACTCCATCCATTTAGTAGTATGGGGCAGGTAGGGGGTGGGAGGTGAGGGTGTGTGTTTACATTCTACTTCTTGGTGTTGAGCATTCTTTGCACATGCTATATTCTTTTATACTTTTGTCACCACTGACAATATTCTTGATTGAAGCTATTTTGGTGAAGCCCAATGTCAATTTTTTTTGTGATCAAGTAGTGGATTTAGACCACTCGTGTAGATTAAGTTCCTTTGTGAATTTCAATTAATTGATGTTGGCAAGTGTGTTATCATTGATGTCAAAGGATAATGTCATGTGACCATTGATGTCAAAGGTAATGATAAAGTGGTGATGTTATGATTAGTGTTCTTGCATGGATCTTCAATGATAGCTTGGATAGGTAGGTTGATGGATGTTTTGGATGATGTGATCATGTTGCAAAGGCCCTATGGGGTTTTATGAGTGTTTGAAGTGAGTATATAAATGTTAGGTTTTCATTTGGTTCATCATTGTTGTCATCTAGGCTTAACTAGTCTTTTAGCAAATCAAAGTGAGTAAACAAATTGATGACATAAAAATTTACACGTGTGAAGGTCTCAAGATAATTTTGGTATATGGATGGATTACTCTATGAGAGAAGATCATGTGGTCCAATTTTTAGGTCATAAGGTTGTGTATAACAAAATATATAACTATCCAAAGTTGGCCTCCCAAGCAAATTGCAGTATTTTCCCATAGTCAAATTTACAATATCAAGATAAATGGTGATCATGTGTTCATATTTATGGAGATAAAGGTAACATGAGGCTGCCATGTGTCAAAATATTTCTTGATAGGATCAAGGGATTAGATCGAAGATCTAATGGCAAGCATTTAATCTTCAAACAAAGATCTTACAGAGGGCGTGAATCTAATAGATGAAGTTCTAATGATGAACATTTAATCAGATGATGAAGATATATGGTGAGAATTATAAGGATATAATGGAGTGAGTTATTTTGTCAATTTATGATCCAATAGTGCATATTAAGTCAATATGTCAAAGGTTGCTCAGAAGGCAAGTAGGATTGCCAAGTGGTTTGATCTTAGAAGCTAGGATCTCAGATCTAATGGAGAGCATAAAAACTATCAGATAGAGATCAATGGTGAGCATGTGATCATGTAGGATATGATCCAATGGAGTGTGTTGAGTCAGTAAGTCAATATGATGTCCATATTACATGTGGGGTTGCCAAGTAGAACAATCTCAATAGCAAAGATCTAAGTTCAATGGTGAGTGTTGTAGGTTAAAGATAAAAAGGATCACAAGGAGACCAACCAAGTGAGTTTGATAAAACTATGAGAGGACATGAGATGAGGACACATGTTTTCAATATTCAAATTTACCAATGACCGTTGATGTTTGAAATTAATAAAGGAAAATTAGTGCTTAGTGTTTTGGTTATATCTTTTGATGTGAGATGAATTTGATAATGGTATAAAATGCAAATTTGTAGAGGACTCCAAGATGCATATATAAAAATTAATCATAAGGTTTTAATGTTTGTAAAGTTTTAGATATTGAGATTCAAAGTTGATTGTGGGTTTGACTATCTTCCGCAAGTGAACCGAGAAGGATGTTTGAATGTGCTCTAATTGTATTTAGATGTTTTAAGGTGACTTAGCTATTGAAAAGTGTTGTAAACACCCTGAGGATGATCTGTATAGATTTTGGAAGGTTGACCAATCTATCTTATATCTAAATAAATGCTTAGAAGTTGATTGTGTGTTCATTCATTATGTTTTTGTGTATAAGGCTAAAGATTGATCTATTTTGCTTTAGCAAAGGAGTATTTTGATGGATGTAATCATTTAAGGATGTTTAAAAGTTCATGTGGAGTGGACCTATGCATTTGGAAGTGGTTTTGTGTTCCTAATTTTATTGATGAAGTGCTAAAAGAGTGATTAGGTCTCAATGAGACCTATAAGGGCTATTAAGGCCTAATTGAAAGGTGTTGCTGCTTAAGAGTGACCCATGGTTGCTTTGGCTAACCTATGAGAATGGTATTGAGTTGTGTCTCAATGTGATAGAATCCTTAAGGGTTAAGGCAAGTCTTATGTCTGATTAAGAATATAATATTCTTGAAGGCTCTATAAATAGTGAAATCAAAGGTGATGATTTCTAGAGTTGATGTGTAGAAGCATAGAGTTGAGAGGTGAAGGAAAGAGAAGAGGTAGTGTGCCTATTAAATGGATTGAAGAGAAAAGCATGTTAAGTATTGTATTTATGACCTGTAGGTCATAATTTTTATATCATATCATAATTATTGCAAGTTTGTTGGCTGAGGATGAGTGAAGAGTTCTAGGTTGATCCAAAAGGCTATTTTGGATGTTTTGAGTGTGAGTGAAAGATAAATGATGTTTGTGTGAGGTGATTAATTTGAGAGGTATATAAAAGTGTTGAATGTGTGTATGACCTTTTGGTCATGTTGTTGATGTGGTCACAAAGTTGTTGTTGAGAAGTGTAGAGTGATCCAAAAGGTGGTTTTGGATGTATTGAGAGGGTGTGAAGTCTAGAGATATTATGTAGAGTTGAAGAGAGTTGATATACATTATATCTTCATCAAATTGGTAGACAATCAATGATCAAGAGATGTTTCTATTATAGGTGTTATTGGATGCTCAACATCTAGGGGAAGAGGTGATTGTCCATTCTTAGGGGTTGGTGCTCCTTATGAAGTGGCTGCTTCACTAAAGTTTATAAATCTAGTTGTTTGGGTGCTCACCTAGATAGGTGCAGGTGCTCCTTGTGAAGTGGGTGCTTCACTAAAGGTCTCATTTTTTTGATCATCTTATAGGACAAGTAGTCCATGTGTTTATAGGCTTGAGAGAGATTTTTATTCTCCAAAAAGGTTTCCCACATATATCTTGTGTTGTGTGTGTGATCTTGCATTATTTATTGTTTATTGTTATGAATGACTTGTATATTCTATGAATGCTTATGGTAATTAATTAAGAATTTTACATAATTGAAATTAAAGTTTGAATATCTTGCATTACTGATTCACACCCCCCACACACACACCAACCCTTCGCCCTGTCCGCCCCTCCTCCCCCGCCCTATCTCTAACAATTGGTATTAGATCAGGTCCTTTGATAAAGACTTGATAGCTTGAAGGTGATCCAAGGTACAATATGGGTAGCCATCAAATGTAAGGATGCTTTTCCACTAAGCAAATAATGATGTTCAATAGATGCAATTATGCTTTTTGGAGTGTGAGGATGATGACCTAAATCATGTCCCTAGGGTTTGAAATTTTGTAATCTATTGTAAATGGTTATTCTACACCTATTACTCCTCCATCTAGTGCTGTAGATAAGAATTTATTTGAGATAAATTCTAAGGGAATGAATGCTATCACTTGTGGTCTTTTAGATACTAAATACACTAAGGTAATCCATTGCATATCTACCAACAAAATGTGGGATAAGTTGAAGACTATTTATTAAGGAGATTCAAAGGTTAAGTTGGCTACATTGCAGACTCATCAAAGACAATTTAAGAGTCTCAAGATGAAGGAATAAGATTTGGTGGCATCTTTTTTATATAGATTTGATGAGATTGTGATCATCATCAAAGGTCTTGAAGAGAATCTTGAAGAAGCTAATATAGTTCACAAGTTATTAAGGTCTTCCTCTCTCAAGTTTGATTCTAAAGTATCTATTATAGAAGAAAGTCATGATCTTACTTAGTTAAAAATAGATGAATTGCATGGCATCCTTACTGCCTATGAGACAAGAGTAAATGAAGATATATCACCAAATAAGGAAGAAACATTATAGATATAAATAAAGCTAAATAAAAATTTTCAAGGTAAGAAACTCAATGAGGATGACATAAATGATATTGATGATGATGAACTAATTACTTTGTTTACAAGGAAATTGATAATAGGTTTAGGAAAGTATAATGGTAAACTACCCTTCAAATGCTTCAATTATGGAGAGATAGGACATTTTGATAATAAGTGCCCTCATAAGCATAAGAAGAATGATGATAAAGAGCATGGTGAAGGCCAAAATGAAGACAATAAAACATATAGATCTGATAAGAGGAAGAAAGGATTTAGAAAGTATGACAACAAGAAGAAATCATTTAAGAACAAGAAGAGTCTCTATACCAATACATATTTCAGCTCATTAGATGAGAGTGAAGACAATGATTCTAAGTTTGATAATGAAGATGATGGTTCGGTTGAAAATGAAGCCATTTTCATGGCTAAGAATGAAGTAGCTCATATCAAAAGGAGTCTAATTGGAGTGATTTAGATGATGATAAAGATGAGCTGGATTATGAGATTGAATTGATTAATTATCTTGAAGAATTGAAGATTTAGAAGAAGATTAACAAAAATATAAAGTCAAAAATGAAGGAATATGAGGAACAATTCAATGTGTATGAAGCAAGAATGAATGAAGACACCAAGGAACATGGAGATATAGTCAAGAATCTTAGTTGTCAATTGAAAATCATGTCTACAAACTTGAAAGCTAAAGAAGATGAATGTTCAAGGTATGTAATTGAAATTGAGTCATTTAAAGTTGAGTTAGAAAAGACATCTAATAAGGTGAAGTCATTTATGAGATTTGAAAAGAGCTCAAATGATCTAGACAATATTATGAGTGGTCAAAAGTATGTTAGTGATAGAACTGATCTTGGATATAAATAAGAACCAGAGAATGCAACTCAAGACAAGATAAAGACTAATGTGAAGAAGGACAATCAGATTTTGAAGACAAATCAACAAATAAGAAATGAAGGTGTTGATAGAATGAGGATAAATTAGATAAGACAACCAAATTCCAAGAGGTATGTAAGTTTCAATAGTTACTATTGTGATCTAGGAATTTGACTCAAGAGAGGATGGTTAGTATTTTGTTAGTTCCAAAATAAAAACAAAGTGAAATAAACATACTAATAACATAAAATCTCTAAGCCTAGACACTAGGGAGAGCTTAGTTAAGAAAATTAAATGACTAGTACAACTAAAAATCAAGGAATGAAAATACAAGAATTCCTTTCACCTTCCTTGGATGCTCCAAATGCCTTTGTAATGGTGGCTTGCTTGACTTGTGCTTTAAGAGGTCTTCTTCAATGGAGTGTGGTTACCTTCATCTCCTCTTAGCACCTTTGGCTTGTGGCTTGGCTTGGCATGAAATCAATTTGGCATTATAACACTAGTTTCTTGAAGCTTTTTGGAACCAATCCTTTATTATAACTTTACACTAATTAAGCTTAGAAATGATGTTGTTAGGCCTCCCATTTATAGATTTTTGGATTTGATCAGAACCAACCTCAACCATCCATCTCAAGATTGAGATGTGTGGTTGAGGATTAATTCAATTTTGAAATTAAATTTTTTAATTATCCTCATCATTGCATTGTAAGAAGGGGAAATTAAGAGGCATGGAGAGCATTAATCCTAATATTTGTAGCATTTATGGCCTAGGGATGTCTTCCTAAGAAATGAGTTCACTTGATGATGCAGATATTCAATATTCATTTATAAAAACAAGTATTCAACAAGTTTCTATGGAATTCTTAATTAAGCCTTGATTTGGGTTAATTATCTCTTAAACATGATTAAGCATTTTATGCATAAACTACCCAAGTTGATCAGAATGTCTTGTTATTGGTCCTAAATTTGACTAAATTAGAATTAGAAGTCACTGTCAGATGCATTGGATGCGTATTCCCATTTAGAATGTTGCCAAAAATAAATAACAAAGGCATGAGTCTTGTACAAAAAATTTGATAGGAAAGAGCAGTCTAGAGCATGTAGGTGCAAATTTGGCATTTTGACTTGAAATGGACTGATCAAAGTTAGCTAGCCCATAAATTGAATTACCTCATTTAGGGATACCCTGGACAAAATTGGCACTTGAATATGTCATTTTCACATCATTTTGCATGTTTGAGTGTTTTTAGGCCAAATTGTGCATTTTGAGTAGAAATTAACCAAAAGCATGATTGGAGGTTATCGGTGGCTAGTTTTAGGTGTCTACAGTTTGCCCCCATTTGGGAAGGCATTGCAAGCTATCAACATAGTAATGTCTTCTCAAAGAATGAAAAGGTCATGTATGTCTACAACTACAATGATGATATACTAACTGTATGATGCCCCCTCAAGGGAATAGTTGGCACAAGTAAGTTGACAAACGGTCCCTCAAAAAGAAATAAATGAAATAGGGGGATGAAAGAAAGGAAGGATGATGGGGTGAAAACACAATGTTATTGAAAAATTAGTCAAAATCATTGAGAATTTAAGTGGGACGGTGTGCAATTATTTTTCCAAAGGTGGTTATAATCATTGAGAAGATGGAGCTGGCCCAGTGAGGATAGACAAACAAGATAATAACATGCCCTTGTACAGGTAGAAAAAGAAAAGTGGTGACAACATAATGATTTTCCTAAAGGTGGTTATAATTATTGAGAAATGCAAGTGGGACAGTGTGCAATGATTTACACATAGGTTGTTCTAATCATTGGACCTTGATTATAGAAAACATGATAAACTTGGTCGAGGATGATGACAACTTAACACAGAGGGTAATGATGAATTGGAACAACTTATGAGTAGGGAGATGCTCATATAAACTAATAAAGGTTGAAATTCTTTCATGGTTAATTACTCTAATTAGGATATGATTGGGAGTGAATTGAGATGTCGGTGCCAAAGAGATGCCGCCATTGTTGAATAAAATTATTAAAGTTAAAGTTTATTGTAGCATGTGATGGTAAGATTTATGATATAACACCATAAATTTTTGGCCAAAATATGCATAAGGACTGACTCTCGTAACCCAATACTCAAAATAGAAAATAATGCACCAATGATAAAAACCATTATGATAATGTAAACATATGAATAGGGATGCATTCAAGTGTACGTGTGAATAAGGAATCACCTAATGAACACACATAAACTGAATCAAGGCAACAATGCTAAAAGTAAACAAATAGGTAGACAAACAAAAAAAAAAGCAAAAATAACAAATAAATAATCTAATAAAAATCCTACGAACATTGCCCCTAGAAAATAGGTGACAACTTAACAAATGAACTAAATGGGGGAATAAAAGAAAAGGAAGGGGGTGGCTGAGCTATCTCCATATTCCTAGGCAATTGGATGCTACCTACATAGTTCCATGGATGTAATATCTAATAAAAAACTTTAGGCCAAATGTAGTTCTCCCAGGGAATGGGAATAATGTGATAATTGATGAAAATAAACATAATGAATGTGATAGAATAATGGGAATGGTCTTGAAAAATGGAAAGTGTGTGAAAGAAAAAAGGAAAAAAAGGATGGGGAAACTAAATGACATGTTAGTTGCTTGTAAGTTAGTAAGGGTTCCCAACATCCCTAAGGCAAAGAAGTGGTCAATGTTTTTGTTCTTTTCTAATGATTTTTGAAATGTTTTTAGAAGTGTTTTGGAGTGTCACAACTAAATTGAGAATGAGGAGACACTAAATGGGTTAAGAACATAAAAATATGAGAGCATTCATGCTTGGATTACTCATAAAATGGTGAGAGCGTGGCTTAGGTTGATTTCAAAATGGTGAGAACATTCAAACTTAGATTTTTTGCAAACGGTGAGTCCATTGGAAAAAGGGTGACTGAGCTAACCTTAATAAGTATTGAGTGCTACCTACATAGTCCCATAATAAGACCTAAATTCACTATAGTTCTACCTTTACAATAAAGGAATTCAACTAGTGTAGTAGCCAATTCAAACAAAATAGTCATAGTTGGTAAAAATACATAGTACGGCATATGAAGTGGCAAGTTGGTACATCAAGGCTTAGTATTGCCCCTAATTTTCCCATAAGTAATTATAACTAGGACACAATAACATAGATCAATGGTACTAATTTTCTCAAAGGTGGTTATAATTAGCAACATGACCATTGGTAAGAAAGGACTAACAAACAAAGGATGTAACTACCAAAACTTCTAGTACACTATCCCAAAATATGATCTTTATCTAAAGTTATTAAACTAGATAATGAACTAATCAAATACCTTGATGATAAAATTGTGTAATGAATGACACAAACCAAGGTCAAAAAGGGTAGGCTTCAAAACATGTTGGGTTGATAGGGAAGAAATGGAAAGTGGATATAGTAAAGAGGATGGATAAGAATGGTATGTTTACAAAGAGGAATAATGACAAAAAGGCATAACTGAAATGGTCCTTACAGACAATACACCTTAGCATTCAAGCATAGTACTACTTGAGATGAATAATATTCTTTGGCTCTTGAAGTTCATCACCATCTGGTGTGGCAAGCCTGTATGCTCCTAATCCATAATTTATAGTGATAACAAAAGGCCCTATCTAGTTTGGTTTGAATTTCTATTTATGTTTTTTCTTAGCCATGGTGTTCTTTTGATTTTCTTTAAGGACAAGAACACCAAGTTCAAATGTTCGATACTTCACATGCCAATTTTAGTGGCCTTTGAGTCAATTCTGATATACTTGAAGATTGTTGAGCATAGCTATGCATTTTTCATCAAGTAGATCCAGCTCTTGTAGGCAAGCTACTCGATAGTCATTATCATTCAGAACATGCTTGAAAGAGATTTTTAGTGAAGGCAATTTGAACTCAATGGGAAGGATGGATTCAGTACCATAAACAAGTGAATATGGGGTGGCTCTTGTGGGGGTATGATGATTGGTACGGTATGCCCAAACAACAGGGAATATCTAGAGGTGCCAATCATTACTGGCATCATTGACAATCTTTTTGAGAATGTTAAAAATGGTTTTGTTGGATGCCTTGGCCTAACCATTACCTTAAGGGTAATATGCTATAGAAAGGTGTTGTATGATGTTGTATTCAATACATAACTGGTCTACATCTTTGATCTTGAATGATCCTCCATTATCAGATATAATGTCATAGGGAATACTATAGTAGCAAATGAGGTGGTTGAAGATGAATTTGGAAATTTACTTTCCAGTCATGTAAGTGAGAGGTATAGCTTCAACCCACTTAGTGAAATATTCAGTGGTGGTAAGGATATGTTTATGTCCTTTAGATGAAATGGGGTTAATATTCCTAATGAGGTTAAGTCCCCATGTAGAAAATGGCCATGTTGTCAACATCAATTTCAAATTTTTTGCTAGGGCATGAATCAAATTAGCATGCCATTGACATTTATCACATTTCTTTACATATGTAATGGCATCTACATCCATTGTGGGCCAGTCATAACTGGTATGTAAGAGATTTTTGGATAGGACTACACCATTAGAATTGGCTCCACATACTCCTTCATGAACTTCTCTTAACACTAATATAGACTCTATCAAAGTTAAACAACAAAGCAGAGTTACATCAAAACTATGGCGGTAAAGGGTGGATCCAAGTAAAGTATAATCAGTGGAATGATAAATGAAGGATTTGGTTTGTTTTAAAGATAGGTTAGGTGGTATAACTTGGTCATGAAG
Organism: Torreya grandis; assembly: GCA_037957365.1. NCBI lineage: Eukaryota > Viridiplantae > Streptophyta > Pinopsida > Cupressales > Taxaceae > Torreya > Torreya grandis. The sequence continues at coordinate 1,962,204 of JARHVA010000569.1, forward strand.
GTAGTTATAAAGGTCTAAGTACTAGATAAAATTAGGACCAATAATATCACAAATCATGGCAACAGTTGAAGGTTCATGAGCTGCTGCTGACAAATTCTCGATAAGGAACTAATACTCTCTAGCTTTATCTATTTGTTGACTTAGAGAACCAATAGTAGCCATGGCATAGATATTTTTTTATTAGCCCTCAGTCTATGCTCAAATTGAGTGTTGACAATTTACTTTTTAAGAGTGTCAATCATGAATTTATATGGAACCAACTTATCATCTTTGGTCTGAAAATGATCTATGACCTGATTGATGATTAATTGAGAATCACCATAAACTTGAAGATGAGATATATTCCAATGCACTTCTTGTCAAAGTTTTGCAAAAAAGTTTTTCATACTCGGCCATGTTGTTTGTACAAGGAAAGATAATTCTGAATGATTTAGGAATTAGATCCCCCTATGGTGTAATAAACAATAGGCCTACCCCCGATTCATGCGTAGTGAATGATCCATCAAAATATAGATTCTAGGGCTACTCCTCAAGGGGTTTATCAATAACGGTCATGATGGATTCATTGAGAAATGGAAAATTGAATGGATGTGTGTCCATGAGAGGTGCTGTAGCAAGTTGATATACAATAATTTGTCTTTTGATTGCTTTTTGATTGACATAATCTATGTCAAACTCACTAAGAAGCATAATCTATTTAGTCATTATACCTTGCAAAGTTATTTTAGATAGTAGATAATTGAGTGGATCTACTTTTGAAATGACCTTAGTTTTATTATTCAACATGTAATGACACATTTTTTGAGCTGTAAAAACGATGGCTAGACAAGCTTTTTCAACATATGCATAGCTATGTTCATATGTAGCCAAGGTATGGCTTAGGTAGTAAATAACATGCTCCTTTCCATTGTCATCATGTTGAACCAAGAGTGCTCCCAGAGCATAATCGGTAGTTGATAGGTATAATGAGAATGGCTTTCCTTGCATAAGAGGTAATAAAATAAGTGGATTAACAAGATAGTCTTTGAGTTGTTGAAAATAAAATTGGCAATGATCATCCTAGTGAAATGGAACTCCTTTCTTAAAAAGATGTGTAAATGGATGGCACCTTTTTGCTAATTGAGAGATGAAGTGTTAAATGGACTAGATTTTACCCTACAAACTATGAAGTTATTTCAAATTGGTTGGTGGCAGCATGTTGGTTATAGCATGGATTTTAGCTAGATTGAATTCAATACCTCTACGAGACATGATGAAGCCCAGTAATTTGCCTGAAGTTACCCAAAACACACATTCATTTGGATTTATTCTGACTTTGTACTCTCATAATCTTTTAAATATCATACACAACACTACTGGATGGTCGGCTCTGGTCTTGGATTTTCTTAATATGTCATCGACATAGTCTTCAACAATATCATGCATCATATCACGGAATATGACAGCCATGGCTCTTTGATATGTAGCTCCTACATTCTTAAGGACAAATGGCATCACCTAATAACAAAATGTTCTCCATGAAGTGGTGAATGCTATTTTATGTTTATCTTCTAGTTCTATTCTGATTTGATTGTATCTTGAAAAGCCATCCATGAGTGAAAGCATTTCATAAACTTTTGTGGAGTTCATATTAGGTAAGGGAAAATCATATTTAGGACAAGCTTTATTGATGTCCCAAAAATCAATACAAATTTTGATTCCTTCAGGCTTTTTACTAATAGGTACTATATTAGAGATCTATTCTGAGTAGTCAATGGATCAGATACATCCTACTTCTAAGAGTTTTTCTAACTCTTTCTTTACTAATACAAAAATGTGAGGATGCATATTATATAGATTTTGTTTTATCTATTTGGCATCAGGATTAACCATAAGGTGGTGAAAAACCAAGGCAGGGTCTAATCCTAACATGTCAGAATAGGCCCATGCAAATATATCCATAAACTCTTTCAATAGAGTTGTAAACTTGTTGCATTCCTCCTCATTAAGAGATGCTCCTAATTTTATCCATTTTAGGTCTGATGGATTCTTGATATTTACCTTTATTATATCTTTGAATAGGAGGGTCAAACCATATTATAGGATAGTAGGTAGTGACTTGAACTATTAGACTATGTTAGGGTCCTCTGTTAGGACTTGCTCTTCAACTTCTCCTAGGCATGATGAATCTGAGTCTCCTAATGGTAGATTTGGACATGTAATAAAAATAGTTGGAAATTCTTAGAGAATTTGATCAAATACTTGTTGTTTCTCAAAACTACGTAGATCCATAGGCAAGTTCATCATTGGTGGTCTCCTAGTCTAAATTTGAAGAAGAATGAACACCCCTATCTAATGGCACCTGAAATAGGGTTTCAACACTAGAATGGCCTTTATCTTTACTTTTCCCCTAGTTATAAAGTACCTTAAAGAGTTTTTCACTTTGGGACCTCAATGTTTTAATTATTTTTTTGGCTAAGGGTGTTCACCCGCTCTCCAAAATAGGTTACAGGTTCCAATGTGATTGAGAATCTTGATTTGTGATCTCCCAATGGAACATTGTCTCTAAGGCTTAATAAATCATAGAATGCCTCATCATTTTATAACTCATCAATCAACAGACTAGATTCTTGTTGGTCATAATCTATCAGCTAGGGATAATATAATGGCAATAGATTGCGATGAATGGCTTGGGTAAGGGTACAAATGGCAATGCTATCAAACAAGTTGGTTTCAGCTAGGTTATCAAAGGTAAGGCTATGATCAGACTCTACATTGTTATTAGCATCATCATCAGTAGCTGTTAGTGATAGATTTTGAATAAAATATGTGGGGTCATCCCCAGGTAGTTTAAATCTAAGTCCATAAGGTCTTTCATACTTAGTCATGAAAATTGGCTCGATGGTTCCTTGTTGATTCGGTTTGAGGCCTCTTCTTTCATAATTGTGATGCTCCATGATCCTATTGGGAATATGATACTTTGTATTTTTATAACAATTAGCTTGGTCATCATTGTATAACCATGAATCATTCCCTTCAAGAGGGTTAGGTCTTAGGCCAAATGTTGGTACAAAGGTTATAGGTCCCTTATCTTTGTTCTTTTGTTACTAATGCATATGTGGAATGACTTTAGGTCACCCAAAGGTTTTTGGATTCTGAAGAATATTGGCGATATGAAATGTGTCATGGTTCACATATTCTCTTGGTCCATTATCTAAAATGGTGAAATGATTGGAAGATTCAGGAGGTGATATGTGGGAAAGGAAATCCAAGGTATTAGGATCTATGCAATTATCTGATGAAGGATCAATAATTATATCTTTTCCTTTATCCTACTTGGAACTAGGATTCATATTGTATTGATAATTATAACTTTGAAATTTTTTTTCAAGATGCTTGCAGTGTTCATACGGGTGTAAATCTCTTAGAATACTCACCTCCATCCCTAAGTGGGAAACTTGATACATTGATGTAGTGTTGATGGGATTACACGAATCTCATGTAACCAAGGCCTACCTAGAAGTATGTTGTATGATAACTCAAGATCTAGCACATAGAAAAGTGTATCATGGGTCAAAGGCCTAATGATAACTGGTAAACTAATGGTGTCCTATGATTCTCTTTCCTAATTATCATAAGCTTTGATAGTTATTGTTTCTAGCTAGAGATCTATCATCATGTACCCAAGAAGCTTGATTAGCTTGAGAGACATTATGTTGAGGCTAGATCCATTATCAATAAGGACACATTTCACTTTATACCATCTGATACAAAATTGTATGTACAATGGGTTATTATGGAGTGGCCTAAAGGAAGACATATCGCTTTGGTTGAATGTGACTTGTTGGGTTAGAGCTAGGTGTCCAGCCAAAGCTTGAAATTTATTAGGGGATATGTGACTAGCAATAGTGGATTGGGTCAAAAACTCATTCAAAATGTTCTTGTAGATTATTGACATCCATAGTAAATCTAAAATAGAAATTTGTGTTGGTGTCTTCTATAATTATTCTACAATATCAAACTTCTTATCTTGGTTAGGAGTGAATTGTTTAATCCAAGGCTGAACGGTTGGTTGGATGATAGGCAAAGTGGTAGATGGTTATGGGCTTAGGATAGTAATCTTTGACCTTTGAGTTGTGATTGCATAATCAAGATTAAATACTGGACCATTATTGCTAATCGATGTTGGAAATGGAGTCAGATCAGATAGGACATGCCTCAGTTGCTGGTGCACTTGCATGTGGTCACATGATAAGAATGCATTGTCACTATAAGATCCAAAAGTGAAATTCCTAGTTTATGGGTTTGCTTGTATGTACTCCTAGGTTAAAGAAGGATTATCCATGTGATTTGGTTGAATATTGTTGTTTAGCAATGGTCTAGGCTGATTAGTGCTTGGTCTAGGATTAATGGAGATGATATTAATTCTACCCCCTGTAATATGACCTACAAACTTGTTGTAGTCATGTGCAACTGCGTGGTAGGTTTGTTGGTTGTTACCATTCTGACCTTGGTTTGTCCATTATTTTGTCATTGTGGATTCTGCTACTGATTTTGTTGGTTCTATTGGTTCAGCCTTTGATTTTAATACTATTTATTTTATTATTGCACTAGCTATTATTATTGTTGCTAATTTTTCTATTGCTATTGATTGTTATGTCAGGGAAATGGGTTTTGATATATCCCAAGAGTTTGATTGGAAGTGGAAGCACCATTATCTAGTTTTATATCCCCATTCTCTAACATATTTTCGATTAAATGCTTGATTTGGACACATCTTTGTAGATTATGCCCATTGACCTAATGATAGTCACAAAATTCTTTTTCACAGTACCATTTGGGGTAAGGAATGCTTTGTGGATAATGCTATGGTATAGGCTAACTAATCATATTAGCAATGGTAAGCTTGAAAAATATAAATTCAATAGGTTCTCCTAGGTCACTAGAGACATGATGTGCATGCACAATTCTCCTAGGAAGAGGGGTTTGTAATGGTAAAGACTACTGTATTTGTTGTGCAGGTCTTGGTTGTTTCACTTAAATAATTGGTTAGAGACATTGCTAGGTAGGAGTAAGCTAAAAAGATGCTGCAAATGATGTCTGCATAGTTTGGACATGATGAGATTCAATCACTCCATTTCCCATAACATTCCTATTTTGATTAAATTACTTTAGTCATTCATGATTATTGGTATGTGCTAGTTGTGATTCTTAAACTTGATTAAGATGTTGATGTTAGTTGTTTCCCTGATTAGTAGAATTAATTTTGATGACTCCTTTATTGATGAGTGCTCACTCGATCAACAAACATTTATCAATGATTTCTTTGAACGTATGTACACATTATATTTCCAGATGATAGGCTATCTCACTATGCATATTTTTAGTAAACACAATAGCTAATTGTTTATTTGGTAAACTATGAGTGAAATAGCTTGCAAGGGCTCTCCATCACTATAAATAACTTGCAAAACTCTCCCCAACTTTTTGCTTTGCTTATGTTAGGTCTACTAATGAAATCTCATGCTCAAGGCTATAAGAAAAGTACTACACAAATTTATCAAAAAGATCATCAAATTCTATTATTGAATTCTTGGGCAACTTTAAAAATGACTCCAAGGCTTGTCTAGCCAAGCTCCTTGAAAACAACATGAAGAGGTATATGTCACTATATGCCACTAGTTGACACGCGACAAAGAATTCAATCAAATGGGCCTTAGGGTCACCTTTCCCTTTGTACTTATTGAATTTAAGTGGTTTGTATCTTGGAGGAAATGGTATCTGCAAATACTCCATATTGAATGGATAGGAACATATGTCATCTAATTTTAACTTCTTAGTCTGCTTCCCTAGTTGAATGGTAGCAATTGAATCCTTCATGTAATGCAATTCTTGGGATATGAAAATGGAAGGGATATTGGTTTGAGGGATAATGTTGATTTGGATAGATGGTTGGGAGGTCACAAGTGGGACACTTTGAATAGGGTATGATGGAGACACCTATTGGGGTACATTGGCTTGGTTGGGTAATGGACCAAGAATATGCATACGTGGATTAGGATGTACTTGAAATTGCACATTTGACTACATGATATTCTAGTTTGGGTTGATGATAAAGGTTTGACCTAAAGGATTTTGTGGTTGGGATGAAGGGATATAACTATACTATGCCTTCTATGGTTGAAAAGGGACATGCTACTGACTAATCAAACCTTGTTGTTGAGTGGGAACTTGTGAACCAAGACCCTGTCTCTGGATTTGTGACACATTTTGAACCAATGGTTATTTAGTAGGTACTTGAGAAACATGGGGACCTTCTTGTTTCATTAATCCCTATGAAGAAGTGAAAGCATGTTGCAAATTTAACATCTGTCGCTGACTAATATTTGCATGTTATTGGCTAGTCGTTGCTTGGTTTTGGACTAACATATTATTCTATGGCTCAAGAGGTATGTTTGTCGTTACTTGGCGAGGTGGAATATTAGTTATGCATGGTTGAAGTGGCAATATATTCATCCTCTATTACATTGATACACTATACTGTGTTTTTTGTTGTGGAATACCACTCAGTACTTGTTGAGGAGGATTATGGTTTATCATATTCTATCATTGAGGTGTAACATTAGTCATTATTGAATTATCTAATCTTATAGTTTGTACACTTTAGGAAGCGACTGAGGTATAAAAACTCTTATTCCTTTATATGATGATCTACTCATGGGATTAGCTATAGGCACACATTGTTGGCTAGTTGTTTGTGCATTAGTACCACTTTGATCAAGATTGGATGTTGTTTTCACATTGTCTATTACATTTGGCTCACTATTCAGTGTAGAAGCTGAGGACACTTCTTCAATAAATAGTATATGTATCAAGTTATATATTGAATTAGTTTGTACAAATAGGTTAGAACTTAGATTCTCATATCCAGTTAATTCCATCAACACCCCTATTGAAGGAACTATGTTAATGAGAGGCTTACTTACCATGTTCATCTAACTGAAATCATGTGATAAATTTAGGTAGGTTTGGTATGTTGTTTGCATTTGGTTATAGTGATATTCCATGATGTTTTTGCTTAGATTGGATATATTGGGATCTTGGTACATTGTTTGGATTAGAGCCATAGGATTGCTAGAAGAAGCCTATTGATCATAAATTATATTATGGGGCACTCTTATTAGACTTGGTTGATTTTCATGGGGGGAAGTCTGCTACAAACTTAGCCCCTACCTCTATGGCCCTAACTAAAATCTCATCTTTGTTCTCTAACAAATGTCACTCAAACAAAAATGGATTATATGTGGAAGCCAAATTGGTAGAGTATGACTGTTGAAGAACTGGCTCATCCACCATGGGTATTATAGCTAATTATTGCATGGTTTGTTCTTGGTCCTATTGTATGTAAGGTGGTGTGTTAACCAAATAGTTATGAAATGGATCTTAGCTTTGTGCCCCTGATTGAGTATTATAAGAAGGATAAGAATCCATCTCATAAGCAATGTTATCTGTATAGGGGTCTTGCACCATTTTTTACCGCACAACTACATTACTAATCCCTGGATTGTACATGAGTCCACTAGGAGTGTAGGAATACATGTTGAGATACATAGTCAATGCTTAGAGATAAAAGGTCAAAGAGTTATACAAACTAAAAAAAATAGAATCTAAAACAAATGATGCCTTCAACTTGGTCTAGATTTGTCAAAAGGATCAAAAGGTTTATGCAAAGATTTGTGAGGAAATAAGCCAGAGTGAAGTATATAACATTTAAATATTCACACAAAGGTAAGAAAATAAATGGACTAAAAATTTGAAATGCCAAACTCTAAGGTCGAAGTGTTTCAAATTAGTCTAATCTAGGAAATTAAAAGTTGATAGGTCTTTTGGCCAAACGTAGCATCAAAATCTAGGCTCAAACAAGGCATGTGCTTGGAATATTGGCCAAATGACATCAAAAGATAAACTTTGGAAATAGATAAAATTTTTAATCTAACAGATTTGAAACACTTTTAAAAAATACTAGGCATTCAATTCTTAAACATGAACTTGATCAACTAGGTATAAGGTATGAAACAAAAGGAAATTTAGTAATAGCTTATTTTCTTGTAAATAATGGTATAAAACTTGGTTCTTTCTAACAAACAAGCTAGACAAAGGTGACTAGTATAATTGTGCTTTAGACAAAGGATCAAAATTATACTTGGATCAGTCTGAATATGTAGGAATAAATTTGGGATTCTATGTAAGAGGTTCCATGAAATAACATTTGAAATAAATTGAGTAGTGTAACAACATTATACTACCTAAAAGGTGTGATAAAAAAACTTTATTTCAAAGAAACTCTAAGGAAAAGACATTTTTCCACAATTTTGACAACATAACACTACTTTTCTTGACTCGAAATGTTGTGGTACATAGACTTAAAGTGCAAGTGTTTACCACAAAATGGCTTAAATCTATCAAGTGATGATAATGATTATGAGTCTAAAATGGCCTTCAACCTAAATTGGAAATTAAACCTAAATTCCCTCAATTTTAGTGTAAATGGCAAACCCACTTAACACATCAACCCTATGAACTTATAAAGGTGTAATTTCAAATTTAAATTATAAGTGAAGCACTTAAACAACTTTGGTAAAAGTCTAGACTTAATTGGGCAGCATAACTACCTAAAAGTGGATGATATGACTCTCAAGCTTTTGATGAACTTTGAACAAGGCAAATGGATGATCTCACGCAAGCAACATAACACCTCTTTATTCAAAGAAAAAATTTGGACTATGTGTTGGGTTTGGTTTATCTATTTACACCAATTTTTGAATCTAAATAAGACTTTAAACTAAGACAAGATCAACTAATTAATCACCCTTAGATCCTAAACTGACAAGGTTTCTTGGTACTATTAGAATCCATCAATATACATCATTTGAGAGGATTTTAAGTGTTCATCCAAAAATAAATGCACATTATATAGTAGGGTTTTTAGGACCCCCCCTTCTCTCAAATGATAGTACTACGACATGGATCTTGAGTTGCACCTTGCACCAACAATACTTCCATGACAAGTGGGGATTTGTCTAAATTCTAATAAGTTTCTGAATGATCTAAGGGAATCAATTGCATAATGACTTTCACACCAAACAATGCAAAAGAAAAGCATGGATTTTGGATCCATATCACTTAGCTTATTACAAAAAGGTCTAGGCCTTTTTGAAATTAGGACATCCTGTTGTTCGCTCATTGTAATGTGATGTCCATTTGCCACTACATCCCATGTGCAACTCTAAAAAGAGTCAAATGAAGTCAATGCCAGGAGATGAAACCTTAGGTCAAAGCTTCCCTAAATAACTTGTGGGAGGTGATGAAGTCCCTCTCGCAAGCCAAGATGCATAAATAAATAAATCATGAAAATAGAAAGACTTTAGGGTCATTTTTAAGATCACCCAAACTTTGATGACTTTTTGTGGAGTGATTTAGATGACTTTTTTTCTAAGCCTTGGACTAGGCTATTTGCAATAAGAATGGTGCTTTTGATTCCAAGGGTTCCCTATAGGGGACAAATGGAAGATCATATACCCAACATACCTCTTTTTGCCAAAAAATATTAATCTAAACAACTATTGCAAGCAAAAATTGACAAGTGTGTTCAATTTTAAACCCAAATGAAATGTTTGGTGGTGTTCATTTGACCCCTCAGTATTAGTTGTAAACTTTGAAAACATTCACCAAAAACACTTAAATTCTTTATTATTCACCAAAACAAAGTTCTTAATCCAACTTCAAGCATGCAAATGTGATTTAAACATGTTTTGAGCAAATATCTCACTTGGACATGCAACAAAATTGTTAGCATGTCCTTTATCTTTGAAGCCCTTTTGAATTTGAAATAAGCAAATTTGGAAAAGTAGGTCTTAGGTCTATGCTTTTTTGAAAAACATAGTGATTGATGTTGGTCAATACCACTGACATTAGTTATGGTCAACTGAGATCTGACCAATGTCAGTTCTGCTGACTGATGTTGGTTAAGCAAAGTAATTGATGTCATTAATTCTATCGACATAGATTATTGTGTAAAAATCATGGCAACCAAAAATGGAAAAAAAGTTATAAAAACAATTTACAATAGTTTTAAGAGCTCAAATAAGTTTATTTAAGGTTGCAAAAGAATCTCCTTTAGGTGTAGGATGCGTTTAGTCCCACCTACGTGCCATCATGTGATCTAGGAATTTAACTCAAGAGAGGATGGTTAGTATTGTGTTAGTTACAAAATGAAAACAAAGTGAAATAAACACACTAATAACATAACATCTCTAGGACTAGACACTAGGGAGAGTTTTGTTAACAAAATCAAATGACTAACAGAACTAAAAAGCAAGGAATGAAAACATAAGAATTCCTTTCACCTTCCTTGGATGCTCTAAATGCTTTTGTAATGGTGGCTTTCTTGGCTTGTGCTTCAAGAGATCTTCTTCAATGGAGTGTGGTTACCTTCATCTCCTCTTGGCACCTTTGGCTTGTGGCTTGGCTTGGCTGGAAATCAATTTGGAATTATAACACTAGTTACTTGAAGCTTTTTGAAACCAATCCTGCATTATAACTTTGCACTAATTAAGCTTAGAAATGATGTTGTGAGGCCTCCCATTTATATATTTTTGGATTTGATCAGAATCAACCTCAACCGTCCATCTCAAGATTGAGATGTGTGGTTAAGGATTAATTCAATTTTGTAATTAAAATTTGTAATTATCCTCATCATGGCATTAGAAAAAAGGGCAATTAAGTGGCATGGAGGGCATCATGGAGGGTATTGATGAGGCATGGAGGGCATTAATCTTGATATTTGTGGCATTTATGGCCTAGGGATGTCTTTCTAAGAAATGAGGTCACTTGATGATGCAGATATTCAATATTCATTTCTGAAAACAACTATTCAACAAGTTTCCATGGAATTCTTAATTAGGCCTGTTGACCAATTTTTTGCCCCTGGCAAAATTGTGGTCAACTTCTTCTCTGGATTTTCAAAGCTAGTCATTTTTTAGGTTGCGAGCTCACCTTCAAGTCCATGCTCTATTCAGGCCTAGTTCATCTCAGTCTGAGGCTTGGTTCAATGGTTCAGTTCAAAGCCGCTTGGTTCAAGGCAATTGGTTCAATGTCAAGAGTTAAAAGTCAAATGTTCAATGGAAAAGGTTCGTCAGCTTGGTTCATTAGGAAATCAGCACGCAATGGTTGAACCTTGAACCGTTGAACCAAATTTTGGTTCAACAGGTTCGATTCAAAGGAGTGCCCTTCGACTAAAGGGGAAGTCCAAGTCAAAAGCCCTTTTTGAAAGGTCAGGCGCATATACAACTAAAGCAAGAAAGGGTCGAGCACGTTTAAAATCTTAACACCATGGCTCAGCAGCGGTCCAAGCAAGCCGCGACAGTCCACGAAACAAAAAAAAGAGCCATCGGCTGTCCATGCAACCCGCCAATGACAAAAGAAAAGGGAAGGCCGCAGAGCAGCCAACATGGATCCGACTGGTGAAAGGAAGGGTGCCTGCATAGAAAGAGCAAGCGGCTAGGAGCCAGCAAGGCACAAGGACATCCAAGGAGGACGTCAAGTTTGAATTAGCCAAATTGTAATAAAATAGCCTTTGTTTCCAGCCAAGAAAGTATTGCCAAGGAGTCTAGAATGCAATAACCTATTGAAAGTTCATTCTTGGGAGGCCAAACGAGTTAGATAGAGACAAATTCGATAAAAGACAAGAGGACACACATGGAATAAGCAAACAATTAAGTCCAAGTGGCACCAATTTGAAGAGGTGACTCCAGTAGGTGGAACAGTTCCTTTGAATTGACCACGAGAGGATGCAGCAGCTAAGAAATGTAACTGATTTCTTCATTTTTCATTTAATGGGTGGACAAACCGCGTTTTGCCATTTAAAAATGTGAATTTCAAAGTAGACAAAGCACATGGATCATTAATATTTTGAGCAGCTTATTTCTTTTCATGAACAGCGATTTGTAAAAAGAGTGCCAAATGAGCCTCTTGGACTTTCCTTATATATTTGATACTTTTCATTTTGTAATCATCTTTTTGCAATTTTGGTAAGGCTCAGCCCTGCTGAAATTTTTACCTCTTCTTGGTCGGATTTTTTGTGTATGTCTAAGTGTTTGAGTTGTGTCCAGTCATTATCTTTAATTCTCTCATAGTTCCAACACCAACACACCAGTTATCCACAAGGTGCCATTATCTGCAGGTGACAGGAGGAGAGTTCCATTTTGGAGATACAGAGTAGAGGAAGTCATTTATAGTATGTATTTTGCAGCATCTTGGTGAGTCTCTGTTCCTATGTTTTCATAAGAACCTCCCTGCCATATTCTTGTAGCCTGGTTTCCCTGCCGAGTCTGAGTGTATGTCTATGGTCTTTGTTCGATTCTAAGAGTAGGTGTGAGAAGATCACCTTTATTTTGGTGTATCACCTCCTTAGAGTAGTTTGTTTTCTTGCACTTTCTTCCCTTTTCACCCCCCCAAGTTTATATAGCTATATATATGTATATGCCTGTATGTATTTTTTAAACTAATTGAAACAAACAGGATACATCAGAGGGAACTAGCCCATACATAGAGACTCTCCTCTCCTGATTCACTGTCCCACAGGAGAGAGAGGAGTTTCCATGTTGTGGGGAGAGGGTAGGAACCCGTTTTCCTACCACTGGGTGCAATCTCCAGTGTCAACAGTTTTGGCATGCCCGGTGGGACCCAAGTTTTCAATGCAGTAAGGTTTAGGATTGATGCTGGTCTTAATACAACGAATTAGAGTTTGCCAGCATTTGGTGACTCCACTTGTAAGAGCTTCAGTTTTCAAATTAAGGCCAGTTGCTTAAATTTTCTATGCCTAAGGTCACTACAAGGTCTGCTTCAAAAAGGATTCCTTTTGAATTTGTTAAGCTACCTCTAAATTCTGCTAAAAGATTAAGGTTTAGGAAGACTCATCCTTATCCAATAAGTCATCCTCCTAGACCTGTTATAAGAGACACAGTTACAGCAGAGCCTCAGTTACACCCCATCCCAGCTATGGCTTTGCCATTTGCAGCCTTTCATGGTGAGAGCCCCTTGAACCTCCCACAGTATGACCCAATTCTAGGGGCAGCTCTAAAAAATGTACCTTCTTTCGATGGATTGGGACCCATTACAGTCATTGAGCACATCAGAAACATTTCTAACCTTTGAAATATTCACAATATAACAGAAGAAAACATTGCCATTAGACTGTTAGCTTTGTCTCTGAAGGGCAAGGCTCTTGACTGGTATGAGACTTTGCCTGCAAATTCAATCCATTCTTGGAATGAACTGGGTATTCAGCTAACAGATCATTTTGGGGAAAAGAGTGATGCCCTCTCACTTGCTGAGCAGATGACGACCATAAAGAGAGCTCCGTACGAGTATATGCAAGACTTCAACATGTGGTTTCAAAAGACTTGGGATAGAATTCCCATCTTGGTAAGGCCGACTCCTAGCTACGCTTTCTTATACTATTTGAAAGCATTAAACAGTGACATTGCAGTAATGATACAATCTATGGGAGGGCATCTATTGCCTGCTAGCTATGACATTGCCATAATCGCTGAGAATTGCTTGGTACAAGTTGGAAAGATCACCCCTAGGCCTCACATGTTGCTTTTCCCAGAATTGCTACCCTCAATTCAAACCGTTGCTCCAGTAATTGCTCCCCTACCTACTATTGAGAAGCCAACTGCTGTCTCATCAAATGAGCTTCAGGAAGTTAGGAGGCTGTTGCAGAGTATGTCAAGTGAACTCGTTGCCATCAGAAGGTAGCAGGCTCAAATAGCAGACTGAATCACGGATACCAGCATTACGGTCAAGCCCCTAGATCCCCTTTCCAAAACTACAATCAAGGACAAGGTCAGCTTGCTCAGACCAGACCTTTCCAAAGCTACAACCCAGGCCCCCTTTCATCATCTAAGGTCATGGTGCCCATTCAGAACAATCTGGTGCAGGAACAACCAAGTTGTTCAACCACAAGATATGGTCAGGAGTAAGCCGTTTATACAAATGAGATGATGGGTTGTTACCCAAATGTGCTAGACAATCATGCAGCCACTCATTCTCAAGTCTTTGAGGCTCCAATGCAACCCAGCATAAGCAGTAGTCAGAGTTAGCCTGACTCTACTCTTATGAACCACCTGGAAGGTGAGTTCTGTGTAATCAATTATGTGGGTGCTACAAACAATCAGGCTGATTGTGTTGCAGCCAACACAAGATCTAAAGGGAGAGCTATGGAAGAAGCTCAATTAGTAGTTCAAATGGCCACACCATCTCTTCCACCACAGGCAAACCAAAAATTCCCAAATTTTAGGCTGCCAGTTGTACATTTAGCTCCCCAACCTACGCTTCAGAAGGCTGCAAGTGACCCCAAAGAAAATATGGAAGGGAGCGATCCTCAGATCAATATGGCAGACCAGGTGAAGGAGCTGCACATAAATATTTCCTTGTGGGATCCATTATCGATATTGGGTGTGTCAGATGAAAGAGATGTTAGAAGCTTTCCTTTTGATCTAGGAAGGAATCAAAAATGCCTAGTTAACTGTGTATAGTAGGTTGCTTTCAGTTTTCTTTCCCTATTTCCCCTAAGTGCTATTACACGAGTAGTTTTCTTAGTCTTGCGTGTGTTTTCATTTTGTGGAGGTGAATCTACGTGATTTATTTTGGAATTTATCGAAGCTTTTGCTATTTTAAAGTTACAATCGGACTCCTCGCCCAATGGACTGCAAGGCAACTGGATTCTAAGCATAGCAGGCATGCTTCCCCTGTGAGTCACCAATCTGTTGACCAATTTTTGCCCCCTGGTAAAATTGTGGTCAACTTCTTCTCTGGCTTTTCAAAGCCAGTCATTTTTTAGGTTGCGAGCTCACCTTTAAGTCCATGCTCTGTTCAGGCCTGGTTCATTGGTTCGGCTTGGTTCATCTCAATCTGAGGCTTGGTTCATGGTTCAACGGTTCAGTTCAAAGCCACTTGGTTCAAGGCAATTGGTTCAATGTCAAGAGTTAAAATTCAAAGGTTCAATGGAAAAGGTTCGTTGGCTTGGTTCATTAGGAAATCGGCACGCAATGGTTGAACCTTGAACCGTTGAACCAAATTTTGGTTCAACGGGTTTGGTTCAAAGGAGTGCCCTTCGACTGAAGGGGAAGTCCAAGTCAAAAGCCCTTTTCGAAAGGTCGAGCGCATATAAAACTAAAGAAAGAAAGGGTCAGGTGCATTTAAAAGCTTAACACCATGGCCCAGCAACTGTCCAAGCAAGCCGTGACAGTCCATGAAACAAAACAAAGAGCCGTCAGCTATCCACGCAACCCGCCAATGACAAAAGAAAAGGGAAGGCCGTAGAGCAGCCAACATGGACCTGACTGGCGAAAGGAAGGGTGCCTGCATGGAAAGAACAAGCGGCCAGGAGCCAACAAGGCACGAGGACATCCAAGGAGGATGTCAAGTTTGAATTAGCCAGTTTGTAATAAAATAGCCTTTGTTTCCAGCCAAGAAAGTATTACTAAGGAGTCCAAAATGCAGCAACCTACTGAAAGTTCATTCTTGGGAAGCCGAACGAGTTAGATAGAGACAAATTTGATAAAAGACAAGAGGACACGCACGAAATAAGCAAATAGTTAAGTCCAAGTGGCACCAATTTGAAGAGGCAACTCCAGTAGGTGGAACAGTTCCTTTGAATTGGCCACGAGAGGACGTAACAGCTAAGAAATGTAACCAGTTTCTTCATTTTTCATTTAATGGGTGGACAAACCACGTTTTTCCATTTAAAAATGTGAATTTCAAAGCAGAGAAAGCACATGGCTCATTAATATTTTGAGCGGCTTATTTCTTTTCATGAATAGCCATTTGTGAAAAGAGCGCCAAATGAGCCTCTTGGACTTTCCTTATATATTTGATACTTGTCATTTTGTAAGCATCTTTTTGCAATTTTGGTAAGGCTCAGCCCTGCTGAAATTTCTACCTAAATCTATAAAGACTATTTTTACCTCTTCTTGGTCAGATTTTCTGTGTATGTCTGAGTGTTTGAGTTGTGTCTAGTCATTGTCTTTAATGCTCTCATAGTTCCAGCACTAACACACCAGTTATCCAAAAGGTGCCATTGTCTACAGGTGACAGGAGGAGAGTTCCATTTTGGAGATACAGAGCAGAGGAAGTCATTTACAGTATGTATTCCACAACATCTTGGTGAGTCTCTGTTCCTGTGTTTTCATAAGAACCTCCCTGCCATATTCTTGTAGCCTGGTTTCCCTACCGAGTCTGAGTGTATGTCTGTGGTCTTTGTTTGATTCTGAGAGTAGGTGTGAGAAGATCACCTTTATTTTGGTGTATCACCTCCTTAGAGTATTTTGTTTTCTTGCACTTTCTTCCCTTTTCACCCCCCCAAGTTTATATAGCTATATATATATATATATATATATATATATATATATATATATATATATATATATATATATATATATGTATATGCCTGTATGTATTTTTTGCACTGCCTAAAACAAACAAGATACATCATAGGGAACTAGCCCATACCTAGAGACTCTCCTCTCCTGCTTCGCCGTCCCACAGGTGAGAGAGGAGTTTCCATGTTGCGGGGAGAGGGCAGGAACCTGTTTTCCTGCCACTGGGTGCAATCTCCAGCATCAACAAGGCCTTGATTTGGATTAATTAGCTCTTAAACATGATTAAGCACTTTATTTACAAATTACCCAAATTGATCAGAATGTCTTGTTATTGGTCCTAAATTTGACTGTCTTAGAATTAGAAGTCACTATTAGATACATTAGATGTGTATTCCCATTTATAATGTTTCCAACAATAAATAACAAAGGTACAAGTCTTGTGAATAAATTTTGATAGGAAAGAGTAGTCCAGAGCACGCAGGTGCAAATTTGGCATTTTGACTTGAAATGGACTGATCAAAGTTAGTTGGCCCATAAATTGCATTACCCCATTTAGGGATACCCTAGCCAAAATCGGCACTTGAATATGTCATTTTCACATCATTTTGCATGTTAAAGTGTTTTTAGGACAAATTATACATTTTGAGTGGAAATTAACCAAAAGTCTGATTGGAGGTTATCGATGGCCAATTTTATGTGTCTACAACTATTAAACATGTAATCAATTTTGTCATAGGGCTAGAGAGTGTAGAAGACCTACCAAGAATGAGTGGAATCATAGTCGAGTGGTGTGAGTAAGGTTGAGTGCTTCAACTATCATGATGTGGGATACTTTGAAAAACATTTTCCATTTAAAGTAAGACAAGTTGAGTTTCCTTCAAGAAGTATTATTTGCTACAAATGTGAAAAGATTGGTCACATTGCTAGGTTTTGCAAGTAAAGGTTATCATGTCAAAATAAGTTTAATCAAGTTCATAGAGTGCAAGGAAGAAGGCAAGTTAACTCATGAAAACCAAAGGTGGTAAGTGTGAGTTATGATGAGTCTGTAGGTCCAAGTAATTTGTTTGCTATGGTGGATAATGTTACAAAAGTTGAAGAGTGCCAAGGGCTCTCATTGTCTGCTCATATTATGAATGAAGAGACCAAGCTCAAAGATAAGACCAAGGTGTTGTTTAAGTCTACTTCTGAGATGTGTATGGATTTAAGTGAACATTCTATTGTTGTTGAGCAAGTTTCATGCAAAGAACATCAATTTTCAAACCTAGTGATGAGGTTCCGAACTGCAAGGAAGATTCTTCAATTAGAAAGGTATGTCATAAATCTATGTTGTCTACATGTGTTGTCAATTCAATCTTAGAAGAGAAGGAGAATGTTGTAGTGGATGAACAATTTGTTTCTCTTAAGCCTAAGAAGAAGAAGAATAAGAAGAAGAAGAATCAATCTTGTAGCTCTACAAGAGGATCAAGGAAGTAACAAAGTAGATGTGGGTAACTCCTGGTTACAAATTGTTCTTAGGAACCATGTGAAGCCTTAGGGTGTCTTTACCTATGATTCTTAAGAGACATATTTATTATGGAGAACCAAGTATGTGTGCTCAAGTTGTGTTCAGGGTTTTTGGTTCTAAAGGTAGGGTATGGAGATTTCCAAGTGTGGAAGTAAGTGTGTTTGCTCTAGATCAAAATACCAATCAGTACAAATGTATGTGGATTTCTTGATTGATCTTTTAGACCAATGCTATTTTGGTATATAATTGATGATCCTATGTTTTCAAAATTTATGTTGATAATTATAAGGTCATTCGTTAAGGGGGAGTAACAAGTTCATGATCTTGCTCTAGAGGTTTGTGAAGGACCTAAAGTGTAGAGGCAGAGTTAGTGGTCATGAAAGTGGCTTGATAAAAAAAGTATGAAGGTGTGTTTTTTTTATCATGGTTTGTGATGGTTTGAAGGAACTCAAGGAGTGACTAAGCTTAGATGATTTAGGGGGAGTCCCTCTCAAATATCTAAAGGTGAGTTCAATAATTTTTTGTGAGTCTTGTGTGTTTTGTCTTCATATAGAGAGCATGATCAAAGAAGAAGTGTTATCATAGAGCATGGTTGAGAAGTTCAAGGTAAAAAATGGTATATATAGAGTTAGGGGGAGGTAAATCAGATAACTTGAGTGGCATGAGGAGCTATGCATGAATGTGATGAGCATGTGTGAGATGATTCAATCATGTTAAAAAATTATGGTGATATCTTCTAGAGATGAGAATTAAAGAAGGTTGATATGATGACTTGATCAAACCTAGTCATTATTGTGAAAATGTTGAATCTTAATGCATAAGTAAAGGGAGATGGTGAGTTATGTAGTTGAATAGGTCCAAGGATCAAGGAATCTCAAGTTTAAATTGATGTATGTAAAAGGGGGAGTCATTGATTCATATGCATGAAAGGTATGTAAGTATCCTAAGCACCTAGAAGTATATTTGAATACATGCATGATGTTAAAGGAAGCTTGATGGCTGTTTAATCTACTTTCTCATTAATGGAAAAGGGGGAGAAAGATAAGAATAGGTTTATATCAATGACAAAGGGGGATATTATTAGTAAGTGTGTTATCATTGATATCAAAGGATGATGTCATGTGATCATTGATGTCAAAGGTAATGATAAAGTGGTGATGTCATGATCAATGTTCTTGCATGGATCTTAAGTGATAGTTTGGATAGGTAGGTTGATGGATGTTTTGGATGATGTGATCATGTTTCAGAGGCCCTATGGGGTGTTATGAGTGCTTGGAGTGAGTATGGAAGTGTCAAGTTTCCATTTGGTTCATCATTGTAGTCATCTAGGCCTAATTGGTCTTTTGGAAAATTAGATTAAGTGAGGAGATTGATGATATCAACATTTGCACATGTGGAGGTCATAGGATTAGTTTGGTATATGGATGGATTCCTATATTAGAGAAGATCATGTGATCCGAGTTTTAGATCATGAGGTTGTGTATAGCAAAATATATAACTGTGCAAAGTTGGCCTTCTAGGTAGATTGAAATATTTTCCCATAGTCAAGTTTGAAATATCAAGATCAACAAGTGTGTGTTTGTATAGATGGAGATCAAGGGAATACGAGGCTACCATGTGTCAAAAGATTGATCGATAGTATCAAGGATTGGATTGAATATATAATAGTGAACATTCAATCTATAGATAAAGATCTAATAGAGGATGTGAATTTGATAGATGAAGATCTAATGATGAACATTTAATCAAACGATGAAAATCTATGATGAGTATTTAAAGGATCTAGCAGATCAAGTGATTTTTTTAGTTTATGATCCAATGGTGCATATTAAGTCAATATGTCAAATGTTTCTCAGAAGGCATACATGACTACCAAGTGGCTTGATCTCAGAAGCTAGGATCTTGGATCTAATAGTGAGCATGAAACATGTTAGATGGATATTAACAATGAGTGTGTGATCATGCAGTTTATGATCCAAATGAATGTACTGAGTTGATAAGTCATCAAGATGTCCAAATTACATGTGGGGCTACCAAGTGGAACAATCTCGATAGTAAATATCTAAAATCAATGATGAGTGTTACAGGTTAAAGATCAAGAGGCTTACAAGGAGATCAATGGATTGAGTTTGAGAAAGCTATAAGAGGACATGAGATGAGGACACATGTTTGTAATATTTGCATTTACCAATGACTGTTGATGTTTGAAATTAATAAAGGAAAACCAGTGCTCAATATTTTGGTTATATCTTTTGATGTGTGATGAATTTGATAATGGTATAAAAATAAAAGTTGTAGAGTCCTCCAAGATGCATCTAGAAAAATTGATCATAGGGTTTGAATGTTTATACAATTGTATATATTGAGATCTAAATTTGACTATGGGTTAGACTATCTTCTACAGGTGAACAGAGAAGGATGTTTGAGTTTGTTTTGATGGTATTTGGATGTTTCAGCATGACTTAGATATTGGAAAGTGTTATAAACTACCTAGGGATGATCTATATGGATTTTGGAAGGTTGACCAATCCATATTCTATATGAATAAATGATTATAAGTTGACTATGTGTTCATTCATGGTGTTTTTGTGTAGAAGGCCAAAGATTGATATATTTTGATTTAGTAGAGGAGTTTTATGATGGATGTAATCATTTAAGGATGTCGAAGGGGTCATGTGTAGTGGACCTATGCATTTATAAGTGGTCTTGTGTTCCTAATTTTATTGATGAAATGCTAAAGGATTGAATAGGTCTCAATGAGACTTATAAGAGCTATTAAGGCCTAATTGAAAGGTGTAGTTTCTTAAGAGTAACCCATGGTTTCTATGGATGACTTATGAGGATGGTATTAAGATGTGTCTTAATGTGATAAAAGCCTTAAGGGTTAAGGTAAGTCTTATGGCCGAATAAGCAAATAATATTATTGAAGGATTTATAAAGAGTGAAATCAAATGTGATGATTTCTAGAGTTTATGTGTGGAAGCATAGAGTTGAGAGGCAAAGGAAAGATAAGAGGTAGTGTGCTTAGTGGAGAAGAGAATAACATGTTGAGGATTGTATGTATGAACTATAGGTCATAATTTTGATATCAGCTCAGAATTATTGTAGGTTTATTAGTCAAAGATGAATGAAGAGGTCTAGGTTGATCCAAAAGGCTATTTTGGATGCTTTGAGTGTGAGTGAAGGATAGATGATGTATGTGTGAGCTTGATTCTTGATTTTAGAGGCAGATCAAAGTGTGCATTATGTATATGACCTTTTGGTCATGTTGTTGATGTTGTGAAAAATTTGTTGCTGAGAAGTGTAGAGTGATCCAAAAGGTGGTTTTGGATGTATTGAGAGGGTGTGAAAGCTAGAGAGAGAGAGTGTAGATTTGAATAGAGATGATATACATTATATCTCCATCAAACTGGTAGGCAATCAGTGATCAAGAGATGCTTTTATTATAGGTGTTGTTCTGGGTGCTCAACATCTAGGGTAAGAGGTACTTGTCCATTCTTAGGGGTTGGTGCTCCTTGTGAAGTGGGTGCTTCACTAAAGGTCTCATGTTTTTTATCATATTATAATACATGTAGTTTATGTATTTTTAGGCTTGAGAGTGGGTTTTATTCCCCAAGAAGGTTTCCCACATATATCTTATGTTGTGTGTGTAATCTTGTATTATCTATTATTCATTGTTATGAATGACTTGTATATTCTATGAATGCTTATGGTAATTGATTAAGGATTTGAAAATATCAGAATTAAAGTTGGAATATCTTGCATCACTGATTTAGACCCCCTCTTAGTGATTGTACCTCTAACACTTGGAGTGTATACTTTTTCAAAATCACTTTTGGGAGGCTTTTAGCTCTCTATTCTTCTATTCTCTCTTTTGGCGGGTGAGTTTTTACTATGGATTTTCTCCCTTTTTATCCATTTTCTAAGAGTTATGTATATTTTTAACTTTTGAGTGTTTTATGGATTACTCCTTTGTGCATGATTATCTTATTTATGAACTTTGTTTATTGAAACCCATATGAGTATTGTTAATTGACTCCATGGCCTTATTGGTGATTTTTATAGTGACACCAAAGTGGTATTCCCACTAATGACCCCAGTGTGGTAGCCCCACCAGTCTTTATGTTCACTTCTCACCATCTTGATGGAAGATGTTGAAGCAATGCATCCTCAGGTTCATCATTCTACCTAGTATTTTGGAGTGCAGTGATTTTGTTTAGTGATCTTAATATTGAGAATCATTCTTACTTTCACATGGTGGGTATAACTTGACATCCATGTATTTTGACATGATGGATTGGCATCCTTAGGGACACATGAATTCACACTACATCATCTATTTTTAGCCTGTAACTTCACTTGAAGTGGGGTATTGCTTGCTAGTCTCTAGGTATTTGTGTTTACGTAGTTTTGTCTTATGTGGGGTTTAGTCGCACATTGGCTATTTTAGCTTGTATATTGTCTTGCCTTAGCTATATAAGCAACTGCTCTCATTATAGTATCATTCATTATGTTTTTTTTCTACTTTTACATGCTTTTGTAATACTTTGCATATCTCATTGTGTGTTAACAATTGATCTTTTTTTCAACTATTTTTTTAATGTATACTAAAGCATCAATGGTTGTGGTAATGAGCCATTAGAGATATATTGGATGAATATTTTTGATAAATTTTTTAGTGAATGCACTATCAAATTTGCTTAAACTGTTAAATACCCTACAAAATGAGGACATAACATAGAACATCTCCAACTTCATCCATAATTTATTAGAGTGTGCATATAAAGGACAATAGAGAATGCATAAACTGGTATGGTACATAAAGATGAAGAATCCATGGGGCATAGATGAAATGATGGGCATAGAGATAGTGAGGTATAAAATTCTTAATGAAATATTTTACTTCGATAGCATAGTAAATATGATTCTTAAGTCGACATGGGAAGCCATTGGTAGACTACCATTGAAATAAAATCCAATCACACTCAACATTGTAGATTATGGATGAGTAAAATCCATTAGATGCTTAGAATATATGGAGATCAAAATCATAGACCTCAGTCTGTGAGGAGGTTTTTAAGTCATCAAAATGAAGATAATGACTATGCACTACCCTGTGATGATTGGAAAGGAAAGGGCCTATGATGGTTGGGTGACAATCAACACAGCCTTAGACCAATTGTAATCTCACCAAGATGACAAGGTCATCGTAATCCCATTGAACAAATAAAAGGCCAATATATAATCCCCAAGGAACCAAACCCTCCATATTATCCTACAAAGAATAGTTGGATGAAAGTTAATGCATAGAGGGAACCACATGGACTATGAGGTAATCAATGCAAATTTTCATACCATAAACCCCAAACTTCATTGAAATCTATGATAAGCAAACAAATACCATACAAGATTGCACAATCAACATATAAGCCATTATTGAACCATACAAATGTGCTACATCTGGATAAGACAAACGTGAGACCTATGCCAATAAGATCTCCCACCTATTTTGAAGTAGATTTTATATATCAAATAGGTAGCACAAATGAGGACTCTATTGATCCTAGCTAGAAGGTATGCTACCTTGGGATACAATGTCTTCTATCAGTCATGATTTAGATACTTATATGTTGAATTGGTTAAAAGGAGATCATGAAACAATACATATGTGCATGGTCTTTGTAATTAAGCATCAAATGCCTTAGTAATTTTCAACTAAGGACATCAACCAATTCATTCTACAATTTCAATATTATGTGTCAGACATTGATCAAAGGGCTAGCATATTTATCTATACACTAAAAGGAATCAATGTGAACTAGTGCTCAGTGCATCGAGATTACAACCTAGACTGGGAAGAAGTACATGAAATGTTGATTGCATGATTTTAATTTCCAGAGATGGTGAGATGAGAATGGCTAATATTTCAAGAACAGGACTTTCTAGAACTCCATATATATATATATATATATATATATATATATATATTGAAGTTTAGAATTTGAAGAGAGTGGCTTCTAAATATTGGATAGATTGTTTTAAGTATGCCCTAGGGGTTTTTACAACTATATGGTACATACACCAAGAGAACCAAAAGGAAATGAAGCACTAGACATAGGTTCAACATGATTTCATCCAAACATTCATCTTTGAGAGCGAAAATCTGATAGAACATCAGGGATTGCAAAAATTGAAAGTGTTTCTATGCCATGGAAGGATTAAAGATAAATATAACCTGATGGAGTTCACATCATAAAAGAATGCAGTCTGTGACTTGAATAATGCCTTACAAGCCTACTAGGATGAGAAAATTATAGAAAGGTAATGGAAATAAATCATCATAATAGATGATGGTGGGCTGCCTGAAAAGAAAGCCAAACTTGAATAGAATACCTTGAAGTTAAATAGCCTTAGTATCTATGTTAACAAATCCCCTATACTATGCCTCTATGAATGATATAGTAATAGCATTTTGCATCTTACTAGATCAACTAATAAGACCTAAACCAAAAAAAATTGTAACCTAAAGTCGACTTATGATTTTTAGTATCACCAACCCAATCTGAATTTGAAAAACTAACCAAGTCAACCTCTACCAAATATTTATTGAATCTCAAATCTATAAGAGGCCTAAATGTAGTAGAGCATCTATTTGGTTGATTTCCAGTGAAACTCATGGGGCTCCTACATGAATCAGGAAATAATGACCACTACATATCAAATAACAAGCCTGGTATGAGTCATATAAATAAGGTTTCCAAAAAGTTGTCGATATCGAGGGGAATTGACCAAAGGTGTAGTAAAGTCATCCTAAAGCATGACTCTTGATAGAAATGGATTTAGAGATAGCTTACATTTAGCCATGTCAAATCAAGCTAGAAGATCGAGAGAGTACTTAGGCTATGCAAGTGAAATATTTAAATCATAGACTATGAAATATTGATGCTAAAGAAGTAATACAGAAGATCCAAGTTTGTCATGTCAATTTTATCCTCTAGAGCTATCTTTACCACTACAATGGATGATGAGGAACTCTCGATTATCAAAATATCAACATAAAGGATCAGTATCAATAAAAATCATCCTTCTACAAAAAGTATACATTGGGGTCTGAATGACACTTGGTTAAACTTGAAGCAATGAAGAAGAAAACCATCTTAGCGTACCAAGCCCAAGGGGATTGTTTGAGGCCATAGATATATTTCCTAAGTCTAAAAATTAAGGATGAATCCTAAACAAAACTAGGTGGTTGCTCTATATAGATATCCTCCTTAAGGTTTCCATGAAGAAAGACACTCTTCACATCCATCTGGTTTACATCCCAGCCATGTATTGTGGATATAGAGAATGTGAGTTAGATCGAAGTCATATTTGCATTAGGTACAAAGGTCTATGAGTACTCAATGCTGACTACTTGTGAAAAACCCTTAGAAACTACTCACACCTTGTAATTATCAACCAACCCATCTACTATAAACTTGGTTTGATATATCCACCTACATCAAACCATCTTCTTTCCCTTAGGAAGTGAAGTCAAATCTTAAGTGTGATTTTTGTTTAGGGAATAATATTCTTTTTGCATAACATTATCCCACTCAGGTATGCCTAAATCCTCTCAGAACATTTTTGGATCCAAAACTAAAGCAAAAAAAGCATGTGGACCACTCTGATAATTTTCCTAAATATGTCTATCATCTAATGGATCCCTTTCCCAAGTGCACTCTAAAGTGTTTGCCTAAACTAAAGGAGATCAGATGTGGGTGAATTAGGTTTTGACTCCTCATACTCTGAAACATGTCTATAGATGGATGTAGAAGACTCCCCATCACTACCCTCACTGTCAGAACCAAAAGAAGAAAACCCTAGCTCAAGAACCTATTCTGGAAGATTCACGTTAGAAGAAGAATCATCAACTCTAAGTGAATCCAATGAAAGAGAAGAAGTGTCAAGTGTTGAGTATTTAGGACTCTCCTAAAGGTGAACACTTATTTCTATGAACAACTCATGTGTGGTCGGATGAAGAAGTCGATACCCCTTGACACCATCTGGATAACCAACAAAGATGTAAGGCTTAAACTGAAGTTCCATAACTTAACATTTTTTCTTCGATATGCATGTCATAGCTAGGGATCTAAAAAACCTAAAGCGTTCAACTACAAGTTTCCTTATATGCCAAGATTCAAAGAGAGTTTTGTCTTTAAAAGCTTTTTGAGGAATCCTATTCTAAATATAAAAAACATAATTGATGTCTTCAACCCAAAATTGAGGTGCCAGGCTTAAAGTGAATCGTTCAACTATACATCTCTTTCAAGGATATACTTTTGTGTTTTGAAACTCCATTCTGTGAAGGATTGTAAATAATTATCTACTACAAACTAGCATACATATATTAGAAATTTATGTAAAATACACCAATAGATATCGTTCTCGAGGCACCTATTCCACTAATGTCACAATTCAATATAATATAGGTGCCTCGAGAATGATATCTATTGATGTATTTTACATAGATTTATTAGACATGTATGCTAGTATCTAATTAATTTTAAAAATATCTAGAATAAATCAAAAACATGGATTAAATTTACTATATCTTCTTTACTACAAATACTAACATTTATTTTAGCATTTTAATAATTTAAAAATATTATTTTAAAATTATGGATTAAAAACACTATTCTTTTATATAAGCTTCTTTTTGGAATGAAAGAGCAGATCTCTGAAATGGAGCGAATTTGAAATTAAAGCTCTTGTTCGATCCAGGGCCCATTTCGATCACCTATTCACGTGATTTGAGAATAATAAACATGATATTTGGCACAAAATGCAACGGTTTTTGTGAGACAATGCGTTATATTTGAGCGTATAACCATCAGAAATGACATTTATCTGTGCAAATGGGGATTTTATTTGACTTCTATAAAGGTGACAAAGTGCTTTACTTATTAAATAGTTGTGTGACAATCATAAATCATGTTTTTTATGCAATGGATTGTCTTATCATTAAGGCATGGGCTAAATCTAAATAAAATTTCCTAATGAAATCTTAGACATGTATATTAATTTGTGGATTTTCTCACGGCGATCAAGAAGATTGTATTCAATTTATGGATTGTATAAGTTCAGGTTTTGTTTTATCTTCGCTGTAGAAAACAAATCGCCGTAACAGGTAAATTTTTTTAAACTGAGGTTTACAGTCAGCGTTCGCCCTATTGAAAAAACACTTCAAGCTTATGATAAAATAACTTTTTGTATTGCTCTCCTTTGCTGTATTCTGTGTTTTCTTTCTTTGGCTATGTTCTTTGATTTTGTTTGTATGTGTTTTTGGTTAGACTTAGTCATATTTATATGTTTTTAATTTTTTTAACCGCCATGTTTGTTATTTGATTTTTTATTCTATAATGTCAGCTTTAAAACAATTAAATTATTTTATTTTTTATTTAAAATGTTGGAAAATAATTAAAAGCTAACACGCTCACGCCATTGCACATCTCAACTATTGGATGTCATTGTAGGAACACCTATCAGTGTAATCAATCCCCTCTATGGTGCAAAAATACTTAAATCTATTGCTGACATGTTCACCTCCATTATCAGCTTGAAGAACCTTGATGGATTTTTTTGATTGTTTCTCAACAAGTGCCTTGAAATCTTGAAAACATTTAAACATGAGTCAAACTTTTGTTTAAGGAAGTAGACCCATGTGAAACTTGAGAAATCGTCAATGAAAGTGAGAATGTACGTAGCCCTTGTAAAAGATAGATTAGGAAAAGGTCCAAATACATCACTGTGCACTAACTCCAATGCTTGTGAAGCCTTCAAAGCTTTGCCTTTGTCAAATTTATCTTCAAGATGTTTCCAAAGGAAGCAACCCTCACAAAGACCCTTAGAGAAATGGATTAGATCAAAACTGTGACCATGTCATTTTTGTTGAGTTGTTCTAGTTAGCGGTAGCGAGGTGGCCAAACCATTCATGCCAATGTTTACTAGCTCTGTCTGAGTGAGTTATCACTGTAGTTGGATAAGAATCAGGGGAAAAATGTGAGAAGATATATAAATTCACTTGGTGATCTGCCCTACCGACTACCACTATAAAATCATTATGCAACTCTCTGGTTATGATTGAATCTGGAGAAAACTCTACTTTCATATACTTAGTGATGTGAGTGATTTGGTATACTGATAGGAGATTAGTTGAAAGTGGTGATATACTTAAAACATTATCGAATGTTCTTCTATCCATTTCAACAGACCCTCTCCCTACAACTTATACTAAAGTGTTATCACCCAAAGTGATAGAGGACATACTACAAATCTCTAAGGAAGAAAACTCAACTTGTGAATAACCCATGTGGTGGGAAGCCCCTGAGTCAATAACTCATGTAGAGGTTGGAACTAAAACTAATCCAAGAGCCTTTCCCTTTTCTTTCTCTTTACCTTTGCCTTTTGTTTTAGAAGAATCTTGAGCTGATGAATTCTGCTTGATAGACTTAGGAACACTATGTTTTTTTTTTCTCTAGAAGATGAGTTAGGTGATCATTTTGTTTCTTCATGCACTTATGTTCATCATGCCCTTTTTTCTTGTAATAGACACACTTAACCTTATCTTTCTTAGGTTTTTCATTGGAAGAGGAGGTAACAATGGTTATTTTGGTAAACATTGTTCTTTCATCTTCTCTTGATCCTTATTCTTCTTCTTTTTCTCTTTGTTTGAAGTCTTTATTTTACATTCCCAAAAATTAAGACTTAAGTGTTTTTGGACATCAATGTGCGCATTTGTATTTTATTGTCTTCCTCCCTATTTAAGTTAACAGTGAAAGCATCTAAAAAGGGCATTTTCCATGTAGGACCCAAAGCACTTTTAGGGGCATGAAAGGTAGAAACAAAGATTGAATAGTTAAGACCTGATTTAGAGAGTATTGAAAGATTAATTGGTCATCTTTCTTTATCCTACATTCTTTTAACTGCAATATCAAAGACTTGAACTTAGTGAAGAAATCCTAAAGGGTGTCAAAGTTTCTAGGACTTAGGCTAATGAGTTCATTCTCAAGTTGATGACTTCTCATTACATATTGCTCCCCAAATAGCTTTCCTAGAATGGTCCATATGTTATTGGTGATTTGACAAACTCTAAGTGAATCACCAAGGTACCTGGTTTCATATCTAAGTGGAATTTGACTTTGGGTTTCTCGTGGATGAATAAATCGTACCTTCCCATCTCTTCTTCTTTTTGTAGTTACCTTATCCATGAGGGAAAATTCAATGCAACCTATTACTCTATTTGTGATGGTTGAGAGGGTTGATCAGGATGGGTTAGTTGTGCTCCCTGAGTTGGTTGAACTAACTCACCTTTTTTAGTAAGTGGAAGGGATGGAAAAGGAGGTAACATAGCTATGGGAGATGATGTCCTTATTGTAGGGAAAGGAGGAATGACCTTCCTCCATCTAATAACTTGATTTTAAACTAGTGTATCTATGATGAACATAGTCTTTCCATCTTCTTTGGTTAAAGAAACCACTAGGGAGTCTGATTGGGGAGCTTGACCAATTCATATCCCTATTTATAAGGTCATCTTATGAGGAGTAGCCAATGTGGAAAAATGGAAGTAGACACTAAGTTTTCAAAATGCACTCTAGTGCTAAGACTAGTGGTTTGAGGACTGGTTCCACCAAAGAATGAATAGGTCACTAGGGTATTCAACAAATTTTGTAAATAGTTGGTAATATAAGTACAAGTGACCCCAACATTCATAATTGTGGTGACCATAGTAGTCGTAACAATATGTTGAGCTATGGTTTGAAAATAGGAAAAATTGGCAATGCAACAGTAACATGAGGTGGGGTTGTTAAGCTCAATGAATGTAACAAATGTAAAGAACCGATTATACTAGCAGTAATTATAGATACTAAATCAATAATCAAATAATGTTGGATGATATGACTTACAGTTATAGAAGGATTAGCTAGAGCACTAGTTGTTATAGTTGCTTGAGGTGGAGAGCTTGGAGGTTTACTTGGGCATGGCCCCTGATTTATAGTCTGTAATTATGATTGCACATATCCTTTAATAACTTTTTCATATTAAACTATTAATTATATTACCCTTTATTGATTTCTATTTTCAAATAACCATTCATCCTCTAGGTTAGACCTAGTTGTCTCACTTATAGACCATGACTCTTCGGTCTTTGTTTTAGAGATTCAGTCTACTTTATTGGCCATCCTATTTTCTTCTTCCTCACTATCATAGATCTGAAAATGTTTTGTTACTCTTTCCCCTATCCTTGTATTGCTCCATTCTTTAGGAACCTTAGCCAGTTCATTTTTCATTTCCTCTTTTAGAGAAGAAATAGGTAGAGTCCTAAGCTTTCTTTTATAGGTCAAATTTATTTTGGTAGAAGTAGAGACAAAAAGTTGAAAGTGGAATGGGAGTGTTTCTACTCATTTTTGCTATTTACATTCAAAAGAAATAAGAAACTAAAGATAATGGTCAGGGGTTAGATGATACCCGAATTAAGTTGCACATCGTATCCAGATGTTGTAGGAGCTCCTCTTTGGCTGTGGAGGACGACACCTGTAGAGAGAATAAGACTCAAACAAAGAAAATGTTAGATAGATATATGTTGGACTGCCAAGCAATATGCTCAGTTCCAGAAGTGCAAAGACTTCCTTGAGGGATGACAGTCCACTTATTTGACAAAAAGAGTGTTTAATAAAAGAAATGGTGAAAGACTAAGAAAGAGAAATAGAGATAGCACGTACCTGATTCCTGTAATCTGTCTATCATAGTCACCGACGTCGATAGTCCTACTGGCATCGGTTGGTCAATATGCTGACGTCAATTATATTACCGACATCGGTAGGGGCAATGGTCCTTGGACGGGTTTAAGGGTTACGTCTGTGGTCGACAGAGGAGTCTGGGAGGTAAAAAGGTCTGTGCAGGGTTGCAGGGAGACTAATAAGGTGCGCAAAGGGGCAGAGGGAGAGGATAGGTTGTCAAAAAGGGTAAGGGTATGAAGAAGGCTTTTCAGCCTCTCCAAGAAGAAGTTCGGTCTGGTCTGGTTGATAATATTTAGAAATAGTAAATAGAATCTAATTACTAATGTATTCTAAATAATTGAAATGAGACAGAAGAATAATACTTAACTCTGCTTGATGGAGAACCAGAGGTGTGAATGCTTGTTCCTGTTATTTTTGTAGCCAGGGGAGCGTTAATCAAAGTCTGATGCTTGGTCTCAAAGAGTGCTTGTTGATGTCAAAAAGTCCGAGAGGAAGAGAGAGAGAGGCCGATCAGAGTCCCAAAGAGCGTCTAAGAGTCCAAGAGCTGTCGAAGAGAGTGTCTAAGAGTCGAAGAGAGTGTTCAGGGAGAATTAGGGGGCCAACTCAACATTTGAAGTTGGTTTATGTAATCAGCGTCAGCTATCCCACCGGCGTCAGCCAACAGTTGACTGACATCGGCGGCTGAAGAATGAGTAAAAGGGCTAAGAAGCCCGTTCTCCATCTGCCAAGTGCATTTGCCGTTGGAGAATGGTCAAATGAAGGGGTTATTAAGCACGAGCATTGGTTAGGGAATAAATAGGGAGTGAGAATAAGTCTTAGGTAGTTAGGATTGGGATGACTTAGTCTCAAGGTGATTCATAGGGTGAGAAATGGTCTAAGGGCGAGGTGTCCAAGGTGATGTGTCTAAGGTGAGGTGTCAAGGGTGATGTTATTAATTTAAAATAAGTAATTTATTTTAAATTAATAAAGTGTGTAAGTGCTAGGAGGGGACCAAGGGGGAGTCGACACAATTTTGGTGTCTACATTTGCCCCTTTTAGTCTTGTTGGTTGTTTTAACGAACTGCAAGACAAAAATAGGAGTAAGTTGCCCCAGGTATGGGATGAGGTCTTTTTCTTGTCTTGTTGGTTGTTCTGACGAACTGCAAGACAAAAATAGGAGTAAGTTGCCCTAGGTATGGGATGAGGTATTCTTCCCCCTCAAAGCGGGAGTCGAGGGAAGGGAACCCAAAATTAGGTGCCGATTTGATAGATAGTGGATGAGTATGGTGAAGTTCAAGTGTGAACGCTACAATAGTTGAGATTGTGCATATACCACTTCACATGATAGTCAAGTCAAATTGTCACAGGCAATGTTGAGGAGTGCTAAAATTGAAGTAATCAGGCCCCAACTTTTAGTCGTAGCTGATTGGGTTATTCGATCCAAGCTGTAGCTCCAATGGTTGTCATGTTCCAAGTATCCCGAACTTAGGAAGTGCTCCTGGAAAACACAAAAATGTCACAAGTAGTGGGGATCAACTTGGGCCCAATCCGATACTTATGAGGGTTGTAATGTGGGTTGCGTACAATTTTGCTAACTATTCGTGAGGTAGCATAAATGCAATCAAAACAACTAAGGCAAAGTTGTCTTGAAAATGGTCGTGGTCTGAGGAGATAGTCACGATCTCCAAGGTCGTTGGTCGAGTTGGGTTGAGATATGAGTGATCTTTAAGTGTTGTTTGGTATGGTCAGGGAGATATATGTAATCTCTAATGTGCCCCATGAGAAGTCTAAGATGACTTCTATAGTGTCAGGGCTGGTTGATTGGTCATGATTGTGGACTAGGTTAAAATGGTTTGTCCATTAGGTAGATGAACGAATGAATGGCCGACGTCATTAGGGGGATGATCGAGCAGATGGCCGAGCTAACCCCATAAGACTTTGTGTCAACTGAGTGCTGCCTACATAGCTCTTGTTTTAAGGGCCTCAAGCCAATGTAGTTCTAAATGGTTGATAAGTTGGTTTGGTCATGTCATAAATGATGAGTGTATGATGATGTTACAGCCTTTTCCATATTATGTGATGGTGTATTCTGTAACATTGGTTATGAGATTTTTCATCCCTAGCAATTTTCCATATTGGTGATGGTGTATACTAAAAATGCAATGAGATGGTTTATGCTTCATCAAGTAATGGTTTATGCTTGACATAAATTGTGTTTTGTTGATAGTTTCTATGTGTATTGTTGTCCATAGAAACTAGTGTGAATGGCTATGATAATTCATGATGTCATGATGTCATGTTAGTGGTTACAAAAAGGTTTGGTTTTGATTTGGTTGGTTTGGTTTGGTTATAAAATGATTTGGTTGTATGTGACGAAGGCGTGAGAAGTGAAAGGGGTGTTACTCTTTCATTGACAAGGACCATAATGCTAGCATAGATAGGGTTTTTGTAAACAAAATCCCCATTCATGCATTACATCGTTGACCATTGGTTTATGTTAGAGAAGTATTCGAATCACTTGACGTTAAGTGAGCTCAAAATCTCTTGAGTATGTTGGGGTAATAGGTGTGATAATATGATATGTGAGGGTAGGGTAACCTTTTTTAGCAGGGATAACTTTGCCCCTTTTATAGGTGACCTTGAGAATGACTATAGACAAGTCCATGATTTAATAGTTTGTCAATCATTTTTTTTGGTAGACTGATCAATGCAGGAAGTCTA
Source organism: Torreya grandis (assembly GCA_037957365.1). Classification (NCBI taxonomy): domain Eukaryota; kingdom Viridiplantae; phylum Streptophyta; class Pinopsida; order Cupressales; family Taxaceae; genus Torreya; species Torreya grandis. Next base: position 1,995,611 of record JARHVA010000569.1, read on the forward strand.
CTTGGGGATGTTGTGTTGTTTTATGGTCATGTTGAAGCTATTTGTATCAAAATTTAGGCATAGCCATCCTTCGAGGGAGTTGTCTATATTGTGCTTTGTATGTTTAGATGTCTGTGAATAGCTGTCCTTCAAGGGAGCAATCTATTAATTATAGTAATTATGCAGCTGTCCTTTGAGGGAGCAGTCTACATTTATAGTTTATGACCTTTGATAGGCATCCTAATTTTATGTTTTTGTTTGTTTTGACTGGACTTTTCATCATGGACTTGACTATAGATGTTGAGGGGTTTCCCTTTTATTAGGACAAAGCATTCATGCTTGAAAAAAAGGGATGACTAATGTAGGGAAAAAGGGTTAAAATAAATAGGCATGACGATGATGGCGGGTTGCTCAAGGGATGAGCTTAAGTTAAACATCAAGTGAATGATTACTTGATTAACAATAGAATGGTCGAGGATGTAAGGCATTAAGGGGCTCAGGTTCTAGTTGGCCTTCAAAAAAAGACAGACGATAAGTACCTGATCCATGCTTGTGTTATGATGTAAGGTCTGAGTCAATTAGGAGCAAACTTGCCCCATTTACTTCATTCCAAATTAGTCACATGTTGGTCTTCTTTAAGGACGAGATCTCTGATTTTGAAATCTTGCTCTTTCAGATTTTGGTTGTGGGTGTGTTTTGGTCGATGTTGGACGTGAAGTTGGTTAGCATGTTGTTGGCATTTGGTGCAACGCCGAACATAGTCGTTGTAGTCTTGGTTAATAGTGGGCCAATAATAGCCCAGACAGAGGATACGCTTGGCAACCGAGTTACCACTGAAATGTCCCCCACAAATCCTATCATGGAATTGTTTAATGACATGGGATGTCTCAGTGGCTATTAGGCATTGGATAAGGAGGCCGTCAAGACCTTGTTTGTAAAGAAGACCCCCTAGCATGGTGTAGCGAGCAGTAATTTTGATAAAATCTCACCGTTTATTGCCAGAGAGGTTAGGAAGGATGATAAAATATGTCAAGTAGTCCACAAGCCATTTATACCAAACGTCATGTGGACTAGAGAAGTTAGGAGGAATTTTCCTCATAGATGATAGTTGTGATGTGCCCAAGATAAAAATCTTGGGTTTTGGTGGTTGAGAAGGCTTGACGAATGGATATGTCCAAGGTGGAGAATCCTGGTCTTTTCCTTTATCTTTCACAATTTGGGGTCTAGTGGCCACATCAATTGTGTTGATTTCGAATAAAGGTGGTTGAGGGACCATAGTCTTATGTTGGGATCCTGATTTAGGTGAAGAGGTTTGAGAGGCATAGGATGGTGTCAATGATTTGTCAAAAAAGTGGTCAAAAGAAGCCTCAATGTTAGGGGTGTCTTTTTTTAGGTGTTGGCGAATGACAACCTTAAGGGCACAACAATGCTCAGTATCATGTCCAGGTGTGCGATGATACCAGCAGATTTTAGAGTCATCAAACCAAGATGGTTTTGGTCCGAGAGGTTGGTATGGTTTAATGGGTGGGAGGATGATGCTAGAATATTGCAACAATTGGCATAACATCGAAGCAGAAGAACCCACTAATGGCTTTGCACGTGTTGCGGTAGGTGTTGACAACTTCTGTTTAGGAGTTGGAAGAGTTTTTTGTACCATCTTTTTAGTTGGCGGTGTGGCCACACGTGAAGATGAGACTTTCTTGATGATAGGTGTTGGATGTTTTGGAGGAAGTATGTTTGTGTTAGGTTGAGGGAGTAATGGAGGTAATTTGCCTCTCTGAGGTGTTAGAGTAGGAAGCACTCCTATTACGGTGAATGGGTGTGGGCCCAAAATAGAGGGCAATAGTGATGGTGGGGGAGGAGTTCTCCAATGTGGTTTAGTAGCCTTCTTTAGTTTGGTGTGAGGACCACTATTGTGTGGTGCAAGGTTCAAATCAACCTTCATCAAATCTTCTTCAGCTGAAGTGGGTGAGATGGCAAGTTCCTCTCTCGACGGAGAAGGGGCTGGAGAATGTGGCTCTTTAGTTGGAAAGAGTGTAGGGATGATCATGGCTTCCACGTGTGGTTGAGTAGCGGGGAAGGTATGATCCCCCATTGATGATAAGAAGGATGAGGGTGAGGCAGCTAGCATTGGTGTTGTCAAAGCATCCTCCAATATGGGAGAAGTCAAAGTAACCTCTCCCACATGTGAAAGAGGGGTGGATAGAGGACTATCCTCCATTAGTGGAGGATAAATAGGAGAAGAAGGCTCTTCTACCCGTGGTGGACAAATAGGAGAAGAAGGCTCTTCTACCTGTGGTGGACAAATAGGAGAAGAAGGTTCTTCTACCTGTGGTGGACAAATAGGTTGACTAACCTCTTCAGACTGTGGGAGAGGTTGGTTAGGAATGACAGGAAAGACTGTGTTGACCGTGCGTATATTGCACTCTTGAAGGTCATCGGCCATGGTCTGAACATTATTCTGACTGGGGGGATGGTTAGGAAATGGTTGTCTAAATACATCCAAGTTTTGGTTAGCTAGTGCATTTGGGTTATCCAAAACAAGATCCCCCTTGTCTAACATATCCTAAATAATGTTTTTGAAGGTTTTACAATTGTCTGTGTCATGACCCTTGACACGATGATAATTACAAAAGTCATTTTCCCTGTACCATGCAGGGATAGCTTTTGAGGGGTCAAATTGGGGTGGTCAAATTTGAGGGAGATTGAGGACTCACTGCTTGACTAGTTTATCCAACACAGAAGTGTATGATTCTCCTATTGGAGTGTATTGATGCTATATGTACCATTGTTGGAATTGTCTGGTGATGTATTCTGATGTGGAGGGCTGAGGTTGGTTGGTTATGGTAGAGGATGATGACCTAAGTACCACAATGTTTGCCAACCCCTTGGATTTGGAGTGGGAAGAAGACGGTTTGGATGAAGAAGGGTCATTAGATTTTGTGTTAGTATTTTTACTACGCAATTTGACCTTGTCTTCTTTGACAACGCAGAGTTTAAGCTTTTGGGCCATGGTGAAAGCTTTGTCAAATGTGTGGAATGTTTGAACCCACAAAGTGGATGAGATGTGCTTGGTATATGCTCTTGAAAAGAGCTAAATGAGCTCAATTTGAGGTAAAGAAAAGGAGAGTTGATTGATTAAGCCTCTCCAACGGGCAATGAAATCAGCTATTGACTCATCGTCGAATTGTCTAATAGAATATAGATCTGTAATGGAGACCTTTTTAGTGATGTTGATTGAAAAGTGGTCGAGGAATAGCTGAGTGAGTTGAGTAAAAGAAAAGAGAGAATGACTGGTAATGGAGCTATACCAGTCAAGGGCGGCGCCAGAAAGTGACATGGGAAATGTGCGTAGTAATAACACATCATCGTGGGCTATAAGGTAGCAAGCATGTCTAAATGCTCGTAGATGTTGCTGTGGGTCCTCTTTACTCTAAAAGAAATTAAATTTATGGAGTTCCCATTGGTTAAGATATGGTCTAATAGGCACTGAAGGGTGAATGGGTTTGTTGCATATTTGTTCGTGTGAAAGAACATTGCTTGAACCAAAAATGGATGTCTCAAGGTTGGACATCTTATCCATCAGCATCTTGATTAGATCGGCTGATGGATTGGTAGGTGGGGCACCCCCTAGGTTGTAAGGTACTTGGAAGTCATTGAAAGGGGCATATGATGTACTTGGTTGCATTTGTATAGGCACAACATATTGGTAGTTCGTCATAGGGACTGATGTTGAGGCCAAGGGGGCTTGTGCCGGGAAGTTGGAGGGCACAAGTTGACTGGATGTCACCAAGGGTGGTTGAATAGTGGTGATACTATTAAAAGGGTAGGTAGTCACTCCTATGTTTATGGGTGCAAGAGTGTGTGGGGTAGAGACAATCAAGTTTTGAAAAGGCCTCGAACTTGGTTGAATTGTTTGTGGTTGAGGGGGTACGAAAACCCCGATAGAGGTAGGTCCAAAAATAGAAGAAGAGGCCAAATCTTGAACATTGGCCATGGTCAGGTTATTGGTTGAGGCAATGGCCTGAGTGATGATGGGTTGGGTAGTGGAGGCTGTTGATATGATTGCCGCTTCAGTAGGAGAGGTTGGCATCCCATAAATTGGGTTACCTGAAGGATCTCGTGTTTGGCTTCTTGCGAGATAGTGTTGGAGAGCCTTGATGTTGAGGTCAAGGAATGTCTCAAAGTATTGATCCCCCTTGGGAACAATTGGAGTTTGATTGGGGGTAGGCTGGAAAGGAGTATATTCAGTATACTCCATTAGAGGACTTGGTATGAAGGGCGAAGGTGGAAGTGGTTGTTGCCTCGCATGGTCAACAAGAGTTTTGGCCTAGCTATGTGTCAAAACCATCCAAAGTAAAGGGGGTATAGGTTCCATAAACTATGTGTTTTAGTTTCAGAGGACCAAAAAATGTGTTGAACAGTAAGAAAGTTGGGTTTTAAGCTTGCTATTTTGGAAGAAAAGTTTGTTGACAGTGATCGATGTCAGTGGAAAAACTGATGTCGGTGAGTAAAAGTTGTCGATGACGGTAATATAACTGATGTCGGTGGGTATGTCACTGATGTCGATGGAAAAACCGACGTCGGTGAATAAAATTTGCCAATGTCGGTGGAAAAATTGATGTCGGTGTCTGTGTATATATAGAAACTCAAAAAATTGAAAGTTTTGGAAGAAAAAAGAAAGTTATGAGTTGTTTTTGGAGCTCAGAATAATGCATCCTTACCAGCTCAAAAAACCAGATAAAAATAGAAAAATAGATGATGGCAAGCAACCTCTAAACATTAAATTCTTAAGAATAAATTTTAGAGTCATGGTGGCTTATGCCTTAGAAGAATATGTTTGGGAATTGGGCTTTTAGAACGGGTCCTAAAAGAGGCAGTCTAAGGTTGGTTTCGGGTTATGTTTTGGTGATTAAAAATCTATGTTAAGTTTTGTACGTGGCTTGGTGCTAGGGGCTTACTCCACTCACTTCACGAGCCCAGAGCCAAGCTGGGCTGCTTAGCCAATATCTACTTCGCATATAGTTTATACTCTGCTAGAGAACAGAGTGGGTTTTCCTCTTGGTGGTGAAATCCAAGTAGGATCACCGGGGAGGGTAAGGTATCCGCTAGGTGATGAAATCCTAGACGGGCCTTGTCTTAGGTAAGTTTAGATGTTTGATTGTGAATGTGGTCTGGTTGTGTAACATATGTGCACTACGATTTATTCATAATGTGTTTTTAATTACTAGATGAGCTAAATATGCATTCAAGTAGGAATGAGATGCAATAGTTTTTTTTTAACCCAAATTGAAATGTTTTGTTCACATACAGACAAGTGAGAAGAGGTTAAGAGTATGAACTTTCATTACTCTAAGATGTAGGTAAGGAGTGACAAGAATAAAAAGAAGCGTTCTTTATAACTTGTGTTAATGGTTTCTTTTCAAAATAAAAAGAAAGAAGAGGAAGGATGCAAGAAGAAATATTTTTCCTAATGCAACTATATGAAAGTTTGCTTTTAGAAGAAATGAACCCAAGGAAAACTCCAGGGTCCCATCGGGCGTGCCAGAATGTTTCTACTCATTTTTTCTATTTACATTCAGAAGAAATAAGAAACTAAAGATAATGGTCAGGGGTTAGATGATACCCAGATTAAGTTACACACTGTATCCAGACGTTGTAGGAGCTTCTCTTTGGCTATGGAGGATGACACCTATAGAGAGAATAAGACTCAAACAAAGAAAATGTTAGATAGATATATGGTGGACTACCAAGTGATATGCTCGGTCCCAGAAGTGTAAAGACTTCCTTGAGGGATGATAGTCCACTTATTTGACAAAAAGAGTGTTTAATAAAAGAAATGGTGAAAGACTAAGAAAGAGAAATAGAGATAACACGTACCTGATTCTTGCAATCTGTCTGTCACAGTCATCGACATTGGTAGTCCTACCGGCATCAGTTGGTCAATATGCCGATGTTGGTTATATTGCCGACGTCGATAGGGGTAATGGTCCTTGGACGGGTTTTAGGGTTATGTCTGTGGTCGACAGAAGAGTCTAGGAGGTAAAAAGGTCTATGTAGGGTTGCAGGGAGACTAATAAGGTGTGCATAGGGGCAGAGGGAGAGGATAGGTTGTCAAAAAGGGTAAGGGTATGAAGAAGGCTTTTTAGCCTCTCCAGGAAGAAGTTCAGTCTGGTCTGGTTGATAATATTTAGAAATAGTAAATAGAATCTAATTACTAATGTATTCTAAATAATTGAAATGAGATAGAAGAATAATACTTAGCTCTGCTTGATGGAGAACCAAAGGTGTGAATGCTTGTTCCTGTTGTTTCTGTAGCCAGGGGAGTGTTAATCGAAGTCTGATGTTTGGTCTCAGAGAGTGCCTGTTGATGTCAAAAAGTTTGGGAGGAAGAGAGAGAGAGGCAAATCAGAGTCCCAAAGAGCATCCAAGAGTCCAAGATTTGTCGAAGAGAGCATCCGAGAGTCGAAGAGAGCATTCGGGGAGAATTCGGGGGCCAACTCAACGTTTGAAATCAGTTTATGTAACCAACGTCAGCTATCCCACCAGTGTCAACCGATAGTTGACTGACATCGATAGCTGAAGAATGAGTAAAATGGCTAAGAAGCCCATTCTCCATCCACCAAGTGCATTTGCTATTGGAGAATGGTTAAATGATGGGGTTATTAAGCATGAGCGTTGGTTAGGGACTAAATTGGGAGTGAGAATAAGTCTTAGGTAGTTAGGATTGGGATGACTTAGTCTCAAGGTGAGTCATAGGGTGAGAAATGGTCTAAGGGCGAGGTGTCCAAGGTGATGTGTCCAAGGTGAGGTGTTAAGGGTGATGTCAAGGGTGATGTTATTAATTTAAAATAAGTAATTTATTTTAAATTAATAAAGTGTGTAAGTGTTAGGAGGGGACCAAGGGGGAGTCGACACAATTTTGGTGTCTATAGGGAGATGAAGATATATTAGGGTCAATAGCTGATGGTGGAATGGGAATTATGTTCATCACTAGTGGAATTATAGGTGATGATGGAGTGACCAAGGTAGTACTATTGGGAGGGTGATGGGTGGTGAAGTGGGATGCCCAATAGAAAGTGGCATTATTGTTGATGGAATCAAAAGAGAAGTAACATGAACTTGAGATAATAAAGATGGAAGAGTTACTTTTTGTGCAATAGTTAATGGAGGAAAGATAAACATAGAAAACATATTAGTTGCTCTACTAGGAATTATAGGTATTTTCTCTTCAACTCTTGGTCTTTCTTCTTTAACCCTCTATTGAGGAGAAACTGCAATAGTTGTATGTGCCTAGGAGGTAGAAGGATTCATAGATATTTCTTCAATATGAGCTATATCACATGTACCAAATTCTCCTTGATTTATTTATTTTAACTAAGGAGGGATCTCATGAATGGGTTTGGAAACCCATTTTTTCTTCTTAATCCTCCAAGCATCTTCCCTGGTAACGGTAAGATCATATTAGATATTTTGAACTATTATCATAAATATATTGGCTCAACACATTGTGATAACAACCTCATATTCATCTTTGACATTGATAAATATGGTTTCATGCTCATAGGAATAGAGCCCATAGTTAATTCTTACCTTTTTATCATATTTCTTGAGGTGCCCTCTAACATTCTCTCTAGGATCCCAATTCTCTAAAAGTACCTGCTTGAACCCATAATGAGTCTTGATTCTCCTAATAATTGGTAGGTGTTGCCACCTTTCATACTGTATTCAACCAATACTAAGAGGGTGGGATGGATCACTATTTGACTTATTTATCTCAATATCAATGTTATCAACCAATTGAGAAACAATTTCTTTCTCAACCACTTTATTTGGCACAATCTTTGGTAGGAATAATGAGTGTGCATTTGTGCCCTCAATTCTTATCATAGTGCACTGAGGATATACCTAGTAGGAACCTATTTTTATAATAGTCTTATTTTTATAATTAGAAAGCTTGGGAATATTCTTCCCATAGATGGATTAATATACTATGGGATAAAAGGTATCAGTTATTCTCTTCATGTTCTTCATGAACCTATAAATATGAAGAATATTGAACTCATCCCATACCCTATTCTTGGGATATTTAGTTGATGGTTTCTAGGGCTGATCATGGGATGTTGTATAGTTTCAGTTATCACATCCACCATGTAGAACATCATATAAAAATTCCCATATAGAGAGCATACAAAATTATGGAGTTTCAAAATCAGATTGGAGGAAATAATTTCTCCTAGGGCTATATTTTGGTTAGAGGTCAAAATTATATCCAACAATGTTACCCATATATCATTGACATAAGTGATGGTCGAGAGACAAAATATCCTATTCAGCAGGTCTATGACAATCCTGAAGACAATGATGGGAATGACAAATGTATGGTCTTATAGTCTGAAGCTACTTGGGTTGCTAGCCCATTCCTTCAACTTGATAACAATGTTATTATTTTGAATCCAAGAGTTGACCATGTCTTGTATGTATGTCATGTATGGCATGGGAAGCCCATAATACTTCTCAAAATCATTTCCATTGATGTGGGTTATTAGTGTTTTACTTAGTATAAAATGCAATATTTTTCTAGTAATTTTGCTAATAAATAATAAATCGAATAATAAGTCAGTGCATGGCATTACCTCTGGTTTAGCCACTGCATTATAGAGACCAACTACCTCAATTACTAACAAGTTATCCTTGTATCTTTGGTTGAAGAAGGAAAATTGGTCCTCTACTTTGTAAGGTTCAATAGCTTTGATCATGTGCCAAATCTCTGAGTAATGCTCAAACTCGTGGTTCAAAGCTGTTGAATCAAATGTTGTCTGTGCGCTCTTTTTAGGCATTAATTGAGTAATTCAAGGGAATTGGGATTCGATATGAGGAAGACATTGGTGCTATTTTAAAACTCATTGCTTTGTGAAAGCTCTTAAATTATTGGTTTTAATAGAGTTATGGATTCATAAAATACACTTGGGATTTGATTTTGTAATGCTTTGGATAACTTGGAGGTAATGTAATTAGACTGAAAATGACAATTTAAAATATATATCTTTGGTTGCATTGGATATGAGAATTGAATGCATTATTTCTCCAGTTCAAGCAAATTAAGTGTATCAATCACTTTCACTCTTTAGTATTTTTGTTTGAATTTCATAAAACTGACTTTTGTGGCATTTCAATGCCATGTGGCTTTTTCTACAAGCCCTTGAATGCTTAGTCATCGTAACATGATAGATGTCCCTTTTTTGATCTTACAAACTTGAACTTGGTGTATTTGTTATTTAATTGTGTGTCTGAAGGGTAAGTGTCTATTTTTCGATGTTCCACTGGTGGCATATGTGTAATCTATTTTTACTTTACTTCTTTCGGTTATGGGCTAGAAGGATGGTGACAATTAGTAGGATCCCACTACTCTACTAAAAATTTAGGCTTCAAACATCATGCATGGGTTACCAAGTTAGTAATATGATGATAATTGGTAGGATCTTGATGTTTCACCTTCTTTGGATATTTTGTACATAGGTCTTATTGTCACTCAAATTTGCACCCTTGGAGAGGTAGTTCGAGCCTACTATAATTGAGTGAAATAATGGGATTATCCCTAGACCTGTGGGTTGTATATAGTGGGGGTAAACCTATAGATTGAAGGGCTATCTCCGTTTATATATCTATTTAAGTTCATCACCTATGCTATTAACTTATTGAGATGAAAAGGGAAAGAGAAACATGAAATAAACCTAGTAGGATCTCATTGTTTTGCCTTCTTTGGATATTCCCTACATAGGTCTTATTGTCACTCAATTTTTCTCCCTTGGAGAGGTAGTTCAAGCCTAATACAATTAAGTAAATCAATGGGATTAACCCTAGACCTATGGGTTGTCTATAGTGGGGGCAAAACTCTAGATTGAAGGGCTAACTCCCTTGATATATCTATTTAAGTTCATCACCTATGTTACTAGCTTGTTGAGATGAAAATGGAAAGAGAAACATGAAAGAAACCTAACCTAATGAGGTGATGTATCAAGTTTAAATCCACAATAATATCACTAACTTACATTATGAAAGGTGATTCACAAAACTGATCTCAACATACAAGGTCTCTCTAACATAAATATTTCAACATGAAGGTAGGATGCAATGCATTTATCAAGGTGGATGAATAAGAGGTTTGATTGTAGACACTAGCACCCTCCCTTACAATTAAAGACATATAAAAACACTAACTAAACTTCATGTGACCTATTAGAGAGAAGACTACTTGCACAAACCATGAAAGAGTAAGGTGAACATAAAGATATATGATTATCACTTTTCATTCAGTTATGCACTACTTCACACACTTAGACAAGAAGTTGAGAACTCAAGAAAATCTTGAAATATTTTATTAAAATTAAAAATTAGCACTCAAACTAGTAGGGATTTACCATACCAGATGTGTATTGTTTACAAAGCCAAAAGTGGTTGCTTTTGTAGAGAAGTGTGAAGAGAGAGAAAGGGGCATAATAGAAGAGGATTGACAATTGTATTAATGAGTGAAAACAAGAAAGAGGGTTATAGAACAATCATGAACATACATCTTGTTGTTCCCAAAATCTGTCACTTGCTTTTGTTGACAACATACCGACCATTTTGGTCATGTAGACCAAAACTCTCTCTTTTCTTTCTCAAAAATGTTCTGAGCAGTTAAGTTTTTCAAATGTTCTTAGCAGTTAAGTTTTTCAAATATTCAAGCCTTTTCAGCTAAGGAAGTTGCAGGTTCAACCGGTGAGCTTTCTTCAAAGGAAGTTCAAAACACTTAAGGCTTTTCCTTAGTGTTTTGAGGATGGTTCAATGCCTAGGTTCAATCAAAAGACTTAACGATGGGCCTCAAACAATTAGAATAAACCACTTTGAACCATTGAACCATTGAACCCTGCCTTCGCAAGGTTTAAAGGTTCAACGAGTTCAAAGGTTCAAATGACTTCGGTGGACTTAAAGAAAAGAAGGATTCAAAGAGTTAAGATTGAACTATTGAACAATTGAACCTTGAACTTCGAAAGGTTCAAAGGTTTAATGAGTTCAACAAGTTCAAAGGACTTAGAGAATAAAAGCATTCGAAGAGTGAAGATTGAACCATTGAACCATTGAACCTTAAACCAAAAAGAGTTCAAAGGTTCAACAAGTTCAAAGAGTTCGATGGAATTATAAAAGGAAAGGATCTAGAGAGTTTGAAGCTTCAAAGGATTCGAAGAAAGAGAATGAACCGTTGAACCTTGAACCAAAATGGTTTAAAGGTTCAAAGGGTTCAAAGAGTTCAAAGTTCAAAAGGAAGCTTTGAGTGAATGAAGGAAGTGGAAGATTCCAAAAAGAAGTTCAACCAAATGGTTCAACCAAATAAGAAAAAGAGAGCGAATGCGGTCCTTTGCAAAACATTCAATCACCGAACCATTGAACCTTTGAACCAAAAGAGTTCAAGGTTCAAGTTCAAAGAGGTTCAAGCGACTGATAACGTCCCCGCAGACGTCAAATCTAGGGTGATGGAATAACCATTGGTTTTAAAAAGACCTGAGAACAAGCTCAGTGACCAAGCCAAAAAGGAGCCGAAGGAGCCATCATAAAGCAAGAAGATAGCCCCAAGATCTCAGATCGCCAAGAAGAGACAAAACGTGGCAAGGTAAGAGAGAACAACTACAAGAAATCTAGAAATATCTATAGGAGAGTTATTTCTAGTAGGTGGAACAGTCCACCAGGTGGACTTCAGAGAACATAAACATTCAAAGGTGTGACCTATTTTTTTGCATTAAGTAAAGGCAATTGGACAGCCGTGTAAGCATCATAAAGAAGACTAGACAACCCATGCTTAGGAGGAGACATTTGAGATGATTCAAAAATCCAAAGTCAAGGCTGATGACCTATTCCAGCATAGTCCTTTCATAGATATTCAATGCATTCAATTCGGTATGGGCCATTTTCATGAAAATAAGTGCCCAAGTCTTTCTTGTGATGCTATATATTGTAATCTCTCATTTTGTATAAAAGAGATCTCTTTGTTATTAGAAGTGAAGCTTTGACCAAATTGAAAGACATTCCTGAGACTTTGAGCTCAGACTATTAATCATATTTTGTTAAGTGAATGAGAAAGCAAGTGACCTTTCAAACTTTGTGTTGAAATAGCTTGTGTCATTTTGAAAATTGTTCTTATGTCTTTTTCCTAAATACAATCTTTCCCATTCAATCAAATAAGCAGAACAAGTGGAAATAAGCTGGAAGATGTCCTGAAGATGACTATGGGAGACTTTGTTCTACAATAATTGTCTTCAGTATGTGTTTTGTATAAAGGATACTAGAGAGACTTTGAGCTCTCTTTATCCTTTGTAATCCTTTACTCTATTGTAGTTTTAGGTGGAGACTTTGGGTTGCGCTTAATCCTATGGTGTCCTTTGTACTAATCAGATGGAGAAGCAATAAAAGACTTTATGCTTTCATGGGTTTCTTGTGGTTAAAGTTACTACCTAGGAAGTCTTACTCTATTTTTCTGAACATCATTTCTTAAAGAAGAGAAATGCCTTCAGCAATTACCCAGGAATTCTCCTTTATTTTGTCAACATCATCTCTAAAAAAAGAGAGATAGATGGTATGATTTCATCCCTGTGTGTATTTTCAGCTTATATATATATATATGTATATATATATATATGTATATATATATATATACATATATATATATATATGTATATATATATATATATATATATATATATATACATATACATATATATATATATGTATATATATATGTATATATATATACATATATATATATATATATATATATATATATAAGGGAACCTCCCCTTGCTGAGATGAGAGATTTATCCCATTCTGGCTGTGGTCATCACACCCATTTTGCCGCATAAATCTCCTTATGCTGTAGTTAATGTAACCATTTTGCCATCAGTCAGCTGGTGAAAAAATATTCACCCAATAGTTTTAAGTGACTCCACTGGGGATCGAACGAGTAATTTTGATCTTTTTCCAGCAGCTCCATGCCAACTGTTTTTGGTGACTCCACTGGGGATTGAATGAGTAATTTTGATATTTTTCTAGCAGCTCTACGCCAATAGTTTTTGGTGACTCTACTGAGGAAGAACAAGCAGTTTGAAGCCTCAAGCTTCAAATTGAAGCATTTCCAGTTCTTTTCCATTTTCATTTTACACTCTGACAGATCCACTGTACATGCGAAGCTAGAGAGCTCAAGGTATTGTTAACCCTATATTTGAGTTGGTGCAACTAACTAATTTTGATCTTTTTCCTCCACCATCTCACCTTCAATGAACTAGGAGTTTTTCTCCTACAAACATCAGGTCCCCAATACCAGGTAAAGCTTCTCTTTCCTCTGATAGCAGAGATTTGTCTATACATATTCCACATAGATTTGTTATCCCTCCCTTTAACAACCACATCATGGCAGCTCAAGGCCCCTGGGGTAATACTTTTGGTCCTCTGATTCTAATCCCACCTCTATATGAACTACCCTGTTGTTCAAGAAAGAATTTTCCCAAGTTCTATGGTGATGGTAAGATTCATCCTGATGAACATATTGTAGCCTTTTACATAGCCTATGGTGTGATAGATGTTGAATATGAAGACATTACAGTCAGACTGTTTATGGAAACATTGCAAGGCACTTCTGTAAACTAGTTTTATCATCTGCAAGCACAAATAGTGACTAATTGGAACACTCTCAAGGCCAAATTTGAGGCTAGATTCAAACCTATAGAAGATGCACATGCCCTATTAGCCTAGCTTACACAAATGAAGAAGGATCCTCATGAACCCATGAGAGACTTCATTGCTAAATTCGACAAGCTAAAGAACAGGATTCCCACAATTGCTTAGCCGACACTTGAAAATCTCAAATGCTTCTTCATCAATTCTCAGCTTCCTGAAGTGAGTTTCCTTTTGAGGTGGGCTAGCTATATATATCTTGTTGCAGCTCATATTTTGGCCACTGAGGTTGAAGATGATCTTATCTTGACAGGAAAGATAAGAAGAGATCCTAACAGAAGTAAATCTTCTTCATCTTCTGAATATTCTTCTATAGGTACCACTGATCCTATGGTGCAAAAGCAAGCAAGTGAATTGCTAGCTCTCAAAAATCAAATGGCACAAGGGATGTTTGCTCCTCCTTATTGGGATATACCAAGGAGGACGTTTCCCAACCAGTCATATCAGGGTAATGCTACCAAAAATTAAGGGCAACTAAATTGCCTTCCTTCCCCACCAGGGAAGCTTGCCATTGAAGCGGCACCAGCTAACTCAGTAGTTGGTTATCTTGAAACTAAATCTGATTTTTATTTCTAACCTGAGTTGAACCAAGAAGATGATGCTGATATCTTTGTAGAAGGCCAAGAAAAATCAGCAGGTGACTCTAACATTGATTTCCTGAGTTACTAGGATGAACCCAGAAGTAAAGGTGAAGCATTTGATGGATCATACATTGTGTTACCAGGTCCCAGAACCAGTCAGCTCAATAAGTAGATAAGAAAAAAATAGGGGAAGAATCTCGACCAATAATTTCAATTGCTAAACAAGGGGCTTCTCTGCCTTTCCAATCAAAGGACCCGATGATCACTAAAAAAGTAAGTACCTCAAATATTCCTTCACCTTCTGCTTCAAATTCATAGAACAGTCTTACACCCAGTAAAATCTAGATTGATGGACTACCTTCCTCTATTTCTAATTCATTTTAGTCATTTAATATAATTGACCATGCTAAGAAGACAAAAATTTAAATGTCTAACTTTGAATTCTTGTAATCCAACCTTGAATAGTTGGATAGGTTAGTTCAATGCATTAAAAATAAAACCATCCCTACAGGACAAGAAATTTTAAAAGTAACCCATGTTCCCCCAAAGAAGACACCTGCCTAAAATAATCTTGTGATTACTCCTCGAGCTGCCCCTGGAAATATAGAACCATTTTATGTCTCCTTGCTGATAAATGGTCATCAACTAAAAAATTGTATTATAGATTTTTGTGCCTCTAACAATGTCATGCCTGCCAAGGTGGAAGAATCTCTTGGTCTCACACTGACTAAAACCTTTGGAAGATGTTTCTCCATGGAAAAAAACAAGTGCCACTTCTGGGACAAATTAAATATGCCCAATTTGCATTTGCAGCTTTCCCAGATAAGAGAATTAAAATGACGGTCCTAATGGCCGATGTTTCAACCTCCTATGACATTCTACTTGGGCAAAATTTTTGCAAGGACATTGGTGGAGAATTGAGCATGGACCTATCTAAGGTGAGGATCCCTGTCAAAGGTGTCATGCAAAGGTTTCTTCTTGAGAAGGAAGCAAAGTACATTGTCACTCAAACTTTAGCCCCTGAATCTCAAATTCTATTTGAATCTTCAGGCATACGTAATTACTTTTTATCTACTAAAGTTGTTCCTATTTTAGCAGATGAAAGCTTACTAAGTGATAATCCAAAAAATTCAAATAAGACATCAAAAGAATTGGTAGGGCGTAGTACACATGAAAAATGATCTTCCCTTCCTAATGAAGAAAAATTGGAAAGAAGATTAGATTCTAATGATGTTTGGATTCTAGAATTTGATGGCAGTAATTCTTCTACCAGTTCTAGAGTTGGAGTTGTTTTGATATCTCTTCACAGAGATATTTTCCCCTATGCATATAAGTTGCAGTTCAGCAACACTAACAATACTACTAAATATGAATTGTTGCTACTCGAATTAAAGGCTACTCAAGATAAAGGTGTTAAGCTCCTTCATGCCAAAAGAGATGTTGAACTGGTGGTTTGTCAGGTGAAGAACCTATATCAAATCAAGAATGAGAGATTGCGACATTATCACAATCTAGTGTGGGACTACATTGAAAGCTTTGATGCTTTCAATATTTCTATCGTGCCTAGAGAATTCAATAGTCATGCAGATGCATTGGCCATCTCTGTAACTCTCTTGGTCCCTTACCAAGATTTCAAAGAAGATAGGTACACTATTGAGTTGGTATTTTGACCAAGTGTACTTGATAATGTTGACCATTGGTAGGTATTCAATGGCGACAACAAAATCATTACTTTTCTGGAACAGATGGACAACTTTGAGAAGCTTTAATTTGAAGGTAGTGAGTCTCCACCATGGGAATAAGCTCCTGAAACAAATTCAAAAATCTGATGAAGAGTTCCTTCAGCTCAAATGGAATATAATTCCCAAAGGATTAGTTTCTCTTGAGAAAATTTTTGACAAGCATGATAGGTTTATCAAAGAATAACAAATGGATTCCAAATCCTCCAAAGATTTTGATCAAATAAATTTGAGTACAGAAGACAGTCAAAAAATGTTCAACATTGGAAATTGTTGTACCCCTGATGAAAAACTTAAATTTATCACTCTGCTTCACCATTACATTGATGTTTTGGCATACTCTTATGATGATCTAAAATCTCTTAGGCCTAAAAAAATTTAGCAAAACTTTCTCTCAAGATTGGGTCATTGCCTCATAAGCAGAAGCAAAGGCAATACAATCCCAAGATATCAGGTATGATTTTATCTAAAATATAGAAAATGTTGAATGCAATAATTATTTTCCTAATCCATCATTCCACTTGGATTGTGAACATAGTCCCTGTGAGAAAGAATAATGGAGAAATTTGCCTGTGTGTTAATTTCAAAAATCTGAATCAGTCATCTTTAAAAGACAACTATCCCTTGCCCATCATGGATCAGCTACTACACACAGTGACTGGCACTGAGATGTTATCAATGTTAGATGGTTTTTTTAGGATATAATCAAGTTGAAGTTGGTGAAGCAGACCAGTATAAGACCACTTTAACAACACCTTGGGGCACTTTTTCATATCACAAAATGCCTTTTGGCTTGATCAATGCTAGCGCCACTTTTCAAAGAGTGATGGATCTTGCTTTCATAAATGAAATGGGTAATTTCATTATGGTATACCTTAATAATTTGATAGTCTTTTCTAAGCATCATCTACAACAAGTGCTACAGTGATGTAGGCATAATGGTATTTCTCTTAATCCCAAGAAGTTAATTTTTGGGGTTATAGAAGGTAAACTTCTCAGTCACACTGTGTTTTGAGAAGGCATAAAGATCAACCCAAAAAAGTTCAAATCCATTCAAGAGTTTTCTCTTCCTACCAATAAGACTATAGTTCACTCTTTCTTTGGAAAGGTGAATTTACTGTGAAGGTTCATTCCTAAATTCACAGAGAAGACTCACCACATTGTAAATATGATAAAGGGCAAAGCCACTTTCAACTGAACTGAAGAAGGTAAATCAACATTTCAAGACATCAAAGAAGCTATCACCCATGCCCCAATCCTAGTTTGTCCTGATTACACCAAAGACTTTGTGATGTATAGCTATGTTTCTGAACATACGCTTTCAACCATCTTGGTTCAGCAGAACAAAGAAGGTGTAGAATCTCCCATATCCTTTATGAATTGTCCTCTTAAAGCTCATAAGCTAAAGTATTCAAACATGGAGAAGCATACTTATGCTGTGGTAAAAGTGGTAAAGCACTTCCATTTTTACATCTTGAACTCACACACTATTGCTCTAGTTTTTGACACAATAGTCAAGTCCATTCTAACTCAACAAGAGTTTGGAACTAAAAGGGGCAATTGGATTGATAAAATCTAAGAGTTTGATCTTGTTATCAAACTTATGAAGCTTATGTAGGGAAGGGGTCTCTGTCAATTAATTTCTTATAACATACCAGAAGAAGTAGGGCATGAAAAAATAGAAGTTGAAGACACGCCAATAGTTATTTTTTTCACCACTACGAGTGAGTGGTATTCAAATATTACTCATTTCCTTATCTATGGTGAGTGTCTTGCTCACCTGTCTCTTAAAGTAAAGAGGAGTGTTAAGTTGAAAGCTACTAACTTTGTCCTGTGGGACAATGGTCTATACAAGAGGAACCTTGATGGGGTATTCCTTCGCTGCATGGATAAACTGCAGTAGAGCAAAATTTTGGAGTCCTTCCATAATTTATCTTGTGGAGGACATTTTTCTATGCCTATGACTACCCATAATATTCTATGAGCTAAGTACTATTGGCCTACTCTATTTCAAGATTCATACACTTGGGTGCGTAGATGAGAGATGTGTCAATAGTTCGTTGGCAAACCCAAGTTGGCTGCATTACCTCTGAAGCCTATGGTGATAGAAGAGCCATTTTAGCAATGGGGAATTGATTTCATTGGCACTGTAAATCCATCCTTGAGTGTTGGACATGATTATGTCCTTACAGTCACAAACTACTTTACCAAGTGGGTGGAAGCCATTCCAGTCAAGCATACTACTTGAGAAGTAGTATGTAATTTCTTTAATGAAAATATCATTTCTAAGTTTGGAGTCTCAAACAAGATTGTAATAGATAATGCAGCTTGTTTCTCTTCTCATGAGATTACCTAGTTATTTTACTATTATGGGATTATCCTCTCCCACTCTTTTGACTATTATCCGTAAGGAAATGGTCAAGCAAAGTCAAGCAACAAGAACCTAGTGACCATTATTAGGAGGTTGGTAGATGACAATCAAAGAACCTAGCATAAAGCATTGCTTGACACTTTATGGGTAGACAAAATTACACCCAAGAGGGTGATCGATATGTCCCCATTCCAACTTCTATATGGTCTCAATGCAGAGATACCAATCACCCTGTAATTACCATCATTAAAGTTAGCAAAGGCAGTGGAAGATTCAACTTTTGAAAGTTTCATCGATAAAAGGATCATGTGCTTAAATGAACTTAATGAGCAATGAACTATGGTGGTAGACTGAATTGT
This sequence comes from Torreya grandis, assembly GCA_037957365.1. Lineage (NCBI taxonomy): Eukaryota > Viridiplantae > Streptophyta > Pinopsida > Cupressales > Taxaceae > Torreya > Torreya grandis. Next base: position 2,014,404 of record JARHVA010000569.1, read on the forward strand.
TGCACATCAAAGTCTAGTGAAAAGACTCTTTGACCAGATAGCAATGATCTATGATTTTTAGATTGGATATCAAGTCTTATTGTGGGACAAGAGGAGAGAACCAAAATGAATGCATAGAAAATTAGATTCATTATGGAGAGGCCCATTTTCCATTCATCATTTAAATGGTGAAAATAATTTCTTACTGAGATATCAAGATGGAACACCATTTACTCTGCCTCACAGTGGGCAGCATCTGAAGCACTTCAATCCTTGAAGTATCAGATAAGTCCATTTTTATATATGTATAGCCTTTCTTTATTTTCTATTTTTCATTTATTTTTGGCACCTTTATTTTTTGGTAGCATGACTCCGTAGTCCAATGGCATAAATGAAGGCACTAAGATTCTAGTTTCTACTTCCTTAGACTATTTCAAAATTTCAATCGATGAAATTTCCCCAATTGGAGCCAGCTATTGTTCTTAAAATCTGTCACTTGCTTTTGTGGACAACATACTAACCATTTTGGTCCTATAGACCAAAACTCTCTCTTTTCTTTTTCAAAAATGTTCTGAGCAGTTAAATTTTTCAAATATTCAAGCCTTTTTAGCTAAGGAAGTCACAAGTTCAACAGGGGAACTTTTTTCAAAGGAAGTTCAAAACACTTAAGGCTTTTTCTTAGTGTTTTGAGGATGGTTCAACACCCAGGTTCAATCAAAAGACTTAACGATGGGCTTCAAACAATTATAATGAACCACTTTGAACCATTGAACCCTACCTCCACAAGGTTCAAAGGTTTAATGAGTTCAAAGGTTCAAATGACTTTGACGGACTTAAAGAAAAGAAGGATTCAAAGAGTTAAGATTGAACCGTTGAACTTTGAACTTTGAAAGGTTCAAAGGTTCAACGAGTTCAACAAGTTTAAAGGACTTAGAGAATAAAAGGATTCAAAGAGTGAAGATTGAACTATTGTACATTGAACCTTGAACCAGAAAGAGTTCAAAGGTTCAAAGGTTCAACAAGTTCAAAGAGTTTGACAAACTTATAAAAGGAAAGGGTCTAGAGAGTTCAAAGCTTCAAAGGATTCGAAGAAAGAGAATGAACCGTTGAACCTTGAACCAAAATGGTTTAAAGGTTCAAAGGGTTCAAAGAGTTCAAAGTTTGAGAGGAAGCTTCGAGTGAATGAAGGAAGTGAAAGATTCTAAAAAGAAGTTCAACCAAATGGATCAAAGAAATGGTTCAACTGAAGAAGAAAAAGAGAGCGAATGTGGCCCTTTGCAAAAAATTAAATCGCTGAACCATTGAACCTTTGAATCAAAAGAGTTCAAGGTTCAAGGTTCAAAGAGGTTCAATTGATCGGTGACATCCCTATGGATGTCAAATCTAGGGTGATGGAATAATCATTGGTTTTCAAAAGACCTGAGAACAAGCTCAACAACCAGCCTAGAAAGGAGCTGAAGGAGATAGCATAAAGTGAGAAGATAGTCCCGAGAGCTCGGATCACTAGGAAGAGACAAAATGTGGAAAGGTAAGAGAGAACAACTACAAGAAATCCAAAAATATCTACAAGAGAGTTATTTCCAGTAGGTGGAACAGTCCACTAGGTGGACATTAGATAACATAAACATTCAAAGGTGTGGCCTATTTTTTTGCATTAAGTAAAGGCAAATAGATAGCCATGTGAGTGTCATAAAGAAGACCAGACAACCCATGCTTAGGAGGAGACATTTGAGATGATTCAGAATGCCAAAGTCAAGGCCGATGACCTATTCTAGCATGGCCTTTTCATAGATATTCAATGCATTCAATTCAGCATGAGCCATTTTCATTAAAACAAGCGCCCAAGTCTTTCTTGTGATGCTATATATTGTAATCTCTCATTTTGTATAAAGGAGATCTCTTTATTATTAGAAGTGAAGCTCTACCCAAATTGAAAGGCTTTCTTGAGACTTTGAGCTCAGACTGTTAATCATATTTTGTTAAGTGAATGAGAAAGCAAGTGACCTTTCAAGCTTTTTGTTGAAATAGCTTGTGTCATTTAGAAAATTGTTCTTATGTCTTTTTCCTAAATATAGTCTTGTCCATTCAATCAAACAAGCAGAACAAGTGGAAATAAGATGGAAGAGGTCCTAAAGCTGACTATGGGAGACTTTGTGCTACCATAATTGTCTTTAGTTTGTGTTTTATGTAAAGGATACTAGAGAGACTTTGAGCTCTCTTTATCCTTCGTAATCCTTTACTCTGTTGTAGTTTTAGGTGGAGACTTTGGGCTACGCTTAATCCTACAGTGTCCTTTGTCCTGATTAGTGGGAGAAGCAAGGAAAGACTTTGTGCTTTCATGAGTTTTTTGTGGTTACAGTTACTACCTAGGAAGTCTTCCTCTGGTTTTTTGAACATCATTTCTGAAAGAAGAGAAATTCCTTTAGCAATTACCTAGGAATTCTCCTTTGTTTTGTGAACATCATCTCTAAAAAAATAGATATAGATGGCATTATTTCACCCTTATGTGTATTTTCAGCTTTTATATATATATATATATATATATATAATAGGGAACCTCCCCTTGTTGAGAGGAGAGATTTATCTCATTCTGGCTGTGGTCACCACACCCATTTTGCTGCATAAATCTCCTTATGTTGTGGTTGATGTAACCATTTTTTCGTCAGTCAGCTGGTGAAAAAATATTCACCCAATACATCTATATTCATGTGTCTCACTATTGAAGATGCTCTAACCCTCCATGTGGCGTAGGATTTATAACTTGGCTTGACACCTTGATTAGCTTATTGAAAACTATCCTTCCTTATATAAGAAGAGTAAAAAATGGACTTATCAATAATGAATTCTCCATGAATTACTTAATACCAAACCATTTTACACCTATCATTCCTTAATAAAATCCTTTTATTTGACATTTTTTCATTCATGTGCATAGGTGTCTTGAAACTCTTCATTTCCCATGTCTAGCTTAGTCCAAGTGACCCAAAAATAGAGTTAATCTTATTCAAGTCAATATTTCTCCATGTATGATCTTAAAATATCTTATTAAACCTAAAATAAATCAATTTAGTTCCTGGAACAACTCCTAAGACTCCATTTTTCTCTTCAAACCCTCAGTAGCCCTATTTTCGTTATAGCCCTAAAAATCTATAAAACTCATTATGTATGGGAATGTATGGAGTGTATTAAACAAATAAGAGAATATTGTAAGACCCATTATGGCCTTACATATTCATTTCAATTTTAATGTTATGATTCTAAGTAGAAATCCATTTTTTGTACCCTTCTCTCTCTTCAATTAGGCCTCAATTAGGCCTTCTTGCCTAGAACCTTGTTTTATTGATATAGACCTATACCACACATATAAAATCACCCAAAAGTGTGTGATTAATTTTCCCTATTCTATCACCAACCTCTATGTCAGTTTTTAGGTCATGAGACCCTATGGAAGTATGTGAACCATGAAATGACCTTGCTACCTAGTCTCATTTTAGACTTGTTTGAGACTCCTTTGGAAAATGAGCCATGTTTGACCACATAAAAAATATATTGTGCATAATTTTGGGCTTTAATAGTTATGAAACATCACAAATTACATCACCAAATTATTGGTAAGTTTTCCATTTCTCTAAACATGAAAAAACACTAAAAAACATGCAAAATAGGGCATTTATTACAGTCTGTACAATTGCAAGAAAGGGAAAGTCACATGTGGATAACCTCCTTGGATTAATAAACAACATAAAATAGGTTTTATGATAAAAATATGTCATTAAATATGCTTTAGAGGTCCATTTGTTCTGCCTAGTGACTATCTCAGTTTTAGGAGGGTTTAAGACCTATTTGGGGTCTTAAGGATTATTCATAAAGAAGATATAATTTTTATCTATCCTAATGCCACAAGATTGTTTTTAAATGACCCCTCCATCACCTAAAATTACCATTGTGTCCCATGTAGAGTGTGATGTATGGTTTGAACGTGTGAATTTGTTCATCGGGTGCTAGACTTAGCTTTCTTGAACTCAAGAGAGGTTTAATTTGAGTTTTGGATCTCAAATATCAATATAATTTTTGGGAGAGATTCATAAACCTCCAAAAAAATATTTCCCATTATTATACATTCTATGGTAATTATTATTAGTCCACTTTATGCATTTGGTATACTGGTCAAGGAACTTGGGGTTTAAGGCCTGTCACCTCCTTGCTAGCCCTCAAGGGCATTCGGATTGAAAAATGAGGTTTTGTGCCACCTAAAAGTATATTTATATATTATATATTATATGTTATTATTTATTGACTAAAAACCCATCCATCAGGTTTGACATGCTTATCTTATTATTTTGAGTTCAAACAGACCCCTTGGTCTCAAGATTGTCCCTTGCCAATAGACTAAACAAGGTCTGAGATAAAACAATGAGTATACTTGTTGCTTGTGTGGATTTAAAGTGATCATTAATATATTGGTACAATAATAACCAACCTCTATATCCATTCACAAATGTAATCATACCTATGAGGGTCTCAAAACTCCATCTCTCTCATGATGGGTTGGATCAACCTGTTTATGTCATATGCTTCATTAGGTCTAAACAGAGTTTTAAAATTTTCACATTTATTATCAGGGATAATCATTTTACATAATATGTTTATTTCATTATGAAAACCATTTTAAAATTAATTTTAATTTTTAATACCTATTAACAGTCCTTAACCCTTTTCAAACCAAGCGAAAACACTATTGAAGAGTAGACATACCTATAGGTTACCTTTTGACTGTGGATGAGGTTTGGAAATCAGATTGATCAACCTTATTCATGTTTCCTTTGGTCTAAAAATTACCTTATGACCTATTGGTCTATCAGAGCTAGATCTTAGGGTCCTTCATATGCATTTTGTTCCTCACTTAGGCTTGTAACCAACTTGTCCTTATTGTAGCCTGTGGGTGGCCTTTAGAGGATCAATACTGTATTTTGGTTTAGGACACCACTCCCACATTAATTATATTATTTGATATATTTAACTTATTTTATATCTAAATTATGCCTAGATCATCTTTTATACATACTCTGCCCCTTCATTGTATGCACTTTTAGGTCACAACTTTCAAGGCATGGTTGTATGTGCTCATTAGGACTAGATTTGAGTATTAGGTCTTGAACCTAGTCCTTTTCAACCCTATCATGATATTGAAATTATCTAATATTCATGGAATATTTATTACCATTGTTATAAAAGATTTATTTGCTACTTCATGGAATTTTTAACCTTCTTATCTTCCCAATTCCATACACAGTCCTGTGGGTAGTTTTCTAGGACTATCTACTCAATTCCTTGACCATCTTACTGGATCTTCAACCACACTTAGGTGCTTTAATATTATTTGTGAGATGTTTCATATTATCTTTTAGTCAATTATTCTATTTGTCTTGTTCTTTTGTATTTGATTGGATGTTAATTTGATCTAAAATGAGGACCTACAAGCTGAATGCACGTAGGTCACTATTTGCTTGTTTAGGGCCAAAAATCCACTTAATTAAGTTATTAGACCTTTCCACACTATCAAATCCATTAAACCCCTTGTCATTCCTTAAATGGTTTATAGAGTCTATGAAAAGCACCATGTTATCTTCAAATCACCTTACAAGTGCATGCATAGGTTTTGTGTATTGAGACTTGTAACATCTAGTCAATTTGTGTCATTTTGGAAATGGGAAATTCATAAACATATAAATTTATGAAGATTTGTATCAAGTCTCCCCCATAGATCTGAGTATTTTCAACCAACTTATATAGTTCGTTAAAGACCATATATGGAAAAAACACTTATAAGTCTTATTATAAGTTGTGCTTGGACTATCATCTTTATCTTCTCAGAATTCTAGTAGTGCAATGTTATCTCAAAACCTTATACCATGATATATCACTAATATTTGATCTAATTGTGATAATCAAATATGTAGTGCATTACATAACACAGATCATGTCTCCAATGACCATCACACTTATAGAATAGGGATAAGGATCACATCTTATAAAAATAACACATGAAATCCATGAATTTAAGGTATCTTCCATGATTGGTGAAGCATTTGGAACCTCTAGACATGAAAAATATCTTAGATAGACCAAAACTTGTAGTAGGAGTGAGTGAAACACTTTGTACATCAAGACCACTTTTCCCCCAAGTGAATACAAATTATGGATATGAGTTGGATGATGAAAAAACATTAAAATAAGATACTTAACCTAAAAAACATACATAAAAACCAATCTTATACATCAAATTTTGACGTGGATAAACATACGCAAGAACAGACCCTGCTCGGATGGATAGGACATAGTGACCTACTATCACTCTTAACAATTTTTCATAAAAAAGAGGCCATCACTATGCAAACCAATGACATTGTTTTCATGATTCATAAGGATCTTAAAAATTACAAATTTTTTATCTCCTAACTCTCTCTTTATCCTAGTAGTACCATTCATTTCAAATTTGTCTTTCTAATCTTGTGAAGGCAACAATGGAAGAGAAAGAGTGTTTGAAGTGTTAGTTTGACCTAAAACTTGGTAAAAAGATATAAAATGATATGAGGGAGCCCTAGGGAATGTTAAAAACCATTTTAAATTTTAAATTTCTCTTTTAAGGTCGTACAAGTGCCTAAACGTGCTTGTAAAGTGTCCTTTTACTTAGTTTAGGTGTTGAACTATATATGTTGTCAATATTTGACCATCCTTGAACATTATTTGACCCTTTTATGACATTAGATAATTTTAGAATCATTTTAAAACATTTTATTCTTGGAATGGTATGTGTAACTCCTCTAAATAGGACAAAAGGTGGCCAAAATGTCATTTTTACATATGAGAGCCAAATAAAAGATTAGAGCATGATATTATGATATTAATGACATATCAATAACCTTTTATGATGAATTTGAACCATACTAAACCTTTGATGATTTTTGACAACATCAAGGCCTTGTATTTGACCCTTAGTACTAGACAAGTGAATATAAGACCAAACCTTGGATAAGGTTAGACAAGGACAAAATGACCATATGGAACTATTTAAAACCATTTGAAACCATGACAAGACCATGACAAGTTTTAAAAAACCTATGAAGTTTCAACCTCAAGTGGGTGACCAATTTTGACTTGAGGTTAAAATTTGGTTAACAATATTGGTGATTCACAAGGGTAGCATGCCTGTAATGCTAAAAGAGTCAGTAGTCTTATCCTTCCCGTGGGCAATGGAGTCACTCTTATCTTACAATATAAAACTGACATGCCTTATAAATAATTCAAACTTACACTAAATACGCAACAAAAAGAAAACACACTATGCCAAAGGCATTTATGGAAAACCACACACAAAATAATCAAAATAACAAACCTAACCTAATATGTACAAACCTCAAAACATGTTTGAGGTGATGAAACACTTCCTCTTGTTTCAACCAGGATCAAAAAAAATATTCCTTGAGTCACAATTGCACTATGAGAATAAGTCACCATATGATGGATGTTTGTTAAATAATTTTTTCTTGTGATGGTGATCAAAGCACTTAACACTCATGGGACATCTACTATCTAAAAGTACACCACTTGAAACTCCTTTGAATGGTCCTTCTACCTCTCTTTGGGGTCTGATTGATAATGCAGCCTACTTGATCTCTTTCATGCTTATTTGATGATTATCAATCTACTTCTTGGGAGTTATGAAAACTTTCTCAACTTTACCATCATATATACCATGATATACTTGATGTCTAGGCCATCATACTTACCTTATTGTTGGCCAATCATGTCTGCAAGTGATTCAATGTCAGATTTAGGCATAGGCTATTCTTCAACCACACTAAATTCTAGTTTGGCCTGATTGCATCCCTCCAAAAGTATATCCTACTTGATAGTGACTTGACACTCTTCTTCATGTTTATTAGTTCCACTAATTAATTTACTATCAAGCTCATGTTTCTTTTGAGGGATATTTTCCTTACATGTTCATATTCTTGAACTATAACATGAAACTATTGCCATAGATCATCATATTCTTCTTAAATATTACACTCATGAACTTATTCATTTTGGGTAGGCATAATTATACCATCTAGCTTACCATGTTCTATTACACTTTGAAACTCATCATCATCATCATCTATGTGAAGAAATTAGTTACCCATCGTAGCTTGTGTGAGGGAGTCATCAAGACTTACCTTATAATACTCATCACCCTCATCATGAATGATATATGTGCCAAGACCTATTTATTTAATGAAATCATAGGGATCATACTCATAGGTATCAACACCATATTTATATAAGAAGAGATAAAAAAATATCTTTAATTTTGTAAGATGTTCCATCATCTATAACACACTCCTCTTGCTCATTGATAGTGCAATTTAGATTGGAACTAGTTTTCACATATGGTTCAATGTGGAACTTGGCCAATGGCTATGTTTTTATTGTCACCTTAGCTCCATACCTTGTTCTAAGAGCAAATAAATACCAATTAATAGAAACATGCCCTCTCTCTTGGTATTGAAGTCTCTTGATAGGAAAATGACAAAGTGTGCAGGTAGCTCTACCACCACTATGTCTTGTTAAATTGGAAAACTTGGGTAGTCATGCAGGAATACTTTCAAGCCTTTGATGAGTCCTATATATTTGGCTAGTGTTCCATCAAGATGCAACACTTTGTTATTATAAGCTTCATACATAAATCCCAACTTGTCTATAAATAGTTTGGGCATGATTGAAATGCTTGCCCCACTATCTATAATACAATTATGAATCAGTTTGTCTTCCAAAATGAGGGTAAGATAGAAAGTGGGGGATTTTTAGACTTGGTGGAATTTTCAAAAATAAGAGTAGGTGAATTTTTCAAGGATAAACCAATATGCTTTGATGGTTGGGGGGAAATATGGAGTTGGGACAACTGCTCTTGGAGTAACTCTTTTTGACCAAGCATGTGAAGTTACCCCCAAAGGGATATTATTGTCTTTGTGTTTTTTAAGGAGTCAATAATATTCAAAGGAAAGACACTAACCTTTTATTTAATTTTTAGAGGCAATGTAGTACCTTGAACTTTAGGCAATGAAGGTTTGACCACCTTTACCAAGTTCTACTTTTGAAGAGGTGAAAGACTTGTAGGGGTTACCACGTTTGCATCCACGCTTTGAGCATCTCCAAAAGATCTCATATTTGACCTTGTGTTGGATGAAACTAAACTATTTTGATTTAATAAAAGAGTTTCCTCCATTTGATAGTTCATAAAGCTTGCTTCTGAATTACTGCACTCTCTACTTGGTTTTGCTTGCATAGAGATATTGTCTTATGATGTCAAGTAAGGAAGAGTCCCTCCTCAAGACACCAAATATAAACCTTTCCCCTTATTATCATTCATGTAATGACCTTGAGGCTACCCTAAATAATTTGGCCATTCTTCTCCTTGAACTAGGTTGCTATGGACTAAAACATTAGATCCTGAAGTGGGAATCTAATTTGGATCATATGCATTAGGTGACCTATTTAAAATCAGGCTGACCTTTTCCCATCCCTTGATCATTGTGATGAGGTGGGAATATGTTTTCTTGTGGATGTTAATAGTAGGATTTTTTTTAAGATCCAATATGCTGATTTGATTACCTAGTTGAAGCTTTTAAGGCCTTATCTTTTGCTTGTCAATCAATTTCATCATCTAGTTTCTTTGGAGCATCTTTAGAATTTATATTTGGATTTGGGAATGGAGCAAAGTTTTTATGAGTATTAGGCATGTTAGGAAATATACACATTAAGAATTTTGGAGGGATTTTACCCTCTTGGATTAAACCATTCTCAACTCTAATAGACACATCATAGGCATCAGGAAAGGTATACCCTCCCATGGATTAAAACATGATAGCTTTATCAGTCCCAATAGCTCTGAGGTAGGTTGGGAAAACAAAACTTGCATGGGGTCTCATGGGAGGTGGAAGCCTATTACATGTCCTTTGAAACTTTTTATTGAAATCATGAATGGATTCCTTAGGCCCTTTTTGGATGACATTTAACTAATGAATCAATGATGTATGATCACTCTTATCCTCAAATATTTGAGTCAATAAATACCCAAATTCATCCCACTTAGTAACACATCCTCCTGGAAAGGTTCTATAATAGTAAATGGATTTTCCCCTAGGATACATTGCAACCAATCTAAATTCTACATTAATCTATTTGATATTATGGAAATTGTATAAGTTAGATATGTCTTTAATGTGTTCACTTGGGGTGATAGGACCTTCCCCATTGAAAGTATGGTCACTCTTGGTGGAATTTGGAGGGATATCATCATAGACATCAAGGTTTATGGGATTTTTAGTATTGAAATCTGGGAAATCATGTTGCCTAGCCATGTTATTAGCCTTAGGAGAACTTGGGGAATCTAGAATAAAGAGAGGTAATAAAGTCACCAAAGACCTTTTAGAGTATGGATGAGTGTTAGCAAATCTACTTACTCTAAGAAAATAATAAGGTAGATAAAAAAATCAAATGGAATGCCTTTATTATATGATCTTGTCTTTATCTTAGGCATCAAAATGAGGTACTAGTCAGTAACCAAGAGTTAATGAGTGTTGTAGTCACCAAATGTTGTCTAAAGGAAGTCATACAACTTCAAATTTACCAAGGTCAACATTCATCTTTGACAAATTATTGGAGTATGAGTCCCACCGGGAATGACAAAACTATTGTCACTTAATTTTAAACCCTTAGAGAGGTAGTTCAAACCTAATCCAGTTGAGCCAAATAATGGGATTACCCTTACTTTGGGCTATCTATAGTGGTGGTAAACCTCTAGATTGAAGGGGCTAGCTCCCTTGATATATATATATTTAAGTTCATCACCTATGTTACTAACTTGTTGAGATGAAAAGGAAAAGATAAACATGAAATAAACCTAACCTAATGAGGTGATTAACCAAGTTAAAATCTACAAGAATACCATTAAATTACACTATGAAAGGTGATTCATAAAACTGATCTCAATATCCAAGTTTTATCTAACATAAGTATTTCAACATGGAGGTAAGATGTAATGCATTTCTCAAGGTGGATAAATAATAAGTCTGATTGTAAACACTAGTTGCCTTCCTTACACTTAAATACATATAATAACACTAACTACACTTCATGTGACTTGTTAGAGAGTAGACTACTTGCATAAAACATGAAAAAGTAAGGTAAACACATAGATATATGATTATCACTTATCATTCAACTATACACTAATTCAAACACTTAGATGAGAAGTTGATAACTCAAAACTAGATTGAAATATTTTATTCAAAGGAAAAATTAGTACTCAGACTAGTAGGTCTTCACCATACCAAGTATGGATTGTTTATAAAGCCAAAAGTGGCTACTTATATAGAGATGTGTGAAGAGAGAGAGAGATGGGTGTAGTAAAAGAGGATTGAAAAGTGTATTAATGAGTTACAACAAGAAATGGGGTTATGAAATAGTAATGAATAGACCTATAGATCCATGTCTCACTCTTGAATATGCTCTAACCCTCCATGTGGCATAGGAATTAGAACTTGGCTTGACACCTTGACTAACTTCTTGAGAACTACCCTTCTTTGTATATAAAGAGTAATAAATGGACTTATAAATCATGAATTAACCATTAATGACTTCATACCAACTCATTTGAAACCTATCATGCCTTAAAAAACTCCTCTGATCTAATATTTCATCATTCATGTGAATAGATGTCTTGAAGCTCTTTATTTCCCATGCCTAGCTTGGTCCAAGTGGCCCAAAACTCATGTTCACATTTTTCAAATCACTCTTTCTCCATAGATGGTATTCAAATATCATATTATACCTTTAAAAATATGTTATTTCTTGGAACAACTTCCAAGACTCTATTTTGTTCTTCAAGCCCTCACTAGGCCTATTTTCCTTGTATCCTTAAAAATTTTCAAACCTCATTATGTAGGAGAATGTACAGATTGTATTGACCAATTAAGAGAATATTCTAGGACCAATTATGGCCTTAAATATTCATGTCAAGTTTCATGTTCTAAATCTGAGTGGAATTCCATTTTTTTCCTTTCTCTCTCTTTAATTAAGCCTCAATTAGGCCTCCTTGCCTAGAACCTTATTTGACCACCACCAAATTACCTCATCTAATGATTGGGAAGTTATCCCTTTCTCTAAACACCAAAAACATTAAAAAATAGGGAATTTATTTTATTCCATACTACTACAAGTACAAAAATGGTATATGTGGATAACCTCCTTAGAGTACTCAACAACATCTTAGAGGTTTCAGGAGCAAACTATGTCATTAAATATGTTTTAGAGGTCCATTTGCTTTTCCTAGTCACTATTAGGGTTTTATGAGTGTTTAAGACTTATTTGGGGTCTTAAGTATTGTTCATAAAGAATAGATTCTCCTTATCTCTCATAATGACACAAGATTACTTTTAGGTGACCCTTCCATCACCTCTAATCATCAATGGGTCCCTTGCAAAGTTTAAGATATGGTGTGAATGTGTGAAGTTGCTCCTTGGGTGGTAAAATTAGCTTTCTTGAACTTGAGAGAATTCTAATTTGAGTTTTGGGCCTCAAAACTTAGTCTCATTTTTGGGAGAGATTTATACACCTCCAAAAAAATCTTCCCCACTATTATCCATGCTTTGATAATAGTTATTACTCCACTGTATGCATTTGGTATACTGGTCAGGGAACTTGGGGTTTAAGGCTTAACACTTGATTTTTAACCCTCAAGGGAATTTGGATTAAAAAATAAGGTTTTGTGCCACCTAAAAGTATATTGAGATCCTATCTATGCTTATGTATTACCTCAAATTCCCTTCATGGGGTTTACCATATTTATCTTGTGCTTCTGATTTCAAACATACCCCTTGGTCTCAAGACTACCCCTTACCAATGGAGTTAGCAAGGTCTAAGATAGCATAATGAGTATACATGATACTTTTGTGGCTTTAATGTGACCATGAATATCTTGGTATAATCATAACCAACCTCTCTATCCATTCATAAAGTGTAATCATTCTTATGAGGTCCTCAAAACTCCATCTCTCTCATGACTGGATGGATCTATCTATATGAGTCCTATGCTTCGTTAGGTTTAGACTAAGTTTTGATGTTTTCACCTTTATTATTAGGACTAAGTATCTCAAATATTATGTTTATTGCATTATTAAAACAATTTTCAAATGAATTTCATTCTTTTATACCTATTCACAGTCTTTTACCCTTTTCAAACCAAGCAAAAACACTATTGAAGAGCTGGTAGACATATAGGTTGCCTTTTGACTATGTATGGGGTTTGTAACTCAGATTGATCAACCTTATTCATGTTTCCTTTTATATAAAAATGACCTTATGATCTATTGGTCTATTTGAGGTAGACCTTAGAGTCCATATGAATTTTATTCCTCACTTAGGCTTGAAACCAACCTATTCTTATTATAACATGTGGGTGGATGTTAGAGGATCAAGACTTTATCTTGGTTTAGGACCTCACTCCACTTTAATGATCCTATTTTGTTTCTTGAACTTATTTGATATCCCAAGCTAGGCTCATATCGTATTTTATACATACTCTGCCCCTTCATTGTATGCACTTTCAGGTCACACCTTTCAAGGCATGACTGTAGGTGCTCATTAGGACTAGGTTTGAGCATTAGGCCTTGAACCTAGTCCTCTTCAACCCTGTCATGATCTTGAAAGTATATTATCTTCATGGAATATTTATTACTACTATTCTATAGGCTTTTTTTTCTACTTCATGGCATTTTCAACCTTATTGTCTTCCTAATTTCATACACAGTCCTATGGGTAGTCTTCTAAGACTATCAACTCAGTTCATTGACCATTTTATTAGCTCTTCAACCATACTTCGATACTTTAATTTTGTTTTTGATATGTTTCATCTTATCTTGCAATCAAGTCTTTTATTTGTCTTCTTTTTTTATATTTATTGGATGTTGATTTGATCCAAAATGAGGACCTATAGGCTTAGGGCCTATAGGTCACTACTTAATTATTTAGGGATAAAAATCCACTTCCTTAAGTTATTATACCTTTTAACACTATCAAATCCATTACTCCCCCTTTTAATTCTTTCAATGGTTTACATGATCTACGACAAACATGACGTCATTTTTAATTCACCTTATAGTTCGTACAAACCTGTAGGTATAGTCATCCCATACATAGGGTCTATGTATTGAGACTTGTAACATTTAGTTAATTTGTGTCACTTTATGGTAGAAATTGGGCATTCATAGACATATGAATGTATGAAGAGATGTATCAAGTCTCCCCCATGGATTTTAGCATTTTCAACTAGCTTCTATAGTTTGTACATGCATGAATATAGAAAAAACACTTGTCACTCTCATTAAAATTTATGCTTGGAATACCATATTTATATTCCCATACTTAAAATAGTGAATTGTTATCTTACAACCTTATACCATGATATATCACTAATATTTGAGCCAATGTTGACAATTAAACATGTAGTGTACTACATAACATAGACTATGTCTGCAAAGACCATCACACTTGAAGAATATGGATAAGGATCACATATAAAACAAATAACACATGAAATACATAAATTTGAGGTATCTTCCATGATTTTTAAAGTATTTTGAACCTTTGGACATTATAAATATCTCAGACAAACCAAAACTTGTAGCAAAGTGAGTGAACCACTTTGTACATCAAGACCACTTTTACCCCAAGTGAAGAAACTTCATGGAGATTATTTGGATGATGAAACTACCATGAAAATAAGTTTCTTGACCTCCAAATACATCCCTCAAAACCACTCTTATCCATCAAATTTTGAGGTGGAGAAACAAATGTAAGAATGGACCTTGTTTGGATGGATATGACATAGTGACTTGATGTCACTCTTAGAGATTATTCATGAAGAATAGTGCATCAATATAAAAATTAATACAATAATTTCAATATTACTTGGGCCATTAATAATGAATAAAGTTTTAGTTCCTAACTCTCTCTCTCTCCTAACTGTACCAGTCATTTCAAATTTACCTTTTTGGGCTTGTGAAGGCAATGATGGAAGAGAAAGAGTGTCTAAACCTTGGTAAAACTATGGAAAATGATTTGAGGAGTCACAAAGGAAACTTAAAAACTATTTCCAACTAAAAAAAAATCTTTCAAGGCCATACAAGTGCCTAAACGTGCTTGTAAAGTGTCTTTTTGCTTAGTTTAGGTGTTGATCTGTAGATATTGTCAATTTCTGACCATCCCTGAACATTATCTAACCCATTTATGATATCAGGTACATTGATAATATTATTGAAACATTTTTTTATTGTAATGGTATGTGAAACTCCAAATAGGCCAAAAGGAGGGCAAAATGTCATTTTTGCATATGAGAGCCAAATAATAGATTAGAACTTGGTATTATGATACTAATGACATATTAATAACCTCTTATACTAACTTCAAACCATAATAAACCTTTGACCATGTTTGATAACATCAAGGCCTTGTAATTGGCCCATAAGACTAGACAAGTGAATATAAGACCAAACCCCTTAGACAAGGTTAGAAAAGGAAAAATATGACAATATAGAACTATTTAAGACCATTTGAGACCATGACAAGACTATGAAAATAACTTGAAAAGTTTTGACAACCCTATTAAGTATCAACCTATTATGGCTGACTAATTTCTACTTCAGGTCAATTTTTGGTCAACAGGTCTATAACGATGTCACCTCTAGGTTGGTGGGATGGTGACACATAGATGGTTCTTGTTATTTCACTTACCTATAATTGTTTTTACATATCATTTTGTTGGCATCACCACCAGGTTGTTAAGTGAGTAGGATGATGACAAGTGGCAAGATCTCGCTATTCTATTCACTTGACATTATTAATACGTGGGTCCATAACAATGTTAGCTCTGGGTTAGTAGGATGGGGACATGTGGATGACACTCATTACTCTCCTTGCTCAGGATTATTTATACTCACCTTTGCACTGATGTCACTACTAGGTTACCTAGATGACTTGTTCCTTTTAGATTGATGCTCCAGATGAGTAGAGTGAAGTTTTGTGTTTATGATGGGCTCTAAGATGGTCTTGGAAATACCTAAGTATGAAATACTCTATTTAAGACATAAAAATTACAAACAACTGAGTAAATATAATAACACGTCAATTTAGTTAGTGCTATAAAATCATAAGTAAAACCATGTATATGAGTAATTAAAGTAAATTGAAGGTGAATCGTAAAAAATATAATATGGCTTAGGCATAGCTTTGATCCTTTTCAATCTTGAGAAAACCTTAAAAATAATGAAAACTTATGGATTATGTTTAAACAAACAACTTAAAACTAAGACAGCCAAATGAATTTCTCAAGCATTATATAAACTTATTTTTCTTTAGACTTTTGTAGCGTAGCCTTCTATTTTAAAATGCCTTAAAATAATATTCAATCAATATTAGGCCCCTATTTTAAAAATTTAAAATGGGGTGTGTGTGTGTGTGTGTGTGTGTGTGTGTGTGTGTGTGTGTGTGTGTGTGTGTGTGTGTGTGTGTGTGTGTGTGTGTGTGTGTGTGTGTGTGTGTGTGTGTGTGTGTGTGTGTGTGTTAGGACATAACAAATGGTGACTCATAGGGGGAAAAACTCCTGAGTATTTTGAGAACCTAGAATTTCAACAATGTATTATGAGAAAACTTTAGCTCTATCAAATAAAAAAATAAGCAAACCAAACTTTGAAACAAATTATTACTTTTTCATGCAACATACTAACCCTTTCAATTCTTTGGATTTGTGTGTGCGATCTAGCGAAATCAATCCCACCTGGTTGTGAAAGTTTTAACAAATTTCTAAATAAATACTATATGTTTCATTTTGACTTTAGATTTTGTAACCTAGTAGTAGGGAAATCTTGGGCATTTTTTAGTTTCTAACTATACATCCATAGCCATGACAAAGGTACCTCTAGTTCCACTCAAATCCTTGCTCAACTACCACCATGCATCCATAGCCCTAGTAGATATTACTTGAATCGCCTATCCTTTTTTAGTTTGTGTGATGATTTTTTTTGAAACCTAGGTAGAGAAGGGTTGGGAACCACCACTAGCTAGGTGTATGTATAAGAAAACTTATTTTGTCAATATGTCCCTATTAGTGTGTATCTAATTCTATATTTACTATCTCTTATCTAGTTTTAGCATGGAATAGTGTAATAAACCCTTGGAAATAGAAAGCCTTTCTAAAATTTACATGATTATATCAAATCAAAACCAAAAAGTCCAATAAGCCCATTCAACCTAAGTAGAACTTAATTTAGTCATAATGCATACATCAATATGAGATAATCTTGTACTTTTAGAATTGATTATTATGAGACCAATGATTTTTACTTGTATATCATCCCCTTAATTTTATCATATCTTTGTATTTTCAGCATAGGAAATTGGTGAGTCTATCCTACAATTTAGAAAACTAACCTCGAAAGCATAAAAAATAATATATTGAAAACAAGGTGCAGAAAGTAGGAAATCTAATCTAGAAATTGAGAAATATAATCTATAAATTAAGAAATCTAATCTAGAATGTAATAAATCTAATTTATAAAGCATGAAATTTAATATAGATATCATGAAATCTAATCTAGAAATTAGGAAATCTAATCTAGAAATCAAGAAATATAATCCACTCCTAGCCTAAATATTCACTTATAGTTCACTCTAATGCATTTATAATTGGAGAAGTCATGAACTAGTGATTCAAAAATTATTTTTGACTAGAAAGGTGAAACCATTACCTTGGAAATATTTTAACTAAAATGCATTATTTCTAAGGATTTATGATATCGGATATGGTACAGTCCATAAATGAGTGAACTTATCATGTTGTCCTTTCTTTCATGTGATTTAGCCAATAATAACACTAAGTATAAAATCATGAAGTCCTTGATATTGGATCTTTTATCAAACCATCACTTGACAATATCTTGATGTTTGCTAAAGCTATGTAGTGATTTAGTTCTTGCATATTCTAACTGGACTATCTAAAGTAACCTATATTGAACTCTTTCACCCATTCCCATACGCTATTTAATAAATTGGTAAGTTGGTATCTTGAGATTAATGGGGAAGGCAAGGTGTTTTCCATACACCAATAGAAAAAGTTAATCCTTGAGAGATTGATTGTGTCTAGTTGTATCTACCCATATTACATATTTCAATAAGAGGTGTCATTCTCTAAGTTTATCTTGTGTATATTTATTAATGGCATACATCAAATTCTTATTGGTGGACTTAACCACTTTGTTTCCTTAGGGATATTAGTTTGAAGAGAACTTGACTGTGATTTGATTGTCATAGACCCACTCTATAAATTTAGAAGATTGAAAAGCTAGACCATTGTCACAAACTAAATAAATGGGAGTGCCAAACCTAGTTAATATATTTTCTTCTAGAAACTTGATGACATCGATTATTCTAGAATTTTTAGTGGCTATAACTTTTATCCACCTAGTGTATTAATCAGTAGTTATGAGGAAAAATTTATGTCCTACTGAGGAAATTGAGTTTATCACTCCAATGAAATTAGGGCCACATTAGGCAAAGGGGCATCCTTAAATGATTGGTTGCAAATGCATGGCATCATTCAATTATCTCTTACAAAATAGTTGTCAATCATGATAGGTCCTGATGTGATTATGCCCATCCTTGAAGATTGTGGGCCACTACTCTTCCATCCTTAAAATATTATGAGATGTTTTATCACCTAAAATATGCCCACTACCAATATTATGATGCAAATTATCTAGGATGTAATTATATTCATATTTTTAAATGCATGTTAGATAGATGAATTCATAGATATTTATATATATCATTCCTTTCTTGATCATGTAGTGAGCTGATTTGAGCTCGAGGGATTGTTTTTACTCTATATTTAGTTTTGGAGGACATGTACTTGTAAATGGATAATATTTGAGTACCATTCTCCACCATCTACCTAATTTTCATTGATATTCTCAATGTGGATGCATGGATAAATTTTAATCATTAGTTAGATGATTCCATGGGCTCTTATGATTTTAGCTAGTTTGATCACAAGGTCAAAATCTTGATGTTTGTCCATCCAATTTCCTCTCCTTTCACCTATCTCATTCTAACAAAGTGTGAGCTTGAAAGTAGGATTTGGAATGATGGCATATGTTTTGTTTCATATAATATAGTGCTAATTTTTTTTACAACTTTAATCAAGGCATATATTTTTTTATCATTCATGGAGTATTTCAACTCCACATCCTTCAAATTGGTTCTCATGAAGGCAATGGGGTGTTCATTATCTTCCAAATTTTGTGTCAATAATTTAATAAAAATTTATTCTAAGGTAAATGAATAAATATATAAATATTTACTAAAGTCTGGACTAATCAAAGCTGGAGCCTGAGTAATTATAGTTTTGATGTCCTAGAACAATTTCTTGGCTTTTGTTGTCCACTCTATCTTAGCATCTTGTTTCAGTGCAACATTTAATGGTTTGAAAATATCTTCAAAATCAAAAATGAAATTCATTAAAAAGTTAATCTTTCCAAATAAAGACTTCATCTCCTTATTACTATTGGTTGCAGTGGAGTCAACTTTGAGATGGACTGGGCCCATTTCAGATCAATATAGATCTCATCCTTGGCAATGATATGACCCAACAACTTTCCATTAGTAACCTTAAAGATATTATTTTTTGGATTTAGATACTATATATCTTCTACATCTATTAAATACTTTTTGTAGATGGTCTATGTGGTCATCTCTTTTCTTTAAAAACACCATGAGGTCATCCATATAGATTTTGATACACTTCCCCACCATCCCCTGAAAGATAAAATCCATTGCTCTTTATAAGGTGTATCCTACATTGATTAGGATGAATGACATATTTTTATATGAAAAATATCCCCATTTGGTGGTGAAGAGAGTGTTCATCTATCCAAGAATGAAATAATCTTAGAACCACTCACCATATGAATTACATCATCTAAGGAAGGTAGAGGGTAATTGAATCTATCTGAGGCTTTGTTTATGTTACTAAAATCAACACAAAGTATGATCTATCCATTCTTATTTTTGAATGGTATAAGGCTAGTTATCTAGGTTGAATGCCTAATTGGAAAAACAATTTTGACATCCAATAGATTCTATACTTCAATCTCTATAAGGGGTTACATAATTGGATTCATTAGCCTCTGTCTTTACCTAAAAGGATTTTATTCTGGCTTCAAGGGAATGGTGTGAGTGATAAAACTAGGATCAAAGACCTTTAGGTCATCATATGTACATGAAATGAAATATTTTTATTCCAAAAGAAACCTCTTCATCCTTTACTTTTCACTCTCTATGCAACACATACCTACATTCACCAATTGGGGATGCTGACTAGTTCTTAGGTTCTCTCTGATGAAATTAGACGTAGTGGCTTTGAGATATTTTTACTTTTGAGCTTGAGGATAAACATCAAAATTTCATTCCAAAGAGGCCATAGGTTAAGTGATGCAATTATCTTTTAGTTGTAGAACACCATCTTCTCCCATGTCCTCAATATACATCGACTGAACATATACTTCATTTATTAGTTATGATTCAAAATATATAGAACGATTCAATAATTGCATGATCTGCTGATCATTATTAAACACTTGTAGTTTATCCATATTATTAGGGACCAAAGGGTAAGTAACTAGTTCCACTGACAATTTATACATTTTAGACTCTTGAAGAGGTGTCAGATTAGCAACTAAAGATAATAAGGAGTTCATTGTCTAGTTCTTCTCTCTTAGGATAAATTTGATGTTGAATTCTTCAAAGGAATCAATTAGGTCCCATTATCATTGATTTTAATTATTCAAATAAGTTAGCATATATTGATACTTGTTTTTTTTATCATGTTTACAAACAACTCAAAGTTGCCACATATTTGTAGTTACTTGAAATTATTCTTTAATGCAAACTATAGGCCTATGATTAGAGCTTTATATTTAGCTCTATTGTTAGTGTAGGTAAACTAAAACCTATAAGTAACTAATTAATGCTTCCCATGTGGATTTTTGAGGGCCACACCAACCCCATAACCTTTTTTTGATTGGACTCCATCAAAATGTAGGGTCCAAAACTAAGGACATTCAAATTCTTGTTCATGAGGCTCCCATTTTATGGTAAAAGTATACACAACTACATGTCAAGATATGAAGACGACTTTCTCATTAGTGGTGTTGTACTCCGTTATCATATTTTTATCTTCAAATCATGATCCATTTAGATCCTATTGGGTATTCCCTTCCAAGGAAGCCACATGTACAATAAGTCAGAATCCATGTACCCATTTAGTGTTTTGGACCAATCATAAATCAGAAATAGACCGTAAGCCTATGGAATGTCAATGACTAAAATGTCAATGGTTTGTTTCACATGTCGTTTAGATGACATATAGATGCACACATTTCTCAATTATCTAATGCATGGGATTAAATATTTTTCTATTTGAAGGACCACTCTCTTTGACTTGTTAGGAATCAAACCTAACTTCTAGTAGATAACTATTGGCATCACGTTTCCTGATGTTCTATATTCAACCAAATAGTTATGTATATTCATTTTGAACATTTTAATTATTAGCAGGAAAGGTGGTACTTTTGGATTGTCTTTATACACCATCACATTTTCATGTGTAGCCTTTGGTTTGTCAAATGTTCTCCCAGTCAAATCCTTAAACAATAATTCTCTTTAATCAGTGATCTAGGCCAGTTCATATAGGCTAATGTTATCCTTGATTTTATTCATACCTTGAACAATATTATACTCTCTTTTGTTAGGTAGTTCTATAGTCTATAATTATTCATCTCTCTTGGGAGGAAGTGAATTTTTAATAGCCTTCAGATTTGGAGGGGTAGTAACACTATTATTTGGAGGTGTTGAAGTAGTTATAAGTTATTTACTTATTATATTCTAATTATTCCTTTCTTGATGCTACTACTGGAAAGCATGCATCTCATCTATATTATTCTCTATTTCATTATTTTATTTTTAAAATAGAGAATCATAGGTGTCAAAGATATTGGCATTGCTTAGATGTCCTAAACTAATAGAGGGGGAAGGTCCTACCTAATTCATATAACTTTATTTCCTATGCATCTCCATCTAAAATATTTCATAGTATGTATAGAACGTGAATCAGTCTAGCTCACCATGTTGTGTAGTTTTATGTATGCGACACCAATTAAGAACATTTACTTCTATGATGTTTATATACACATAATATTTTTAACTTTTATCAAATATTGATGCTTTACATCTATCACAAACTCATCGAGACTCAATATCTTTGAGTGCATGCCCTAAGGAGTGCACTGAGAAAGTGGTGGGTAGACCTTTGGTGCTTTGTAGGATTATTGTCCTTTTTTTCCATATTATTACCAATCCAACTAGCTCTTAAAAACCCTTCCTAAGCTATTTCTCCTCCCTTGCATAGTCTTTTAGTCTTTTTCCTCTTTGCATCCTTCATTTCTTTGCTTGGCACCTTTTTAACTTGTTCAACATACTAAGTTGACTTGGTCAACCTAGTACAATTTAGGGACCCTTTTCTCTCTTTTGGTTTGTTAGCCTCCTGACCGACCTAGCACATACCTTGTAGTTAGCTCAAAAATGTGCTAGGTCAACTAGGTTGACCTAAGACAAATAACATATCTAAATGATTTTAGGGTAAGTTTTGCCTATAAATATAAGGTCATTTTAGTCATTAATAGAATATGCAATCAAGAGTTATTATTATCTCATAATTCTTCACAATATGTTCTTCCACCATTCTACTTGAGGAGACTTAGCTTAGGTTTCTTATTTTGGAGAATCTAGTCTTGTGGATAGGTCTTAGATGCTTTGGCCTAACAAGGTGATCCTTACAAACCACAACCACCTCTTTTAAAGCCCCTTTGTCTAAGTGAGAGATTGAGTCTTGATGGGTTCACATTCAGGTAAGTATATTATAACTTTGTTCTCCTCTCTTTTAGTAGATAGAAGTAGCGTAAGTGTTGGCTCGAATAATATTACTCTTCATATTTTATGTATTAGGGTATTACTCATACTTACTTTATTTGAGGTTTCATATACATGTTTTGATTGATTTGATTTGATAACCTCTCTCTTTGTGCCATAAAATTTGGTGTACACTAGATTATATTTACTTTTCTTGTTATTAGATTAGTGAAATATTAAGTCATAAGACTCTTTTAGGGTTGTTGTGCAATTGTGTTAGGCTATAGGCTTTGGAACCATACCTCACATAGTGTGTTGTGATAAGTGATCCCCTAATCAGGTCTAGTGGATCCTCACATTATTCATGCTTCCACTTAACAATTATATGCTCCCTAATTGAAAGTGTAGGTGTGCTCTATCCCATCTAATCTAGGATTGATTTATGGATGTGATGCATTTATGATTATATACATTGTAGTGAACCCGACATGAAGCAAACCCTTATAGGATTTATTTCACTTATTTTATTTCTATTTTTCATTATTTTTATCATATATTTACTATGATGGATCGACCCTATCAACCTATTTATTTATCTCTATGAACAGGTTTATAGGAACATACAACTGGCTTGACTAGCTTGACCCAATACAGGTTTCTAAAACTTGTATAATTTTATTCAAACAACTAAATCAACTAGCTCAACCTAGTATAAGTTTTTATGGTTTTTAGACTTCTTGTTCAGCTTACTAGGTCGACAAGGTTGACCTAGTGAATTTTTAGCACTTTTTTAATAGGTTCATTTATAACTTGATTGACTAGCTCAATCGAGTTTATAGATTTTTTCTAGTTTTCTCCAAAGTCTCAAATCAACAATCTTCTCCTTTTCATCTCTAAACCATTCAAGTCATTTTCTGTTCCTTTGTATATTTATTTTTTGTACTTTCCTTTCATAGTTTGTAGTCTTCAAAACTACCTCCGCACAATCAACTAGGTCAACCTTATGGACCTAGTTCTGTGTTTTATGTTTTTTGAAATAACTAGGTCGACCTGACTGACCTAATTCATTTTCAAACTTTGTTTTCATGTAAAGGTTTGACCCTATCAACCCTATTCTATATGATTGTCTATATAGTTTCTCAACTATACCTTATTTCAAAGTTGGAATGAACCATACATGTTAATCACATCTTTCTTTTTCAGTTGTTTGCATGCTTAGAATAGTTCACATAGTCTAATTGGAGGATTTTCAATTAATCATTAAGTTTCACTATTTATATTCTTTTGTACACATAATCAAACCACATAAACATCAAAAAACCTTTAAACATTTGTATACCTAGGCCTACCTACTTGGATTTTATCACCAAGGGGGAAGTTGACTTGATGCTCTAGTCAAGTATAAAGCATGGTTAATGGTATATTTTGGCTAAGCACTCATTACCTTTATTGTTGTGGTGTATGAATTGAGGGGGTATGCCCAAATAAAAAGCTTGTATCATTACCACTATAGTCCCTTTCATCTTAAACTTTCTTGAAACTATCCATAGATTTTTATCTAGTACCTTATTTATAGCCAATCTCCCTTTACATTTAAAATCGCTCCTAATAATCTAATCAATATTCTAGGTTGACCTAGTAGCTAGCTTTAATTTTAAGTTGTTTACTTTCTCTTTGATCAATTATGTTTGAAAAATATTGTATTAGCTAATGTTAGTGCAAAATTTTTGCTTTTTGTGCATCAATTGGATTGGCCAACATCAATTCAATTGATTGTGTGTTTCCTTTCTTCACTTTCTTAGATTAGCTACAAATTGTATTGTTTCATTTCCAAGATTGTTATCAATATTTTCCTCTTCCCTATTTACTATGCTAGGTCAACCCGGTCAAAATTTTACTTTATATGGCTTTTGTGCACTACATTAGATCAACCTGGATGACTTAGTATAGTATGCAAGCCTTTTTTTCTGCACTAGGTCGATCTAGTCAACCTAGTATTGTTTCTTACCTTTCTTATTTTTCAATTTAGTTTCCCATTTTTCCAATTTTGCATTTTATTCATCTCTCTTTAGCGAAAATGAGGTCTCCTATTAGAATATTTTTGGACAACCTAAATCCATTTAGATACTATATGGGATGTTCATTCCTTCTCTCTTTTCCTCCCAAGAGAACCATCACTCTTGGGGCACTTCTTCTCCTCCTTCATTTATGAACTATAATATGGTGAAAATAACACCTGATGATGAATTTGGTGGATCCAATCCTTTCCATACTTATCAAGACACTTCTCAAAATCTCCAAACCAATGTGGGAGTGATTGACACAAATCTCTTTAACAATCCCACTAATAACCCTTCTTCTAATAATCCTCCCCCTAACACTAATTCAGGGAGTGCTCTAACCAACACTAACTCACCCCATGATACAACCCAACTCTTATCTCAAGTCATTCAATAAATGAACATCATGAAAAATTCTAGTACTAACCAAATGATGCAACTTCAAAAACACTTAATCAATGTGATTAATCAACCTCCAAATATTCATCCTCAAGTTAATCCTAATTATATTCCTCCACCTCTTAGGGATGCCTCAGGTAATTTTATTCCTTAACCCATAATGAATAAAAAAATGCTTAAAACCATTCAAAATGAGCCTTTAGCTCCCTTCATTGTATCAATTGATATTGGTAACACAACTCCAACTATAAAATATGATGGGACTAAAGACCCTATTTTATTTCTCAAAGCCTTTGACAACCTTTACAAAGAGTGGATCCAAACTAATACATTTGCCACAAATAAACTATTAATTAAAACTTTCACTAGTGATGTATTAGAATGATATAATCAACTTATTCAACATTCTATTTGGCAACTTGAAGATTTGCTTAAAGAGTTTCAACATAATGACCTTCCTAAAAATTGTCTTAGTCACTTTATAAATGCTAAATAATCTCCTAATGAATTATCTCATGACTTTATTAAAATATGGAAATATTTAACTAATAGAGCCAATCATAATATGATTGATGATAATTTATTCAAACTTTTTATTACTGCTTTGAATCACACTCTTCAATACAAGGTTCAAACTTTTGCTCCTCAAAATCTTAATGAAGCATTTGACCAAGATAAGCATCAAGACTTTATTATGAAACAATTCAAACCTAGTCATAAAATTAATAAAAGATCTTTTCAAACATCTAATGCTATCACTAGTAACACTTATCAAACCAAACTTAGAGTGACCCAATCTGATGATCCTTTACTGTCTCACACACCTCTTTTAGTTCAACAAATGAAACAATTTTTACCACCCTCAAAACCTTTCATTTATCCCAATACTCCTCCTAAGTGGTATGATCCCAATCTATTCTGCTAGTTCTATGCTAACATTAGGCATTCCCATGAATATTTTAGAGGGATCACTCAGTGTGTTATTTCTTATATGCTTGGTGACTCATTCAACCATGAGTCTATGGTCAAACTTTGTCATCAAGAGTATGTTATAGCATCTCAATAATGAAAAACCTTTAAAGCTTCTACTTTTAATAACCAAAAATCTTATTCAAACAATAATCAATCAAATGTCAAGGATGTTTATGCCATTGATACCAATTATGAATTATATTATAGCAAATCATAATATGTTAATGCTACTAAGGTTAATTATCATCGTAAACTAGCTCACAAAGATCATGTTACCAAGCTTAAGAAACCATCTTTAGAATAAAAATTACTTAAAGATACCACTACCACTCATCATGATTCAGAAGCACCTAACGAACAACTTCTTCCTTCCAATCCTCCCATCACATCTATACCTCTTAAATATAATTTTCCTTCTATACCTTGTGCTAGTTCTTCTAAATCACATTGGAATTTTATTTAAGAAATCAACTCTATACCTTGTAAGATTCCTCTTGTGGATTTGGTTCACACTTCACCCTATCATCATAAATTTATTATGCAATAACTTTAAGAAATGGAAGATCCATCTTCCATAGATGAAGAAGCACCTTCTATCAATTTTCAACCAATCTTCCATAGATGAAGAAGCACCTTCTATCAATTGTCAACCAACTAATGCCAATACCATTGAGACTATGTATCCTTCTTCCAAGCCTTCCATTGAATTTATAGAAGAAGACATGATCAATGATTAAATTATTTTTCACATTGATGATCCACCTCTCTTTATCAAAATATTCATTAATATCACCCTTATCCAAAAATTTCTCATTGACAAAGGTTCTGGTATTAATTTCACATACTTGTGGCTCATTCAACAACTTGGTTATAACAAAGATCATCTTAAAAAAACCCATCTTACTTGTCATGGATTTGACAAGACTAATCAAAAGCCTCTTGGATACATTTGGATTCCATTAACCATTAGACCTAAGACTATTAGAACCAAGCTTATGGTTCTTGATCTTCCTTTATCCTATAACATTCTTCATGGTCATCCATGGACTCATCAAATGAAGGACATCACATCTTCTAGTAGTCAATGTATTAAATTTTTACATAATGGAAAATGTTACAAACATGAAGCTGATCCAAACCCATGGAGCATCCAACTTCCCAATCCTAAGCCTCAATATCAAATTCCTACAATTTCTAAAATTAATAGTGCTCCTTTACTTGAGTTCATCAACATTAATCCTGATCTTCAAGTTAATCTTATACATTTTGATAATGATGAGCCCAATGAGTTGAATCCCACTTTTAATACTAAGAAGCTACATCCATATATTTTGGATTAGATTCCTCCTTCTCTTTGACCCTAAGATCATACTATTCCTATCATAGATGAGATTACCAATTTTCAGCTCTATGCAATGTTTAAGAACCATCTTTACCTGAATATGCCTTTACTTGCAATGATTTTGGAGTGGTTAAATTATTCCAAGATCCTCTCACCATGTCCCCTCATACATTTATCTGGGGCACCTATTGTTACATCAAAATTCCCTTTGGACTTAAAAATATAGGAGCTACCTATCAACATGTTATGACTCACATCTTTCACAATCTCATCCACAAAATTGTTGAAACTTATATAGATGATATTATTGCTAAATCCAAACATTTTAAGAACCATCTCTCTAATCTTTCTATCATCTTTGAATACCTTATTAAATATAAATTTAGACTTAATCCTTTCAAATATATATTTTAGAGTCACATCCAACAAATTATTAGGATTCTTAGTCTCTCTCTACAGCATCGATGTTGATCCTACCAAAATTAGTGATATCATCAACATGCCCATTCTTTGATCTATTCCTGATATTCATACTTATTTAAGAAAACTTGAGGAAATTAGATGATTGGTCCCTGAAATGGCTTATCACATTTACTCTGTCAATTCCATTCTCAAGAAAGGTACAACTTTAAAATGGATAAATCCATGTCAAAAATCCTTTGATAATATGAAAGAGTCGCTACTTGATCCACCTACACTTTGTCCACCTTCCAGCAATAAACTATTAATTCTATATACTTATTCCACACCTATTTTAGTTGGGACAATGCTATCCCAACAAGATGACATAGGAAGAGAATATGTTATTTACTACATTAATCGAGGCCTCATTGATTATGAAACATGTTATAACAAAGTTGAGTGTGATTGCTTCGCTATCTATTTTGTGGCTAAAAATATTCATCATTATATGCTCTACCAAACTACTTATGTCATCATTCATTCCAACCCCCTTCATTATTTCTTCTCCAAAGAGTTTCTTCCTAGAGATAGAATTGGCAAATGGATGGTCTTACTCATGGAATTTGATCTATGCATTATCACACAAAAAGTTGTCAAAGGATAAGTCATAGCTAACCAACTTGATGTAGCTCCCAGTCCAACCACTTATTTAATTCAAGATGATCTTCCTAATGAAAATATCCTTTACATTTAAGGTATTAATCAATGTATATCCCTTAAAGACTATTTTCATAGCTTTATTACCGATCTTGAAGCCAATAATCTTGAAGAATCTTCCCTTCCCTCTAGTAATACTAAACCAAAGGTAGTTATCAAAGAGCTCCATGAAATTAATGTTGACTTGCATGAGGATACTTGGACCCTCCACTTTGATGGTGTTAAATTCCTTCAAGGAGTTGGGGAAGGTTGCATTCTCACTAGTCCTCTTAGTAATATCATTCCTTTAGATTTTTGCTTTACCTTTGATGTCACCAATAATATGGTTGAATACAAAGCTCTTATCTTAGGTATGAGAGCTACTCTTAATTTTGACATGCAGTATCTTTATGCTTTAGGATATTCTCAGCTCATTTGTCATCAAGTTAATGGTGATTATCAATGTAAAGGTGAGCACCTCATTACCTATCATCAAATTTTAACTACTCTTACTAAAGACTTTGTCTCTTTCACTATCGAGCCTATTCCTTGAGACCAAAATTCTTTTAATGATTCTCCTGCCTCTTCAACTTCTCTCTTTCATCCTCATAAGGTTCTTTCTAATCCTTCCTTTGTTATACAAATCAAAAAATCTCCATCATCTACCCAACCACCTAATTCACTTATCTTTCACATCGAGGCTGTGACCATTAGACAAAGCCCATGGTACCAAGATATCATTCAATACTTAGAACATCAAACTTATCTTCTTATTCTTGATTCTCATGAAAAGATGTACATTCATAAATAAGATTTTAAGTATGTATTTAAACATAACATCCTTAAAAATCTTAACACCTAAGGTACCTTGCTCCATTGTGTTATGAAAAAGGAGGCTCTTCCTCTAATCGAGTAAGCACATGGGGGCATTTGTGATGGTCACTATAGCAGACTTGCTATAGCACATAAATGCCTGTGAATGGGTTAATTTTGGCCTACTCTTGAAAATTATGTAATTAACTATACCAAGAAGTGAAATCCTTTTCAACTTCACAATGATCTTATCCATTAACCTCCTATCAAGCTTCAAACTTTAAAATCTCCTTGGCCATTTTCCACATGGGGATTTGATCTCATTAGTAAACTTCCTTGCTCCAAAGATGGGCACGTATTTATCATCACCACCATCATGTAATTTACTAAATGGGTAAAATCCATGCCCCTTGTTAATGTTACTAGTCCTACCATTTCCAAGTTTATTCTTAACCAAATTATTTGTTGCTTTGGTGTTCCTCATACCATCATTTAACAAAATGGTGGTAACTTCAAAATTAAACATGTTAAACAACTTTGTAACAAATTCAAGATCATTCATAAGTTTTCCATGCCTTATCATCTGCAATGCAATGGTCAAGCTGAGGCCATCAATAAAATTCTCAACAAAATCCTCCAAAATATAATTCATGAAACCCATATAGATTGGCATATTCATCTTTACCCTTTACTTTGGGCCTATCAGACTAGCATTCATACTACCACTGGGGTAACTTCATTTTTGTTAATCTATGGTTTTGATTCAATCATTCCATTAGAATTTGAGATTACCTCTCTTCATATATCTCTTCATGGCATTATTCCCAATGAATAATTATGTTAAGCTTGGATTCATGCCCTTTATCTTCTCGATGAACATCATCTTTTTGCATTACAACATAACCACCAATACAAGGCTTGCATCACCCAACAACATAATAAATATGTTAAAATCCACATTTTAATATTGGTAATCTTGTCCTTAAATAAGATTACACCCATGACAAAGAAGGTAAATATGCCCAAAAATAGTGGGGCCCATATTTAGTTAAATACATTCTTGGTCCAAGCACTTATCACCTTCAAACTAATGAAGGCCATGTTTTCAAAGATCCCACCAACGTTCAATTCATTTAAAAGTACTTTGCATAAACATTTCCTTCTTGTCATGTTTTCTATCTATATATTTCTAACATCTTTTTATAGGTAAATTAAGCATGGGTTTTTACCTTTGTATCAATTCCATCCTTTAACAAACCTTTAGTCCTCCCTTTTGGTCTTTTGGTTTTTGATGTACTATATTCTTCTTTATCTTCTTGCATTTTTTCTTATTTTTTTCCACACCCCTTGGGTTTTTATTTTGTGAGTTACTTTGTAAGACCATGGATAAGACCTGACATCCATCCCAAAACCACCATATTTTAATCATTTCCTTCTCTTTTTTCTGCTTGTCAATGTTGTTTTGGCATCCTTTGGGTTTTTCTTTGTGAGTTGCTTTGTAAAAAAGAAAATCTCCCTCACCTTGCTTATCAACACCCTCATGGGTCTCTATTTTATGAGTTGCTTTGTAAGATTGTGGATAAGACCTAAACATCCTCATAAAATTACCATTATTTTCATGTTCTTGATCCTTATTCTCAAATGTTTCTCTTGCTTCTTTTGCTAGATGTAATTTGTAAACAATCTGTGTTAGCATGTTTTCCTCCATTTCCCTCTTTCTTATGATAATCACATTTTACTATCATTGTATCCTTATTTTTTCCCTTTATCACATTTTTTATGATTTTAAGTAATTCAAATTGTTCCATGTGTCATTCCTCCTGATTTCCCCTTTCTCTCATCTCCTCATTAGATTAAAAAAAGGTCAAAGTCAAGATAACACCTTTATTTCACTTAGATTTATGAGACTCTTAAACCCCATGTTATTTGAAGTTTATCTCTTTTAGCAACATTGTCCCAAGTTTTCAAATGAAAGTCATATTTAACACCCATGTTTGGTTTTCCAAATCTGTATGGAGGAAGAGTAGAAAAAGCCATCAAAAGAATGTTAAAATCCAAATCATTTGAAATAAAAGGCAATGATATTTAAAAGACAAAATAAAAATATCAACAGTTAAAATCACACCAAAAGACATGATTACAATCACATCTCCTATCTCTAATTGAAGATTAAACTCCACAGTCAGTTTCACATAGAGCCAAAGTCCTTAGGGGTGCGATACGATAGTAGATTGGAATAGGGGATTTCAAAAATATCTATGGTGCTACCTAATTTCTCATGCAAGTACCCAATATTTACAGTAGATCGATGGATCTGTAAGGGGTCCTAAAGAGTGGGGAAAATGTCGTGGAGAGGTAGGTCCATTTTAATTTTTATGTATATAGACTTCATGGGATGATTTTTATATTCCATTTGTTTACCCAATACTTGTGTCACTAGGAGAAGTTCTTCATAGTTCTTAAGGTTGAAAGTCCTTTTGTTTTGATAAACATAATCTGAGTGTCTTGAATTTGATAAAGAGTTCTTTCTACCTTAGTTTTTCCTTCATTCTCACCTCTACCCATTTCATTTCCCCCCCTTGATAGTCAAATTGTGATTCCAAATCTATTTTCTTCTTCTTTATTTCACTTTTCTTCATCTCTTAAAAAAATGCTAGCACTATTTTGTTTCAGTTTTTTATATTCTTTGAGAAAAATGACATGTTTGAACAACTTTGGACCATTTTATTTACCTAATTTTACATTTCCTAGACCTACTTTACTTTCCTTTTACCATTTATCATGATTTTTATATGTTTTTGTTAAGGACACCTAAATTCATACCGTTTATCCATTATTGAGTGAAATGTGGATTGTTACTGCTCACTCATCAATGTTGTTTTCCCTTTTTATGCATCTTTTTTCCATTAACGACTGAGATGTGGATTTTTACTGCTCATCAATGTTGTTTTATTATTTTATTTTTTAGTTAGTCTTTCACTCACTTGTTTTTATTTTGTTTTACCATCTTGTTTGACTTGTATCCTTGGTTTGACTTGGCGAGTTTGCCTTTCTTAATCTAGGATAACTTGTTCAATTTTTTTGGGTCTTTACTAGCCTTGGCTTTTCAATTATCTGATTTACTCATGTTGATTAACTTAGTCATTTGGTCTAACATAACACTTGTCACCCCAGCTTGAAAAATTCACCAAGTATGTCACATCCTCATAACACTAGCTATCTTGTCTTTTCTTACATTTCTTTTTGCTCTTTAGTTTTACATTCTTGGGTTTGTCAAAAGCAGTCCTTGTGACCTACATAATCAAAACTAACAACACAACAAACAACCATACCATAATAAAAGGTAAGTCAAGGTATGCATTGCATTTAATTTTTAGATATTTACTTTTTAGATTAGTTTTCCTTTCAGTTATTTTACTCTTTTAAAATACTATAGTATTTTTTTAGCATCAACATTGTGTGTGTCCTTATGTTCTTTCATGAAGCACCATCCCCTGTTACCCTTAGTGACACATGATGAGCTTCAAGTGAAACATATGTATACACATAATATTTTTAACTTTTATTAAATATTGACACTTTACATCTTGCAAGAACCCACTAAGACTTAATCTCCCTAAGTGCATGCCCTAAGGGGTGTATTGGGAAAAGGGTGTTTAGACATTTGGTGCTTCATAGGATTTTGTCCCTTTTTGACATATTATTACCAATCCAAATAGTTCATAAATCCTTTCCCTAAGCTATTTCTCCTCCCTTACATAATCTTCTAGTATTTTTTCTCTTTTCCTCCTTTATTTCCTTGCTTGGCACCCTTTTGACCTATTCAACATACTAGGTTGAATTGGTCAACCTAGTAGAGTTCATGGACCCTTTTCTCTCTTTTAGTTTGTTAGCCTCCTGACTGACCTAACACAAACCTAGTGAGTTAGCCCAAAAATATGCTAGGTTGATTAGGTCATCCTAGCATAGCTGACATATCCAAAAGATTTTAGGGTAAGTTATGCCTATAAATACAAGATCATTGTGATCATTATTAGAATATGCAATCAAGAGTTATTATTTTATTGTGTTTCTTCACAATCTACTCTTCCACCATTCTAATTGAGGAGACTTAACTTAGGTTTCTTATTTTGGAGAATATAGTATTGTGGATAGGTCTTAGATGATTTGGACTAACAAGGTGATCCTTACAAACCACAAAAACCTCTTGAAAATCCCCTTTGGCCAAGGGAGAGATTGAGTCTCGATGGGTTCACATTCAAGTAAGTATATTCTAACTTTGTTCTCCTCTTTTTTAATAGATAGAAGTAGTATAAGTGTTGGCTCAAATAATGTTACTCTTCATATTCTATGTATTAGGGTGTTACTCATACTTAATTTATTTGAGATTCCCTATACATAATTTGAATGCTTTACTTTGCTAACCCCTCACTTTTTACTACAAGATTTGGTGTATAGTAGATTAGATTTTATTTTCTTGTTATTAGATTAGTGAAATATTAAACATACGACTCTTTTAGGGTTGTTGTGTGACTGTGTTAGGCTGTAGGCTTTGGAAACCTACCTCATATGGTGTGTTATGACAAGTGATCCCCTAATTAGGTTTAACAGATCGTCTGTTGTGTGACTGTGTTAGGCTGTAGGCTTTGGAAACCTACCTCATATGGTGTGTTATGACAAGTGATCCCCTAATTAGGTTTAACAGATCGTCTGTTGTGTGACTGTGTTAGGCTGTAGGCTTTGGAAACCTACCTCATATGGTGTGTTATGACAAGTGATCCCCTAATTAGGTTTAACAGATCGTCACATTGATCATGCTCCTACTTAATAATTATATGCTTTCCAATTAAAAATATAGGTGTGCTCTATCCCAACTGATCTAAGATTGATTTATAGACATGATGCATTTCCAATTACATATAATGTTGATCTCTAGTCCTATATTGGTGGAACATATTATTATTGATTTTTCCTATACCTATTGAAATCCCTATTGTACCTATAGAATCTAAAACTTTAATTTGTGTTCTAGCCTCCAGTGTTTCCCATACACTTATGCATGCTTATAAATTAATTAATCAAATTTTATACCATTATTTGGATTGATTATAATTACATTTTTGTACAATCATGATTATATTATTTGTTATGGTTGTATTGAATGAAACTAAGGGATGATTTTGGTTTTTTTGGTTAGGAGCAGAATTGTTTAGAAAACCAAGATGCCGATTGGGTGGAAACTAGGTTAAAGGCATTGGGGTGTATACTTGGGTCTAGTTTTGGGCTATAGTATTCTATTTTGAATTCATAATTAGATTGAATGATAGAAAAATAGGACCAATATTAAGTGGGGCAAAGGATTAAAACTAAATATTCAATTTCATATCTTTGTTGATAGCTTTAACATAAGCCAAAGGTAGTGTACCAACATTGGTTGCTCTACATAGAAAATGTTTATCCATGGGGTCTAGGTATTTTTGTAAATATCTAGAACTAACACTTCCTTAGGTTGGTAATCAATTTTTAGCCTATTATACATCTTTTGAAATCTAGTTTTGAAGGCCCAGATTAGCTCATCGGGCTCTCACTTCATACTCACAAAATGTTGATAAACAACACATGCACTAGTGACTTGGCCAAATTGTGCTAAACCGTATCTTGACAATGGGTCCAAGATGTAATGGATCCCACTAAGATATTAATAAACTAATAATAGGCCACATATTTCAAGGTTATGTAAATATTCTGAAAGTCACATCTTTGTGGGTTATATTCAAGATTCCCAAAATGGTTTTTAAGGCCTTGATATTTTCTTTTATAGTCTTTCCTCTTGAGGGAGAAAATGAAGGAATATATTTTGAAAGGTTTTAGGGTAAATCATGGAAAAATATAGTAAAATTTATAGTAAAACCTATTAGCTATTGTAGATCCTAGGGATAACTTATTATTGGGATATTGGGAATAATGACAGACAAGGTTGTCTACCTAGAGAGAATGATTGGGCTTAGGGTTAACTCCTAATTTATTTGTCAAACCAAACATTTATATGGATTTATAAAGGTGTAAATCACAAGTTATTTTCTAGGGTAGACCTTGTACATCTTCTAGGTGCTTCTAGTGCAACTCAAGTGATTCTCTTCAAATAGAATAGAGGTGGAGGTGCATGACTTCCATCTAGTGCTAGATTAAGTACCTATTGATGTATATTTTATAAACACTATACATAAAATTTTGATTTAGTCTATAATAACTTAGGATGGATGAATATATTCCATTTAAGGCACAAATTATAGGGTATTATATTTTATAACAACTTATTAGTGGAAGAGCAATGATCGATATAAATTTTTTACCATGAATGGGTGGGCTATGGGTGAACCTAAATATACATGGAGTTGTTGTAATGATGATGGTTTTAACTATGGTGGGTAAGATTTGGAAATAAACTCAAAAAATTGGTAAATAAAGGGATAAAAAGAGGCCTATGGACCACATAAGATGAAAACTCTTCAGGACCAACACTTGGCCTAAGTTTCAACAAGAAATTAGAAGACCAATGTTTGTTACAAGCTACTTTAGCACACCAACACTAAAACACAATAAACTTAAACATGCATAACCAAAGGTTGTCATGTTTTCAGATTGTTATTGCAAATCTATAAATGGGGATTATAATCAACATGAAAAATGCATTCAAATAAACTATATATTAAAATTAATAACTATATTAAAGAGGTAACTCTTGCATAATCAAATAAATAATATACAAGAATGAAAACATGTCCCACAAATTCCACAAAATTAGAGAAGAATCAAGATTTGCACATAAAGATTAAGTTAAGTAGAACTTCTTAGAATTTCCTATTAATCTCAATAGTAAAAATTCTTCTCCCTTTGAGACTAGAAGGTTACATGTATATATAAGATTGGGATGGGGAAGGCCTCATCTCTCAAGTAGAATCTAAAAATATAAGAATCAAAATAACAATGTATGTTAATTTCATGCAAAGTATGCATGTACTATATTGACTACTCAAAATATAATTCTTCATCTAAAAATACTATATATACATGAAAAGTACCTAAGTTAGGAACTATCATTCCATATAAATTGGAACATACAAACACATGTTTATAATTAGTTAATGTTGATGTGGCACTACTAAAAGAACTCTAAGTATAACATAGCTGACATGGAGGCTGATGTGGAATGAATTGAATTTGCAACCAAAGTTGTGTATGGAATAGGCACTAGCACCATAAACAAAATCTATGTTGTGATTAGAAGTGGGACACATGTAGGCCTAGTCTGTGTGTGTACCGATGTATATTTGGGAAGCTAAGTTCCCTATGTAGGAGCTGAAGACAATTTTACTACCATAGTTTCTTTCTTTATTGCCTCTATTAAGATTTAAAGCACATGACTTACTTGGAAGTTGGCTTTTATAGTCTTAAAATTGATTAAGGCTCTTTTGAATACCTGATAGAGCTTATCCATTAGCTTCTTGTGAATGCCCAATGTAGCTTTAATGTCAACATATAATTATTTGGTCCTAATGATCTTGTCCCTTGAAAAATTTACCTATTGCATTATTTCATCCATAGTTATTTAGACCATGCCTTCAATCTCTACTATAAAACTATCTAATGATGCTAATAAGAGATTCTCATAAATAAGATTGGGAACCAATTGCCCCTACAAATTTATTAACTTAACGACTCTTAAGATTACCCCTCCTTCCTAATTGGTAAACTATTATATCTCTTATTACAATTCTAGTAGATTATCTCTCTTATCAATAATACAATGTTTCACCCATGTTGCACTAGTTGTAGTTATTATATTTAAATGAGCATAATCCATGTTTCTAGTTTCCTATCTAAAAAAATGTTGCTTACCATTAATGCCCTTTATTTTATTGAATAATAGGAGAATATATCCCCACTTAGGTTGATAGGTGACCTATGGAACTCTTATTGACATAATCATGTCAAATACTTTTTTGGCCACCCCTTGTAAAAGATCAACAATCTCATGAGGATCCTGATTGTACTTAGCTCTTTTTTCCTTTTAATATCCTATTCAAAAAATTTGAACATTTCCTTGATAACTCCACCTATGGTATCCACAAAACTATAAAGATCCTCTATGATTCTATCAGGGTATAAAGGGTTTACCTTCCTTCTCTTGGTCATAGAGAAGATGTATTATCTTTGATCAAGATTTATTTGTTGACCATCAATAATCAGAGTCTTCCTCTTGACCTTTCTCAAGCTATTTGTCCACCTATCAAATGGAACTTGACTATACATTGATCGTGGATGATCAAATCCTATCTTCTTATCTCTTCTTCTTGATTTAGTTACCTGATCCATGAGGTGAAATTAAAAGTAAATTGTTGCTCTATTTATGAAGGTTAAGTGGGTTGATTAGGTTGGGCTGGTTGTGCTCCCTGAGTTGGTTGAACTAACTCATATTCTTGAATAACTAAAGGGGAAGGAAAAGGAGGTAGCATATCTCTAGGAGATGATACACCCATTGTAGGAAAAAGAGGAATGCCCTTCCTCCATCTAGTAACTTACTTTTGAAATAGTGTATCTATGATGAATGTAACCTTTACATATTCTTTGGTGATAGAAACCACTAGGAAGTTTGATTAGGGAGATTAACCAATTGGCATCCTATTGTCATAATTTTTGACAATGGTAAAAAATGTCAAAAATAATGAAGATCAAAGTTAGTCAGAAACTTATTATTCATTTTTACAATGAAAATTGATCAAAATGAAGTTGATAAATGGAAAAAGACTAGTAAATTTTTTAAAGGATGCTTATTTGGGTCTAATTTTAAAAAAGTGTTGGAAAGATCCATTGAACCTTAGAAGTGTGATTTCACACCCATCCAACAGGGTCTGAGTACACTTGTTGTGTTAATTATATGACTTGAATCACATGAAAGTACCACCATCAAGACCCATCGATGTTTCAAGAACAACTAACATAGTCCAACATGCATACAAGCACCTTGTCGGACCTTGGGTACCCTACATGCATTACTTAAAAAATCATGTTTTTTGTAAGATTTAATTTTTGGAGCCATTAATGTCATTATCTCTACATGTTCTAATTGAATATATGTATTATTGATATCACCATTATTCATTACCTCTATTTTCTAGATTTGGCTCTTTTTATGATTCTTTCTTGTTCTAATTTTTTTCCATTCACACAATACAGTCACATGCCATCCACCAGATCTCCTTGTAGACACCAAAATCATGTCTACTCATTGGTTGACCCTCCCCCTTGGCTCCCTTAGTCCACTTCCTAACATTCCTAACACACATTTATTAATTTAAAATAATCATATATTTTAAATTAATAACATTCCCCCTTGACACCCCCTTTGACACTTCACCCATGACACCTCACCTCACCCTTGGATTCCTTTTCCTTGGATACCCTCATTTATCACCCTATGACCTATTCCAACTTCCCCTCTACTAATCCTCACGCCCATTTAACCTGCCTTTGACTGTTTTCCCACGACCCCTAAACTCGATAGTCGAAAGAACGGGCGAAAGGCTAATTTTAGCCCTTTCTACCCCTTTTCTAACTGCCGACGTCAGTTACCCATCAGCCGATGCCGGTGGGATCACCAACGTCAGTCGCTTAAAGCAGCCTCAAAGGTGCATTCTCTCCCCCTGGCTCTTGATTCTCTCACTCAGATCCTCATTCTCTTCCCCAGATGCTAACTCTCTTTCACCTGCACTTCGACCTCTCTCTCTCTCTCTCTTGGGCATATAGCAAGCATCACAGGCTACATGTACATTGCAAGAAGTCTTCTACAATAGCAACATCAGCAACTAGTCTTCTACACTCCTCCTTCAGCAAGCACCAGCTAAGTATTCCTATATCTTTTCATTTCAGTAGCTTAGAATGTATTTGTAATCAATTTTTTGTTTATTGCTTCTAAGCCACATCACTAACTAGACCCGGCTATCAATCAGACACTCTTCTTGGAGAGGCTAAAAAGCCCTCCTCTTAACTTGACCCCTTTTGACCACTATCCTCTACTCCTTATCCCTCTTAAGACCCTGTCTACTGCCCTGCAACCTTGCACAGACCCTTTCAGACTCCCAGACCCCTTTTGTCGACCACAGACACAACCTCAGACCCATCCATAGACTACTACCCCCACCGATGTTGGTATCCTAACCGATGTTGGCAGAATTGACCAACCGACACCAGCAGACCAACCGACGTCGGCGACTGTGGAAGACCGACATCAACACACAGGTACGCATATTCTCTATTTCTTTTGCTTAGTCTTCCATTATTTCTCATTATCAGGCATTTTATTTATCAATCAGTGGACTAAAACCCTTCTAGGAAGTCTTTGCACTTCTGGGATCAAGCTTTTGCTTGGCAGTCCACCTTACATCCATCTAACAACCTCTTTGTTTAAGTCTCTTTCTTCTACAGGTGTCATCCTCCACAACCAAAGAGGAGTTCTCACAACGACTGGATAACGGTGCGCTAACCTCATCAGGGTAACATCTAACCCTAGACCATTTCTCTTAGTTTCTTACTTCCTTTGAATGTAGAAAAGCAAAAACTTGTCTGAAACATTCTGGCACGCCCGGTGGGACCCTAGGAATTCTCCTTGGGTTCATACTTTTTTCTTCTAAGCATATTTTTCATATAGGTGCATTAGGTCTCTCCTTGCATCTCTCTTCTTGTATCTCTTCTGAAAGGACACTATTAGCAAAGTTAAAAAGAATCCTTCTTTTTATTTCTTTCCTGCATCTTAGACTAGTCAAAGTCATACTCTTCAACCTCTTCTCACTTGTCTGCATCCAAACACACATTTCTGTTTGGGCTTAAAATCTATTGCATTTCATTTCTTTCTGAATGCATATTTAGTCCACACATCTAGTAACTTAAAATTGCATCATGAATAAAGTGTAGGCCACTT
This sequence comes from Torreya grandis, assembly GCA_037957365.1. Lineage (NCBI taxonomy): Eukaryota > Viridiplantae > Streptophyta > Pinopsida > Cupressales > Taxaceae > Torreya > Torreya grandis. The sequence goes on from JARHVA010000569.1 coordinate 2,055,106, forward strand.
ATGTTACACATCCAAACCACTTGCACAAAATCAAACATCTTAACACACCTGAGATAAGGCCTGACTAGGATTTCATCACCTAGCAAATACCTTACCTATCCCGGCAATCCCACTTGGACTTCACTACCAAGGGGAAAGCCCACTCTATTCTCTGGCAGAGAATAATCTCTAGGGGAAGTATATACTGGCTAAGCAAGACCAGCTTATCACTGGGCTCGTGAAGTGAGGGGAGCTTGCTCCTTAGCACCAGGTCACGTACATAACCTAACACAGATCTTGAGCACCAAAACTAACCTGAAACCAACTTTAGACTGCCTCTTCTAGGACCCATTCTACAAGCCAACTTCCCAAACACATTCATCTAAGGCATAAGCCAACATGATTCTAAAAGTTTATTCTTAGGATTTAACATTTAGGGTCTGTTTGTCTTCATCTTCTTTTCTATTCCTATCTGGTTTTTTGAGCTAGTGAGGACGTTTTCTTCTTCCTTCCAAAAACTTTCAAATTCTCTGAGTTTCTAGAAAACACAATAACCAACATCAGTTTTACCACTGACTTTGGCAACCTTTCTTCACCGGCATCATTTATTTGACTGACATCGGTAGCCTATCTCACTGACATTAGTTTTTTAAACCGATGTCGATCACTGTCCAATTTTTCTTCTCAAATAGCAACCTTAAAACCTGACCCTTTTTCTATCAAAAACCACCCATTTTGGTTTTCTGAGACTGAAAAACATAGTTTCTAGAACCTGACCTTTCTTGCCTTGAATGGTTTTGACAAATAGTTAAACCAAAATGCTTGTTGACCACGCAAGGCAACAACCACTCCTGCCTTCACCATCTATGCCTAGTCCTCTAATGGAGTATCATTTAGAGACCGAATGAACTCCTACCCGACCAACTCCCAATCAACTTTCAATTGTGCCCAAAGGGGACCCAAACTTTGAGAGACTCCTTGACCACAATGTCAAGACCTTTTGGGTGAAGCGGTGATGACATCAAAACCATCCGCTACCCAGCCTTTTATGACTCAGACTATTGCCTCAACCATTAACTCGACCATGGCCAATATGCAAAGTTTGGCCCCCCCATCTATTTTTGGACTGACCTCTATCGGGGTTTCATTACCCCCTCAACTACACACAATTTAACCAAGTTCTACATCATACCAGAACTTGATTGTATCAACTCCACACACTCTTGCGCCTATAAATTTAGGAGTGTCTACCTCCTCTTTTGCCAATGTCGCCATGCAAACCACCTTTCGCGGTATCTAGTCAACTTATGCCTTCTACCTTCATGACACAATCGCCTTTAACTTCAACATCAGCCCCTGTGACTAGTTATCAATATGTTGCGCCTATACAAGCGCAACCGACTACATCATACGCCTCTTCTAGCACCTTCTAAGTGCCTTAAAACCTAGGGGGCACCCCATCTACCAATTCGTTAGCCGATCTCATCAAGATGCTGATGGACAAAATGTCTAATCTTGAGGCTTCCATTTCTGGTTCAAGCAATGTGCTTTCATATGACCAAATTTGCAATGAACCCATCCATCCCTCCATCCCAATCCAGCCATATCCCAGTCAGTGGGAACCTCCTAAGTTTACTCACTTCTAGAGTAAGGAAGACCCACAACAGCATCTATGAGCATTCAGACATGCTTGTTATCTCATAGCACATGACGATGCATTAGTGCTATGCACGTTTCCCATGTCACTTTCTTGCCCTGCCCTTGATTGGTATAGCTCCCTTGCCAGTCACTCCATCTTTTCCTTCACCCAGCTAAGCCCCAACTTTTCCTTGACCACTTTTCGATCAATATCACCAAAAAGGTCTCAATCACAGACTTATACTCTATCAAACAATTTGACGTTGAATCCATAGCCGATTTTGTCACCCGTTGGAGAGGCTTAATTAACCAACTCTCCTTCCCTTTACCTCAACCTGAGCTCATTGAGCTCTTCTCTCGAGCATGTGCCACACACATCTCATCCACCTTGCAGGTTCAAACATTCTACACTTTTGACAAAGCTTTCACCATGGCCCAAAAGCTTGAACTCTGCGCTATTGAAGAAAATAGTGTAGTACCAACACAAAAACCAATGACCCTTCTTCTTTCAGACCTTCTTCTTCCCACTCCAAGTCCAAAGGAGTGGCAAATACTATGGTCATTAGATCACCATCCTCTACAACAACCGACCAATCTCAACCATCAACATCACAAAGCATAACTAAACAATTCCAACAATGGTACATATAGCGTCAGTATACTCCTATAAGAGAATCATATGCTTCCATTTTGGATAAACTCGTCAAGTAGGGGGTCCTCAATCTCCCTCCAATCTGACCACCTCAATTCCACCCTTCAAAAGCCATCCCTACATGGTATAGGAAAAATGACTTATGTCACTATCACCGCATCCAAGGCCATGACATAAACAACTGCCGAACCTTTAAGGACATTGTCCAAGACATGATAGATAAGGGAGATCTTATTTTGGATAACCTGAATGCACCACCCAATCAAAACATCGATATCTTCAAACAACCCCTTTCCTAACCATCCTCCTAGACAAAACAATGTCCAGACCATGGCTGATAGCTCCCAAGAGCATGATATATGCACGGTCAACACGGTCTCACCTCTTGTCCCTGACCAACCTCCTCCACAGGTAGAAGAGCTTTCTTCTCCTATTAGTTCTCCATCAACCTCTCTTATATTGGAGGATGCTTTGACCATACCAATGCCATTAGCCCCACCTTCATCCTTCCTCCTACCAATGGAGGACCATACCCTTCCTACTCCTCAACCACAAGTAAAAGGCACCATCATCCCTGCCCTCTATCCTCTTGAGGAGTCACATTCTCCAATTTATTCTCTACCAAGAAAAGACCCTGACTCTTCACCCACTTCGATCGAGGAAGACCCAGTGATGGTTTTCTCTTGTCTTTTGCCTGAGATCGCTACATCTCACTCACCCCCATCCACATATGAACCCAAACCCAGACAAGCATCCACCATGCCAAAAGAGATTAAATCTCTTGGTGTTCACCCCATATCTAATCTTGCCTTGCACAATAGTGACCCTCAAACCAAACCAAAGAAGGCCACTAAACCACACAGGAGAATTCCTCCCCACCTTCATCATTGCCCTCTATTTTGGGCCTACATCCATCCACCTTAATAGGAGTGCTTCCTACTCCAACACCTCACAGAGGCGAATTGCCTCCATTATCTCCTTTACCCATTAAACATATATTTCCTTCAAAATGACCAATGCCTCCTACACCTCCAAAACAAAAGTCATCAACCCCTACTGCAACAAAACACATAGACCCATTGGCGGGTTCTTATGCCTTATTGTTACGACAATTGTTGTAGTCTTCTCGCATCAGTCTTCCACCTCTTATACCATACCAATCTCTCAGACCAAAATTGCCTTGGTTTGATGACACTAAAGTTTTTGCATATCATCGCACGCCGGGACATGACATTGAGCATTGTTGTGCCCTCAAGGTTGTCATTCGCCAATTCTTGGAGAAAGACACCCTTCTTCTTGACCATATTATCAACAAACCTTCAACATCGTCCCATGCTTCCCATACCTCCTCACCTTCACACTCATCAACTCTCAGATCAAGGCCATATTGGTTCGACAACACTAAATTTTGTCACTATCATCACACACCGGGACATGACACTGAGCGTTGTTGCACTCTTAAAGCTATCATTCATCAACACCAAAAAAAGGATACCCTTCTCATCAAGGATCATCTTGACTACCCCTTTGCCAAATCTTTGACACCATCACATGCCTCACAAATATCATCACCTAAATCAGGATCTCAACACCAAACTATGGTCCCTCCACCACCTTTAACCCCATTATTCAAAATCAACATGGTCAACTTGACCACCAGCCCACCAACCCAAAAGGATAAAGAGAAAAGACATGTTTCTATCCCTCAGACATCCTCATCTACCAAGCCTTCACCACAACTAAAACCCAAGATTACTATCTTGGGCACATCTCGACCAGCATCCTCAAGGACAATCCCTGACTCTGTGGTGAAACAACCTCACCACACGACCCCTGTGAAGATGTCTTTGTATGATCTCATACAAAACTCTCCACAACATCTTCAAACTTTGATCCAAGCCTTACAATTGATGGAGGTCCATCCTGATGACCCCCAACCATTAGCCACTTTAATCAAACCATTACTAACCATTTTCTCTGTCACCATCTGTGATTTTGAGATTCCTGCCTCCAACCTGGTAGATCAAAATCTTGCCCTCTCAAACTAAATCTGTCAAACATTCTCCCTAGCAACTAGGGGAATTTGATCTTACCCTGACTATCGTAACCTTGACCGAACATCAAACATCAAACAACCAAGTAACAACCAAGTATCAACCAAGTATCAACCAATATCAACCAGCGTTGACCAAGCCTCGACCAAGCCTCAACCAAGCATCATCGAAGCCTCGACCAAGCCTCAACCAAGCCTCGACCAAACATCAACCAAATTCTTACTCATCGACCAACATGTGACCAATTTGGAATGAAGCAAATGGGGCAAGTTTGCTCCTAATTGACTCGGACCTTGCATCATGACACACAAGCATGGGTCAGGGACTTATCAGAACCTGAGCCCCTTTATACCTTGCATCTTCGACCAGTCTACTGTTAGTCAAGTAATTATTCCCTTGACATTTAACTTGAGCTTGATCCCTTAAGCACTCCCCGTCATTGTCATTCCTATTCCTTTTCAACCCTCAACCTTGCAATCCCTCTGTCACCCTTTTATAAAGTATGAATGCTTTGTCCTAATAAAAGGGAAACCTTTTAAACCTCTATAGTCAAGTCCATGACCAAAATTCCAATAAAAAACAATATATATATATATATATATATATATATATAATTGGGATGCCTATTCAAAGGTCATAAAACTATAAATTTAGACTGCTCCCTCGAAGGATAGCTGCATAATTGTTGTAATTGATAGACTGCTCCCTTGAAGGATAGCTATTCAAAGACATTTAAACATACAAAGCAGAATATAGACCACTCCCTCGAAGGATGGCTATGCCTAAATCTTGCTACAAACAACACTATATCAGAAGCTTCCTGCATTGATCAGCTTCACAAATGACCACAAAGAAAAATGACATCTCTATGTAGACTTGCTGCATTGATCAGTCTGCTCAAAAAAAAAAAAAAAAAAAAAAATGGGTCTTGGACTTGACTTGTAGTCGTCTTCTGGGTCTCCTATAAAAAGGGGCAAAGTTATCTCTACCTAAGAAGGGTTACCCTCTCCTACCATATCACATCACCTACTCAAGGGACTTTGAGCTCATTTTAATGTCAAAGTGATTCGATTACTTCTCTAACACAACCAATGGTCAATGACGCAATGCATGAATGGGGCTTTTTGTTCAAACGACCCCTATTTATGCCATCATTATGGTCCTTGTCAATGAAAGGGAAAAAGTAATGCCTTTCACTTACTTCATACACTTTGGTCACATCCAACCAAATCATTTTCCAAACCAAACCAACCCAACTCAAACCTTTTTTTGACCACTAACGTTCTCATAGCCTATTTATATAGTTTCTATGGAGACCAATACACATGGAAACTATCGACCAGACACAATTTATGCCAAGCATAAACCATTACTTGCTGAAGCATAAATCATCTCAATTCATTTTTAGCATACATCCATCACCAATATGGAAAATTGCTAGAGATGAAAGACCACTCAACCAATATTACATAATACACCATCACACAATATGAAAAAGGCTGTAACATTAGCTTACCCTCATCATCCATCAGACATAACCAAATCGACCTCTCAACCCATCTGAACTACATTGGTCTGCAGCCCTTCAAACAGGGGCTATGTAGGCAGCACTTAGTCGACATGACGTCTTCTGGGGTTAGCTCGACCACATCCATTTGTTCATCTACCTAATGGACAAACTATCTTACCTTTGACCATGACTTAACCTCATCCAACCCATCCATAACCAACCATCTTCCTCCCTTTTTGGGAGAACTACATCGGCCTGAGGCCCTTCAAACAGGGGCTATGTAGGCAGCACTCAAATGACATGACATTTTCTGGGGTTAGCTCGGCCACATTCCTTCATCCATATGTCTAATGGACCATCTATCAACACCCATCACTTGAGATTAATTATATCTCAACCTCGACTCGACCAACGACCTTGGAGATTGCACCTATCTCCTCTGACCATGACCACTTCCAAGACAACTTTGCCTTAGTTGTTTTGATTGTATGTAAGCTACCTCATGAATGGTTAGCAAAATTGTCCGCACCCACATTTCGACCCTCACAAGTACTGGATCGCGAGCAAGTTGATCTCCACTACTTGTGACATTTTTTTTGTTTCCAAGAGCACTTCCTGAGCCTAGGATACTTGGAGCACGATGACCATTAGAGCTACAATTTGGATCAAATAACCCAATCAGCTATGACTAAATGTTGGGGCCTAGTTATTTCAATTTTGGCACTCCTCGACCCTTGACCTATGACAATTTGACCTAACCATCTCGTGAAGTGGTGTGCATGCAATCTCAACTTTTGAAGCATTCTCACTCACCTTCACCATATTCATCCACTATCTATCAAATCAGCACCCGATTCCAGGTTCCCTTCCCTCGACTCTTGCTTTGAGGGGGAATACCTCATCCCATAATTGGGGCAATCTACATTCATTTTTTGTCTTGCAGTTCATCAGAACAACCAACAAGATGAAAAAGACCTCATCCCATAATCGGGGCAACCTACATTCATTTTTGTCTTGCAGTTCATCAGAACAACCAACAAGATGAAAAAGACCTCATCCCATACCTGGGGCAACATCAACTCCTGTTTTTGTCTTGTAGTTCATCCAGAACAACCAACAAGACAAAAAGGGGCAAATTTAGACACTGAAATCGTCTCTACTCATTGATCGACCCTCCCCCTTAGCTCCCTTAGTCCACTTCCTAACATTCCTAACACACATTTATTAATTCAAAATAATCATCTGTTTTAAATTAATAACATTCCCCCTTGACACCCCCTTTGACACTTCACCCATGACACCTCACCTCACCCTTGGATTCCTTTTCCTTGGATACCCTCATTTATCACCCTATGACCTATTCCAACTTCCCCTCTACTAATCCTCATGCCCATTTAACCTGCCTTCGACTGTTTTCCCATGACCCCTAAACTCGACAGTCGAAAGAATGGGTGAAGGCTAATTTTATCCCTTTCTACCCCTTTTCTAGCTACCGACGTCGGTTACCCATCGGTCGACACCGGTGGGATCACCGACGTCGGTTGCTTAAAGCAGCCCCAAAGGCACATTCTCTCCCCCTGGCTCCTGATTCTCGCACCCAGATCCTCATTCTCTTCCCGAACGCTAACTCTCTTGCACCTGCACTTTGACCTCTCTCTCTCTCTCTTAGATGTACAGCAAGCATCATAGGCTACAGGTACATTACATGAAGTCTTCTACAACAGCGGCATCAGCAACCAGTCTTCTACACTCCTCCTTCAATAAGCAATAGCTAAGTATTCCTCTATCTTTTCATTTTAGTAGCTTAGAATGTATTTGTAATCATTTTTTTGTTTATTGCTTCTAAGCCACATCACCAACTAGACCTAGCTATCAACTAGACCAATCAGACACTCTTCTTGGAGAGGCTAAAAATCCCTCCTCTTAACCTAACCCCTTTTGACCACTATCCTCTACTCCTTGTCCCTCCCAAGACCCTGTCTACTGCCCTGCAACCCTACACAAACCCTTTCAGACTCCTAAACCCCTTTTGTTGACCACATACACAACCTCAGACCCGTCTATAGACTACTATCTCCACCGACGTCGATAGCCTAACTGACGTCGATAGACTTGACCAACTGACACCGGTAGACCAACTAACGTTGGCGACTGTGGAAGACCAACAACAACACATAGGTACGCATCTTCTCTATTTCTTTTGCTTAGTCTTCCATTATTTCTCATTATCAGATGTTTTCTTTATCAATCGGTGGACTGACACCCTTCCAGGAAGTCTTTGCACTTCTGGGATCAAGCTTTTGCTTGGCAATCCACCTTACATCCATCTAACAAGCTCTTTGTTTAAGTCTCTTTCTTCTGCAGGTGTCATCCTCCACAACCAAAGAGGAGTTCTCACAACGTCTGGATAATAGTGCGTAGACCTCATCCAGGTAACATCTAACCCTAGACCATTTCTCTTAGTTTCTTACTTCCTTTGAATGTAGAAAAGTGAAAACAGTTTGAAACACTCCTAGTTACATTTTTCTAGGGTTTGGAGTTTGAAAAGGTGAGTCATCTAATCCTTATTTTTCATTCACTACTAAAATTTCATGATTTACTTCTATCTATAATATTCTCTCATTTTTTTGACTATGGTTTTGGAGGATTTTTACATCATTTTATAAAACAAACAAAACCCTAATTTTATCTATAACACCTTAGTTTTTCTCTACAACCCCCTCTGTTGGGATAAATAACCGGAAGCACACAATTGATTACCAAGCAACTTAATATGCAGAAATTAACTAGAATACACAAGTAACTAGAATTTAGAAATAACACATGATATGAGAGACAATACACAACTTGTATTAAAACTCTTTTAGAAGGAAATACAACAAAGAAGGCTGCCACTGTTCTTCTTCCTTACACACCTCTAGGGCTCCCACACCTCTAGGGCATAAACAGTAAATCTTCCCTCAAAGCTCTCTCCCTTAGGTCCCAACACCCAACTCAAACATAGAGTTGGTGTTCACCTTATACCTGTGCTCCACGCACACCACAAGTACTCCACATACTCCAAGTAGATCCTACCTGATTCTGCTCCCTGTTGTGTTGCTGTCCTATCTGATCTTGCACACTTGCAAATCAACCTGGTTTTGCACACCTGTGAACCTTGACCTTGCACACACATACCTTACAAATCAATGATCTTACTTATCATGCAGATCTCCTATAGAAGCCATGCTCACCTGATGACCAAGATCATACATACATGAAGAACTCTGCTGATTCTCCAATCCAGCACCCACACTTGGTACTGTGGCACTAAGAGGAACACACCATTGCTTTCTTCTCTCTGAAGGAGCTTATTTGCTCTCTTACTCTCTATAACTAGTTTACAATACAACCAATGAGTCTCTTAAATAGATCTCATGCAAACAATAATTAGACATCTAATTACAATAATTAGATCCATAGCTCTCAGTCTAAAATTAGCTCTAAACATGCAAACACTTGGTTTGTCAACCAACTGCCCGTAATATACTCACAGCTCAAACCAAAGGTGATTGATGTCGGTCCCTATCTACCTAGGGGTGCTGATGCCAGCTGAATTCTGATTGACATCGGTTGCCTTCCTGTCTCCTACCTGCCGACGTCGGTTGGCCTGACTAACGCCAGTGTCTGTGACACTCCACAAATCATTTGCAACCTCCTCCATGTCTACATCAGTGAAGCTTTTAGCTCCACAACCTAACAATCTCCCACTTGGAGATAATTAGCTGCATTGTACCTATACCTATACCTCATCTAATCTATTTCCTGGCTTGTACCCCTCTTCAAGCTCAAACCTGAAGACAACCCACCACACAACTTATGATGTACCTCCTGTCATCTGAGTACCCTACCGCATCCGAACCTACAAACCCATGTAGTGAAGTCCTGACCCTACATGTATACCTGCTGCTGGTTCCTCTCAAATCCCTGAGAATCCATTTCTCTGAATTGGCTCCTAACTCTCTGACAACACCCAATGCTTGGGCAAACTCAGGCCTATACCAGACCTCATGTGATTTCAGACACTTAACTGTCCAGCCCTTAGTGTGCTCCGATTCTGCATCCTACATAATGAACCTCACCAACACCTGATTCACATCAAATCCCACTGGAGACGAAATCAACCTGTGATCTCCCATGTCCCCCATGCCAAAGAATTTTGCTGCTCCAAATTCTTCATAGCAAACCACTGAACTAATCTTACCCTTAGCTCAGCAAAACCCTGTATGTCTGAACTTGTACTAAGCTCATCCTCCACATACAACAATAGTATAATGTTACGACCATCATCCCCCTGGTAAGACAAACATAATGGTTATACTGACATTGACTAAATCCCTGCTTTGTCATCTACCTGGTACCACCTGTCAATCCTGTCCCACTGTCCTGCAGCTCCCTCAAGACCATATGACCTGGTCTTCCATCTCACGTGTCCATTTTCTCTATTCTTCAACTAAGGTATCCATTCGTCTCTATGCTTTGTTTTGCCTGGCAACCCTACCAAATCTCCCACTTGGTTCTGTAAACTCTCCATGCCATGCTCCCATTATTCTTTGGATCCTTCCTGCTCTGCAGTCAACAACAAGTATAAAGAAGAGGAACAATGAATTTGAGGCTTACTTACCATCTTCAATCCTCCATATGGGCATTTGAGACTCCTTGACAGCTCGCTGTCCACCCAAAAATTGGTTACAGTAACCGACCTTGATCACCACACAGTCTGCATAAAATTGACGTCGATTCTTGCACCTGTCTTGACTACCAACCCTGTCGACGTTGGTGTCCACTTCTATCGACGTCAGTTTTCCTATCGATGCTGGTACCTATGTTCGCCTGTGAGTGATGAATTTTTCCCCACGAGCTCCTTTGAATCAAGTCCCATGTCCAAACTGCCCTACCCAGAAGTATCTAGCCCCATCCACTAGTCTCTATCCGCCATCTCCTCCATAAACACCAAGGCTTTCCAGTTCTTAAGCTTGTCAAATATATCAGTCTTCCTCTTAAGAATGTGCATCTCCTTCCTGCTCATGTGACCAAGCCTATGAAGCCACGACTCTGCAACAAAAGAAGAATCAGTAATATAAACAAGTAGATAAAGAGTACTTATTTTCTTACCACCAGCTAAATCAAGTGCATCCGCTGTGAGAGTTATTGTGCATCTCTCATCACCCAACCTTTATGAAGAAATTAGCTATATCTCCAAACCTGGGACCTACATGACCTCCTTCAATACCTATGTGTTGGTCACCTACGATTTTAGCTTCACTTCCCCTTTGCCAATTCTTTGGCAAGGCTCACCAGCTCCTCTCCCTGGGGCTGCATAGAAAGAGGCAACATAATTTGTTATCCAAGATTCAACTTTATCCAAGAAACCTCCCAAAGCATCCTATGTAACAATGCCTACAACATCTGCATCTTCAGTTCCTTCATGCTGATCTGCTACCAACCAACAATATTCTTTTACCTGCTCTTTCTTTCCATAGGACCGTTGGTGACCATATGTGCTTTTCAACTCCTCCATTCTTAGCTTACTTTGATCTGCCATTGCTCTACTCCCACTCGATCAGAAATCCCTAAGAGTGACCTATAACCAAACACAAAACCTGCTCCCTATAACCTTAGCTCTGATACCACGTGTTGGGATAAATAACCGAAAGCACACAATTGATTACCAAACAACTTAATATGCAGAAATTAACCAGAATACACAAGTAACTAGAATTTAGAAATAACACATGATATGAGAGACAATACACAACTTGTATTAAAAATCTTTCAGAAGAAAATACAATAAAGAAGGCTACCACAGTTCTTCTTCCTTACACACCTCTAGGGCTCCCACACCTCTAGGGCATAAAAAATAAATCTTCCCTCAAAGCTCTCTCCCTTAGGTCCCAACACCCAACTCAAACACAGAGTTGGTGTTCACCTTATACCTATGCTCCACGCACACCACAAGTACTCCACGTACTCCAAGTAGATCCTACCTAATTTTGCTCCCTGTTGTGTTACTGTCCTATTTGATCTTGCACACCTGCAAATCAACTTGGTTCTGCACACCTGTGAACCTTGACCTTGCACACACATACCCTGTAAATCAATGATCTTACTTATCATGCAAATCTCCTATAGAAGCCATGCTCACCTGATGACCAAGATCATACATACATGAAGAACCCTGCTGATTCTCCAATCCAGCACCCACACTTGGTAGTGTGGCACTAGGAGGAACACACCATTCCTCTCTTCTCTCTGAAGGAGCTTATTTGCTCTCTTAATCTCTAGCACTAGTTTACAATACAACCAATGAGTCTCTTAAATAGATCTCATGCAAACAATAATTAGACACCTAATTACAATAATTAGATCCACAGCTCTCAGTCTAAAATTAGCTCTAAACATGCAAACACTTGGTTCGTCAGCCAACTTCCCGTAATATACTCGCAGCTCGAACCACAGGTGACTGACGTCGGTCCCTGTCTACCTGGGGGTGCCGATGCCGACTGAATTCTGATCAACGTCGGTTGCGTTCCTGTCTCCTACCTGTCAATGTCGGTTGGCCTGACCGACACCGGTGTTTGTGACACTCCACAACTCTTCTGCAACCTCCTCCATGTCTGCATCAGTGAAGCTTTTAGCTCTACAACCTAACACCCTCTCCATTTAATTATATTTTCCATCCTATTTTAACAACGTGAATTTTTAGGTGGGTAACTTAGTTTATTCAGTTCCTAACTTTTTCTTATTTAAGGGTCTCTAGATGTGAGCTATCACCTTACATGCTTCCTAAGTATGTTGACGATAAATGGACCTTAATGGAGTTATAAGACAACTAAATGAGACTCATAAATTCCTAACCAAAAACAATAAAGTAGTAATAAACTTTCTTATTTACATTGGCATATGCATGTGGTCATCATTGGTTAATGTAAAGAGAGTTGAAGAAGAAATGGCACATGTCACTATAAGACCTTTTGAAATCAAGGCTTCATTTTATGTAAGAGGTTTTATGACACATGTTATGAGAACTAAATATCACCATGTTCCTCATTTTGAGGACTATTGAATGGACTATAATGATGAGAAGAATGTGAGAATTATGGATTGCTTACAATTCACTATGAAACATGTTGTTGAATTTGGGATTGTAAAGGTCCCTAAGAAAATAATTGATGATTAAGATACTTTTGATCCTAGTTTCTAGAGAGAAGTTTTTGAATCAAAACTAATTCCAAAGATTGATTGGAATAAGAAAGAGTCAATTTATTTTGTAAGAAAAACTTAGTTTGTGTTTCAAACTGTTTTCGCTTTTTTACATTCAAAGGAAGTAAGAAACTAAGATAAGATGGTCAAGGGTTTGTACGTACCCAGATGAAGTCTTGCGCACCAAATTTAGACGACTGAAGGAACTCCTCTTTGGTTGTGGAGGATGACACCTATAGAAGAAAGAGACTCAAACACAGAGGTTTTTAGATAGCTAGAAAGTGGACTGCCAAGCAAAAGCTTGGTCATAGAAGTGCAAAGACTTCTTGGGGGATGACAACCCACTGATTGTTAAAAAGCAGAATATTGCCAAAAATAGAAATGGTAAAGACTGAATAAAAGAAATGAAAGCAAATGCGTACCTGTAAGCAGCAATCTATCTTCCACAGTCGCTGACATCGATGGTTCTGTCTGCGTCAGTAGGTCAAGGTCACTGACGTCAGTTAGTATGCCGATGTCGGTAGGGGCAATGGTCAGAGTCGGTCGGGCAATGGCCTGGGACAAGTTTCAGGTCTGTCTGGTCAATCAGAATGGTTTTGGGGAGGTCTATGGGAGTCTGATGGAATATGTTGGGTCAACAGAATAGAGAGTATGGTCTGAAAAGGGACCAGGTGAATGTTAGGGGCAAAAGGGGAAGACAAGGGTGAGAGAAGGCCTTTTAGCCTCTCTAGAAAAGACAGACTGGGTTGTGTCCAGAATGGTTGGGAATGGACAGTGGACATAATGCTAATGTATTTAAAAATATAGTAAAATGAAACTAATGCAAATACTTAGCTGTGTATGGAGTTGGCAGAGGAGCAAGAGCTGTGTTTCCGTTGTGGCTAGTGATGGAGATGTCATGCAATCCTCAACCCTATGTGGGATGACTAGTGCTGATCCTCTATGCCTGGAAAGTGTTGTCAAAATGTTGATACCTACAAGAAGTCAAGAAGCAAGAATGCTAGGAAGCAAGAGCAAGAGAATTCTGTTTCACGGGGGGTAGAACAGAAGCAAAAAACTAGTTTTAAAGGTAACTGATGCTGGCAGAATCACCAACATCGGCCGCATACTGACTGACATCGGCTACTAAAGAATGGGGATAGAGGCTAATTTTAGCCTTTTGTCATTCTTACAAGCTACCAGGGTCAAATTGTCGTTAGAAAATGGTCGAGAGGGGCTTAAATGAGCGCAAGAGGAAGGGTTAAGATGGGATTTAGGAAATTAAGGCTTGGCATGAGGTGGGGGCATTCAAGGAGAGGAATATGAGGAAGAGTGAGGTGGCATGGGTGAAGTGGCAAGGGGGCAATTAAATTAAAATATTTGATTATTTTAATTTAATAATTGAGTGGGTTAGGACTTGTGTTAGAATGGACCAAGGGGACCAAGGGGGGAGGATGACCAAGGGATAGACACGATTTCGGTGTCTATAGGTTGTTCTTGACAAAACATTATAATGGTTAAAAAACAAAGGAGTAAATGTTGATCAGGTGAGCTTTCCACCACCACAATAATAGGAGATGAACTAGGGAGCTTTCATAAACAAAAATAATAGGCAAAATCTAGAACATCCCAAGAAATAGAAAGAAAAAATATTCCCGAGACAAAAGGAGAGACACAAAAAAAAACTATCTCAACAACTGCTTCAAGTTCCATACCTCTCACATTGAATATCAAAATGTTAGGAAATAAATCGTCTTATTCCCTGATTACCTTTATTACTGAAGATTTTTTGTTTGATAGTTTTGTTCAACCCCATATATTAGTAATAAATACTACTCAACAATTCATTGCATCCAACTCCTCATTATTACCAACATCCTCAGCTCAACCTGATGTTTCTATACCTCTTCTTCCTCCACCAAATTCTAAATTTGTTCTAGAACCCTCACCAAAAACACCAAATCCTTTGGTTGAAAAAGGAAAAGATGAAATAATATCAAAAGAAGTCCAAGCTATTTCAAATATTCTTCCCCTTCTTGATACTTCCAAAAAAATTGAATATGTTTAGATGCAAAAATATCTTTTCAATGTCAAAGTCCCAAATTGGCTTGATGAAATATCAAAGAAAAGGAAGAAAGTTATAGAACTAAAAGAAATTGATTTTAGTGAAATAAATTTTATCCCTCCATGGGTAATCAATAAACATAAAACTATTATAAGAATAAAAAATGATAAAGGATAAATATATGCAGAAGTAGTTGTTCCTCTTATAGAGAAAGATAAGGATAGTGTTGACACTTTAGATTATCAAATAATGAAGATACATTTGGGAAAGGCCACAAGAGATGGAATGAAGGAAGATGTTCAAACTAATATTGGAACTTTTTTTGAGAAAATGGATCATAATAAGGTGACCAAAGATTAATGCAAAGATAAAGTTGAATAATTGACAATAGTGGTTCAAAAATTAATTAATCTAGTTCAATCTTCTTCTACAATTGCTCATCAGATTTTAGATATTAAAACCTTGAATGTGGCATAATAAATTAAAACCATCGGTAAAGTAACAAAATATTAGTCGAGAGAATTTTTTAACTATGAATCAGTTCTATTTGAACTACAATGGACCTATGTTTTGAGATACAATCAGAGTATGATGATGCATTAAAATTAGAAGATAATTATGATAAAGAGGTGTAAAAATGGGAAGAATTGTTTCCTAAATTAAAAATATTCTATAAATCTGAGTTAGATGATCTTGTTCGAGCAAAGGTGAGTGATAAAAATGATGTTGTATATCTCACTAAATTTATTAGAGCTATGAGATTCAGAATTCATATCATAAGAGAAGGTATCAAGAATTTCTTAAATTCCAAATCCATGAGAGGATAAACTATTCTCAAAATAATAGGAGCACTTGAAAAATTGAATTTTACAATCATTGACAATGATAGTTAAGTGATATCACCAAAAGTTATTATTAACCAATTTAAGAAGAAGATTGAGGAAATTTGAATCCTAAGTTTGATTTCAATTCTAAATCAATTTGTCAATTGATCAAATATCAGTGTAACTTATATATTCTCAATACAATAGTGAATAAATATCATGCCATTAACAAATAGATGGTGAAGAAACATTGTGATATAGAGGCAGGTTTCACGTATTCAAATGGTCTAGATGAAGAAAACATTTTTGAGATAATGTACATATTTCAAAAATATCAAAGTAATAAAAAGAAGCTTCAACAATAAGAAGAATAAATCCCAATTATCCTCAATGAATAACAAGTGGGTTAATACATCAAATATTTTTGCTTAGGTCCATAACTTAGGGTTTTCAATTTATATTGTGTATTTGTGATTTTCACATTGTATCTCATGCAATTGTACTAAGGTCTTTTTTCATGTTTTTAAGTCATGAAAATTTGATATTGCACTTTTTTAAGTTGTGTAAATTTTCTAATGTAATTTTACAAGTTGTAAAAAATAATAAACCAATTTTACAAATTGTACAAATTGCTCAACACATTTTTACACATTTTTAAATGTGCACATTCGTTAATGTATTTTTACAAGTCCCTAATATACAAAAAATATGGTTACACACCTTAACCACCTAGTTCAAGCTATAAATATGAGTTAGGGGTTCATTTTTAAGGGTCTTGATAGTTATAAATTTTTGAGAAAACTTTTGAATGTGGAAATTATGCTTGTAATCCCTCAAAAATTAATACAAAGGAGATCTTTTATAGACTTTATGTTCAAATATTTATTTGCAAATAATGCATGTATTTAATATCTTCATGTAATCACATTTTTATCTTTAGAATGTTATCAAAGTTATTATTAACTAGTTTGTAACCATGAAAATTTTATTATAGTATTTATTTTTGAATATATAGTTGTTATTTTCATTTTGAAGAAATTTCACTGGATTTAGGAAGTAAAAACTTTACTTTTTAGCAAGGAAATATAAAAGGATCATCATTTTCTATTATCAGTCATATGGCCATTTTGGTGTATGTTATGCATTTTTATAAATGTATTTATGTCTTTCCCATCCATTGAATGAAAGAAATTTTCCTTTAAAAATTACGTTCCATTTCCTTTGACATCTCCAATAATTTTATATATTAAAACCATTGGTTGTGTTGTCCTCTTTATCTTTTCATAATATATGTCTCTCATAGATTTATCTATCATCCTTTCCTTTCTCCAACATTTTCATACTTTTAGGATAAAATTACTAACCTGGTAAAACCCAATTTTGTTGTAAATATTTTTCTTTACCACACCATTTTGGATTTCAATAAAGGTGGTTCTACCTACTAATAGGAGAGTAATTTTATCCCTTGACTATTTATGAGAAACATCTATTTATCCATTGACTTTTTTTGCACCAATAGCTTTTGGCACCCATCATGGGGTACATATTTTGAACATGCATGCAACCCACATTTTGAGATATTAGTCCATGTGAGCTTTCCATCAACCCAAGGACCACTTCATCAACCTGAACTAGACTTGGAATAATCTACACAATTAGATATTGTTTTCCATATCAGATAACTCATCTGGGATTCAAACAAAATTTTAGTACCTTAGTTTCAAGTTATCCTAAATTTTTTGAATCAATGGTTAGGACATGTAGAAAGAGCAGAAATAATTCATGTATGAAGAAAAGCTCATAGAGTTTATTTTGGAGCTTAGAATCAGTAAACTTTCATATGACCATTTCAACCCTTAAAAATATTAACCATCAACTTGGTCTAAATTAGATAGATACAACAAAATAATATATTACTTCAAGTCTTTAAAAATTAGCTTAGGATAATAATACCTATTATGCTCAATTCAATGTCGTAACTATAATAATCAATAGAGAAGAAGATTATGCAACCATTATTATAAGAAATGTCAAAAAAATTCACTGAGACAAGTGAGAAGATAGACATGAAGAGCAATTCATATTGTTACTGAGGGAATTCATGTAGCTAAAATTTATTCTTATGACCATCCAAGCACCTTGGTCTCCAATTTTTCAACCTAGTCTTGATTGGTTGATTCAAACTCAAGAAGATATTTCATCATATTTAAGAACATTTTCTTAGGATAATAGAACTAGTTCAATGCATTTTTATGGAGCCATTGAGATTATATAAGAATAGAAATATTGAGTTGTTTATTCATAGAGAGTAGAAGTGATAGCCATACAAAGAGAATAATAAATAAAGCCATCTCAGAGAGCCCTTAAACTTCAACTTGCACCTCAATGATAGTAGTTTTATTTCAAACTAGAAGAAATGAGATTCATTAGAGTTAGTAAGTCAAAAGGTGAAATTGACCCTTTTTATTAGTTACAATAATATTCTAATTTTAAGTTGAGTCCTGAACATCAAATAAAATTTAAAATAACAACTAGCCTTCTTTTAAATCCCAATAAAAATAGACAATTTAAAGGAGGGACTTTGACGAGCCAAACTCTTATTTTATTAGAAATTGTTGTTTCATTACAAGTAGTCCTTCAATTCATGACATTACCATGGGGAAATATAATTGTCCCATGGGATCTAGGGTGATTACATGATCTCCCAAAAGTGTTAAAAATGAATTTTCCAAAATTATCAAGTGATGTAAAATAACATCCAAATGAATAATTTGATGCCTTTAATGTTGCATATGGTATTTTAAGTATCGAGCATAAAGATGTTGGCATCAATTTTTTCATCAAAACACTTAATAATGGGGCTACAAATTGGTTTTATCACCTTACCATAGATTCTATTACTAATTGGAATATTATGAAGACTAATTTTGAAAACAAGTTTAAACTAGTAGAAGATGCCCATGCACTGATTGCTTAGCTCACGTAGATGAAAAAAGAGATTTATGAGCCTATGAGTGATTTTATTACTAGTTTAAATAAGTTTTTAAATAAAATACCAACTTTTGCAAGAGCAACAAATGAAAATAATATATATTTTTTACAAATTTTTAGTTTGGAAAAGTAAGTTATCAAGGAGAGTAAGAGTAGAAGATTTAGAAGCGTGTCAAAGACAACATGTTAATGTCTATAAAACTAAAAAAGGAACCATGAAAAGGTGAAATATAGAATATGAGACAATCTTCCACTGAAAAATTTTTGCATAAAATAGATAATGACATAATATCTTTGAAAAATTAGTTTCCTCATAAAACTATCACCACTTCTTATCAAAACATTCCAAGAAGAAATTATGTACCTTTTCAAAGAGACCCTCTATGATTGTAATATCCTCAATAGAAACTTGTAGTAGAAGCTCCTCCTTAGAAAAATAAGAATCCACCTGTGAATGTTGTTTTATAAATAAAATAGATATTTGGGTATGAAGAGATTGAAGAAGAAAAAAAAAATAACTTAAATAATGTGAAATTGAAGACCCTGGTGGTGCTCCGCAAATGCATTCATTGAATATAATTGAGAAGAATATGATTATGAAGACAATATTGGAGACATGAACAATAAATCATTCATAGTCTTCACAAGAGATCAAAACCATAAAAAATAAAAAAATTATAATGAAGATGACTCTACAAGGGTTATTCTTCCATGAGGAACACCACCTCCTATTCAGATGAAGGGAAAACAACTAATGGCCAAATCAGGTGAATCATTTTCTACTATTGCTACTAGTTATCCAAAAAAACTTCTCCTATAAATAATATAAATATATCTAAGAATGTGGAAGGTTAATCTTCTAGTTTTCCTTCTTGTTACATAATTAAACACATCAATAAAACTAAAATCCAAATGTCACAAAAAAAATATTTGAGAACATACCCAGACCAACCACATAGGTTTGTAGATTTTATCAAGGGTAAGAATCCCACTCAAAAGAAGAAGAAAAAAGGTGGATTATTTCTATGTTTATTTAATTCTTAAAGGATGTAAATTCAGTAATGGTATCATTGATACATATGCCTCAGATAATTTGATGCTTGGTAAAGTTTCCCATGCCCATAGTCTAAGCTACACAAAGACATTTGGTCATTTTTATTCCATGGAGGTGAAACAAGTTTCTCTTGTTGGCCAAATCAAATATGTTCAAGTTTCCTTAGCCTATTTTCCCCAAAGGATGATCAAAATAAACATCTTAGTAGTAGATATTCTAGCATCATATGGTATTCTCTTGGGAAGACAATTTTGTAGAGAACTTGGTGGTGATATTGAATTAGATATCTCACATGCAATGATTCAAATTAAGGGAGTGAAACAATGTTTAGAGATGGAACCAAAAATAAAATATACCGTATAAAAGGTTGATGACCCCATAATAGATAACTTTTATGAATATGTAGGTATAAGAAACTATTTTTTGATGCTATAAAAACACATGGATATGTCAAAAATCATAGAGAATGATCCTAATGACATATGGATATTGGAATTTGATGACAATTGTTCTTTAACAGGATCTGGTGCATGGATCATCTTGATATCACCAAGTAGATATTTTTTTCATTTAATTATAAATGAATAACATAGTTAAATATGAAGCACTCTTTTTAGGACTGCAAGTTAAGAAATTAGAATAAAAAACCTAAAATCCTTAGGTGATGCAGAATTGGTCATTAAAAAAATCAAATACCAATATCAGGTAAAAAATGATCATTTGAAACATTATAGGAATAAATTATATGATAACATAGAAGATTTTGAGGCTTTATCCATTCAATACATTCCAAGAGAAATTAATTCCAAAGTAGGTACACTCATGGTATCAACGTCCTTAGTTATTCCACATTCTAAAATTAATAAAGATAAGTATATGAATGAATTTATGTATTGACCTGGTGTACCAGTTAATTCATAGAATTGTAAAGTCTTCAATAATGATCAATAAATTATTTATTTTCTTGAGAAAATTGAAATTTAAAAAAAAAATACTTTGAAGGCAATGATTCATCATATAAGGAATCTTCTTCACAAACATCCAAATAAGGCATCGTTGATGAACAAGATGAAAACGGTGTTCTTAAGTTGAAAGGAAACAATATTTCAAAAGGTTTGGTATCCTTAGAATAACTATTTGACAAGCTTGACATGTTTATAAAAAGTAAGGTAAGAAAAAGAACTCTTAATTTTGTTGATTATGAGAAAGTGAATATTGGCTCTAAAGAATAACCCAGTATCTAAATATCAAGAAATGTTGTTCACTTGAATAAAAGATGAAATTTGTTAATATTATTCACAAGTATATTGATATACTCACATATTCATATGCAGATGTCAAATCCTTTCATCCAAAATACATGTAACAAATAGTGCCTTTGAAGCCTATCATGAAGCCATTCAAGAAAAATCAGAGGTAACATAATCCAAAGATTGCAAGTATAATTCTAGATGAGATACAAAAAATGCTTGATACTTGAATTATCTTCCCTATTCATCACTTAACCTAGGTGGCTAATATAATACCTGTTCATAATAAAAATAGAGAAATTAGGATTTATGTGGATTTTATAAATCTTAATCAATCATATCTCAAAGATAAATATCCATTACCAATCATGGATCAAGTCCTGCAAGTAGTGATAGGTGAAAAAATGCTCTTGAAGCTCAATGATTTTTTATGACATTATTAGATTGAGTCAATACAGAGGATCAATATAAAACAGATTTCACCACTCCTTAGGGTACATTTACTTATAGGAGAAAGCCATTTGGCTTGATAAATACAAGAGATAAATTTTAGAGAGCCATGAATATTACATTCAAATATTTGAAAAACAAAATAATTATGGCACATCTGGATGATCTAACATTATTTTCAAAGAAGAGAGAAGATCATTATAAGCACCTTTAAAAGGTATTCAAAAAGTGTCAATTACATGGTATTTTTCTCAATCCTAAAAAATCTATTTTTAGAGTGACTAAAGGGAAGATTATTGGACATGTCATTCCTAAGGAAGGAATCAAGATTAATCCAGAAAGGGTTAAAACAATCTAGAAGTTATCTCTACCAACTAGTGAACTAGGTGTGCATATATTTCTTATCAAAGTGAATTTATTGAGAAGATTTATCCTAGATTTTATATAACTCACTAGGCATGTTGTAAACATGATGAAAGGAAAACCTTATTTAAAATAAAATAATGAAGGAAAATATGCATTTGATAAAATCAAAGGAACTATTGCTCATGCACCAACATTGGTTTACTTGAACTTCAAAAATGAATTAATCATATATTGTTATGCTTTAGAGAATATTCTTTCCACTATATTAGTTCTAAAATATGACGAAGGTATTGAATCTCCAATAAATTTTATGAGCTATAATCTAAAAGATTATGAATTTAAGTATTCTCTAGAAGAGAAACATGCATATGTAATTATGAAAGCCATCAAATCGTTTAGAAATTATATCATGCATTTACATTCCATAGTAATGGTACCTATCATAGTTATTAAATCAATTTTGACTCAAAAATAATGGGGATCAAAAAGAGGTAACTAAATAACCAAGGTTTAGGAATATGATCTTGATATCAAACCCACAAAGCTAGTTCGAGGAAAAGGATTATGTTAGTTCATACAAGAATAAGTGACTTCCCAATCAATTACTGTAAAAGATTCTTATGATCTAAATAACAATGAACACCCTTTGGTATTATTGGCTGACTCTATGGATGAATGGTTTTTTGATATTGCCTTTTTCTTGACCTGTGGTGAATGTCCTTCACATTTGAATGTAAAAACACTAAAGAAAATCAAGCTATAGGAAAATAAATATGTAATATATGATGGTACTCTTTTAAATAAAAACATTGATGGTTTCTTTCTTAATGTGTTGATAAATAACAATAGAGGAAATTATTACAGGATTTTCATGATCAAGTTTGTGGCAGACATTTTTTAGCTCGAGTAAATACTCATAAGATATTGAGATATCATTATTATTGGCTCACAATTTTAAAATATTCATATGAATGGGTCAAAAATTTTGAATAATGTCAATAGCTCATTAGAAATCCCAAGATTACAGCACTTCCTCTTCAACTAGTAGTAATTGAAGTTCCCTTTCAGCAAAGGGGATTAGATTTCATTGTTTCACTCAATCCTCATTCAAGCGCATGTCACACACATGTTTTTAATATAACAAGTTACTTCACTAAATGCGTATAATCTATTCTAATCAAACAAACAACTTATGAAGTAATTTTTAACTTCATCTAAGAAAATATCTTGGTGCAATATATAACGCCATAAAAAATAGTCAGTGATAATGCTTCGAAGTTTTCTTCTATTGAGATGATTTTATTTTATTATAGATATGGAATATCATTGTCTTGTTTATCTAATTATCACCCATATAGAAATGGTCAGGGCAAATCAAGTAATAAAAACATATTCATAATCATGTGTAAAGTGGTTGATGAGAATCAAAACAACTAGCACAAGAAGATATATGAGGCACTCTAGGTAGACCGTATAACACCAAATAAATCTATAGGAATGTCTCCTTTCAAATTGATCTATGGAATTGATACAATAATTACCTAAAATATTTAATTACTAGCCTTTATATTTATTTATATCATTGGAGAATCCCAATTTTGAAAGTTCAGTGGATAAAAGGATTTTCTATTTGTAGTAGTTGGAAGAAAAAAGGTCAGGGGTGCTTGACAAAATCATAAAAAATAAAGCCTAGGTGAAAGTCCTGTATGATAAAAAATCAAGATGTAAAGACTTTCAGGTTGGATATCTAGTTATTTTATGGGATAAGCCTTGATAACCTAAAGAAAGTCATGGAAATTTTGACTCTCTCTGGACGGGCCCTTTCAAAATCAGGCATTTATATGGTGATAACACATACTACTTGGCATATCATGATGGAACTCATCTTTCATTACCTTATAATTAGAAATATCTCATGCACTTTTTAGTTGAAAATAGATAAGTCCCATTCATGTAAATATGTACATATTTTTTGTGTTTTATTCCCTTTTCCTATCTTATTTTTGTTGTGCATGTGTGCTATTTTCAATAACCAATAAAAACAACTTGTTTTTTATCCCTCTCTATTCTATGTTTTGGTTTCTTCTTATAAATATTTTCTAAGGTTTGTTCCAAGGTAAAATAAGAAATATATTTTTAGTCTTATCAAATTTCAAATTCATGTATTTATTCAATTTTTAGAATCAACAAATTCTCATCAATGTCTTCAAGTGAACGAACAACAAAAATTAGAGTCTTCTTCAACAAGATTTGGATCAGTAACGCATGTTCATATATGATATTATTGAGATTGGAAAACTAACTATTAGTTTTTCGTATCGAGATATTCAAAATCTATAGTAGGGGATTTGGCTTGACAATGCATGTATTTCTCCTATGATTGAGATTGGGGAACTAGCTATCAGTTGGTTATATTAGAGTGAAAGATGATTATAAAAAAATTTAAATCAATAAGTTTCAAAATGAATTTGTGGCCTAATGAAACTACACAATTCTATGAAACCAGAGTTTGGGATTCTTCTCTTGTTCTTTGTAGTTTGAGGTCCCCACTTAGATCCAGTTATCATCATAATTTTTGAAAATGGTAAAAAATGCCAATAATAATGAAAATTAAAGTTATTCAAAAACTTGTTCATTTTTTTGAGGAAAATTGATTTAAATGAGGTCGAGAAATGTAAAATGATTTGTAAAAAATTGAAAGGATGCTTATTTGGGTTTCATTTTGAAAAAGTGTTAGATAAACCCAATAGACCTTAGAAGTGTGTTTGCACACCCATCAGACCCTAATGATGTTCTAAACACCTTCAGTGGAATCTGTATACCTTGTCTTCACCAATAGTAGGACCCATAGTCCTTGAAAGTACCACTGTTGATACCCACTAGTGTTTCAATAATAACTAGTGGAGTCAAATATATATATATATATATATATATATATATTTGACTCCACTAGTTATTATTGAAAATATATATATATATATATATATATATATAATCACCCCATTGGGCCCTAGGTACCTTGTGTACATAACTTAAAAACCCACATTTTTCATAGTGTTTCCCTTTTCTAGCTATTAATGGCATTCTCTTTATATCTACTAATTGAATATATTTTTTTGATCTGACCATTATCCCTTACCTCTTTTCTCTAGATTTGGCTCTTTTTTTGTGAATATCTCTTATTCTAATTATTTTTCTATTCACATGCTTGCAGTCACCCACCATCCACTAGATCTCAAAGTTACATTTTCAAGGGTTTAGATCTTGTAGAGGTGAGTCATCTAATACTCCATTTTCATTCACTATAAAAATTTCATGATTTCCTTCTGTCTAAAAGATTATCTCATTTTTTATTAGGGTTTTGTAATATTTTTACATCATTCTCTAAAACAAACAAAACCCTAGTTTTACCTCCAAAACTCTAACATTTTTATACAACTCCTCCCCATTTCTTTATGGTTTCTACCCTCCTTTAACTTTTCATTTTACCTCTTCCCTAGATGAATCTTACATTAGGTGAATATAGCTAGGTAGATCATACATCAAGTGCAAACATGCATGTCAAAATCTGAGTGGTTACAAACATGACTATCAAAACTTGATGGTAGTGCTTGTACTACCCCCAAGACATGAGCACCTTATAAGCACATTGTTAGACTCCCGCATCTTATAGACACTTTTCCTAAGAAAAATAGTTTTTATTATTTTTCTTGATAAATCCTTTTATTAAAATGCATTCTAGTGCTAGTTCATCTTCAAATTATGATTTTATCTTATGTCAAAATCCAACACTCCTACCAAGGGCACCCTAAATAAAACTCATCTAAAGAAGATTTTATAAGGAGAAAAGGAAACAAAATGAATTATTTATTTTAGGGTGTCATTCCTCCATCAAGTCTAGATTCAAATGCTGAAAATATAACAGACACATATATAGGTCATATAAATATGGATAATTTATTAAATATAATCAATGGGGTACATAAAATATACTATGTGTAGACACTATAAATTTAAACCATTTTATTATGAATTTGTTTTCTTATCCCTCTTCCATATTTTTATGTTAGTTAATATAGTTTTACCATTTACCATCTTATGCTATGTAATTAGTCTAGTAATTACCATTTTACTTAGGTAATTAGTTCACCATCCCTAAATCAAGTAAAATCTCCCTAAGTTTATTTAGAGTTAAGTTATTTTAATCTCTATAGCAATTCCCGATACTTGATTCTAGGTATAATCTTATGATCTTGAGTTGTTAGAACCAACAAGTTAAACTTGGACCAAATGAATAATGACCTCATGATCATCATCGATCCTGTTACGATTGACATCAATTTATAACTAGTCCATCCTAAGGGTAAAGGATCCAAATTTTGGCACACTAGAACAATGAATAAATTCACCTAAAGTACTGTGAAAGAATGTCACCCCTATTTCAGACCATCCACACTCTATCTAAGGTCAACCACATCCCTATCAATGAGATATTCTCTATAGCACAGGAAGGATTTTTAGAAGTAACTATGTTGTTTATTTTGAGTAAATTTTTATTACTAAATTTTGTATTTACTTTTTATTTATGGTTCTATGTTTCAATTAATTTTAGATTATATTTCAAAAGGAATAAGAAAAAACTAAATATGGGTATTGTTGAAAAACTTGTTTGATTGTGCATGCATTGAATTAGATGATTGTGAAGAACTCCTCATTGGATGGGAAGGATGACTTGCATATAAGACATCACTAAAGAAAATAGTTGGTTAAACATATAGCTGAGTGGATTGCCTAATGCTAATTAGATCCTAAAAGCAAGAGCTTCCTTAGGGGCTATCAATTCACATGTTTTAAAAAATCAAGTTTATAAATAAGATAGAAAGTACTTGAATCAATAATCAAAATTTACTAAAATTAAACACAAGAAATGATTACTAGAGAAATAGACTAGAAATGACTAATACAACAATAAGCAAGTTAATATTAGTGTTAAATGGCTCGAGTTTATTTCAAAAAATTAGGTAGGGGTTTGTGAACAGACAAGGAAACAAAAAATTGGATTTTTTGAGGATAAAAAGGTAAGAATAACTTTCTATTATTTTATACCATAGTGATCATCAGTGGTTGGGTTGACCATCAGTGAATAAGGTGAACATTAGTAGTCAAATTGACTATTGATGATTGGATAGACTATCAGTGGTTAAGACAACCATCGATGGTTACTATGTGTAGGTCTAGGTTGGTAAATGGTTAGATAGATGGGATCATAATGTTAGATTCTGAGAGATTAGTTAGTGCTAGGCTAACTGTGAAAGGCAAATAAAGTAAATGAATATCAAAAAATAAATACGTAGATTACAAAAGATTAATCCAATGATTGATTAAGGTGATTGATCTATTGGGGGATTCTAACATGATTCTAGTAGAGTAATGGTACTTGAAACTTTTTTGGATTGGTGGTGATAAGTTGGCTCTCTGACATGATGGATGGATAATTGGATTGATGATGATGATTGACCTATAAAATAAAGGAACTCTAGATGCACAAGCTCTTGATAATAATTATAGATGAATTTCACCTCCCTACTCCTCTCTTCTTATAGTCAAGGCAAGAGATTTACAAAAGGATGTTAACAAGGCCTTTTAATTTTAACTTGAGCATGTAATGGCTTGCACATAGATTTAGATTAGCTATTTTTTAAAAATCAAGGTGAGTGGCTTACATGTTAGTGCTTGAGGTGAACTTTGACCGTCAATGGTCAAGGTGATTATCGGTGGTTATCTTGACCATCGATGGTCAAGGGTAAAGGTAAGAAGGTGGTTAACATCTAGGTTAATTCAGTTAGGAAAATTGACTAGGTTGCCATAATTGGTAAAAATCAAGGTCAGACCACATGAATGCATTTAGGTGTGGCAGTTGGGTACACTCACAAATCTCCTAAGTAATGTTTATGATCAGGTGGGTATCTAAGGTAAGAACTGATCATTGATTAAAACATAAATTTGGTCAATTGTCATGGGTATCTAAAGTAGGAAGTGATCTCGAGAAGACATAAGTGGATCAGGTAAACATGAGGTGGTGCAAGTTTAAAAAAGTGATCAACATCGTAATGTTGTCTCTATGGTTAAAAAGACCAAGAAAAATTCATCATAAAATGCACATTAGTTGGGTCAAAATAGACCAATGGAGAGGTGATGAGGTGGGCAGGTGGGTGGAAAAGGCAGTCTCCATTGGTGGATTGGTTTAAGGGTACACTAGCAACATTTTATAGAGACCCTATGTCTAGTTTCTAGTATGGCCTAGCTATAAGAGGTAGGCCTTATTTTCATAGAGTTATAATTACATTTTTAGATAGAGGGATGGAGAGGTGGAGCTCATACCATTTGATAGGGTTCAAAGGTAGTTTGGCATTATATAGGGTATTTCATGTGTCTTTCCTAGGTATAGGCACAGGGACTTAGAGATTTTATTACCAAAGCCATATCCAATCTTGATTTTTCTAGATCATGAGGAGTTACTAGCTAGGACATTGATAGATAATGTAGTATTTGTATATGGCTACATGGTATGGTACTAGGCATTATATATGGTAGTGGATTTTGCTAATGGTGATAGTGGTAGGGGCCTTATGGATGTGGACCCAACTAAGAGAGGGGGCCAAAGGGAATAAGTATAGGGGGTGCCCTAGATGCTCTAGAAAGAGTGGAACTAGCTACTAAATAGGCATAGGTTATGACACTATAGGGTTAGGTGGCTATTTTATAGGGTCAGTTTGTAACTCTTATAGGTGATATGGACTAGGTAAGGGATTTACTAGCCTTGGCCACATAGAAGAGGAACTCCTTGAGGTAGAGGGGAGGAGAAAAAGTGGCACCTATAAGACCACTAGGTACCATCCTCATGGCACGATACTTGGTGACAATGGAAGAGCTATGGTATTATGAGGCCATAGTTTTGATGTGATGTCTTGATGAGCCCTAATGGGGTGAGTACAGAGTGAGATTGGAAGGTCGTGCCAGTGTGGATACTCTAGGGTAGTGGGTAACGTCTATAGGTGGATAAACAAGTGCTAAAAGTGGATAGGTATCAGCACCTAGTGGTATGCTAGGAGATAGTGGTGCCCAATGGGCATAGATATGGCATAGTTCATACACATTATATATTAATGTAAATCATTTGAATTTTAGCCTACAAGCTGATGTGGTGAGATGTAAATTTTGAGAGAGAGATAACATGTATATATGTTTGTACACATTATGATGTTATTTGACTCATTTTATGTGTGTGTGTGTGTGTGTGTGTGTGTGTGTGTGTGTGTGTGTGTGTGTGTGTGTGTGTGTGTGTGTGTGTGTGTGTGTGTGTGTGTGTGTGTGTGATCTTTATTAATTACTTATGCTCATGGTTTATTATTTATGTTGATGTTTAATGATTATGATGTGATGTTATATTGATTATGGATTATGATTATGTTATGGATGTTAGACATTGATGTAGACTCACCTAGCTCAGCATGAGATGGTTTTGGTTTGTGGGTATGCTTCTTGGTTGTTTATGACATGCTAAAGTTTAATGAGTAGATGTTTCATTATTTAGAGTTAGACATCTGGTGAAATATGGTTGTTTTCTTAATTACTCATGGATGATATGGTTTTATTATGCTCGTTATGGTTGTGAGTATGGTTATGATGCTGCCTATGACACATGTGCATTTGTTAATTTTTGTTTAAGGTAAAACATATGAGGTAGGTTAATTAATAATGCTAGATAGGAGAATAAGGAATAGTATCAAGAGACAAATGTCACAATGAAAATATCAACTAGCCACATAGGATAGGAAGAGGACATGACACTTCTTCTTTGGTAAGGATTAAATATAGAACCGAAGTTGGATTGGCTTAATAAATAAAATAAGTACCACCTGGGTATAATATCCATCTATACTGTAGTACCCTATGATATCCCATACTACCATAGGTTCCCAAATACATGACAACACAAAAACTAAACTTATAAATTTCAAGACTCAACTAATACATGTAAATAATAACAAGCAAATAGTAAAGTATTATACCATCTTGATATAATTTATATACAAACATACTAAGGTATCTCAACATAAAAACATGAATCATGATACATCATTATGCATTAAGTATAACTATACATTTAACACACTCATAATATGTAATTCACACAAGCATTCCATCATGAATACTTATGACTAATAGTCATTCACATTACTAATAATGAGTTAGATAATTCATTATCCTAATGTCTCATTTACTTCAAAGAGATTATTCTAAAGGTTATAGTTCATGATTCCTATGAAGCTCAATGACTTATTTAAATCATCTAATAAGTTATAGGTATAATCCTTATATACCAATACTTGCACATCTTAACATGCACCACAAGTAGGTATTCTAAAGCTATGTAGTTACCAAACCAAGATTTAGTATTTTAATCGAAACTACCAAGCATAGAAATCAACTAATGAATTAGTTATAACTATCTAAGCTTTTATTTAACCAACTGATTATAAATGTTTTAACTTATTTGAGAATAATGGGGTGTTATTTTTATTTTAGTTAAGGTCTATATTAATAAATCATTACATAATATAGCTATAAATACAATCCTAATTTATGTAATTATTTATCTTTTTCACCTTTCTAAAAATAGTAATAAATAGAAGAGATATAAGTTAGCTAAAAAATAGACTGAGATGGATAATACATAGGTTGAAAATGGTTATGCATGATTAAGAAGGTATCATAAACCTAAATCTATATTTTATTGGGCAAACGGATAGGAACATCAAAAATTGGATACTTTGGTGTCTAGCGCTATTGTCCATTCCTACCACTATTGTCTAAACTTATCACAAATACCTAAAAGTTTTTGGGTAGTTGTTCTTTGCTTTCATAAGCATGCATGTGAAAAATTGAGTGCTAATTATCGATAAAACTTGATGTGGAGATGATTTTGTCTTCAAACCCTAACCCTCCATCATGATTGATAAAATGATATTTAAGTCAATTGAGAAAGAGGGGGGTTAGTGTAAAATATGTACTAAACATGTAATCGACACCCTTTGTGTGGGCACATTGCCTACATACCAATACTCTGAAGAGATATCAAGCCATATGTAGTTCTCCCACCTAGTGTGCTTTATAAAATAGTGTGATGTAAATTCAAATACTAAATTGATAATGTTTGAGGTGGTTAGGGATTGATATGATCATTTTAGTAGCTTTGTAGCTATGTTGGGTGACTATGTGTAAATCATAGAGAAGTTTGCCTTAGTGATTTATTTGTATTTTTGTTTGTATTGTAAGTTTGGTCATCTTCCTTTGTATATGAGCTTTGAGTGGGATTTTATAGGGAATAATTGGTCATGGGTCATATGTATTCATGCTAGGATGACCTAATTAAGGATAAGGATCAGATACAAATGACCATTAGGGATAAAAGTGCAAATGGATAGGAGTGTCAAAAATGGGACACTTCTCTATTGGGTGGTATAGTCCAAATGGGATGCTCTTCTCTTACAACTTTAGGTCTTGGGGGAATAATATTGGCATGGGGAATATTATCTAGTTGAGGTGAAATGACCATTCAAAAGGTTCTAGATGATTGGTAATGAGAAAAAATGTGTCTATAAGGGTCGTAAAAGCATGAAAAAAGGACCTATGGATGGGGTGTTGCAAGCCACACTCAAACTACCAATTTGGACATTTTATATGACTACATTTCCCCCCTATATTCTAGTGATACAACAAAAAAATATAATAGGATAAAGGAAAAATAGAAAGTGTACCTAAACTTACCTATAAGGGTGAAGCCCATGAGGATGTGTGTTTTTGAGTGTGAATAGAGAGAGCATAATGTGAAGTGTAAATCTACAAGAGAAAACAAGTAGTAGATCATTTCTTACTAGACACATTATACATGTTAAGAGAGATGAAGAGAAAGTAATGAATACACCTCACCAAGTATGCAAACCAATACAAAACCTATTGTGATGTTGAGTGATATTGATTGATGTTGAGTGATGTTGGGTATGTGCTACACCAAGAGTAATATTATGAATGGAGCTGAATCCTCAAGTCATTGAAAATGGCTTAAGAATACAAAGACTAGATCTTTAAATCCATCATCAACCACTATGTAGTGCATCTATGTGATCATGCATGTGTTAATAAATTTTTGGATTGTGTGTCCAATCCCTATGAATAGATGGCTCAAGAATACAAGAGATAACTAGTCCTTTGGCTCCATTATTTTTCCACTAACTATGAACTATGAACTCATACTAGTATAAATGTGTGTCATATTAGATGACTCATGAAGCCCAAGAATGCTCTATAATATGACAATGTGATGTGGATAGTCGAATGTGTATTGAGAAATCGGTCAATCTTGGACACTCTAAAAGGTCAAGATTAGGCTTGTATGAAATCCACTCCAAAATTAAAAACTAGGATTATATGAAAGCTGCTTCGAAATAATGTCAACCACCTATAGATGGAATAATGCATGCAACTATTGAGAATACCTAGGTAATATAATGAACTAGAAAGAAAAGAAGGTAAATGTGCCATGCACATTACCCCTAATCACTAGTGTCTATAACATGGATTTTGATCTAAAATTTGTACCAATAACCCAATCTAAAACTAAAAGTGAGAGCCATCATACCACATATGATGCCCCATATATTTGGATAATTTGAGTAAAAGTGTACTAAAACTACCCAATCTAAACTAAAATTTAGCTAAAAAAACTAAAATTGACTTTACCTTTCTATTTCTTTTTAAAAATTATGGGTTTTTATCTATTTAAAGAGGAACATTGAAAAGTGGACACTTTGTTGTAGGGTTCTATAGTCCGAATGAGGTGCTCTTGTCCTTTACTATTTATAATAGTTGTTCTATGTTCATCCTTAGTTTTCTACTTTCTTCTACATGTTTTAAATTTTGATTTATATTCTAAGTGTTCTAAAAACTAATCTTGACTACTAGAGGGCTCTAATCTCTATGAAAAAACCCCTGTTTATTGCCCCCTCTTTTGAGGGTAGGAATGAAGACTCTATAATGACTTCCCTCATAATAAAGAGCCCTGTAAGTGTGTTATGCTGTGAAATACATGATATAATAATGATGATAAAAAATATGTCTCAAGTTCTACAATAGTTTGTGTTGGAGATTGTTAGATAAATAGGGGTATGCCTAAATAGATGTAGCAATGTAATAGCATGTATAGTATACTAAACTAAAACTAGAAATATAGTTAGTTGCCAAGGAGGGATGGAGCATGATGTCCATCATGACATCCAAGAGGAAAAGATAATGCATGATGTGGATCATGGCATTGCAAATAATTGAGAAGCAAACAAGTAAACAAGCATGTAAGGCAAGAAGTAAGAAGCATAAAAAATAGGCCAATGGGCCAAGAAAATAAGGGACATGGGCATATATCACTTAAATATGGAAAGAAATCATACAAGGCATGTTCAAATGCCCATATACACATATAATTGAAAACAAGCAACACTGGCATGAGAGCCACAAGCACATACAAGAGTACAAACAAAGGACATTGGCAAATGTCCTAAAGCATACACAAGTAATCAAACAAGAACTAAGAAATTTAATCATATCTAGCTAATCAAAGCAAGAAAGGAAGGCATGTAAATGTTAGAAATAATATCTCATCTAACTGATCAAATCAAGAAGTAAAAGTATGCAAAATATGTAGTGCAAGACTAGGTAGATGCTAAAAAATACACAAGTGCTATATACTAGTGGTTGTCGATAGAATAATCTATGTAGGCTAGTAAGTAATGTACATCAACATGATAACTAGAGTGTGTGGTGTAGGAATGCCATACCTTGATTGGTGTAGTCATTTAAAAGATGCCCCCTATGAGTAGATATGTTGATGTATGTCTTGAATGTAAAATTAGGATGCCCCCTCAATGGATGGAATGAAGTAAACAAGGATTCGGGTGTCACTACACACACTCAAAGAAGATCAAGTGAATCATGGTAATGTAGATAAATTGACAAACAATAACATTGAACAACAAAATGTAAGTCTAGCATGGTAGTAGAAATGTAAAGCATGGATAATGCATATAATTGAAAAGTTTTTAGTGTTTTGAGTTATTTGAATGTTTTTATGTTTTAACATGTTGTATTTTTTTTTTTGGTATTTTGAAATATTATATTATTTTTGTTATTTTGAAATATTGTATTATTTTTGGTATTTTGAAATAAGCTATGTACAAGTAATCATAAGAAATCTATGCACAAGAAATCAAAAAGAAACTATGTACAAGTAAGCTGATAAATTATGTACAAGTAAGCTAAGAAATTATGTACAAGTAAGTAGAAATAAACTATGTAAAATAATGTTAGTAAATCAATATGTACACAATGACATAAAAAACTAAGCTAGAGGGGGTAAAGGGTTCAAGTATGGAGCCCACTAGGGATGAAGATGGAGGAAGGGATCATTTCCATCATCAAATGCCTCAAGATCATCATCATATGTATCATCGTATGCCACAGACTCTATATACATGGTGGTTATCTCCATAAGTGTTAGTAAGATCTATGATCTTTATGTAGTTGAAGATCTATCACTCATAGTGGTGGCATCCTATCAAAGGCAAACTGAAGATCACTCTAATGGTGAAGATGCTAATTTTCCTCTAGGGTATTTAGCTCTAGTAAGAAGCAGCCTCAATGGAAGTGTTGGAACTAGTGATGTTGGTGATATAATCTAAATAATACCTTGAACATTTAGTTTATCCAATCTTTGATATAAAACTATACATGAGTTTGTGTCATGGCCTATGATTCTATGAAAGAGACAAAATGGGTGACCACCCTACTATGATAACCTAATAATAGATATATGTCCTACTATAGGTAGTGTGATTAATCCATAATCAAGTAACATCTATAGCATAATTTATGGTTGATGTTATGTGTTTCCCACCTAAATCTGAATGACTAGCTCTATATCCATAGAGGTAACCATGTGAACTATATGTGCTAAGTGATCTTTCTATGGTCATGAATATGAAGTATATTCTAAGAGTGAAGTATGAGATTCTAAGAGT
Organism: Torreya grandis; assembly: GCA_037957365.1. Taxonomy (NCBI): domain Eukaryota; kingdom Viridiplantae; phylum Streptophyta; class Pinopsida; order Cupressales; family Taxaceae; genus Torreya; species Torreya grandis. The sequence continues at coordinate 2,090,293 of JARHVA010000569.1, forward strand.
GATACGGGATGTGTGATGAGGGATATAGAGTCATATTGGTGCTCTCCTATGCCAACTAGTGTAAAACCCAATCTACATAAATAGTCATATGTGAGTGTGGGTATCATATCATCATCTGAAGTAGCCTAGGAATTTGTATCAACATCATGCACATATGGTAACTCAAAATTTACCACAAGGGGTAAATGTGATATGGGAGTCTCATCAACTATAGTAGGAGGAGATGGTGGTGTTATGAGAGTATTTGTAATTGGTGAAGTGACTTTGAATGCTTAAAGAGTTATTTCTATAGAATCAATTGGGACTGTTGGAACTGCTATCAATGATTACATAATTGTAATAGGTGTGGAAACTATGACTGATGGAGTAGCTAAAATGATTGAAGGTATTATAACTGGCTAAATATCTAGAGCTAAGGAAATAAATATAAGGGTAAGAGTATGATATGTGCTAGTCTCTCCTACCTCATATGTATGTATCTGGTCAAGAAAAATGCGATGAGGTGGTGATTGAACTATGATATGAGGTGTCCTATCTAGAAAAATAGTTGAAGATGACTCTATAATTATACAATATCTAAATGGATGGTTATATATTGGGCATGTGTATAGGTATCCTTCATGGAAGAACTTAACAAATTGATGAAGAGTGCAAGTAACTAGCCCCATAACATATATCCAAGGTCATCCAAGTAAAAGGTTATAATGAAGAGGACTTGGAATGACTTGGAATTGTGTAGAGATAGTTTTGGGCCCTACCATGATATCTAAAGAAATGGTTCCTAATGTCTATCATGGTATATCATCAAAACCTCTAATGTTCTTTAATGATTTCTACATTGAAGCCATATCTATGCCCATGGTCTATAAATATGTAATATTACATATATTAAGTTTGGAACCACTATCAACTAAAACTCTCTTAACTACACTAATTTTGACTTGAGATTGTTGGAACAGTGGTAAATTTTAATCAATAACTATCTAAGAATGCATGTCCTCATGATCAAAAGAAATAACATCTTTTATAGTTTTTAATGTGTTAACCACTGATGCAAAATAAGAAGGCTCTAAATCAATGGGCATAGAATTTTGAGTGAGTACCTGATAAAGAATGTCCTTGAACATATTTGCTTTCTCAAGTAGTTCTAACATGGAAATCTTAGCTGGTGTGTTTCTCAATTTATTGATAATATCATATGGCCTATGCAGATCTACCTATGTAAGTGGGTTAGGCTTGGGATGGGAGGGAATAGGAGGGTGGTAAGGTTCCTGACTAGGGAGAGGTGGCATGGTGGTATATCAAGTAATAAATTTAACCATATTATCTACTATTCATATATGGTTATTATTAGCTATGATAAGAGAAAATATAATTGATAGGTCGAGGTGGTGGAGGGACAAAAGGTGTCAACTGGGCTCTCTGGCAACAGGTAGTGCCCTAAGGAAGATAAAAATGGACCATGCAACATGACTCAGCATTGGATAGAGGCTCCAAGGGAGGTGAGGCAAGAGGTACAAAAAAAATATGTAAATATGATCAATCAAATGAACAACATGCATGTGTCCCTGCTTACGAAGGAATTGAATCAGGGATACAAGGCATATGATAAAACTTTAAATTAAGGAATACAAAACTTCTACATTCATGTACATCATTGGACTTATTAAAGACATCTTAGGTCTTTGAAAGGAGCACTTAAATTACTATGATAAAATAAGAATGAAAATGATTTAGATGTAAGGTGATACCTCAAGAAGTAAAGGGACCTAGTATATTCAACTAGGGTTTGAAAGAAAATGATTTTTAGAATTACTATAGTGAATTTTAAAAATTATATGTGAAATTCTAATTTATATATGTAGAAAAAAAAAGCACTACTAAAATTAGTAAATAATTTTCTCTAGGGTTTCTAGATTTTTTGTGCGCAAACGAAGCAATTTAGGTTCACCAAATGTTTTAACTTATTTGGGAATAATGGAGTGTTATTCCTATTTTAGTTAAGGGTCTATATTAATAAATCAATGTAGAATATAACAATAAATATAATCTTAATTTGTGTAATTATTTATCTTTTTCACCTTTCTAAAAATAACAATAAATAATAAGAAATATAACTTATTAGAAAATAGACTGAGATGATGGATACAAAGGTTGAAAATGGCTATACAAGTTTAGGAAGGTGTCACAAACCTAAATCTAGCTTATTTTGGGTGAAAGGATAAGATCACCAAAAAGTGGATGCATTAGTGTTCTAGGTTGTTGTTCATTATTTCTTTTGTTGTCTAAATTGATCACAAAGACCTAAAATGTTTTGAGTAGTTACAATATGCCTATGTGAGCATGTCTATGAAAAATTGAGTACTAGTTGTCGATAGAAATAATTGTGGAGCTAATTTTGTCTTCAAACCCTAACCCTCCATCATGATTGATAAAATGACATTTGAGTCACTTAAAAAATAGGGGGTTACTATGAAAGTTGTACTAAATGTGCAATAGACACCCCTTGTGTGGTCACACTGCCTACATACCAATATTTGTAAGAGGGATCAAGCCATATGTAGTTCTCACACTAGTGTGTCTTTTGCAATAGTGTGATGTAGATGCAAATTCTAAATTGATAGTGTTTGAGGTGGCTAAGAACTAGTATGAGAATTTGAGTAGGTGTACATCTATGTTAGGTGATTGTGTGCAAAGAATAGGGAAGTTTGCCTTAGTGTTTTGTTTATATTCTTTCTTTTTTTGTAAGTTTGGTCACCTTTATTTTTAAAGGAAATTTGAGTTGGATTTTATAGGGAACAATTGGTCATATTCTATATGTATTCATGCTATACCAACCTAATTAAGAATAAAAACCAAATGAAAATGACTGTTGGGGATCAAAGTGCAAATGGATAAGACCACCAAAAATGCGACACTTCTCTATGAGACACTATAGTCCAAATATGGCACTCCTATCCTACAAGTTCAAGACCTGGGGGAATAGGATTGATGTGGGGAATACTAACTGGTTGAGGTGGAATGACCATTCAGAAGGTTCTAGATGACTGGTAATGAGTAAAAAGGTGTCTAGAAGGGTCACAAGAGCATGCAAAAAGGACCTATGGATGGGGTTGTTGCAAGCCACACTCAAACTACCAATTTGGACATTTTATATGACAATAATAAATAATCAATTTCTAGACTCATGTGAAACAAAGGAACACTTTCTCATATTCTCTTTGTCAAGCTTACATATCATCATAAAACTTGAATAAGTATATTTATTAAATGTAGATTATAATCAAGTACAAACCTCAAGGTAATATTATACAATATAAGTCATATTTCCCTCATTTTCAACAATATCTCTTGTTGATAACCATAAATTTATAAATTGGTATATATCAACTTATATATGATGAAATTCATACATCAAGTAATCCCATCATAATACTAGAATTATTGAATTTACCTAAGGTACTATTAGTTCTAACTAAAATTGTTGTATGTCATTTCCACCAATAATTGTAAATTAGCTATCAATGACACCATAATTTAGGTAAAACAAACATGGTTTATAAAAATATTGACATCACCTACATATATTAAATAGTTCCCCATGAGTTATACCATCATTCTATATTAAGAGTCAATAGATTGAAAAGTAGATTAAGTACCCACACTATATATAATGGATGCTATATAGATGGTTCTATACTTAAGGGTAACATCGGTATGCTTATTCAAATATATTATTCTTAAGAGTATGCTACCTATAGATCATTTTATATGGATGTTATGAATCACTATCATACTAGATTTGTATAGATCAATTGATATTTTAACATGGTTAAAATATTTACTGGCAAGTATACAAATATATTTATAATATTTGTAACAACGATCCAAATATTTGATAACATCATATTCAATAATCTTTTAACAAAAGGCTATAATGGATAGCAATTATTAAGTTCAATAACACCCATATTTAATAACACCCATATCACTATATTAGTGTGTATTTTTTAGCATATATTTATTTAAAGATATGGCTAGTAATAACATTTATTAAGTTTTGAAGTTAGACACCTATTTATCACCATACAAATTTATCCTCATGCAAACAATAGGTAGTAAAAATATTAAAATATATCTAAACTAGTTGGATAACCTTATCAACTCCCATAGAGAGGAGTCCAAATGAAATATAAATTCAAAGAATGAGTCAGCGCCCCATGCTAAGATGCCATGTTGTTGGTTGAAAGTTATAATAATTAAAACTAGAATTAAGGTAACTAGATAAACTATGAAACCATTCAAATATATGATTAGCGATGCCTCATGAAAATAAGGAAATTGTTTGTATTATCTAAAATTGATCATAGGAAATTGATGCCTTACAACATATATTCACTATTTAAAAGCTATGTGTTTTATTATTTATCAAATAATAGAGTTTTATTACTAGTTAAATAAATAGGTATGAACAATGAAAATTAGTGAATAATATGTATAAATAAGCAACTGATTTGTGGAAACATATAATATTTTTGAATTTTCTAATATAGTAAGAAGTGAGAGAAAATAGAACTTAGCTTATTCTGAATGATCTAGACTGAGATAGGGTCTGATATTAGAGGAGTAGGATTGGGAAACTATCAGAAATAGGATCATAATGTTCATTTTTGGATTGGATAGGAGCATCAAAAGTTCCTATTATCTAGTGCTATAGTCTATTTTTGTTATTATTGTCTAGGTTGTCTCAGCTTTCTAGGTTCTATTCGATATGCCTATGTTACCTTGTCAGTAAAATTTTGAGGCATGGAAGCCTATGGAGCTCATTGTGTCTATTTTAAATTTTCAAAGCCATAGGAGCTCATCGTGCTTGAACTTCAATAGAAATTTGTGGAAAGAATATAAGGGGTTAGTGTGTAAAAGATATACTAGACACACTCCACACCCTGTGTGTGCGCATGCTGCCTACATACCAATACTCCAAAGAGGGATCAAGTTAATGTAGTTCTCCCATTAAAGTGTTTGGTACAATTTTATATTATGAATGCAACTAGATGTGAATCTAGATGTACTTTAGATGGTTAGGGACTAGAGTGAAAGCTTGAATAGGCTTGAAATGGTCTTGGAAGGCTGTATGCAGATAATAGGGAAGAGTCTTTGAGTGTACTTGATTATATTCTTGCTTCTTTCCTATAAATAAGTATCAACCCTTCTAAATGGACTTTGAATGGCCTTTTATAGGGGAATTATGGATCATGAATTAAATGAATTCATGTTAGGCTGACAGGAAAAAGTATAATGATTCAGGATAAAATGATTGTTAGGACCAAAAATGAACTTGGAAAATAGCACCAAAAATAAGACACCCTAAATTTTAGTGCTCCTATCCATGTTGGGCACTATTGTCCTAAGGGGATGAGACCTAGGGGATGGATCTAGGCCTAAAAGGGCTATTTGGGTCTGAAATAGCTAAGTCCAAAAGGTTGTAGATGATTGGAAATTAGTGAAAGAATAACCTAGAAGGGTTGTATGAGCAAGATAGAAAACCTATGGGTTGGGTGTCATTAACCATGCTTAAGTCATCCAATGTCATATTTTATATAACTATATTTCCCCCCCTTTATTCTAGTGATGTAATAAAGTAAATATTAGGATAAAGGAAAGTAGAAAGCATACCTAAACTTACCTATAAGGGAGAAGTTCATGAAGTTGTGTGATGATAGATGTGCATAGAGAGAGCACGTTATGAAGTGTGAATATGCAATGAAAACATAAAGTAGATTAATTCTTACTAGATATGCCATATCTAAAATAAGAACATAAAAAATTTGAGTAAGAGTAAGAGAAAAGAATGAATACACATCTTTAGGTACATGAACCAATAAAAAACCTATTGTGATGTTGGATTGAGTTGAATGATGTTGGGTATGTATTGAATCAAGAGTAATATCATGAATGGAGTTGAGTGCTTAATTCCCTAAAAGGTGGATAAAGTATGAAAAGGTTGTCCCTTTAGCTCCATCATCACCTACTAAGTGAAGTTAATGAATCATACGTGTGCTAATCAATGTCTAGAGTGTGTCTAATCCCTCTAAATAGGTGGCTCAAAAATACAAAGGATGTCCTTTCGGCTCCATCATTGCCCTATGAAGTGAAGTTATGAAGTGATACTAGTATAGAATAGATGTCATATGAGATGGCTCATGGATCCCATGGATGTTTTGAAAAATTGAAAATATGGTGTGGATAGCTTGAATGTATGTTAGAAACTAGGCCACTCTTAGCCATTTTGAAAGATGAAGGTTAGGCTTGTATGAAAGCAACTCCAAAAATGATGTACTAGACTTATGTGAAAGCCAACTCAAGAACTCAGGTACTCAAAAAATTAAATTTGTATGAAAGTTTAACTTGAAAGTGATGCCAACCACCTATAGATGGAGTAAGACACGTAACTACTAAGAATGCCTAGAATAAACTAAACTCAAAAATAAAAAGAAGATCGATGTGCCATAGACATTGCCCCCAATCACTTATGTCTAAAACATAGATTTTGATTTGGAAGTTATGACAACTACCTAATCTGAATTGAAAGTGAGAACCATCATGCTGCACATGATAACCCCCTATATCTAGATTTTCTAAGAAAACTATACTGAAAATGCTAATTCTAACTGATCTAGATGTGCAAAAAATGTCCCTAAACTAAACTTTTTACCTATTTATGGAAAACCTTGGTGTTTTTGTACATATATAGGAGCACCAAAATGTGGACAACCCTATGTTTGGTGCTAATGTTTTTTTATGTTACTACCCTATGCAAAAATTAGTTACTAATCTAGAACTATCACTATTTTCTACTATGTTTTGATTGATTTGACCTCTGGATTCTGTACTGAGTGATTTGAATGCTTATATTTTGACTATTAGGAGTTTTGATCTCTATGACAAAACCCCCTCTTCTAAGGGTATGAATGATGAACCTACAATGACTACACTCAAAAGAAAAGAGTTCTACAAGTGTGTTAAGCTATATAGATATATGATATAACATTTATATTTGACAAGAGATTTCTAGATATAACAATTTTTGTATCAAGATATTGTTATATTAACAAGGGTATGCCTAGATATATATAACAATGTATAAGCATGTATAAAGTATTGAACTAGAATTGGAAATGTTATATTTTAGTTGTTAGCTGGAGGGATGGATCATGATGTCCATCATGGCATCCAAAAAAGGTAAGGGAAAGGCATGATATGGATCATGGCATTACACACACTAAAAAATAAACAACCAAGAAGCATACAAGGATGGCCAAGGGGACATGTAAACAAGGGACATGGGCACATGCCACTCAAACTAGAAATCAAGCATAGAAGGCATGTTCAAATGCCACATATACATACAAGTTAAAGAAACAAAGTTGGCACAAGGGCCATAGGCATATAGAAGAGTATAAGTAAAGGACATTGGAAAATGTCCTAAGCCACACATATAAATAAAAGCAAAGGCCATTGGAAAATTTACTAAGGCACAAACATAAGATAAGTAGGAACTAAAAATGCAATCACACAAGCTACACTAAGCAAGATGAAAAAACATGTAATAACTAGAAATATACAAACACATCTAACTAATCAAAGCAAATGTGAAAGTATGAAAAACATGTGTAGTACAAGACTAGTTATATGCTGAGAGATACACAAGTGCTAGATACTAGTGAAATATCGATATAGTAATCTATATAATTTTAGGATAGAATGTACATCAACATGATAACTCAGAGTGTGTAGTGTAAAAATGACATAACCTAGATGGTGTAGTCATGTAGAAGATGCCCCCAGTGGGTGTGTATCTCAAATGTAGAAGTAGGAGTGACCCTTAATGGGTAGAGTGAAGCAATCAAGTTGTTGGATGTTACTACACACACTCAAAGAAGATCAAGTGAAGCATGGTAATGTATAAAATCAACATACAATAGCATGAAACAATAAATTTAACTCCTATCATGATAGTAGTAATGTAAAGCATGGATGATGAATACAGTCAAAATGTTTTTGGTATTTTGACATATTTTATTTTTTTTGTATTTTTTAATTAAGCTATGTATAGGAAAAACTAGGAAGAAATGATACTAATCGATGAGTCTCAAATGAGACTCTTTATCATGGTATCCTGTATCAAACAACTAAATCATGCATGACTGTGAGGCATGAGTGTATATCTGAGATTGTGAAACTAAAATTTGTGTATGTTTTAATTGATATAAAATATCTAAAGTGGAAACCAAATGTGGGGTCCCCCTATAACTCAGATAAGTGTATGTAACTATAGGGCTCTTAAGGACCCATCTAAAAGTAGATCTTTGAATAGGTGCTCTATGTGTATCTATCTAAGACCTCAATGTAACTGTTCTAGGTGTGAACACTATCATTGGAGTTTATCTATAATATTAAAACTATGGGGGTATGTGAACCCTATGTACTAGAAATGGATGTCACAACTATGGTTGGATCTAAAGTGGAATCAAAACTAAAATTAGAGGAGAAACTAAAATCAATGGAAGAACTAGATTTGATGACTATAAGCTGGTAGATGGCTTTGCAGTGGGGAGTGGTGACTCATAAAGAACTTCATCAAATATAATAACCTGATTAGTGTGAATGAATTTCATGCATCTGTGCACTATAGAAGGTACTACCCTGAGTTTTTGAATCCATCGTTGACCAAGTAATATGTCAAAAAAACTTGCACTAAAAACTATAATAAATGGTGTTGCAACATATGTAGGGCCAACTTGTAGTGGAAGTACTATCTTACCAAATTAACTCTATATATTCCCACTAAAACACCTAATAACTGTATCTGTTAGAGTGATATCCTACTTTGAATATCACAAAAGTTGTAGTGGTGTCAAAGTGCACATGTTAAGGTTGGAACCATTATGTATGAGTACACTATGAATAGGATGATTATGAATATGTGCTTTGATAAAAAGTTCATTGTAACCTATATTATCCTCCACAATCTCTTGATTTGAAAAATATATCAAAAGCCTAGATGGAACTCTGGACTCATACACACCTATCATACCTCTCAAAGGATGTGTCTCAACTGAATATGTCTAGTATGTAACTGGTGGAGGATGTGTATGGTAAGAATGGTGAACCCCTGATGTGTCCTCTTTCTCTTGTTTAGAATGCTATGGAAATCGATTTGAGAATATTTTCAAAGCTTTATCTTATATTATCTTTGTCTTTGGAGGCTCAAATAAAGTTCCAAAATCAAGTATATTATCATCTATCAAGTCATGTATCTTATGTCACAAACTGATGCATTTGTTTGTTATGTGGCCTGGTGCCTTATGAAAATCTCAAAATACATGCTAATCATATCCCCACATAAGAGGCTTTTCTAGATCTACTTCTTAAATAGGAGGGAGAGTGATGATGTTACATTCGAATAACAATTGTAAAGCCCTGGATGGATAAACTGGTAGATTAGTAAATTCATAATGAGGAGGTGCTGATAAAACCACATGTTGAAGGGGCTCTAAAGCTACATTGACTATTGGTTTATTCTAATTCTTATTGTCACTAATTTTGACCTTGTATGGGACTTTTCTATTACTCTTGTTTGTTGTGTTTGAGATACTTGAATACTTAAATATTTCAATTGAAATTAGTTTAACTTCTCTTCCCTTGACTGTATGACACAATTTAGTAAAGGAAGAGAATATTTTGATCATAATAAATTCATGCAATTCTAGTAGAAGGCTCTATTTGAAGATGTCCTTAGGCTCTTGATTAGCCATGGGACTAGTTAGCTTAGCCAGAATAGTCTTGTATCTTAAAACATAATCTGTGAGGGGCTCATTTGACCTTTGTTTTTACTGTACAATTTGTGCATAAAAAACCTTATCACCAATGTTGATACTAAAATGTGCTAGGAACATGTTTGCTAAAAGATTGAATGCTGTGATTGACTGATTTCATAGACTATAAAACCATTGTAAAGCATAATCCTTTAGTCTCTATGAAAATATTTTGGTAAGTAGCTAGTCATTGGGTACATAATCCAAACATGCTATGTGAAAATCTTTGAAATGTGTCTCTGGATCACCCTTATCTTCATATAAAGTGAGCTTGGGTTGAACAAAACCTAGTGATAAGGGTGTAGAAGTAATATGACATGCCAATGGTGTCTACAGTAAAGCAAAAGAATCCAATCCCTGTGTAGGTCTTGAAACACCTTACTTAAGACGTTGCACCTTAGATTGAAGAGATATTATCTTTTTATAAGCACTACCACATCAGGAGATAGGGATGTACTAGCTATAGCCGGTGGCATAAAAGAAGGTTGGCCTATTATAGGGGGTGGTTGAGACATAATTACCCTCATAGTGTCATTTTAAATTGGATGCTCTATTTTTTGAGAAGATTTCCCATTAGTTACTTTTTGTTTTTCTTTTGGTAAAATTCTAAGCATGTCATCTTGCATATCTGGATGTTTGGTTAAGAGCTCTTGAAGTTATCTTTTATCAGTGTCATCAAAATCAGTATATTGAGCCATTAGTAAAGTAAGAAAATAATTTGAAATGTTTTTAAATGTATTATAATAGGCAATGTGTTAAAAAAGGAAATTACTAAATATAAGAACACAAAGTCCAAAAAATAGTGAATTGGAATTTGTGCAAAAAGGATATTGAGCTGCCAAACATGTAAGGTGAGATACCTCAAAAGCAAGTAGGTGCTAGTATATATAACTAAATATTTTTTAGAAATATTTTTGCAAAATACTATGAATATGTGAATTTGAACTTGATTTTTTGAGTTTGATATGCAACTAAAATTTTAGAAAATGATGTGAAAAGTACTGGAAAATATCTGGGAGTTTAGTTGATGCAACTAGGGTTTTGAATGATTTTTTTTCAAAATTAGTGTAATAATTTAAAAAATTTAGATAAAATTTGTAGAATTTTTCTTGAAAAATTAGGAAAATATTTCTAAAATTAGCAATATATTTTTCCTAGTATTTGAAAAGTGTTTGTATGCAAAAAGGGCCTAGTATATGCAAACTAGGGTTTTAAAAAAATATGTGATATTTTTGAAATTTATTTGTAGATTGATGATTTTTAAATGAAAGAAAAATCAAGAAATTATGGTAAAAAATTAGAAATAATTATCCCTAGGGTTTCTAGGGTTTTTGCATAAAAATTTGAAGTCAGATTCACCAAATGTTTTGTTGCTTTCAAAATATTAGAGTTTTTTTACTAGTTAAATAAACAGGTTTGAGCAATGTAAATTAGTGAATAATATGTATAAATTAAAAAATTGATTTGTGTAAACAAATAGTATTTTTTCCTTTTCTAAATATAGAAAGAAGTGAGAGAAAATAGAACTTAGCTTATTCTGAATGATCCAGATTGAGATAGGGTCTAATACTAGAGGAGAAGAACTGGGAAACTATAAGAAATAGGATCTTGATGTTCATTTTTGGATTGGATAAGAGCATCGAAAGTAGAAACCCTATTTTCAAATGTTGAAGTCCTTTTCTAGTGTTATTATCTAGGTGATCTAAGATTTTTAGGTTCGGTTTGGTATGCCTGTGTTACCCTATTAGTGAAATTTTGAGGCCTAAAAGCCTGTGGAGCTCACTATGTGTCTATTTTAAATCTTCAAATCCCTAAGACTCCTCATGTTTAAACTTGAATAGAAACTTTGGGAAAGAAGAGAAGGGGTTACTGTGTAAAGGATACAATGGATGTACTTTACACCCCATGTGTGGGCATGCTACCTACATACCAATACTTTGAAAAGGGATAATTTAGTTCTCCCATTAAAGTGCTTGGTGCAATTATGCATGATGAATGCAACTTATGAAACTAGATGTACTTTAGATGGATAGGTACTAGTGTGAATAATTGAATAGGCTTGAAATGATCTTGGAAGGCTATATGTAGAGAATAGGGAAGAGTTATTGAGTGTACGTATTTATATTCTTGGTTATTTCTTGTAAATGAGTGCAACCCTTCTAAATAGATGTTTAATGGCCTTTTATAAGGGAATTAAAGATTGTGGGTTAAATGAATTTGAATTAGGCTGATAAATAAAAGGATAATAATATGGGAGAAAATTATTGTTAGAACTAAAAATGAACTTAGAAAATAATGCTAGAAACATGACACCCCAAGTTTCAACACTCATGTCCAAGTTGGGTGTTATTTACCTAAGGGGATGAGATCTAGGGGGTTGGATTTGGGCTTAAAAGGGATATTTGGATCTAAAATAGCTAAGTTTGGAAGGTTATAGATGACTGAGAATTAGTGAAAGAATAACCTAGAAGGGTTGTGTAAGCAAGAAAGAGGACCTATGGGTTGGGTGTCATTAGCCATGCCTAAGTCATCTAATTTTGCATTTTATATGACTACACTATGCAAGTTGCATACTTATAATTTTATTTTTTTCTTGACTAAGACTACTATCATCACTGAATTTTGTATTGTGTGTTTTGTATACTCATATAATTTGAGATATATATTATATAACAATGCCAAACATAGACTTTATTTGTTTTAAGTTATCCAAATTAAATATATACCATATAAACTGTTAGGGTCATCGAATAAAATTAATACATCATAGTATAAAATTGATACATATCTGAGCACATGCCATATATATATAAAATATATGTTTTGTTAAAATTTTATTTTCTCTTCCTACTACAAATGTCTTAATCTGAGAATATAAAATAGAATTCATAACCCTTTGGATGTCTTAGCTCCTAGATGTTATGGAGCCATAATGAAAATGTTTTCCCTTGCTACTTTAATCTACTAACTCAAGAAAAGCATGTTGCTTAATAAATATCAAATGTATAAAAAGAAAATCGCAAATATCCATTGGTATAGATAGCCTCATCTAATTGGATGGAAGTATATAACATATTGTTATCTTAGCTAGTTAGTTTGGACTAAGAATATAGTTGGTTCTCAACACCTTGTTAGAAATGGCTTGGCTGAATATGAAATTGTATTTTATATTACATTGATAGTATCAAATTTAATATTCATTGATAAAATTAAGGCATATTACTAAAATAGATAATAATCACAATAGTCTAATGTATATCTATTTTGTATTTAGTTCAATTTATAATAGTTATTCATTTTCTTTTAATAACAAATTCTATCATTACTATTACCCATAATTCATAACCAAGATCAATCAAACATTAAATTTTAAATACACCATCTATCACCAAATTTTGCTTGTTGGTCCTCTGTGCATTTTCGTCTCCATACTACAAAATTTTTCCTTTCCTCTTCAATGCATAGGCTATGCCTATTTATTCTCAATATCTTTCTCTTAAATAGAAAAATAGTTGCTAAATTCCTTTTCCAAATTTGTTTTTGGCTTTCTTTTTGTTTTAACTTTTTGTGTTTCTTATTTTTAGGATATTTAATTTTTTTCTTGTTTTTTCAAGCATGATTTATTTCCTTTAATATTTTATTTATTTATTTTCTTTATCCTTTTTTCTTAAATCATAGGATTTAATTAAAACTTTCTTAAAAATCTAAATCTTTCCTCTTTTCCATTTTATGGAAATTTTTAGATTTGCAAAGTTTTATTTCCTTTTTCTCAAATTTACTATTATTAGCATATTTATTAATTATCATTTAAAATTTTCATTATAGATTAGTTATCTGAAATAATATTATGAGGCAAATCTCATACATTTATGGTCACATGCAAGACAATTTCACAAACCAAAGTAAACAACATTCCAAAGCAATTAATAAACATACCAAGAGTAATTAAATGCATTACTACCATGGATAACTATTGTGTCTATATGGTTTTGCTATCTCTTTACAGACTTTCAATGTATTCATCTACACCACCCTCTTCTATGATGTTATCCCTCCAGTATGCTTGACGGAAGAGTTCTCTTGCATCCACCTCACAACACACAAGTCATTAGATCATTTCACATGATAATCATAAACAATAATATATAACTGAATCAATACATTAATATACTCAAAATGTAAATGTATAAATAAACCATCTCATAATAATAAATCATATATTTACATCTAACTAAGCTATATTATATTACCTTGAAATAACATAAATATCAAGCTTTAGTAAGAAATATATCCAAATCTAAATTCATTAACTGTAAATATCCATGAATAATCTAGAAAGTTTGTCTAGCAAAGAATCAAGATGTAACATCATTCCCCCTAAAGCTAATCATCACCCTCGATGATGTTTATTCCTAGACAAGTTCTTAATTAAAAATATTTATTAACATATAAATAACATGATATACAATGTCAAATTAAATAATAAATAGAAAATTACCTATAAAAATCATTGTAGTTCCTCCAAGTCACACTATTTCTAGAATATTAGTTCAACAAGACCATACTCAATAACATCTCCCATTTAAGCAAACACAGTTGCGAGTATTATTTACCTTGACTAATTTTGTCATGACTACTTCAAGGTCTAGAATCATCAAGACATACTTATATATTATAGGATTGACCACTTTTATTACCTTGAAGGGTCCCACATGTCTTAATGAAATTTTCACTAATTTTCTAAGAGCATACAAGATCATCATACTAGTCAAAGTAAATGACAAGGGAGAGTTTCACATAATTTTCCAACCCTCAACACATCTATCTATCTTAGAGAGTCTTTTCTCATTTTGTAGAAAATTAATTAGGGAACTTGGTAAAAAAATTATGTATATGTTAATATTATCGCTACTCCATATAGCTTCAGATAAGTATACATGTCAATACTATCACTAATCAACAAAGTTCCTGATAAAAATGACAAGGAATAGGAATGGTAGATATAAGTATATAAAAATCATGGAATACTCATCCATATGTAATCTCTATCTATCATATATATGCATATGGCCATACGACTAAATTTGATAAGTTTTTCCTATCAAATCCTAGATTTGACAAGTCCATCTATCGATCCAAATTAGTACCAATAACCCAAGTTAATGTGAGGCTAATTAGGATACCATATTATCACTTAGAACTCATGTTCCCAATTCACCACTCTTCCCTTAGGTCTTCACAAACTTATGTTCTCTGAAATGTGCACAATGAATTTTAAAGAATCATAATTTTATGCTAATAGATCATTGAAATCAAATCTATATCCTAAATTATTCTAAATGTATCATCATAAATTTAAAATATCTCATATAATCAATTCGTAATTGTATTAAGTTACAACTAGTTAAACATACTAGTATCACATTTCATAGCTTAGCCAATAGAGTTATATTCATAGTTAAGATAAAATAATGTTAAAATTAAAATTAATTACATAGGTCATGAATCACATTATTATTTCAAAATTTTTGGGAAATAAACAAAATAATATCTCCTTACTTGCTCAACTATCACACAAGTTAAAAGTTTATTCCAACCTTTAGATTGACAAGATGTTTTGTACATCCAATACCCTACTCACTTACGGTGAAAGTATAAAAATATCTCTTCAAAACAACATGATATTAAACAAAATAGAACAATATCAATCTATGCAAGGGTGTATGATACTAATTTCAATCCACTTATAATTATTAGTATATAATTTAATTTATAAAACAAGGCTTTCCACCTTACATTGTCTAAAAATCATAACTTATATAAAGTAGTGACTCTAAAGAGTCCTAAGTGAAAAGTATAAATCTATCATCTCAAAAAATCATATTTAACCTCCTAAGGTAAAAATAAAATACCACAACTCAATGTTACCCAAACACTACCTACTTGCCCAATCTTATAAGTATGGTATCTCAATCCACTTTCATAACCAGGAGAGATATATGCCATCAAGAATATGTGTCCATCCATCTAATGTTAAAACTTATCTCTCACCAAGAGTAGAATTTTTTTTTTTACAAATTGCAAGGAAATATAGTCAAACAACATTAAAAAACAATTCTCATTTAAGAGAATACTAACTCCACATTATGCATATACGACTCTTTTTAACAACATCATAGAAATTTCAAAAGTGAATAAATTAATACAAAAATAATAATAATTCACCACTATGATAACTCAAAGAGATGAAATCACATATATTAAGAGTGAAAATTCCCTAAATAAACTCCTAACACAAAGTAATTATCAAGCAACACAACACACTCTACTAAGAAGATTTCCACTGCCCTAGGTGGTACTACTGGTCTTACGAGATTTTCCACTCCTAGGATTTATAAATATACACACAAAATTAGAGCACATACATTTTAAATTATAATCATCCTAAGCTTATCAAAAACTCATTAAAAACCAAATAGTGAAGATGACTTGATAATCAAGAAAAGGTTTAGTCACTCTTGAGGCATTTGTTTTAAGTGATCAAACTATGGTAGAAAGCTTTTGTTCATAACTCATAAACTATGTTATATACTCATCTACCCAAACCTCTAATACAACCATCACTAATGAGACACTCGATAATTGATCTCCTAAACAACTCAAAGGGATACAAATGATCTTAAGGTTCACACTAAATATCCCACATACATTTTATGAATCTAAAAAAACTCCAATCATGGTGTAACATGGTTCCTCACTGAGACACCACAAGTCCATGTTCTAGTGCAATACTTCATGAAACTAGGACACCAATGAACAAAAGACACAAAAATTATAATGGACTCATTATGTCCTAGATTTCAAGCCACAACTTTGACACCACATGTAACAACCCCATTGGGTTAGACATAAAAATATGTAAGAATTAATTTAAAAAAAAAAACATACATATACAAGTAGACTACATCCCAAGAGTCTAAAAAAGATCACATATATATTCAAGTGATAATAGTCAGTACACATTACATCTTATATCACATATCTCTAATGTCATGATGATGCTACATAAAATGAATATAGAAAGTAATACTACTCAGCCATGGCTTTTGCAACTCTGCAATCTCCACTACCAATATACAATAATAAATAACTATTATTTTTCATGCCAATACTCAATAATAATATTCAATCTAATACAATGTATATAATCTAGATACATAGCTCCTTTGAGCATGAGTTCCATAGACTCTCCAATATTTATGGACATCTCAAGTGTTCGTCTCAATAGTAGTACTATTGTAGAGAGGGAGAGCATCATCTAAACAATTTTACACACCAACCATGGACCAATGATCCCCCACTCTAATCCCATCAGTATATGGCCCTCCCTTCATGAATGGGTAGATAGTGATGATATTGGAATCTAGAGAGACAAGCTAGTACCCATGTTTTGTATGATTTATAACTAACTAAAAATGCAATTTATCATATAAAATTAGATCTATTGTAATTTATCACACATACATGTAAATCATACTTATGATATGATAATTTATCACTAAACATGATTTGGCCCAAAGTCTTATAGATAATATATATAAAATGATCTAGATCAATCAAATTCATACATACCACTTGATAGGATTACCTTCATATATCAATGTAATGTCAGTAAGCTAGTGAATTCCATCTCACTCCTTACTCTACATTAACAATGCAAATTGATCAAATACAATTCAGCCACAAGATTCATCAACTTACATCCTACTAGAAAATGCATCATACAACATGATATACATAGGAGTAATATCAACATACATTTTATCCTATACTATAAATAAAGATTTCAAATTTACCATCAAGTAAACATACAATTTAACTATACAAATTCAAACAATATAATTTTTTCTAGTTATCTACACCCTATGACAACCCATATTACAACATTCTAGTGTTCTAAAACTTGACTATAGTTTTCCACAATCAATCATATAAACTAATCTCAAATATATGAAAACACAAACATTACACACACACACACACACACACACACACACACACACACACACACATGTATATATATATCAAAAATAATTTCTATGGAACACACTAACATTCCAACACAACATGTATTCTAAGAGTTGTATGTATTCATACACAAATCTACCAATTGTAACTCCACACACTATCCACAATAATAACTAGTATGTATACAATATACATAAAAATGTGAGTCAGGTATAATAACTACAATAACACCTAGGTACAATACTCTTTTATACTGTAGCACCCTATGATATCCCATAATACCATAGGTTCCTAACTACATGACAACACATAAACCAAACTTACAAATTTCAAGACTCAACTGACCCATACAAATAATAAGTAAACAGTAAAGTATTATACCATCTGGGTATAATCTATATATAAACATACCAAGGTATCTCAACATAAAAACATGAATCATGACACACCATTATGCACTAAATATAACTATACATTTAACACACTTATAGTATATAATTCACACAATTATTTCATCTTGAAAACATATGATTAATAGTCATTCACTTTACTAATAGTGATTCAGATAACCCATTATCCTAATGTCTCATTTGCTTCAAGGAGATTATTCCAAAGGTTATAGTTCCTTATTCTTATGAAGCTCAATGACTCATTTAAATCATCTAATAAATTAAATGTATAATCCTGATATACCAATACTTGCACATCCTAACATGCACCACATGTAGGTATTTCAATACTTTGTAATTTCTAAACCATGGTTTAGTATTTTAATAGAAACTACCAAGCATAGAAATTAACTAATGAAATAGTTATAAATATCTAAGCTTTTATTTAACCAACTGATTATAAACAATTGATTTCTCAACTCATGTGAAACAAAGGAAGACTTTGTCACATTCTCTTTGTCAAGATTACATATCTTGTAAAAATTTAATAAGTATATTTATTAAATATAGATTATATCAAATACATACCTCAAGGTAATATTATACACTATAAGTCATATTTCCCTTATTTTTGATAAGCTCTCTTGTCAATAACCATAAATGTATAAATTGGTATATGTCAACTTATATATGATGGAATTCATACATCAAGTAATCCCATCATAATACCAAAATTATTGAATTTACCTAAGGTACTATTATTTCCAACTAAAATTGTTATATGTCATTTCCACCAATAATTATAAATTAGCTATCAATGACACCATAATTTAGGTAAAACAAACATGGTTTATAAAATATATTGACGTCACCTATGTATATTGAATAGTTCCCCATGAGTTATACCATAATTCTATATTAATAATCAATAGATTGAAAAGTAGATTAAGTACCCACACTATATATAATGGATGTTTTATAGATGGTTTTATACTTAAGGGTAACATCGTTATGCTTATTCAAGTATATTATTCTTAAGAGTATGCTACCTGTAAATCATTTTATGTGGATAATATGAATTGCTATCATACTAGATCCATATAAATCATTCAATATTATAACATGGTTAAAATATTCACTGGAAAGTATACAAATATAGTTATAATATTTGTAACAACAATCCAAATATTCAATAACATCCTCATATTCAATAATCCTTCAACAAAAGGCAATATTAGATAACATTTATTAATTTCAATAACACCCATATTACAATACTATTGTGTATTTTCTAGCATATATTTGTGTATATATAGACCAACAAGAAAATAACCTTTATTAAGTTTTACAGTTAGACACCTCTTTATCACCATAAAAATTTATCCTCATGCAAACTACAGGCAGTAAAAATATTAAAATTTGTTTAAACTGGTTGGACAACCAAGTTGGTGCCCATAGAGAGGAGTCTAAATGAAATAAAAATTCAAAGAATGAGTCGATCGCCCCCCATGCTAAGATGCCATGTTGTTGGCTAGAAGTTAAGGCACCTGGATAAACCATGAAACCAATCAAATTGGCAATAAGTGATGCCTCATGAAACTAAGGAAGCTATTTGTATAATCTAAAATTGATCATAGTAAACTGATGCCTTACAACATATATTCATTTTTAAAAAGTTATGTAGTCTACATACTTATAATTTTTTTTCCTTGACTAAGACTACAATCATCATCAAATTTTTCATACTTCATTATGTATACTCATATAATCTAACATATATATTATATAATAATGTTGAACTTATACTTTATTTTTTTCAAGTTATCTAAATTAAATGTATACCATAAAAATTGTTAGGGTCATCGAATAAAATTAATACATCACTATATAATATTGATACATATATGAGCACAAGCTGTGTGTGTGTGTGTGTGTGTGTGTGTGTGTGTGTGTGTGTGTGTGTGTGTGTGTGTGTGTGTGTGTGTGTTTTTCTAAAAGTTTCTTTTCTATTCTTGCTATGGATGTCTTAGTCTAAGAATATAAAACATAATTCATAACCTTCTGGATGTCATGGCTCCTAGATGTTATGACACCATAATGAAAATGTTTTCCCTTGCTACTTTATATGATCTAGGATTTTAACTCAAATGAGGAGGTTATTATAGATTTAGTCTCAAGAACAATGAAAAATGAACTTAGTAACAATATAACATCCTTTACGCCTGATCATGGGGGGAGCATAATGAATAAACAAAATGAGAACTCAATAAAACATGGAAGGAAATGAGAAATATAAACATAAAAACACAAATTCCTTACCAAATCCTTGATAGATCCAAATGGTACTTCACTTGGCTTGCTCGGTTTATGCATAATAAGTCTTCATCAATGATATATGGCTAACATCATCTCCTTTATGCACCATTGTTGAATGCTTGGATTGATTGATGGTTTTGGTGCAATTTTAGCATTATAACTCTAGGCTTTTAGCTTCATGAATCGATTCCTACATTATAACTTTACTTTGATTGAGCTCTTTAAATGAAGAGCTTTAGGCTTACTTTTATAGGCTTTCAAATCCCTTAAAATAGGTTAAATCCAACCATGGTTGAGTTTATTAACTTTGGTTGAGTTTGGTATATTCCTAGAATATTTTTTAGATATTTTCCAAAAGTGACAACTCACAAAGGTAATGAGTGTGTTCTAAGATATTATTTTAGATATTTTCCAAAAGTGATAACTCACAAAGTTAATGATTGTGTTCTATGATATTCTTTTAGATATTTTACAAAAGTGAAAAATCACAAAGGTAATGAGTGCGTTCTAAGATATTCTAAAATGCTCTTGAATTTTCTTTTTAGTAATTGATTTCTTAGCTCATGGGTGAACTCAATTAGGATTGAAATTGATTTAACCTGCTAATTGATTTTGATTAGGTTGTGCAAGTTAATTAATTATTTTTAGGCATTTGGTTATTTGTTTGATTTTAATTAATTTAATGTGTGTATTTGCCTTGTTTAATTGATTCAATAGATTAAATTAATTTAATACAATATTTTGAAGCCAAATTCAAGACTAATAGAAATTCCTGGGATAAATATTAAATGATTAGCAAGAATTAGTCTAATAGTCAAATTCAAAGCCATTGGTGGGCAATTTTACATGTCTACAATTTGCCCCTATTTGGGAAAATATTGTAAGATGTAAACATAGTAACATCTTTTCAAAGAATAAAATGGTTTTTATGATTAAGACTATAATGGTAATGACTGAATTGTAGATGCCCCCTTGAGGGAGTGATTGGCAAGTGGGTTGGCAAATGGTCCCTCAAAAGAAAGAATTAAAATGAGGGGACCAAAAAAATGAAGATGATAGGGTGATAACACAATAATTCACCCAAAGTTGAGCAAAATAATTGAGAAATTCAAGTGGGATGGTGTAGAATGGTTTTCCCAAAGGTGATTATACGCATTGTACCCTGATAGTGGCAACATGGTATGATAACACAATTATTTTCCCCAACAAGCAATATAATCATTAAGAAGATGGAGTTGCCCTAGTTAGGATATTAAAACAAGAAAGTAAATTGGTGATAACATAATGATTTTCCCCAGAAGGTGATATAATCATTGAGAATGGATGTGGGATAATGTATAATGCTAATGAAGTATACCCTAATTATGAAAAACATGATTACTGGTTGATGATTGATAAATTGATATAGAGGATAAAGATGATTTGGGACAACCTAATAGTAGGGAGATGCTTGTCTAAACTAAAAAAGATTGAAATTATTTCATTACTTAGTTACTTTATTTGGGATATGATTAGGATGGTTGTTGATGTTAGTGTTGAGGAGATGGTGATGTTGCATTTATATTGTAGATATCTCAAAGATGATTTTTTATTGTAGCATTTGCTGGTAGAACTCATGATAGAACACCATAGGGGCTTGGCTAAAATATGGATAAGGACTGACTCCCAATATTTGATACTCAATAGAAAATAATTGCACCAATGATAAAACCATGATGACAATGTAGACGTTTGAATATGGATAGATTCAATAATAATGTGTAAGGAATAACCCAATGAACAAACATATTCTGAATCAAGGCCACAGTGATGAAAGAAAATAAACAAGCAAATAAAAAAGAATAAAAACAAATAAATAAAATAAACAAATAAATAAACAAGTAAGACAAACAAAGAAATAAATAAGATAAATAAATAAACAAACAAGTGTTAGTCCCTATGTGAGTATAAACAATATGAATAACATTGCCCTTAGAAATTAGGTAATAATTAAACAAATAAATAAGATGGGGGAATATAAGAAAAGGAAGGGGGTGGATAATTTGTCTCTATATGCACTAGGCAAGTGGACGCTACCTACATAGTTCCATGGATATGATGATCCAGCAAAACTTCAGGCCAAATATAGTTCTCTCAAAAAATGGGAATAAAATGATGATTGATAGAAAACATGATGGATGTGATAGAAGAATAGGGGTCAATTCAAAAAATGGAGATAGTATTAGATAAAATGCCAAAAAGGATGGAGAAACTAAGGAATAAATGATTTATTTGTGACTTAGTGAGGATTCCTATAATCCTTAAGGCAAAGAAGTAGTCAATGTTTTTTATTTTTTCTAAATGATTTTCAAATGTTTTTTTGGAATTTTTGAAGCATCTCAACTCAATTGAAAATGATGAGACACTAAAATAGTCCAAGCTCATAAAATAGTGAGAGTGTTATAACTTGAAATGATGCTCACAAAATTGCAAGAGCATTATAACTTGAAATGATGCTCAGAAAATAGTGAGAGCATGGATGAAAAGGTACTAATTTGACCTCAATATGAATCAAACGTGATCTACATAGTCCTAAAATGGATTTAATTCATAGTAGTTCACCTTACACCAGAGGAATCCAACTAGTGTAGTATCCAATTTTTAAAAAATAGGCATAGTTGGTATGATGGCATAGTATGACACAAGAATGGCTAGGTGATACATCAAGGCACAGTAAATAAATGTTACCCCTAGTTTTCCCAAAGGTAGTTATAACTAGGATATAAATAATAGATCAATGATACAAATTTGCCCCAAGAGGAAATATAATTAGTATAAAGATCAGTGAAAATTGATTTGACCCAATAGGTGATATAATTAGGCTCACATAAACAAGCTTGATAAGAAGGGAATAAGAAATGAAGGATGCAACTAAAAAAACTTTTGTCATACTACTCCAAAATACTTCCTGTATTTAAAATGATTAAAATGACTATTGAAACTGATCTAATTTTTTATGCTAAAAAGGTGAAACCAATAGATGAACCAAGGTCAAATGGGATAGGTTGATATGATTCAAAACATGTTTGGTTAATTAAGAATGGAATGGTTGGATAGTCTAGCTAGACTGTCAAAATGAGAGGATGGCAGAATAGACAGTTTAATAAATAAGAATATTGATAATATGGTACAACTTAAAATGGTCCTTATAGACAATACATCAAGTTACTCAAGCATAGTACTGCTTTAGGTGAATAAGGTTCATCAACTCATCAAGTTTGTTGTCATCTGATGTGGTAAGCCTTTATGCTCTAGTGCCATAGTCTATAGTGATGATGAAAGGACCCACATAGCTGGGTTTGAACTTTCCTTTATGCTTATTTTTGGCCATGGTATTCTTTTGGTTATCTTTTAGGACAAGATCACCAAGTTTAAATGTTTTATGTTTTACACATTGATTATATTAACCCTAAAGCCAGTTATGATAGGCCTATAGATTATTCACAACATCAATGCACTTCTCATCAAGTAAATATAACTCTTGTAGGTGAGCTACTTAATAGTAATTATCATCAAGAACATGCTTGAAAGATATGCATAATGAAGGCAACTCAACCTCAATAGGAAATATGGCTTCAATGCCATAAACAAGTGAGTATGGAGTGGTTCCCATGAGTGTGTGATGATTGGTATGGTATGCTCAAAGGACATGAAATATCTAAAGGTGATAATCATGATCAACATAATTGATAATATTTTTGAGAATGTTGACAATGGTTTTGTTTGATGTTTTGGCCTGGACATTACCTTGAGGGTAATAAGCCATTGAAAAGTGTTGTGTGATATTATATTTAAAAAATATTTTTGACATCCTTATTCTTAAATGATCCTCTATTATTAGATATAATGTTGAAAGGGATACTGTAGTAATAGATGAGATGGTTATATATGAATTTAAAAATTTGCTTTCCAATCACGTGAGGGGTATAACTTTGACCCACTTAGTGAAATATTCAATGGTGGTGAGAATGTGTTTATGCTAATCTAATGAGTTGGGTTTTATCTTCCTAATGAGGTCAAATACCCATGTAGAAAATGGCCATGGTGTCAACTTTAGTTTTAAGGTCTTGGTAGTTGCATGAATTAAATTAGCATATCATTGAAACTTTTTATATTTATTAACATATGTACCTGCATCTACATCCATTATTGACCAATAGTAACTAGTACACAAGAGATTTTTAGATAGGACTGCCTTGCTAGTGTGGGATCCACATACTCCATGAACTTCTTGTAACACTAGTATATATTCTATCAGAGGTGAAAAATGAAGTAGAGTTCCATCAAAACTATAATGGTATAGGGTTTGTCTAAGTAGGGTCTAACATTAGGCATTGTGGATGAAAGATTTGATTTATTTTTAGGACAAGTCTGATGGGAGGATTTTATCATGTAAATAGGCATATAGGTATGAGTACCAATTAGAGCTAGGACCAATAATATCACATATTAATGCCATAGTTAAAGGTTCATGAGCTAGTGCTATTAGATATTCCATAAGAAACTGATACTTACTAGTTGTGTTTGCATGATGAATCAAATATCCAATGGTAGCCATGGCATCTATTATTTTATTAGTTGCCTTGGTATATGTTCAAATTAAATGTTGGAAATATGTTGCTTGAGAGTGTCAACCATTACCTTGTATGGAACCAGCTTGTCATCTTTAGTTTGGAAGTGGTATGTAACTTAATTGATGATTAACTAATAATCACCATGAATTATTAGATGACATATGCTCCATTGTACCACCATTCAAAGCCTTGTGATGACTACTTCATATTTTGCCATGTTATTGGTACAAGTAAGGTTGATTCTGAATGACTTGGGGATTAGATCCCCCTAAGGTGTTATTAATAAAAGGCCTACCCTTGATCCATGTGTGGTGAATGATCTATCAAAATATAGCTTCTAAGTATACTCTTTAATAGGATTTTAAATGATGGTCATGATGGATTCATTAACAAATTAGAATGTTAATAACTTTGTGTCTTCAAGAGGTACTTCAATAAATTGATATACGAGAACTTGCCCCTTGATTGCTTTCTGGTTTACATGCTCTATCTCAAACTCACTGAGTAGAATGATCTATTTGGCCATATAACCTTGAAAATATATTTTTGATAGTAGATACTTAAGCGGATCTACTTTGTAAATAACCATGGTCTTATTGTTCAACATGTAGTGTCATAGTTTCTAAGTTATGAAGACCATACTGAGACAAGCTTTTTTGATGGGTGTATAGTTATGCTTATAGGTAACTAGTGTATAACTTAGATAGTATAATGCATGATATTTTACCTTGTCATCATGTTGAGCTAGAAGTGTCCCTAGAGAATTATTAGTAGCTAAAAGATATAACAATAATGGTTTCCCTAGCATTAGAGGCAATAAAACTGGGAGATTCATGAGATAGTTCTTTAGCTTCTGAAAAGCCTTTTAACAGTGGTATCCCAATGAAATGTGGCACCTTTATTTAGTATGTGTGTAAATGGATGGTAATTATCCACCAATTGAGATATGAAGCATCTAATGGACTAGATCTTACCCTATAAACTATAGAATTACTTCTAATTGTTCAGTGGTACTTATTTTAGTTGGATTGACTTCAATGTCCTTATGAGACATGATCAAGCCTGATAATTTTCCTGATGTAACTCTAAACACACACTTCTTGGGGTTGATCCTAAATTTTTATTCTCATAGTCACTCAAATATCCTCCTTAATGTTGCTATATGGTCAGCCCTAGTTTTTAATTTGCCTAGTATGTCACCAATGTAGTCTTCGACAATGTCATGCATCATATCATGAAATATGACTATCATAGATATTTGAAAAGTGACCCATACATCCTTAAGGCCAAATGGCATGACCTAATAATATAATGTTCCCCATGGAGTGTTGAACACTATTTTGTGTTGGTCTTTTGGTGCTATTCTAATTTGATTATAACCTAAGAAGCCATCCATTAGTGAAAGCATCTCATAATCCACTGTAGAGTTGACTATCATGTCAATGTTAGGTAGTGGAAATTCATCCTTAGGGCATGCTTTGTTATTTTCAAGAAAATTAGTACACATTATAATTCCCTCTAGTTTCTTACTAACATGTACTACATTATAAATCCATTCAGAGTAGTCAATTGGTCTAATACATATTACTTCTAAGAGTTTCTTCAATTCTTTATTCACTAATATAGTAATGTAAGGATGCATCTTGCATAGCTTTTATTTTACTAGTTTGGCATCAAGATTGAACACAAGGTAGTCTAAAACCAAGGTGAGGTCCAAACCTAGCATGTTAGAATATGCCCATGCAAATATACCTACAAAATCTCTCAAAAGGGCTATAAGGACTTCATGCTCCTTCTTAGTAAGGGATGTGCCCATATTGATCCAATTTTGGTCATCAGGGGACCCAATGTTAACCTCTATTGCATCTTTGACTAGAATAGTTGAGCCATCATCAAGGATAGCTGGTAATGATTGGAACTGATTGTCAACATTAGAGTCCTCTGTTAAGCTTGGTTATTTAACAAGCTATCCAAGACATGATGAATCAAAATATCCTAATGGGAGATCAAACCATGTGACAAATATTATTGGAAATTCATGTATGACTTGATCAAAGACTTCTTAACTTTCAATATTTAATTTATACCCATTATCATGTTCATTATTAGCATCTTTTTGAATGATTTGATCAAAATCCTGTTACTCTTCAGGGTTGAACTCAGATCCATAGTAAACTTATTCATTGTTAGTTTCTTGCATGATTTTCTCAAAATCCTTATGCTCTTCAATACTAAATTTATACCCATATAAAATTTTGTCATTGGTGGTCTCCTGGTCTATACATTAATAAGGTTGAACACACTTGTCTAGTGGTACCTAAAATAAGTTTTCACCACTAGGCTGACCTTTATCTTTGCTATTTCCCTAGTTAAAAAGTACCTCAAAGAGGTTTTCACTTTAATACCTCAATGTTTTATTTATTTTATTTTGGCTAAGGGTGTTCAACTATTCTCCAAAATAGGATTTAGGATCCAATTTGATTGAAAATCCTAATTTATGATCTCCTAATTAAACATTGTCCCCAAGGCCTAGAAAATAATAGAATGCTTCATCATTTTGAAACCCATAAATTGGTATGTGTGTCTCTTGTTCATCCCAGTATATTAGTTGAGGATAATATAATGGTAGGATATTGTTATGAATGATTGGGTGAAGGGTGAAAATGGGTTGATTATCAAATAGGTTGGTCTAGGCTAAGTCATCAAATAAGCTATGATCAGACTCTACTTTGCTGTCGACATCCTCATCACTAGTAAATGGTGATGAAACACAAGGTATATGAGGTCACCCCAAGTGATTTAAATCCAAGTCCATAGGGTCATTCATACTTAGTCATAGAAATAGGTTCCAACATTCCTTGTAGATTTGGCTTAAGGTCCCTTCCTTCATAATCTTGATTTTTCATGATGCAATTGAGAATGGGGTACTTGGGGTTCTTGTAAAAATCAACCAAATTTTCATTATACAACCATGAATCATCTCCTTCAAGAGGGTCTTGTTCTAGGCTAGAAGTTGGTATGAAAATAACTAGTCCTGTATTATGAATATGTCCTTTTCCTTTTCTTTTCTAGTGCATGTGTGGCATAGCTTTAGGTCTTCCAAAGGCTTTTGGGTTATGAGGAAGTTTTGTGATGTGAAAGGTATCATGAGTCAAGTATTCTCCTAGGACATTAGCCGAGATGGTAAAATGCTTGGATACTTTAGGAAGTGGCATGTGACTAAGAGAATAAAGGGTATTAGGATTAATGAAGTTGTCCTTTGGTAATTTGAAAATTATTGCCTTCCCCTTATCTTGTTTATTATATGGATTCATGATAAAAGGGTAGTTTTGACTTTGGAACTCAGTCTCTAAATGTTTACAATGTTGATATGGATGCAAATCTCCTAGAATGTTAACCTCCATCCCTAAATGGGAAAACTTGATACATTGGTGTAATGTTGATGGGATTACATGAAACTAATGTAACCAAGGTCTACCTAGCAACATATTGTATGACAAGTTGAGATTAATCACATGGCAGAGTGTATCATGATTCAAGGGCCTAATGATAACTGGCAAGCTAATGGTGCCTTGTGATTATCATTCCTAATTATCGTAGGCTTTGATGGTGATTGTTTCTACTTGGAGATCTACCATTATATATCCAAGAAGCTTGATGAGATTGAAAGACACTATGTTCAAACATCATCCATTGTCTATAAGGACATGTTTCACTTTGTGTCACATTATATATACTTAAATGTATAATGGATTGTTATGCAGTGGATAAAGAGGTGACATATCGCTTTGGTTGAATATGACTTGTTGGGTTGGATCTAGGTGTCCAACCAAAGCTTGAAATTATTCAAGGGATATGTCATTCAGAATAGTGGATTATCTAAGGTATTCATTCAAGATTTTATTGTGGATTTTTGACATACACAACTCTAAAATAGATATTTATGTTATCATCTTTATAATTATTCTACAATATCAAATGTATTTTCTTGAATAATGTTAAATGATTTATTTTGATATCGAATAGTGAGTTGAATGATGGGTGAAATGGTAGGTGGGTATGGGCTTGGTATGGTATTTTTTGACTGCTATGTTGTGATTTTACAATTAGGATTAGATACAGGACTATTATTGCCAACTAATGATGGTGGATGGGGGCTAGATAAGATAAGTCTCATTCAATGATGAACTTGAGCATGGTCATGGGTGAATGATGATTTATTAGTATAAGGTATTAATGTAGGAATCCCTACTTTATGGTTTGCTTGTATGTGGTCCTAGATCAAAGAAAGGTTACCAGAATGATTGGATTGATTTGGTATGACTAGTAACAATCTTGTCTAGTTGAAATTCAGTCTAAGATTGATGGAAATGGTGTTAACATTACATCTTGATATATGACCTACAACTGAGTCATATTCATGTGTAATGGCATGTTAGGTTTTTGGTTGTGGCCACTATTTTAGCCTTGGTTCTATCCATTATTTTAGATTTGTTGGTTCTACTATTGATTCTACTAATTTGGCCTTTGTTGTTGATGTTGTTGTTATTGTTGCACTGGTTGATTAGTATGTTGAGGAAATGGGTTTTGATAGATGCTAAGGTTATGATTAGATTTGAAAGCTCCATTATCTAATGTGATCTCACTATTCTCCAACATATTTTTAATGACATATCTAGTTTGGACACAATGTTGTAAATTATGGCCTTTAACCCTATGAAACTTGTATAATTATTCTGACTTATACCATTTTGGTATGTTTATACCCTCATGATATTACTCTGTTAGAACAAGGTATCTAATTAGGTTAGTTTCTATGAGCTTTTTAAAGACTAATTCGATGGGTTCTCTAAGTTTGATAAAAACATGATGAGTAGGTGGGTTTTGAAAAGTTAAAGGATGTTATGGTTGTTAAATTTGTTATGCTGGCCTAAGTTGTGCTTGTTATGCATGTTGTGGCTATTGAAGAGGTTGTTGGATAGGAGTAAGATGGAAAGATATCATTGACTAAATAGATAGTGTTTGCACCATTTGGACATGACATGACTCTTTTACTCCATTCCTAATAGCATTCTTTTTGCAGTTAAATTATTTTGGCCTATCATTGTTATTGACCTATGCCGATTATGATTCTTGTATTTAGACTAGATGTTGATGTTGATTATTGGTCTAATTTTTGTTTTATCCATTGTTTATACTAGTTATGTTTAGTTTTATGATCCCTTTGTTAATAAGGAATCTTTTAATCAATAAACCTTTGTCAATGATCTCTTTGAATGTATGTGCACATTGTAACTCTAGATAATAAGATATTTCACTATGTAGATTTTTGGTAAACACAACTGCTAGTTAATTGTTTGGTAGACTATAGGTAAAGTGACTTACAAGAGATCTCAATTTCTATAGATAACTTATGAATCTTTCACCTAATTTTTACTTTGTTTGCATTAAATCGACCAATGAAATCTCATGTGCAAGATTATATGAGAAGTGTTGCATAAACTTATCTGATAGATCATCAAAGTCATAAATTGAGTTCCTTGGTAGTTTTAAAAACCATTTCAAGGCTTGTCTAGCTAAACTCTTTAGAAACAACAAAAATAGATAAATTTCACTATATGCCACTGACTGACATGTAATAAAAAACTCTATTAGATTTGGATCACCTTTCCCCTTATATTTGTCAAACTTGGGTGGCTCATATCCTAGAGGAAATGGAATGTATAAGTACTCCATGTTAAAAGGATATGAATACACATAATCCAATTTGAAAATTTTAAACTATTTCCCAACATGGATGGTGGTAATTACATCCTTCATTTATTGTAATTCTTGCTCAAGGAAACTTGTTGGAATATTGGCCTAGGTTGATGGTTGGGCTTTCACAAGTGGATGACTTGAACTAGGATATGATGGAAAGATTCATTGGGGTAGGTTGGATTGGATAGGGAATGCTCCAATAATGTGCATGCATGGATTAGGGTACAATTATTAAAATTGTACCTATGGCAGTGTGACATTCCATCTGGGATTGGATATGTATGACTGATTTTGTGGATATTAAGGATAGGATGGAGAGATATAATGGTATTGTGTCTGTTATGGTTGAATAGGGACTTATTGTCAACTAATTGAATCTTTCTTCTGAGTGGGAACTTGTGAGCCAAGACCCTATCTCTGAACCTGTGGTATATTCTACATAAAATGCAATTGTTACCTACAAGGCACTTGAGGAACATTGGAACCTCTTTGTTGCATGAATACCTATTGAGATGTGGATACATGTTGGAGATTCGGTCCCTGTCACTGACCAATATGAACATGATATTGAATATATAGCATTTGATTTTGGATTGGTATTTTGGTTTGTGATGGAAAAGGTATGTTCACTGCTACCTGGTGAGGTGAAACATTGGTTGCCCCCTGTTGAGGTCGTAATGTGTTTATCCTCTATTGTGTTGGGATACTTAATTGTTCTTGATGTTATGGAATAATACTCATCACATTTTGGTGAGGAGTAAGATTTGACATGTTTTGTTATGATGTGGTACTACTCCTTGATTGGCTACTTAATCCTATTAGTTGTGCACTTGAAGACTTGATTGGTTGAGGATTAGAAGTAATTGGTTGAGATCAGGACTTAGAATCTCCTACTCCCTAATTTCAAAAACCACAAAAAGTGCTAATTGAAGACATGTTTATTGTTGATTTATTGTTTATGTGTGAATATTTTAGACATCTAAATCTGGCTACCAATGATCATCAATCTGGCTTTTGACCAATTTCCACCAAAATACACTATTTAGCCTAAAACAAATTAAATGAGTTAAAATTGATATATTCAAGTGCTGATTTTGGATAGAGTTTCATTAAATGGGGAAATTTAATATATGAAGTAGCTAACTTTGATCAAATCATTTTGAGTCAAAATGCCAATTTTACATCTGGGTGATTTGGATTGCTCTTTTCTATCAAATTTCTTGTATGAGACACATGTCTTTGTTATTTTACATTGATAAAATTCTAAATGGAATAATGGTTCCAATGTATCTAAAATCAACTTCCAATTCCAATCCAGTTAAATTTTGAGTTAATAATATGACATTTTGACCAATTTAATTAATTTGTGCACAAATTATCAAGTTTTTGCATCAAAGCTGACTAATCGTGTTTAAGGTTAATTAAACCAAATCAAGATATTAATTTAATTTTTCATGGAACTTTTTAAATATTTATTTTTAGAAATTGATTGTCATTAATTACATCATCAAATGACATCATCCTATGGGGTGGCATCCATAAGTCATAAATTTCTAAATTAATGCCTCCCATGTCTCATTAAGGCCCTCCATGGCTAGTTAATACCCCTATATCCCAAATATTGATGAGATTATTTATGATTTTTAATTATGTAATTAAATTAATCCTTAACCATACATCTTCATCTTGAGATGGATGGTTCAGGTTGATTCTAAACCATTTCAAAAATCTATAAATAGGAGGCCTTGCCTATTGAATTTTAAGCTCTTTTATGCCAAACTTATAATGATCAAATGCATTCAAAGTAATTTCATCTTAGTGTCATAATGCCCAAATATTCAGCCAAGCCAAGTGAAGTCAAATCCAAGAAAGGTGCCAAGGAGAGATGGAGGTAGCCACACTTCATTGATGTAGACTTTATGAGCACAAACTAAGCAAACCACTTCAAAAAACTATTTGGATCATCCAAAGAAGGTGAAATAAAGTTTATTTTACATTTTAGTTGTGTTTTTAATTCTGTTATTATTAACTAAGCTCTTCCATTGAGATAGGCTTAAGGTGTTAGCTATTAGTGTGTTATTTTGATTTCGATTTCATATATTAACACAATACTAATATCCCTTTATTGTAATCTTATATTCACAAATGGCATGCCTGGTAGGACATGGCCTCACAAATTTGGTAAAATTATACCTAAAAGCAACATACTAACCATTTTCATACAAGATCTTAGAGTATTGAGGCAAACAAGATAAAAATTTGAGAAAAAAATCCATTTTTTCTAAGCCACGGTTTTGTTCTTAGGACTGTGCATCCCAACTCACCTGTCTAACCCAAATCACCTATCAATCCAACTCACCTATGCAGCCTAACTCACCTATAAACCCAACTCACCTATGTAACCCAACTCGATTGTCAACTCAACTCACCTATCAACCCAACTCACTTGTCAATCCAACTCACCTATCCAACCTAACTCGCCTGTCAACCCAACTAGCCTGCCAATCCAGTTCTCCTGTTAACCCAACTCAAATATCAACCCAAAATCTCATTTTTCAAAATTCCTTGTCTCATCCTCTAATTTTCTTCAAATAAAATAGTCTTAATCTTGTTTTTATAGGTTGAAAGGATGGTTTAGAAATTAATTTGGGTGTTTTAACTAATCATACACTTTAATTTGGAGTTTTAAAAAAAAATGGTATAAATCATGCACACTTCAAATTTGGTGCCTAAAATGAATCTTTAGCATGATAAGTCTTAAACACTTCAAACTTTGGGTTTAAAATAAACATAGGTACTTATTATTTTATTTAGTATTTTTTTGTTGTAATCGTTACATGTTTTTACAACTTAAGACCAAGGGTTCAAAAGAACATTACCAAACTTTTATTTTAGCACTTAAAATTAGACTCATTGGTCATGTTTGTATTTAATAAATGATTAATTAATTGATTGGAAAAAATAAAGTTGTTACATGTATTCTCTTACATCCATCCCCTTTAGGGAACTTTTGGAATTAAAAGTGTTGTTCTTATTGCAAACATGCTTAGTCTAAGGCATAGAAAGAATGTCATCTAAATCACTTCTAAAAAAACTCATAATAGTTTTGGTGATATTAAAATGACCCTAAATTATTTCTATCAATCATTTGTTTTTTTGCATCTTGGCTTACGAGGTGGTCTTCATTACTTCCTGTAAGTTCTATAGAGAAGCTTTGACTTTGGGTTTCATCTCCTAGCAATGACTTCAACCACAGCAACTAGGATCAGAGGTTTGAGTGATTAAACCACCTTCTAGTGTTGGAGTTTCATATTAAATGTATCTATAGTTTGGACATTGCACTATAATGAGTAAGTGATGGATGTAGTGGTTGCAAAAAAGACAAGACCTTTTTATAATAAGTTAAGTGCCACAAACACCCAATTAAATTGTTTCTTCTCTTTTTTGCTAATATGAAAGTTTGTAGACATGGGATCCATCTAGAAATGATTGAAAACTAATTATTTTTAGTCAACCCAACTTTGCCACACCCTTAATAATAATTTTGATGATTTACTTGTATTTTTTCATTTTTTTACTTGATGTTTTGAGACTAAAACTAATATATTTGTTTGTAAACCATGTAAAAACCAATTTGTTTATATGTCACTCTTTTGTCTAAAGAGATGTTATTCTATCCATTTTACACCACACTTGTGCCTTAAAATTTTTGTTAAACATGTTTGTATGTGTTAATTGTTTGAGGGGATAGCATTAGGCTACCCAAAACATGTCAAATCATTTTTTACTTTGAGTCTTTCAAACATAACATTGATCACATCATTCAAGGATGCTTACGCCATTAATCTACTCAATTTATTTCAATACTTTTTTACCATTGCACCAAAAACTATTTATGTCAAACCATGTTACATTAGCTATTTAGACGTTGTTTATGCTCCATCATGTTATCTAATATTGTCTAGCTTGTTTGGTCAAATCCTAGTTTTCAATGTTGAGTTTTCAATTAGCCTTATCAAAGTTTAGATTCAAACATTGATAGATTTCTATTTAGGTCTCAATTCATGAAGCTGATACATAGATCTTTCTCTTTCGAGTTGCATAACTTTGGTTAATTGATTACCCACATTTGAAGACTATTGATTGTTTATTTGTTTAATGTCTATCCTCATCATTATTTTTCACCTTTGTTTAGGAGAACATAGACTTTCTCCAAGATCCTTTTAACTTATGACTTATACCAACTGATCATGTTTATGTTTGATTCCATGTGTTGGGTTTGTGCCAAAGTTGTTGTTAAGAATAAAATACATAGAGAGAGGGGTGAATCAGTATATTATATATCTTTTACTTAATCTGATTTATTTTCTTTAACCACTCAATTACACATTGAAGATATGAATTAAAATTGAAACAATAACATGCACCACGAGAGAGAGAGAGAGAGAGAGAGAGAGAGAGAGAGAGAGAGAGAGAATGTTTTTACGTATAAATCTAAAGTGGAAAAAACTATGAAGAACAATCTCAAGTATATGAATGAGAACTGACTCAAATTATAAAGTTCACAAGCACCAACTTATAGGAGCACCAACCCCTTTACTTAGCACCAACATAGCAACTATTTATGAGTACCAACCCACATGAGCACCAACCCCTTGCAAATATATGTGAGTAACAAACCATAGAATCACCAACCCCTCTTGTGTATAAAATATAACTATCTCTCAATATTGCGTACTCAAAAAATGATAGAGCTTACAATATCTCATGCTTTTCTCTCCTCTTTTATTATATAAAACAATTACAAAACCATGCAATCCCTTGCATATTAAAAATGGTTTCTTAAGCTTTTATTTATAAATTTCCAAATGAACTTTCGCATTCACCTTTTGTGTCCCTTCAATACTCATATAAAATGGTGCCAAACTTGTATGACCCTTCATATCCTTGCATTATAAAAGTCACATAGTAACCCTTCTTAATCAAATGCACCTTTTCCTATTTTGTCTTTATCTTGATGACTTTTCATATTCCTCAAAGTGTCCCTTCATGGAAAAAGACACCGTACCCTCTTTTGTTTTTACATGATGACTCTTGGAATTCCATAAGATGACTCTTCATGATAAAATGCATCCCATTCCTCTTTTATCTTTACCCCATGACTCTTTAACTTCTCCATGGGCCCTCTTTTGACTTATATGCAACCAAAAATATATTTGTTAATATTAAATAAATATTAACACACATTAGCCAAGATATGAATATTAAAAACACCATTAAATGTAATGGGGCCTTTATCACCAATGCTAGACTTTTGACATCAATGACCATATTTCCAATAATCTCCCTTTTGTCATTGATGGCAATCTCAAATTTAAACTACCACATCTTGAAACCTATACTACACATGTCATCTTGCATATACTATCATCTAAAAAACATACAATAACTCCCCCTTACTATAGCAACTTGTACCTATTCCCTGTACTTATTTTTACACCTATACCTATACATATTTTTGTTCTTCTCTCCTTTTGACATCAATGGCAAAGGGCCTATACTAGAGCTAACACTTAGCTCCCCTCAATTGATGTTGATCCTCAATGACAAGAAGTAAAAAAAATTACTCCCAACTTCCCCTGCAGATACTCAAATGTGTCTTTTGGTAGTGCCTTTGTGAAAATATATGTAATATGCTCTATAGTTCTAATATATTCCATCTTAACTTGTTGATCTACAACCTGCTCTCTCAAGAAGTGATATTTGATGGGAATATGTTTTGTTCTTGAATGTATCACTAGATTCTTTGAAATATTAATAACACTTATATTATCATAAAAATAGAAATAGGTTCATCATATTTTACCTTGATATCTTCCAAATTTTGATTCATCTAAAGCACTTGAGTACAACACAATACTGCTGTAATATATTCTACTTCAGCTGTAAAAAGTGATACCAAGTTCTATTTTTTGCTTAGACATGATACTAAGCTATCATCGAGAAAGAAAGATCCTCCACTTATAATCTTTTTGTCATTTAAGCAACCTACCCAATCTAAATCTATATAAGAAACCAAAGTGAAATATCTGCTTGTGAGATACCACAATCCATAATCCAATATCTCCTTGATATATCTAAATATTCTTTTCACCAACTAAACATGACTTTTCTTTAGGGCTGCCTAATATCTTGCAACCATGCATATTGCATGCATAATTTCTATCCTTGATGTTTTCAAATATAAAAGACTACCACTCATAGATTGATATAAATATTGATCTATAATAGGTGAGTTTTCATCCTTGCTCACCTTATTTTCTATACTCATTAGTGTGCCAACTGGTACACAATCCTCAAAACTAAATTTCTTAAATATTTCCTTGGCATATTTACTTTGAGATATAAAATTCCTTTATCTGACTAAAAAAATATCAACCCTAAAAAAAATGACAGTTCTCCAAGAATAAACATCTCAAATTATTTTTACATATTGTCAAAAAATTCTTTTGTCATCTTTTCAAAGTTATCTCCAAATATTATGTCATCAATATATATCACAACAATTAATTGATGCTCAACTTCTATTTTGATGTAGAGATTATTGTCAGTAAATCCTCTCTTGAAACCTTGATCCTATAGGTACTCATCAAGTCTTGCATACCAAACTCTAGGAGCTTGTTTCAATCCATACTGTGCTTTCTTCAATCTGCATACATGGCTACTAATATTTGAGAGAATAAATGCCTCAGGCTACTCAATGTAGACCTCTTCTTCTAGATTTCCATTTAAGAATTTAGATTTGACATCCATCTAAAAAACTTAAAAAATTTAAACATTGCATATAAAAGAAACATTGTAATATCCTCTAGCCTTGCCATTGGTGTAAAATTTTATTCAAAATCTATTCCCTTGATGTGAGCATATCCTTTACATACTAATCTTGCTTTATTCTTAGTCACTTCTCTATTTTCATTCAACTTATTTTTAAAAACCCATTTTGTTCCTATTACATTGTGATATTTTGGTATAGGCAGTAATTCCCAAGTATCATTATTTTCTATCTAATTTAATTATTCATCCATTGCCTTAACTCAATGATTATCATGTCTAGCTTTTGAAAAAATTCTAGGCTGAATTTTGGATAACAAAGAGAAATTAACTTGCTCAGATTTACTTACCATCATTTTTATAAAATGAATTCCTTCATTTATGTCCCTAATGATGTCACTTTCATTATGATTTCTATGGATATATTTGGATGGGTTTTTGATGTCCTTTTCCTCCTTCTCATCTTCATCTAATTCCTCAAAATCTTCCTCTTCAATGATTTCAAGAATGTCTATTGGATCACTGATTCTTTGTGTTCTATCTTCTTTTATCCTAACACTTTTACTTTCAACTATTTTCTTGGTTCTTTTGTTATAACATTTATAATCTTTATTTTTGTAAGAATAACCAAAAAATATACATTCATCTACTCTAGATTCAAACTTACCCAATTTTTCATCGATTCTCTTTATGAAGCATCTACTGCTGAAAACTCTAAAATAATCAACTGTAGTTAGTTTATATTTATATAGCTCATAAATAGTCTTGTCATAATTAACTCTCAATAATTATCTATTCTAAATATGCACTATTGTACCAACTACCTCTCTCTAATATTTATCTAATATCTTGGATTCATTTAGCATTGTCCTCACCATCTCTTGAACTATTCTATTTCTCCATTCAACTACTTCATTTTGTTATGGAATTTTAGCTACTAAAAAATATCTATTTATTCTATAGTTTTCACAAAACTCAATAAACTGATATGACATGAATTATCCTGGTTGCTCTAATCTTAGGCACTTAATCTTCAAACCGGTTTCATTCTCAACTAATGCTTTGAATGATTTGAAATGTCTGAAAGCTTCTAATTTTTTCTTTAAAAACATTACCCAAGTCATACGTGAAAAACCATAAATAAGAAACATGAAATATTTCCCACCTTGAGTACTTTGAGTTTTCATAGGTCCACACAAATCAATGTGAACAAAATCTAACATCTGAGTGGTTGAGTATTATTTTATTTTGAACCACCTTTTGGCCTGCTTCCCATACTAATAGGGTTCAAAAGTGTGTTGGATGGCTTCATAATATTTGGAAGATTTTTGACTTCTTGTTTCTTACTGATGTTGACAAGATTATAAAATTTTATGTGTCCCATTGTCTTGTGCCATATCTAACTTTCTTCAATCTGACTCAAACAACATCTTTGACCTTTGATGTTTGATAACATATACAAATTATTGCCTGTCCTCTAAGCATCTACAACCAATACATCTGAATCTTTTCTCCTAATTTTATAAATTTATACATAAAACTTTAGTGTGTGCCCATGATCACATATTTTAATTAGACTTAAAAAATTATATATAAGACCTTCTACATACAAAACATTTTTAGTTTTAGTTCTACCATTATCCAAACTTAGTGTTCCTTTTCTAGCAATTTTAGAGATAGTATTATCTCCAAATTTCATTGTGCCACCATTAATCTTCTTCAAGGTTATAAACTTGCTCTTATCTCTTTTCATGTGCCTTGAACATCCACTACCAATAAATCATGGCTTTTATTCATTTCTTACATGAAAAGCTATTTGTACCAACATATATTTTTTAGGTTGTTTCTTCTACCGTGAACCTGTCTAAACTTTTTTCTTGATGAATGGAGCCTTGAAACTCTATTCCTTCTTGACTGAATTGAACATGCTTCTATAGTACCTAGATATGTATCCAAATTTGTTACACTTATAACATATTATGGCCTCTTCATTAAAGCTTGATAGAGGAGCAATAGAGTTGTGGCTTCTGCTTGACTCTGCATGAGTTCTTCTCTTTATTTTAAAAATTATTAGCCCTTTTTCAACATTCGATTTTCTTATGACCATATTCGTTACAATAAAAATATTAACCATAAAAATAAGACCTATTTGTGTATCTATGCCTTAATTTCATTTTGTAGCTTTGTTCCTTCTAGCCTTCTTTGTTTTAGATATCCTCTGTATTCTTAACTTCTTTCATTTTTATTTCTTCTTTGTAAGAGATTTAGTATAACTTTTTCTTTTTTCTATGTTAACTTTATCTGTGAAAGTAGTGGCCTCCCCTTTCTCTTTTTCAATTCCAATACCTATCTTATTTGACATTAATATTTAAATTTCTAATATCTTATTCAACATATTAGTGCTATTCTCAAATTTTGAATCATCAACTGCTCTATCATTGATTGCTTTATTTGCTTTCTCAAGATCAACTTTTAAAGAATCAATTTCAATAAAATATCTTTCACATTCTTAATATATTTTTTTAAACTATGTCATTAGATATTTTTTGTTATTTTTGGCTTCTTCAAAGTGTGTTTGTAGATCTTCAATTGTTTTATTTGACTCCTTTTCATTTTTCTTGAACTAGAGCTTCAATCTTCGATTCTTCTTCTCAAGAGATTTTAACTCTTTTAAGGCATAAATGAGTTCTCCTTCTAGATTCGCTTCAGCTTCATCCCGTTCTTCTTGATCATCTATACTTTTACTTACAGAGGCATCTTCATGTATGGCCATGAATAGAATCTCTTCTTCTTTCGAATCATTGACTCCACTATCTTTGGCTGAGCTAGGATCTTTATAATACAAACTCTTCTTCTCGAATCTCTTTTTGAATTTTCTTTTGAAATTATTCATGTATGTAGACTTTCCTTATTCATTATCACCATTACCCTTATCAAGGCACTTAGCTACAAAATATCCAATATTTCCATAATTAAAACATTTAAAAGGTAATTTTTCTTGATATTTACCTATAACCTTTTCAGCTTGTGAATGAATAAAGGTCCATTATCATCTTTATCATCATCAGAACTATCACTTGATTCTTGAATATTAGATTTTTTATTTTTTTAATGTCTTGAAAGCAGCTTCTCTCTTTGAGTATTTTTCTTGTTTGGTCCATATCTCATATACGATAAGAATACCATGTAGCTCATCCATCTTTAGCTTGGCTAAATTCTTCATCTCTTCAATTACTAAAACTTTTGAATCATATTTCAATGGTAGAGATCTCAAAAAAAAATTGTACCATGATTGATTCTTCTAAATTTTCTTCAAGACCTTGAATCTAATTAACTATTTGATCATCCCACAAAAGGTAACTTGTTATATTTTCTTCCTCTTCCATTTTCAAACTATCTTCTAAAAGTTTGAAGTTTAGTTTACTAAACCTTTCCATCACCTTTATAAATATTCTCAAGTTTTACCCAAGTT
The DNA here is from genome assembly GCA_037957365.1 of Torreya grandis. Lineage (NCBI taxonomy): Eukaryota > Viridiplantae > Streptophyta > Pinopsida > Cupressales > Taxaceae > Torreya > Torreya grandis. The sequence continues at coordinate 2,131,580 of JARHVA010000569.1, forward strand.
TCATGAGAAGATTTACATTGCATAACTTTAACAAATTTTGATTCACATAAACCACATAAAATATTATTTAAAATTTTATCATTATTTTCACTTTCCTTCTTTTGTGATAGAGTAGTTACAAGTGTCTGTGGCTCTTCATATTCCTCCACGACTACTTTCCAAATGTTGAATCCAAGGGCCATCAAATAAGTCCTCATCCTTATGCTATAAAAAGCATAATTTTTTCTATCAAACAAAGGTGCCTTATTTGTAGAAAAACTTTCATGTGATCTAGACATCATGCTTTCCCCGATCTACCTTCAATTTGTAAATTTTTTTCAAAATAAACCTGGCTCTGATACCAATTATTAAGCACAAAATATACTAAGAGAGGGGGTGAATCAATATATTATATGTCTTTTAATTAATCTAATTTCCTTTCTTTAACCACTCAATTACACATTCAAGATATGCAATAAAATTAAAACAATAACATGTACCACATGAGAGAGAGAGAGAGAGAGAGAGAGAGATCATATTCTTACGTGGAAACTCAAAGTGGCAAAAACCATAGAGAAGAATCTCAAGTATATGAATGTGCACCAACTCAAATTATAAAGTTTACAAGCACCAATATGCAGAAGCACTAACCCGTTTGGGAAATACCAACACATAAACTATTTGTGAGCACTAAACCATAGGAGTACCATCCCTTGTAAAGATTATTAAGCACCAATCCATAGAAGCACCAACCCCTCTTATGTATAAAACACAACTATCTCTCAATGTTGGTTACTCAATAAATAATATCCTCTTTTATTATATAAAATAATTACAAAACCATGCACTCTATTACATATTAAAAATAGCTTCTCAAACCTTTATTTATATATTTCTAAATGACCTTTAGCATTCACCTTTTGTGTCCCTTAAATCCTCATGGAAAATGAAACCAAACTTGCATGACCCTTCGTATCCTTGCATTTGAAAAGTCACATGGTGACCCTTCATAAGAAAATGTGACTTTTTGTATTCCTCAAAGTGTCCTTTCATGGAAAAATGTGCCATACCCTCTTTTGTCTTCACATGGTTACTCTTGGAGTTCCTCAAGATGACTCCTCATGAAAAAATGCATCTCATTCCTCTTTTATCTTTACCCTATGACTCTTTGACTTCTTCATGGGCCCTCTTTTAAATTATATGCAACCAAAAATATATTCATTAATATTAAATAAATATTAACACATATTAGCGAAGATATGAATATTAAAAACACCATTAAATGTAATGGGGGCTTTATCACCAATGTTAGACCTTTGACATCAATGACAATATTTTCAAAAGTTGTTTCCAAACTTGTTTGATTAAATAAAATTCACATCATAACTTTATTTCAAGTCTATATTTAGAATATATTTGGCCAAAAGCTCTAGAACAACTTATTTGAACCTAGCTTTTGACTCCATGTTTGGACAAAATACCTAGTGACTCTTTTCATTTTTCTAGTTTAGACCTTGTTTGGAACACTTTGACCTAGACTTTGACATACCAATTTTTATTCAGACACTTGAACTTTTGTGTGTATTTTCAGGATCATAACAAGAAAAATTGATTACCTTTGTAAGCAACTAAACACGAAATTGAAACCAGAATTGAAAGCAACTAGAAATCAGAATCAGCAAAGAATAAGAGATACAAAAAACAATGAAAACTTGTATTAAACTCTTCTAGAAAGAAATACAATTGAAGAAATCTCTCTTTCTTCCACACCTCTCAGATGTACAGATCTCTTTCCCTCAAGAGTTCTCTCTCACAATTACAAACACAATTCAGCTACTTGAATTGTCTATCTTACATCTTCTACTTGATACAAGCTATGAAGATCTATCCCCATTATATAGAATTAGGGATCATGAGCTATGCATTCAAAACCGTTAGATACACCTCCTAATCTAAGGTTCAAAATAGTCCTACTAAAGATAGAGACGCAGACTTAATACTAACACTTAATCTAATCATGCAAATAATTTGTTCATCCCACAAAAATAGAATTTTGGAACGCACAGGTGACCGATGTCGGTCCCTGTTTGCCTGCATATGACCGATGTTGGCCAATCAATAACCGATGTTGGTAGCCTCTAGTCGATCCCTGACCAATGTCAGTCACTCCTGACTGACCCTGGTGACTGTGTAAATCCAGCAACCTTGCAAATGCTCATTTGGTGAAGCTTTTAGCTCCACACCTTAACAATCTCCCACTTGGAGATAAATAGCTACACCTGTACCTATATAGCAACATCTTCTAGATTCTCCATTTTCAAGCTCAATCTTGAAGACCAACAAAAGTTGTATGAATATTTAACTTCTTTTTTGTTATTGTCTTTGTTAGCATATCAACAGGGTTCTTATCTGTATGGATCTTTTCTAGCTTCAACTCACCATCCTCCAATACCTATCTAATGAAGTGGTACCTAAGCTGTATATGTTTGGTTCTTGAATGAAAGGCTGAATTCTTTGCCAAATGAATTGCACTTTGACTATCACTGTATAATCGGCAACTATCTTTCTCTTTTCCCAACTCTTCCTTGAACCGTGTCATCCATATCATCTCCTTGCTAGCCTCTATGATTGTAATATATTATGCCTCTATAGTAGACAAGGCAACAACCTTCTGCAACTTTGAAATCCAGCTAACCGCCATTCCACCAATAGTGAAAACATATCCTGTGGTGCTCCTCCTACCATCCAAGTCACCTACCATATCCACATCTACATATCCATGTAGAGTAGTGTTTGACCCTCCATAGCATAAATGCCTACTGCTGGTCCCTCTCAAATATCTGAGAATCCACTGAACTACTTTCCAGTGTTCCTTTCCTGGATTGGCCATAAACTAACTGACAACTCCCACTGCTTGGGCAATATCAGGTCTAGTACATACCATTGCATACATCAAGCTCCCAATTACGGAAGCATATGGAACTCTACTCATGTACTCTACCTCATCATGTGAATTAGGACACTGTTCTTTGCTCAACTTGAAGTGTCCAGCCATAGGTGTACTTACCAGTTTTGCATCATGCATATTGAACCTCTTCAACACCTTGTTCACATAATCTTCTTGAGATAAAATCAACCTGTGATTTTTCCTGTTTCTCTTAATACTCATGCCAAGGATTTTCTTTTCTGCTCCCAAATCCTTCATAGCAAATGTATGAGCTAATTTTACCTTAAGCTCAAAAATATCCTGCATGTTTGAACATGAAACAAACATATCATCTACATATAACAACATGATAATATATCTACCATTATCCAATCTCTTAAAATAAACAAAATGATCAGATTGACATTTACTAAAGCCATGCTCAGTCATAAACTTGTCAAACCTCAGAACCATTGTCTAGGAGCCTGCTTAAGACCATATAAGTTTTTCTTCAACCTGCACACAAACTTCTCCTTACCTTTGACCTCAAACCCTTCTAGCTAATCCATATATATTTCTTCATCCAAATCTCCATGAAGAAATACTATCTTAACATCAAGCTGCTCAAGATGCAAATCCTCAAAAATAACTAAAGACAATACAGTCTAAATAGAAGTCATTTTTACTACATGAGAAAAAATTTCACCAAAATCAATACCTGGTTTCTGTGCAAATCCCTTTACTACCAACCTGGCCTTATGTCTCATTTGTCCATTCTCACCTTCCTTTAACCTGTAAACCCATTTTTTCTTCAGTGCTCTCTTACCAGCTAGCAACTCAACCAAATCCCACGTTTGGTTTTTTTCAAGGAATCAATCTCCTCATTCATGCCAAGCTCCCACTGTTTTTGGGTTTTTACCTACATTACTTCATCAAAACTCTCTGGTTCTCCACTATCAGTGAGCAATAAGTAGAATAATGAAGGGGAATAATGAATTGAAGGTTTACTTACCCTTTTTGACCTCCTCAAGGGTGTTTGAGACTCATTCACTGCTTGTTGTCTGCCCAAATTCTCTGTCAGTGACCGATCTCGATCATCTCCAGGTCTATACCTGACCGATGTCAGTTCCACCTAATTGACGTCAGTTGTTGTCTGACCGACATTGGTTCTTGCATGACCGATGTTGGTTACTATCTGACCTATCTGACTGATGTCAGTTCTTTCCTGACCGATGTCGGTGTCTGTGTTTTTTTGGAAGTGATTTCTCACGAGCTCATTTTGGATCACAATCTCTTCCAAATCTCCATTGCCCTACTCAGAATCATTCAGCCTCTTGAGTTGATCACTATACATCACTTTCTCATTAAAAACATCATAGCTTCTAATAACTTTTTTAGTTCCTAAATTCCACAACCGGTGTTTCTATTCAAAATTTGCTTTTTTCAGATTTAAGAGAGAGAAGAAACTAAAGAAATAATGGACAAGGCTTGTGAAGTACCTGGATAAAGACTGCGCACCGTAAATCCAGACGTTTGTGAGCACCCCTCTTTGGCTATGGAGGAATGACACCTGCAAAGAAGAAAACTTGGACAAAAAGGCATTAGATGGATAGGCGGTGGGTTGCCAAGCGAAAGCTTGTTCCCAAAAGTATGAGAACTTCCTTAAGGGAGGTCAACCCACTATTTTAATAAAAGATAAATGACTGATAAATGATAGAATGCTAAAATAGACTGAAATGATAGCAAACTGAAAGAGAAAAGAAAGCAAAGGCTTACTTGGAAGAAGCTGTCGGCCTGGTTGCAGTCGCCGGTGTCGGTGGTCTCACCGACGTCGGTTGTCGGGTCCACCGACGTCGGTTAGTCTACCGACGTCGATGGGGGTAATGACTGGCGTCGATCGGGGCAATGGCCTCTAGACAGGTCTGGTCAGGTTCTTGGTCAGGGCCTTGTCTGTGGATGGTCCGGGGTTGGTCTGCGGTCTGTTTAAGGATGGTTTGTGGATGGCTCTGAGTCTGATTTGAGGCAGTCAGGGGGTCTGTGCAGAGATACAGGAGAGTCAAATGGACAGAGAGGGACAGAGAGATAGAGGAAGCCAATCAGGGAGATAGGAATCCGGGTCTGGGTGACAGTCAGAACTGAGGGAAAGAAGTGCTAAATCTAGTTTAGAAATGACTAGAAAGCATAAAGAAAACAAACAGAGTACAACATACCTGTGCCTGCTGGTTTCTATTGTTGTTGTTGCCACTTGTTGAAGACCTGTTGCTGATGAAGAATCACTATTGTTCACTTGCAGAAGCTTGCTGTGTACCTGAGGGAGAGAGTCAAATTGATTGGTAGAGAGATTGCTGATACAAGGGTTTGATGCCAAGGATTCAAGAGTCGGGATGCGAGAGCTAGACGCCGAGAGCGAAAAGAGAGAGAGAGAGGAGATAACGGTGAAGAAGCCATTATAAAAGGTGCCGATGCCGGCAATATCACCGATGTCGATCGACGGTTGACCGACGTCGGTGGCTAAGAGGCCAGAGAAAGGCTAAAAATAGCCTTTAATCCATTTCCCAGCCGCTGGGTCAAATGAATGCGAGGATGAAACGGTCGACGGGGGTTAAATGAGCGAGAGGAGAGGTTGGAATGGGAGTCTTAGGCATTAAATGGCCATGTGGGGAATGAAGGGAATCCAAGGAGGGTATCCTAGGGTGGCGCGGTGGCAAGGAGAGGGAAAAATGGACTTATTTAATTAAAAATAGATGATTATTTTCAATTAATAAGACCTAGGTAGGTTAGGGATAGTCGAAGTGGCAAGGGACCAAGGGGAGAGAGGAAGACCAAGGGTTAGACACTTTTTAGGTGTCTACAACCGAAATCTGAAATCTCCAGAGCCATAACCAATAAAAGTGCACCTCATAGACTTAGCATCTAGCTTCTTTCTATTTTCGTTATCAATGTGTACAAAAGCTTCAGAACCAAAAAATATGAAAAATGAAAGATCTACCTTTTTACCTATCCAATCCTCTTCTAGAATTCCACCATCTAGAGTAGTATATGGTCCTCTATTAATCAGGTAAATCATAGTGTCTACAGCTTCTGCCTAAAACTGTAAGGGAAAACCAACATGCAACCTTATACTTCGTGCATGCTCCAATATTATTCTGTTCATCCTTTCAGCAACTCCATTTTCCTGAGGTGTCCTTGGAACCATCCTTTGTCTATGTATTCCATTCATAGAATAGTAACTTTTGAATTTATTGCTAAAATACTCACCACTATTGTCAGATCTAAGGCACTTCAATCTCATACCTGTTTCATTCTCAACTAAAGCTTTCCATTTCTTAAATGTGTCAAATACATCAGATTTTTTCTTTATGCAATAAACCCATACCTTTCTTCTAGAATCATCAATGAAAGTAAAAAAATATTGTGATCCTCTAAAAGAAGCTACCTGAGATGGTCCCCACACGTCTGTGTGAACAAGCTCCAACTTGTACTTCCTCCTTGTTGGCCCAATTTTGGGAAACCTCACTCTCTTCTGCTTTCCAAAAATACAATGCTCACAAAAATCTAGATCTATGCTTTTCAAATCTGAAAGCTTACCTTTTGACTTAAGAACTTTCATTCCCTTCTCACTCATGTGGCCGAGCCTATAGTGCCACAACTTTGCATCTACATCTGAAGTAGATAGAACAAAAGGAGAATAATCAGTAGTACAATTACATAAATAGAGAGTACCTTCTCTCTTACCTCTAGCTAATACAAGTGCACCCTTGGAAACCTTCCAAGATTCAGCTGTGAGAGTTACTGTGCAACCCTCATCCCCTAACTTTCTTGCAAAAATCAGATTTCTCTTCAGGATGGGTACATGTATGACATCCTTCAACACCCATGTGTTGCCATTCTACAATTTCAGCTGCACTTTTCCTTTGCTAACAATTTTACAAGGCTCATCATCCCCTAAATAAACTTTTCCAAAATCTCCCTGGACATAATCATTGAAAATTTCTCTATTTGGGGTTGCATGAAAAGAGGCACCAGAATATACAACCCAAGATTCTATTATATTATCCAAATAAAGTACAAGAGCATCTTGTGCAACAATACCTGCAACTTTTGCTTCTTCTTTACCTTCATGCTGATTTTCTTCTTTAACCAGCAACCATCAATCTTTCTTTGCATGCCCTATCTTTCCACAATTCCAGCAGGTTATTCTTCTTCCTTTTCTAGATTTGGATCTTCTTCTCATCTTTGACTTAGACCTTGATCTCCCTTGCTTGCTCTTCTCTCTTTGCCTTCCCCTGATTTCAATACTTAAAGCATTACCTGATGTTTCCCCTGTGCTTTTCCTGCGAGTTTTTTCACTCAAGATTACACTAACAACATCATCTACTTTCAAGATATTTGTAGTAGATACAGTATTACTAACTGCTATTACCAAACTATGCCAACTTTCAGGTAAAGAGCATAAAATTAAAAGATCCTTAATTTCATCATCAAAAACTATTTTGACTGAATTTAACTGATTTACTATTGCATGGAAATCATTAAGATGACTAGATACAAATCCACCTTCCTGCATTTGCAAATTAAATAATTTATTCATAAGATATACCTTATTTGAAGCTGAGGGCTTTTCATATAAATTTTCCAAAGTATCCATTAACTCTACCATTGTCTTTGCCTGTGACAAGTTGGAAATCACAAAAGATGCCAGGTTCAACCTTATGGATCTCAGAGCCTTTCTATCAAGAACATTCCATTCTTCATCTTGCATATTTGTGGGATTTTTTGAAACCTCACCCTATGGTAAGTATAGATCTTTTTGATATAGATAATCTTCTATCTGCATCCTCCATAATTGATAATTCTTGTCGTTAAACTTCTCCATTCTCAGTTTACTTTCTTCTGCCATTGCTATACTCCCACTCAAATAGAAACCCCTATGAGTGACCTGTAATCAACACACACTAAATAGATCTAAAACCACCTTTTAGTGAACCCAAACTCTGATACCACTTGTTAGGTTTGTAACAAGAATAATTGATTACCTTTGTAAGCAACTAAACACGGAATTGAAACTAGAATTGAAAGCAACTAGAAATCAGAATCAACAAAGAATAAGAGATACAAGAAACAATAAAAACTTGTATTAAACTCTTCTAGAAGGAAATACAATTGGAGAAATATCTCTTTCTTCCACACCTCTCAGATGTACAGATCTCTTTCCCTCAAGAGTTCTCTCTCACAATTACAAACACAATTCAGCTACTTGAATTGTCTATCTTACATCTTCTACTTGATACAAGCTATGAATATCTACCCCCATTATATAGAATTAGGGATCATGAGATATGAATTCAAAACCATTAGATACACCTCCTAATCTAAGGCTCAAAATAGTCCTACTAAAGATAAAGACGCAGACTTAAGACTAACACTTAATCTAATCATGCAAACAATCTGTTCATCCCATGAAAATAGAGTTCTGGAACACACAGGTGACTGACATTGGTCCCTATTTGCCTGCATATGACTGACATTGGCCGATCAATAACCAATGCTAGCAGCCTCCAGTCGATCCCTGACTGATGTCAGTCGCTCTTGACCGACGACGGCGACTATGTAAATCCAGCAACCTTGAAAATGCTCATTTGGTGAAGCTTTTAGCTCCACACCTTAACATGTATGCCATTAAAATTTAGACTATTTTATGTCAATTCCTATTAAAAACCATTTTATAGATACAAATCCATGATCAAATTATTGTTTGGAGATACAACTCCACTTTTGACCAAGCTAGACCTAGTTTGAACCATTTATCTTTTGGACATAGTTTTTTAGAGTTTATAGAACTATAATCCTTTTATTTTAGATATTTTATCATTTATGTGGATATGTATAATTAAATTTATGGTGGATTCATTTACAATACAACTTATAATAGAATGGTTGCACAAAATTCCATGAGGAACCTTTATAGAGAAAGATTTTTTAAGGAGTTTTATTATTTTCCCTACAATACTTTATATGGGAAACATAGTCAAAATTCACAAAATCCAAATCAAATTACTAATTGGGATGATATGGTTTATGAGGAGGAATTTTAAGACCCAACTGCATATAATGTTGTTTGGGATACAGATCAATATCCTCTTTACAATAATCAACACATAGAACATATTCAAGAACCAGCTTATGATCCAACTCAATATTGAGATGATATAGTTTATGAGGTATACTTAGATGATTTTTCTTGTATGATAAATCAAGCTCCACAATGCCCCTCCATCATTCTAGGATCTAATCCTTTAGCTTATGTAAGTAACCAAGCTCTGCACCACCCTATCGTTACCATTTCAAGACTTCATCCTTTGGCTCATGTGAGCAATCATGCTCCCCAATTCCCTACCATTATTCAAATGTATGTCATTCCTCATCTAGTACCAATCCAATCAAAATATCAACCCATCCAATCATTCAAAGACCAAGCTATGTTCAAAACTAGTATTTTTAACTCATTAGAAACCAAGGCCAAGAAAACCAACCACTTATGATAATTCAACCTATGATGAATTTCCTATTGATCCTAAACTAGTTATTGAGGAGTCTCACTCTGACAAGTCAATCTTTACTAAGTCACTTCTTAATGATTATAAATAATTTTGGGTAAATAATTACCTCAACCATATGCCTATTTTGTAAGAGCCTCCTATTAATAAGCTAGTCTCTGAGGAGTTCTCTTGACCTTTTTACCATCTTAGAGTCCCACTTTGACAACCCAATTTTTATGGAGCTCATTATGCCATCATAGGGTATTATTTATCCAATACCAAACATTTAATAAGACATCATTATAATAGAGTACCCATCAGATGAAGAATTAAAATTAGAGTTAGGCTCTATTCTTGAATTGATATCAAATTTAGCATCAAAATCAAAATCAACATTAGTCTCAACATCAGATTTAAAGTCCATTGAATTATAATTATATTTAGAAATAAAATACATTCACGACTATTATAATATTAGCTATGCATGTCTCATAAATCAATTTGAATATATGTTTGATCCTATAATAATTTTTGAAGATGAGTACTTCAGTTTCAACACAAGTTATCCTAGTATCTTATACGAGGATTTTGAAACCTCTCCCCATTCCATTACTATTCCATAGGCCATTACCATCAACTAAAATAGCCATATTATTGACATTCCATCTCCCACAAGTGTTGATTAAGACTGACAAAATCACACATTATTGAACTACATCCATGATGACATAATAGTTAAAGAAGAGCCAGAAGGCTATGACCACATTCATATAGTTGAAGAACACTCTCCTAGTGAAACCTTTTCAGAGGCACTAGGGGACAAACAAAGTTCAAACTTAGCATGTTCTAGTGAAATCTTTTTGAAATCACTAGAAGACAGTCAAAGTCAAAATTCAAAGTTCCTTAGATAAACCTTCTCAAAGTCATTATGAAACAATCAAGATAACTTCATTGGTAAAAACCTCATTAAGGCACTGATAGCTCAACACAAAAGTCCTTCACTACTTCATGAAGATAATATTAAAGATAAAATTAAAATAGCTTCCAATCTATAGACTAATCAGATGGTAGTTACTCTCAATATCAAAAAATAGAAAAATTTGATGATCTTATCGAGAGAATATTTAAAGGTCTTTGACCCTATCACAAAAAAAATTAGGTGGAATCCAAAATCAGTAAAATTATGTGTGACTGAACACATCGATCTTCATTTATTTCCCAACTATTATCCATTCTATTATCACCTACCATTCCATTTCAAAATTAAACCTACCATCCATTATTTGTCCCTATTTACCATCCACAACCACACTTTTATTTGTGGAGGCTAAAAAGATACCTTGTATTGATGTTTAAAGCAATCAAAATCAACAACCAATGAAGATCACAACATTCTCAACATCCATATTTATAGACAGTTCTTGATAGAGAAGTTATTCAGATGAGATGTCAGATAGTAATTAACATGATTAATTCTTATATTTGTATCATTTTCTTACTAGGACATGCATCTCCACTTTAGCAAGAACAATAAAATCACATGTCATTTTACTATACCTAGGCCAAGAAAAAACTAACAATCACCCAGGACAAAAACATGTACCATACCATTTCATTTTCCATATCCATTTGCCATTGTCACATATTCCTACCATTTACCCCATCACTTAGGGGTAACCATCCTACAATTTTATCCAATCTATCAAAACCCATCATTATCTTAGAGCAAGATAATGCCATCCTATCATTCCATTTTTATCTAGATCAAGGCATATTTTTAGTCATCCTACCCAATCCTATTTTTATCTTAGTTCTTTTTATTCTTCTTGCACTTTTTGTGAGAATATTTCGATCAAATTTTAATAATCAATCAAATCTATATTTCATTGATAGTCTATGAAAGCAGTGTGACAGTTGATATCGTAAGATATCTTTTATTTTCCATCGTATATCAAAGTTGGTTTATGTGAGCTTGATTATAACCACCTATGGGAAAATAAGTGTTTCACTGGTCTTGCTACTAATTATAACCACCTATGAGCAAATTAGTATCATTGATCTATGTTGTTGTATCCTAGTTATAACCATCTATGGTCAAACTAGGGGCAATATTTGTTTATCATGCATTACAATCTGATCTTGCCATTACTATTTTTATTTGACTGACCATTTTCCAGATATGAGAACTTATTGGGACCTATTTGGTTTTTTCTCAACTTTTGTGTGTATGAAATTACTATGACTTGACATCATTTCATGACTATGTGTGTCATGCTCAATTTATGTTGAGGTTACCTCAATCTCCCTAAGCCACGCTCTCATCATTTTATGAGTAACCTAAGCCAAATAATCTCACTATTTTTTGAATAGGTATATTTTAATTCTTGATCGAGTTAAGATACCTCAAAATTATAAACACATTCAAATATTTAAAAATACCAAAAACATTTGTCCTATCTAAGCCTAGTCAATTATCCTCAGTTTACCTTATTGGGGCATGGTCATTATTAGGATGCTTTCTTTTGATTTTTTTTCAATATTTTTGTTTATTTGTTTATTTTAAATTTATTTGTCTATTTTTGTTTCTTGTAGACACCTAAATCTAGCCACGATGACCTCCAACTAGGGTTTTGACCAATTTCCACCCAAAGTGTATAATTTGGCTTAAAAACACAAAAACATGCAAAATAATATGAAAATGACATATTTAAGTGCCAATTATAGCTAGGGTATCCATAAATGGGGCAATGCAATTTATGGGCCAACTAACTTTGATCAAATCATTTCATATCAAAATGCCAAATTTGCACCTAGGTGCTCTGGATTGATCTTTCCTATCAAATCTCTTACATAAGACATGTGCCTTTGTTATTTGTTATTAGAAACATTCTAAATAGTAATATGGTTCTAAATCATCTAACGTCACCTTCCGAATCTTTTCCCACACTTATACTTGAATCCATCCCTATTCATATGTTTACATTGTCATCATGGTTTCTATAATTGGTGCATTGTTTTCTATTGAGTATTGGATTACGGGAATCAATCCTCATGCATATTTTAGCCAAGTACTTATGGTGTTCTGTCATGAAGCCTACCAATATGTGCTACAAAAAACCTTAGCTTTAAGAAGTATATTCAGTAATGGTGACATCTCCTCAGCACTGACATCCTGATTCCATCCTAATCATATCTCAAATAGAGTAATTAACCATGAAATAATTTCAATATTTATTAGTTCAGATAAGCATCTCCCTACTAGCAGGTTGTTCCAATTCATCATTACCCTCTATGTTAAGTTATCATCATCCTTAGACAAGTTTATTATGTTTTCCATAATCAGGGTCCAATGATTATAACTACCTCTGGGCAAATCATTACACATCATCCTACCTACCTTCCTCAATGATTATAACTGCCTTTTGGAAAATTATTGTGTTATCACCACTTTACTTTTTCTACCCATACATGGGTATGTTGTTCTTTTGTTTATCTATCCTAATTGGGGTAGCTCCATCTTCTCAATGATTATAACTATCTTTGGGTAAATCATTGTGTTATCATATTGTTGTCCCCCAAAATGTATCACTCTTTTTTGGGACAACATTTGAACTAATTTTGTCTTCTAGACTAAAATTTATCTCTTCCATTTCCAAAATTTATCCTAGACATTCAAATTCCTTATTTTCCAAGTTTCTCTGAAAATCTACGAACTCTGCAGGCTTGAATCTATGGACTCAACAAGAAAAGGAAAATCTACGGACTCTATAGGCAGGTTCATTTATATAACTTCAAAGGCTTCTACAGGTGGTTTCAGTCAAAAGAATCAGTTTTCAACACTTAGTCATTTTTTGGGATTGGTTCAGAGCCTCAATTCAATGCTAATCTCCATTGGCAAGAATCTGAGTGAAAAAAAGGACTTGAACCATTGAACCGTTGAACCATTGAACCACTTTGGTTGAAAGGTTCAACAGGTTCAAGGTTCAACAAGTTTAACGTCTTTGGCAAGAGTTAAGCGCTTCATCAAAGTTTAAAGTTCAATCATTGCTATTGGTTCATCAGATTCCAAACACTTAACCAAATCAAGGCAGCTTGAACCGTTGAACCATTAAACCACTTTGGTTCAAAGGTTTAATGGGTTCAAGGTTCAATGGTGGGTTCAACCAAAGGAATGGTTCAATGGCTCGATTCAACCAAGTGGTTCAATGCTTTATTTCACTCAGGTGGTTCATTCCCTTTATTTTAGCATCTTTTGGTTCAATCAAATAGTTCACTCAGTTGGCTCATTCTTTCAATTCATCCTTTGGTTCAATGAAATGGTTCAATTGTTGGTTCAAAGGCAAGTTCATAATGTTTGGTTCAATGCTTAGTTCATCAGCTTGTTTCATCCAATTGAACTATTGGATTGAACCTTTTTTGGTTCAACCGATTGGTTCAATGGAATGGTTCATCACCAAAGTTCAAAGGGGCAGTTTAATGCAAAAGGAAGCTTCCCGAAGGATAAGTGCCCTTGCAGAGGACACTTAATCAATAAAAGCACCCTTCAGAAGGGTCATTTTCAAGGAAGTTGAAAGGTAATTCTTTCAGATTTGTTTAAGGAATTTAAAATTGGCTAAGGCATATTTATTTCAGATTTTTGTCTGAAGGAATTCTTTCAGACAAAAAGTCTGAAAGAAATCAAAGAAGCAAATGTGGGAAAAATCTGAAGACTTGTTCAAAGATTTGGTGGAACAAATAATTCTGTGGACTTTTTATCCGCAAGAATTTTCCCTAGACTTTTTGTCTATGGGAATTTTCCCCAGACTTTTTGTCCACAAGAATTTTCCTTGGGGAAATGTCTACGGGAAACTTTCGTACAAGGAAACATTCATGGGAGAAAGCTCAGGGATTTGTCCATGGGAACTGCCAAAGCAAAGGGCTGTCGAAGGACCTCGAAGGGCAGGTGCCCTTGTGAGGGACTCTCGGTGGCCAAAGTAAAGAGCTCTTTCTAACCCATTCAAGGATCATTTCGTAAGGCACAAAAGGGCAACACAAAAATCCAAAAGGGAACCAAGGGGTGACGCACCTGAAGACGTCAAATTCAAGACAGTGAACTAGCTTTTGAGAGCACATTGACGGACATGTTAATGTAAATTTTAAAGTCCATGAAATATCTGTTGATCCTTTGAATTTACAGACCCACATGCATTCCCAGAATTAAAGACTAAAACTAGCAAAAAGCGAGGAAACATAGAACAATGAATGAATCTAGGACCCGATTCAATTAACCAAAAAAGGAGGAACGATGAAGACAAGATCAGACTGCCAGGTCAACATTGAAAGTTGCAATCTTTCAATTGCGTGGCTTGTTTATCTACATTGAGAAGATCAAATGGGTAAAATGCCCCAAAGTTCTAGCCTATCTTCCTAATAGTTCCCAACTCATTATGATGTATTATTGTTCCTGAGTTCTCCTTGAAGTGGCTATATAATGGACCCTCTCTTATTATAAAATCATCTCTTGTTTGATAATTAGAACGAAACTCTACCCAAATTGTAAGGCATTATTGAGACTTTGAGCTCAGATTGCTTATCATATTTTGTTAATGGAATAAGAAAGCAAGTGACTTTTTAGATTTTGTGATGTAATATCTTTGTTGTTGAGGAAACTGTTCTTATGTCTTTTTCTTCAATATATTTTCTGTTCCTTTAATTCAACAAGCAAAATTAGTGACAATAGTCAGGAAGGTGTCCTGAAGAGTCAAGTGTGGAGAGAATTTGTGCCCCCATAATTGCCTTTAGTGTGTTTTCTTTTCATTTATGTGTAAAGGACCTTGGGGTGAATTTGTGCCCTCATTTTCCTTCATATCTTACTCTTGAGTAATCTAGGTGAAGACTTTGTACTACATCTCGATTTGCTAGTTATTACATCCTTTGCTACATTTTATTGTTACTACCAGGAGTATTCTTGTGGTTTGCTGAATAGTATTTCTGAAAGAAGAGGAGTAATGTCTGTCATTTCCCCTGAGTTTTTCCTTTGATCTGCATGCATCATCTCTTAAGAAACAGAGATGGATGGTTTGTCCTACCCCTAAGTATTATTTTCTATATATATATATATATATATATATATATATATATATATATATAGCATACCTATAGGGAACCTCCCCTTGATGAGAGGAGAGATCAGTCCCCTTCTAATGTGGTAAACCTACACATTTGGATGACTAATCTTCCTACTTTGGCTGATCAGACCTATTTTGTTTATCAGTATGCTGATCAACAAAATATTCAACCAATAATTTTTGGTGACTCTGCTAGGGATTATAACCCATTATCATTATAACCCTTATCCATTATGGACTCTGGCGTCTCCATTATTTGTCTTACCCATTATCCATTCATAGCCTTACCATTTACCATTCACCTCCGCACTAACCAGGAAAGAACACATAGTTTAAAGCCTCAAGCTTTAACTGAAGCAAAGTCAATTCTTTTCCATTTTTGTTTCACAATCTGACAGATTCAAGGTATACACAAAGCCAAAGGGATAAAGGTATCATTGACCTTGTGTTTGAGCTGGTACAATAAAGTGATTTTGATCTATTTCCTTCAGCATCTCATCTCCAACAAACCAAGAGCTTCCCTCCTACTAAAGCCAGATCTCCATTACTAGATGAAGTATCTACTTCTACTATTGATAAAGCTGTGCCTATAATTACCCCTTTGAGATTTGTTATCCCTCCTTTTTAGAATCATATAATGGCAGTTCAAGGCCCCTGGGGTAATGTTTTTGGTCCTCTCAATCTTACTCCTCCTCTACATGAGCTTCCACACAGTTCTAGGAAGAATTTCCCTAAATTTTATGGTGATGGGAAAGTTCATCTTGATGAACATATTGTTGCATTCAGCATATCTTGTGGAGTAATCAAAGTAGAATTTGAAGATGTAGCAGTTAGGTTTTTTGTTGAAACACTACAAGGTGCTGCTGTAGATTGGTTTTACCATCTACAGGCTCAGTCTGTGACTGATTGGAATACTCTTAAAGCTAAGTTTGAAGCTAGATTCAAACTTGGAAAAGATGCACATACACTTCTGGCTCAACTTACATAAATGAAAAAAGAGCCTCATGAGCATATGAGAGACTTCATAGCTAAATTTGACAAATTGAGAAATAAAATCCCTGTAATTGCTAGACCTACAGCTGAGAATCTTAAATGCTTTTTCATTAATTCTCAGCTACCTGAAGTCAATTTTCTCTTGAGACATGCTACTTAAATAGATCTTGCTGTAGCTCAAATTTTGGCCACTGAAGTAGAAGATGATCTCATCTTAGCAGGGAAGATAAGAAGAGATCCAAATAGAAACAAAACTTCATCATCTTCTGAATTTGCATATTCAAGCACCACAGATCCAATGGTGCAAAAATTAGCAAATGAGTTGCTTGCTCTCAAAAATGAAATGGCTCAAGGAATGTCTTTTGCTCCTACATATAGAAGGACATTCTCAAATCAGTCATATCAGGGCAATGTTGCCAGGAACCAAGGGCAACAAAATTGCCTTCCTCCCCCACAAGGAAAACTTGCCCTGGAAGCTCCTCCAACCAATTTAGCAATGGGATACCTTGAAGCAGAATCAGAATTCTCTTTCTAGCCTAAATTGAATCAAGAAAATGATGTTGATATCATTGAAGACAATCAAGAAGAATCAGCTGGCGACTCCCACATTGGTTTCTTGAATTACCAAGATGATATGCAGTGTTTACCAGGTCTAAGAACCAATTAGTCCAGCAAACTGATAAAGAAAAGATAGAGGAACAACCTCAACCAGCAGTCACAATTGCTAAACATGGAATTACTCTGCCTTTTCAATCAAAGGATCTGGTCATCACCCAAAAGTTAAATACATCCATTTCACCTTCACCTTCTACTCCCAATTCACAAACCAGTCCACCTCCCATCCCTCTTAAAACTCAAAAAGTTGAAGTACCTTTCTCTGTACCTAGCTTAATTCAGCCATTTGACATAATTGATCATGTCAAAAAGACAAAAATATAGATGTCTGAATTATAATACTTGTAGTCTAATCCTGATCAACTGAATAAGCTGGTTTAATATGTCAAAAATCAAACTATCCCTCCAGGATAAAAGGCTTAAAAATTAACTCTTGATTCTCTAAAGAACATGCCTATTCCAAATAATTTGGTCATTACTCCTCCAACTACTTCTGGAAAAATAGAACCCTTCTATGTTTCCCTGTTAATGACCACAAGTTGAGTAACTATATAATAGACTCAGGCACATCTGACAATGTCATACCTACTAAAGTCGTTGAGTCTCTTGGTCTCACACTGACCAAGATGTTTGGGAGATGTTTCTCCATAGAGAATAAGCAAGTACCATTGTTGGGGCAAATCAAAGATGCCTAATTTGCATTCACAGCCTTTCCAGACAAAAGGATTATGATGACTGTCTTGGTGGCTGACATCCCAGCATCTTATGGCATTTTGCTTAGACAAAATTTTTGCAAGGACATGGGAGGAGAACTGAGCATGGATCTATCTGATGTAAGGATCCCTGTCCAAGGTGTAATAAAGAGATTGCTCCCTAAAAAGGAGGCAAAATACGTGGTTACCCAAACATCATCCCCTGCAGCATTAATTCTATTTGAATCTTCAGGCAGGGGTAACTATTTATTTACCATAGAGGATGCTCATGTTCCTACAGATGAAAGTCTTATAGCTGACAACCCAGGAATTAATCCAAATAAGACTTTAGGAGAATTGGTAGAGCACAGTATAAACAAGGAAGGATCTTCCATCTCTAATGAAGAGAAATTTGATAAGAGATCAACTTCTGATGATGAAAGCAATTCTTCCACCAATGATGGAGTTGGGAATGTGTTGATATCTCCTCAAAGAGATATTCTTCCTTCATGCAATTTGTAAGTTAGCTACACCAACAACATAGCTGGATGTAAATCTCTATTGCCTAAATTAAAGATTTCTCAAGATGAAGAAGTCAAACTCCTTCACATCAAAGGAGATGTTAATCTGACAGTTTGTCAGGAGTTTGATATGGATGATCCAATAATGTGTTGGACTGGACCAGCAAAACAACAAGTTATGATGGTGGACCATGCTACTGCAAATCAAAATCAGGTAAAGGAATCCTTCACCAAGAAAGCAAGGAGTGATGGTTTCTGGTTTGAAGACCACATCCTGCCTTGGAATAAGAAGAAGAAAAGGCCAAGAAGGAGACACAGAAAACTAGTTTCCTGGTGGAAAACTCCATTCACCTATCATCATTTATGGGGGAAAAATAGTTTCCTACTAGTTTACCAAGATGGCACACTATTTTCATTTACTCTCAGGAAACAACATCTAAAACACTTCAACTCTTGAAGTATCAGATCATTGCCTCTGTATATATGTATATTTGTACAGTTTTTAATTCTATTTTATTTTGTTTGTTTCCATTTTTGATGCCCTTCATTTTTGGGTAGCATGACTCTGAAGCCCAATGGTACACATGAAGACACTATAAATTTTGGATTTTACTCCTTTCAATTTGTTTTGCAATTGATAGAAGTTCCCCAACTGGAGCCAGCTGTTGTCCCCTAAAATGTATCACTCTTTTTTGAGACAACATTTGAACTATTTTGGTCTTCTAGACCAAAATTTATCTCTTCCATTTCCAAAATTTTTCCTAGACATTCAAATTCCTTATTTTCCAAGTTTCTCAGAAAATCTATGGACTCTGTAGGCTTGAATCTACGGACTCAGCAAGAAAAGGAAAATCTACGAACTCTATAGGTAGGTTCATTTATATAACTTCAAAGGCTTCTGCAGGCAGTTTCAGTCAAAAGAATTGGTTTTCAACACTTAATCATTTTTCAGGATTGGTTTAGAGCCTCAGTTTAATGTTAATCTCCATCAGTAAGCATCTGAGGGCAAAAAAGGACTTGAACCATTGAACCACTTTGGTTCAAAGGTTCAATGGGTTCAAGGTTCAACAAGTTCAATGTCTTTGGCAAGAGTTAAGTGCTTCATCAAGGTTTAAAGTTCAATCATTGCAATTGGTTCATAAGATTCCAAACACTTAACCAAATCAAGGTAGCTTGAACCGTTGAACCATTGAACCACTTTGGTTCAAAGGTTCAACGGGTTCAAGGTTCAACGGTGGGTTCAACCAAATGAATGGTTTAATGGCTCAGTTCAACTAAGCGGTTCAATGCTTTATTTCACTTAGGTGGTTCATTCCATTTATTTCAGCATCTTTTGGTTCAATCAAATAGTTCACTCAGTTGGTTCATTCTTTCAGTTCATCCTTTGGTTCAACAAAATGGTTCAACTGTTGGTTCTCAGGCAAGTTCATAATGTTTGGTTCAATGCTTAGTTCATTGGCATGTTTCATCTAATTGAACTATTGGCTTGAACCATCAGCTTGAACCATTTTTGGTTCAACTAATTGGTTCAATGAAATGGTTCATCGCCAAAGTTCAAAGGGGTGGTTCAATGCAAAAGGAAGCTTCCCAAAGGACAAGTGCCCTTGTGGAGGACACTAAATCAATAAAAGCACCCTTTGGAAGGGTCATTTTCAAGGAAGCTGAAAGGTAATTCTTTCATATTTGTTTAAGGCATTTAAAATTGGCTAAGGCATATTTATTTTAGATTTTTGTCTAAAGGAATTCCTTCGGACAAAAAGTCTGAAAGAAATCAAAGAAGCAAATGCAGGCAAAATCTGAAGACTTGTGCAAAGATTTGGTGGAACAAATAATTTCACAGACTTTTTGTCCGCTAGAATTTTCCCTAGACTTTTTGTCCATGGGAATTTTCCCTATGGAAATGTCCATGGGAAGCTTTCACGTGAGGAAACTTTCATGGGAGAAAGCCTAAGGATTTGTTCGCGAGAACTACCAAGGCAAAGGGCTGTCGAAGGACCCCAAAGGGTAGATGCCCTTGCAGGGGACTCTCGGCAGTCAAAGTAAAGAGCTCTTTCTAACCCATTCAAGGATCATTTCTTAAGGCCCAAAAGGGCAAAGCCAAAAGCCAAAAGAGGACCAAGGGGTGACACACCCAAAGATGTCAAATTCAAGACAGTGAACTAGCCGTTGAGAGCACATTGATGGGCATGTTAACGTCAATTTTAAAGTCCATGAAATCGCTGTTGATCCTTTGAATTTATAAACCCAAATGCATTCCCAGGATTCAAGACTAAAACTAGTAGAAAGCAAGGAAAGACAAAACAATGAATGAATCCAGGACCTGATTCAATTAACCAAAAAAGGAGGAATGATGAAGGCAAGATCAAACTGCCAGGTGAACATTGAAAGTTGAAATCTTTCAATTGCATGGCTTGTTTATCTACATTGAGAATATCAAATGGGTAAAATGCCCCAAAGTTCTAGCCTATCTTCCTAACAGTTCCCAATGCATTATGATGTATTACTATTCCCGAGTTCTCCTTGAAGTGGCTATATAAATGACCCTCTCTTATTGTAAAAGCATCTCTTTTTTGATAATTAGAATGAAACTCTGCCCAGATTGTAAGGCATTACTGAGACTTTGAGCTCAGATTACTGATCATGTTTTGTTATTGGAATAAGAAAGCAAGTGACTTTTCAGACTTTGTGTTGTAATATCTTTGTTGTTGAGGAAATTGTTCTTATGTCTTTTTCTTCAATATATTTTATGTTCCTTTAATTCAACAAGCAGAATTAGTGACATCAGTCAAGAAGGTATCCTGAAGAGTCAAGTGTGGAGAGACTTTGTGCCCCCATAATTTCCTTTAGTGTGTTTTCTTTTCATTTATGTGTAAAGGACCTTGGGGTGACTTTGTGCCCTCATTTTCCTTCGTATCTTACTGTTGAGCAATCAGGTGAAGACTTTGTGCTTAATCTTGATTTGCTAGTTATTACATCTTTTGCTACATTTTGTTGTTACTACTAGGAGTATTCTTGTGGTTTGTTGAATAGTATTTCTGAAAGAAGAGAAGTACTGTCTATCATTTCCCCTAAGTTTTTCCTTTGATCCGTGTGCATCATCTCTGAAGAAAGAGAGATGGATGGTTTTTCCTACCCCTGAGTATTATTTTCTATATATATATATATATATATATATATATATATATATATATATATATATATATAGCATACCTATAGGGAACCTCCCCTTGATGAGAGGAGAGATCAGTCCCCTTTTGATGTGGTAAACCTACACATTTGGATGACTAATCTTCCTACTTTGGCTGATCAGACCTATTTTGTTTATCAGTACGCTAATCGACATAATAATCAACCAACACATATCACGTTTCTACTATCAGGGTACAATGCTAATAACCACCTTTAGGAAAACTATTTTGCACCATCCCACTTCCATTATCAATGATTTTTATTAATTTTTCAATATCATTTTGTTTTCACCTCATCATCTTCCCTTTCTTTGGTGCCCTTATTTTGTTTCTTTCTTTTCAAGGGACCATTTGCTGATCTCTTTGTGCCAATCATTCCCTCGAGGGGGCATCATATAGTTAGTTTATCATCATTGTAGTTGTAGGCATAAAATACCTTTTCATTCTTTTAGAAGACATTATTGTGTTTATAGATTTCAATGCCTTCCCAAACAGGGGCAAACTATACACACCTAAATCTGGCCACCAATGACCTCCAACCAAGCTTTTGACTAATTTCCACCCAAAATGCATAATTTGGCCTAAAAACATGTAAAATGATGTGAAAATTACATGTTTAGGTGCTAATTTTAGCTAGGGTATCCCTAAATGGGTCAATGTAATGTATGGGCCAACTAACTTTGATGCGTTCATTTTGAATCAAAATGCCAATTTTACACTTGGGTGCTCTAAATTGCTCTTTCCTATCAAATATCTTTCACAAGACACATGCCTTTATTATTTATTTTTGAAAACATTCTAAATTAGAATACGATTCCAATGCATTTGATGTCACCTTCCAATTCCAATCCAGTCATATTTTGGACCAATAACAATGCATTCTGATTAATTTGAGTAATTTATGCACAAAGTGTTTAATCATACCTAAGAGAAAATTAACCCATTTCAAGGCCTAATTAATAATTCCATGGAAACTTGATGAATATATTTTTTAGAAATGAATATTAAATATATGTATCATCAAGTGACCTCATTTCTTGGGAAGGCATCCCTAAGCCATAAATGCCACAAATATTAGGATTCATGCCTTCCATGTCTCATCAATGCCTTCCATGATGCCCTTCATGCCTCTTAATTTCCCCTTCTTCCAATTTCATGAAGAGGATAATTACAAACTTAATTTCAAAAATTGAATTAATCCTCAACCACACATCTCAATCTTGAGATGGATGGTTCAGGTTGATTTTGATCAAATCTAAAAATCTATAAATAAGAGGCCTCACAACATCATTTATAAGCTTAATTTGTTCAAAATTATAATGTAGGATTGGTTCCAAAAGCTTCATGAAACTAGTGTTATAATTCCAAATTGATGCCAATCCAAACCACAAGCTAAAGGTGCCAAGGAGAAGAGGAGATAACCAAGCCTCCTTTGATGAAGATTTCATGACCACAAGCCAAGCAAGCCACTACTACAAAGGCATTTAGAGCCTCCAAGGAAGGTGAAGGAATTCTTGTATTTGATTCCTCAAATTTTAGTTGTGTTTGTCATTTTATTTTGTTATCTAACCTCTCCCTAGTGTCTAGGCTTAGAGATGTTATGCTATTAGTGTATTTATTTCATCTTATTTTCATTTTAGAACTAACACCATACTAACCATCCTCTCTTGAGTCAAATTCTTAGAGCACATAATGGCATGCTCAGTGGGACTAGACATATCTCACAACTAAAGGAGATCCTTTTACAACTCTAAAATATTTATTTGAGCCTTTAAAACTCTTGAAAATTGATTTTCTAACTTTTATTTTCCATTTTTTCTTGCCATATTTTTACACAGTAACTGACATCAGCAAAAATACCAACATCAGTTACCTAACTTAACCAACGTCAGTCAGAAAAAATAACATTGGTTAGATCTTGGTTAGCTAGAGTAACTAACATCGATGGTAATAACCAACATCGATCACTGTGTTTTTTCAAAAATACAGATCTGAGAGCTAATTTTTCAAAGTTCATTATTTCAAGCTAAAAATAACTTCAAAGCTAAAGGATGTGCTAACAATTTGACCAAGCTTAAGATTTGCTCAAAACATGTTTAAATCACCTTTGCATGCTTAAAAATCAATTAGAAATCTTTTTTTGGGTATTTAACAAAAAGTTTAAATGGTTTTGGTGAATGTTTTCAAAGTTTTCAACTAAGACCAAGGGGTCAAATGAACACCACCAAATCTTTCCTTTTGGGCTTAAAATTGAATACACTTATCAAATTTGTGTTTTCAATAGTTGTTTAATTAAATTTTATTTGAAAAAAGAGGAATGTTGCATGTATGCTTTTCCATTTATCACCTTTGGGGAACCCATGGAATCAAAATCACTAATCCTATTGCAAGTAGTCTAGTCCAATGCTTAAAAAGAAAGTCATCTAAAGCACTCCCCAAAAACTCATCAGATTTTAGGTGACCTTGAAAATGACCGTAAATTCTTTCCACTTTCATGTTTTCTTTATTTTTATGCATCTTGGCTTACGAGGGGAACATCATTACCTCTCGTGAGTTCTTTAGGGAAGCTTTGATTTAGAGTTTCATCTCTCAATATTGACTTCATTTGGCTCCTTTAGAGTTGCACACAGGACGTAGTGGCACTTTGGACATCACACTACACTGAGCAAATAGTAGGATGTAGTTGTTACAAAAAGGACTAGACCTTTTTGTAACAAGCCAAATGATATCGACCCAAAATCCATGATTTTATTTTGCATTGTTTGGCATGAAAGTCATTATGTAATTGATTCCCCTAGATCGTTCATAGATTTGTTAGATCTTAGACAAATCCTTAATTATCATGAAATTATTATTGATGCAAGGTGTAACTCAAGATCCATATCACAATACTATCATTTGAGAGAAGGGGAGTATAAAAACCATACTATATAATGTGCATTTACTTTTTGATTAACACTTAAAATCCTCTCAAATGACGTATATTGATAGATTTCAACAATACCAAGTAACCTTGTCAATTTAGGATCTAAGGGTGATTAATTAGTTGGTCTTGTCCTAGATTAAAGTCTTTTTTGGAGTTAAAACTTGGTGTAAATAAATAATCCCAAACTAAACACATAGTCCAAAGTTTTCTTTGAACAAAGAGGCATTATGCTGCCCATGTGAGATCATCAATTTGCCTTGTTCAAATTTCATCAAAAGATTGAGAGTCATATCATCCACTTTGGCATAGTTATGTTGCCCAATTAAGTCTAGACCTTTACCAAGCATTTTTTAATTCTAATTGTAATCTAAATTTAGAATTACACCTTTACAAGTTCATAAGGTTGATGTGTTAAGTGGGTTCACCATTTGCACTAAATTTAAGGGAACTTAGGTTTAATTTCCAATTTAAGTTGAAGGTCATTTAAGACTCATAACCATTATAATCACTTGTAAAATTAATCCATTTTGTACTAAACACTTGCACTTTGAGTCTATGCATCATGACATTTTAAGTTAAGAAAGGTAGTGTTATGTTGTCAAAATTGTGAGAAATTATCTTTACCTTAGAGAGTTTTTGAAAAAAAAAAATTGTCACACCTTTTGGGGTAGTATAACATCCTTATACTGCCTAAATCATTTCAAATTTTGTTTCATAGAAACTTTCGCATAGGGTTCCAAAATTTCTTCTACATTTTTATTCTAATCTAAGTATAGTTTTGATCCTTTGTCTAAAGCATGGGTATACTGTTAACCTTTGTTTATATTGTTTGTCAAAAAGAACCAATTTTTATACCATTATTTATAAGAAAATTAACTATTGCTAAAGTGCCTTTTGTTTCATACCTTATACCTAGTTGATCAAGTTCATGACCAAAAATCAAATTCCTAGTGTTTATTACAAGTGTTTCAAATCCATTAGATTAAAACTTTCATCTATTTTCAAAGTCTAGCATTTGACATTGCTTGGCTAAGAGTCCTAGCACATGCCTTTTTGTTTGAGCCTAGCTTTTGATTCCACATTTGGATAAAAGACCTAGTAACTAAACTCTTCCCTTTCCTAGATTAGAATACTTTGAAACGCTTCAACCTTAGAGTTTGGAATTTTTATTTTTGGCCCATTTACTTTCTTTTCTTTATGTGAATAGTGAAATGTTAGATATTTTATGCTAGCTTGTTTCCTCACAAATATTTGTATAAACCTTTTGATCCTTTTGACAAATCTAGACTAAGTTGAAAACATCATTTGTTTTAGATTATATCCTTTCTATCATTTGTATAACTCTTTGACCTTTTATCTCAAAGCATTGACTATAGATCCAAACATGTATTCCTAGACTCATAGTGGACTCATGTACAATCTAAGGATTAGTAATGCAGTTGCATAGGAAGAAATGGTATAAGACCCCTATGTGGATAATATTAATTATGAGATGGATTCTTATCCCTCTTATAATAATTAATCAGGGGCCCAAAGCCAAGATCCATTAGCTAACTATTTGGTTAACACACCACCTTATTTAAAATAGGGCCAAGAACAAACTATGCAATATCTAGCTATAATACCAATAGTGGATGAATGAGTTCTTCAATAGTCATATTATACTAATATAGTGTTCACATATGATCCATTTTTGTTTGAGCAAAATTTTTTAGAGAATAAATATGATATTTTGGTTATAGCTATAGAGGTAGGGGCCAATTTTTTGGCAGACTTCCCCCATGAAAATTTTCCAAGTCTAGTAAGAGTGCCCCACAATATTTCTCAAGTACCTACTAGGCAACCACTGGTTCAAAATATACCATACATATAGAGATAAGGTCTTGGTCCACAAGTTCCCACTCAATAACAAGGTTTGATTAGTCAGCAACATGTCACTATTCAACCACAGTAGGCACAATATAGTTATATCCCTCCATCCCAACCACAAAATACTACAAGTCAAAACTTTATCACCAACCCAAACTAAAATATCACATAACCAAATGTGCAATTTTATGTACATCTTAATCTATGTATGTGTATTCTTGGTCCATTCCCCAACCAAACCAATATACCCCAATAAGTATCACCATCATACCTTGGTCAAAGTGTCCCACTTGTGACCTCCCATCCATTTACCCAAACCAATATTCTCTCTCAAACCATTATCCCTTCCAATTTCTTATCCAAAGAATATCAATAGATGAAGGATGTAATTGTTTTTATTTAGGTAGGGAAACAAACTAAAAAGTTCAAATTGGATGATGTGTGTTCATATCCATTCAACATGGAGTATTTATAGATACCATTTCCTCTAGGATACAAACCACCCAAATTTGACAAATATAAAGGGAAAAGTGACCCTAAGTCTCATTTGACTAAATTATTTGTCACATGTCAACCAGTGGCATATAGTGACATATACCTTTTGCTATTATTTTCAAGGAGATTGGTTGGACAAGCCTTGGAGTGGTTTTTAAAGTTGCCCAAAAATTTAGTCACAAACTTTGATGATCTTTTTGATAAATTTGTGTAGTACTTTTCCTATAATCTTAAGCATGAGATTTCACTAATGGACCTAATGCAAGCAAAGCAAAAAGCTTATGAGAGTTATGAAAGTAATTTAAATTTACGGGATCCCTTGCAAGCCATTTTTCCCATAGTTTACTAGATAAATAATTAGTCATGTTTACTAAAAATTTGCATAGTGAGATAGCTTACCATGTGGAAATACAATGTGCACATACGTTCAAAGAAATCATTGATAAAGGTTTGTTGATTGAGCAGGCACTCATTAATAAAGGAGTCATCAAAATTAGTTCTAAAAATCAAGAAAATAGCCAACAACAACATCCTAATCAAGTGCAAGCATCACAACTGGTACAGTCCAACGACCAAGAAAGATCAAAGCAATTCAAATTAAATAGGAATGTTATGGGAAATGGAATAACCAAATCCCATCATGTGAAAACTATGAAAACCTCATCCACACCACATTTTCATCTTAATCCTACCCAAAAATCTCTCGAACCAATGCCATAAGCACAACAACCAACACCTACACAAAAAATATAGCGACCTTTACCATTGCAAACCCCTCCAACTAAGAGAACTGTGCCTACAAGTCATATCTTTAGTGACCTAGGAGAGCCTATTGAATATTTATTTCATAAGATTTCTTCTACTAATATGATTAGTTAGCCTATACCAAAACATTATTTCAAGACATTCCTTATCTTGATTAGTACCATAAAAATGAATTATGTGACTACCATCGGGTCAATGGGCATAATTTATGAAGATGTGTCTAAATCAAGCATTTAAATGAGATTATGTTAGAGAATTGGGAGATAACATTAGATAATAGTTATTCTACTTCCAATCAAACTCTGGAGATTTATCAAAACCTTTTTCCTCAACATAATAATTAGCAACAACAACAATGGCCAGTGCAGCAAAAAAATCAATAGTATCAAAATCAAAGGCCAAACCAATAGAATCAACAAAATTAGTAGCAAAATCCACAATGACAAAACAATGGACAAAACCAAGGTCATAAGGGTAACAACTAACAAACCTACCATGTAGTTACACATGATTACAATAGGGTTGTAGGTCATATTGTAGGAGGTAGCATTAATACCATCTCCATTAATCCTAAACCCAACACTAATCATCCCAGACCATTGTTAAACAAAAATATTCAGTCAAATTATATGGATAATCCTTATTTGACTTGGGAGTGCATACAGGTAAACCAAAAAATTAGGACTTCCACTTTTGGATCTTATAGTGACAATTCGTTCTTGCCATGTGATCACATATAAGTGCATTGGCAATTGAGACTTGTCTTATGTGGTCCCACACTATTTCTAACATCTGTTAGCAATAATGGTCTAGCATTTAATATTGATTATGTAATCACAAATAAGAGGCCAAAGATTACTATCCCTAGCCTATAACTATCTGCTACTTTGCCTATCATCCAACCAACTATTTAGCCTTGAAATAAACCATTCACTACTGACCAAGACAAGAAGTTTGATATTGTGGAATAATTTTATAAGACACCAACACAAATTTCTATTTTAGATTTGCTACAAATGTCAATAATATACAAGAACATCTTGAATGAGTTTTTGACCCAATCCACTACTGATAGTGACATATCCCCTAATAAATTTCAAGCTTTGGTTGGACACCTAACTCTAGCCCAACAAGTCACATTCAACCAAAGTGATATGTCTTCCCTTGGCCCACTCCATAACAATCCATTATACATATAAGTTTATATAAGATAGCATAAATTAAAATTTATCCTTATAGACAGTGGATCCGGACTCAACATAGTGTCCCTAAAGCTCATCAAGCTTCTTAGGTACACAATGACAGATCTCTAGCCAAAAAAATAACTATCAAAGCCTATGATAATAAAGAAAGAGAGTCACAAGGCACCATTCATTTAGTAGTTATCATTGAGCCTTTGACCCATGATACACTTTATCATGTGCTTGATCTTAAATTATCATAACATATGCTTTTAGGCAAGCCTTGGTTACATGAGATTCGTGCAGTCCGGTCAACACTACACCAATGTATCAAATTTTCCCACTCAAGGATGGAAGTGAATATTCTAAGAGATTTACACTTATATGAACACTGAAAGCATCTTGAGGTCAAATTTCATAGCTATAATTATCAGTACATAATGAATCCAAGTTCCAAATAAGATAAAGGAAAGGTTATACTTATTGATCCTTCATTAGATAATTACATAGATCCTAATACCTTGGATTCTCTTTCCCACATGCCACCTCCTGAAGCTTCTAATCATTTCACCATTTCAGCTAATGGATCAGGAGAGTATGTGATCCATGATACATTTCATATTTTTGATCTTCATTAGAATCTAAAAACCTTTGGGTGATCTAAAGTCACCCCATATAGGCATTAGCAATAAAAGGAAAAAATAAGGTACCTATCACATTTGTACTAGCATCTGGCCTATAACCTAACCCTCTTGAAGGCAATGAATCATGGTTATACAATGACAACCAGGTTGATTGTTATAAAATTTCAAAGTATCCTATTCTCAATAGGATCATGGAGTGTCACAATTATGAAGGAAGAGGCTTCAGACCAAATTAACAAGGAACCATTGAGCCAAATTCCATGACTAAGTATGAAAGACCTTATGGAGTTGGGTTTAAACTGCCTGGGGGTGACCCCACATATCTTATTTGAAATCCATCACCAATGACTAGTGATGATGATATCGATAACAAAGTAGGGTTTGATCATAGCCTCACCCTTGATGACCTAGCTGAAACCAATTTGTTTAATAGCAATGCCATTTGTACCCTTACCCTAGTCATTCATCATAACCCTTTGCCATTATATTATCCCTAACTGATAGATTGGGACCAACAAGAATCCAGTCTACTAATTGATGAGTTATATAATGATGAGAAATTATATGATTTCTTAGGCCTTAGAGATAACATTTCATTGGGAGATCATAAATCAGGATTCACAATCACATTAGATCTTGCAGCCTATTTTGGAGAGTGAGTGAACACCTTTAGCCAAAAACAAATAAGTAAAACATTGAGGTCCTAAAGTGAAAACCTTTTTGAGGCACTTTTTGACTAGGGAAAAAGTAAAGATAAAGATAAATCTAGTAGTGAAACCTATTTTAGGCACCATTAGATGGGTGTGTTCATTCTTCTTTGAATTTAGATCAAGAGACTACCAATGATGAACTTGCCTATAGATCTGAGCTTATCTTTGAGCAAAAATAAGTATTTGATCAAATTCTTCAATAATTTCTAACTTTTTTTATCACATGGCTAGATCTCCTATTAGGGGACTCAAATTTATCGTGCCTAGGAGAAGTTGAAGAGCAAGTCTTAATAGAGAATCCAAACATAATTCAATAATTCAAGTCATTGCCTACTATCCTAGAAGATGGTTTGACCCTTCTATTCAAAGATACAATAGAGGTAAACATTAGGACTTCATTAGACTTGAAATGGATAAAATTAGGCACATCTCTTCCTAAGGAGGAACGTTATGTCTTTATAGCTCTGTTGAGAGAATTTGTAGATATATTTACACAAGATTATTCTGACATGCTAGATTTAAATATCACCTTGGTTATGCACCACCTTTTGGTTAATCCTAATATCAAACTAGTAAAACAAAATCTATGTAGAATACATCCTCACATTGCCATATTGGTAAAGAAAAAGTTGGAAAAACTCTTAGAAGTAGGTGTATCATATCCATTGACTACTCAAAATGGATCTCTAATGTGGTACGTATGAGCAACAAGCTCGAAAGAATAAAAAAATTTACTAATTTTTGAGACATCAACAAAGCTTTTCCTAAACATGATTTTCTATTGCCTAATATCTACATGATTATTGCTTCCATGATAGGTTATGAAATGCTTTCACTCATGGATGGCTTTTTAGGATATAATCAGATCATAATCATGCTATAAGATCAACATAAAACAACATTCACCACTCCATGGGGAACATTTTACTAGCAGGTGATGCCATTTGGCCTTAAAAATTCTAGAGCTACATATCAAAGGGCCATGTGTTAGGTTGTGGAGCTAAAAGCTTCACTGATGCAGACATGGAGAAGGCCATTGGAGGGGTTGCTGAAGGTTGCTGAGTGTTGGGTCGGTCTGATCAGCCGACATTGGCAGGACAGTGAAGAGAAGCAACTGACATCGGTCATATATCGGCTGACGTCAGTCACCTCCAGGCAGACAGGGACTGACGTCGGTCACCTGTGTGGTTCGACTGCGAGCTTATTACGGACAGTGAGCTAATGAACCAAGTGTTTGCATGATTAGGGCTATTTTTAGACTGAGAGCTGCGGATCTAATTATTGTAATTAGATGTCTAATCATTTTTTGGATGAGATCTATATAATAGACTCATGGTTGTATTGGAAAAGTGTTCTAGTTTGAGTTGAGCAAAGTTTGCTCCTTCTATGTGTGAGGTGAGCAAGGGTGTTCCTCCTAGTTCCACAGTACCAGGTGTAGGTGCTGGATTGGAGAATCAGTAGGGTTCTTCATGTATGTAGGATCTTGGTCACAGTTACATGGCCTATATAGGAGATCTACATGGAAAGTAAGATCATTGATCTGCAGGTGTATGTGTGTGCAAGGTCAAGGTTCACAGGTGAGCAGAACCGTGTTTGATTTTTAGGTGTGCAAGATCATATAGACAGCAACACAACAGGGAGCAATATCAGGCAGGATCTACTTGGAGTACAGGTGTGTACTCGGATAGAGTAAAGAGAGGAAGGCAAGGGAGTTCCTTCCATAAGTATGGTATGTTGAATTACAGGGTATTGCAGGTTCATGGGAGATCTACTTGAAGTACCTTGAGTACTTGTGGAGTACGTGGAGTACTTGTGGAGTGCGTGGAGCACTTGTGGTGTGCGTGGAGCATGGGAGGTGAACACCAACTCAGAGTTTGAGTTGGTTATTGGGACCTGAGAGGGAGAGCTTTGGGGAGAAGAATTACTGTTCACTTGAGGTGTGGCGAGCCTCTAAAGAGGTGGTGGAGAAGAAGTGGCATCTTCTTTATTTGTATTCTTTTCTGTATAAAGTGTTAATACAAGTTGTGTATTGTCTCTCATATCATGTGTTATTCTGAATTCTAGTTACTTGGTGAATCTGGTTAATTTCTGCATATTAAGTTGCTTGGTTTGGTAATCAATTGTGTGCTTCCGGTTTTTATTTCCCAACAAGTGGTATCAGAGCTAGGTTGCAGGAAGCAGGGTTTTGTGTTTGGTTACAGGTCACTCTCAGGGGTTTCTGATCGAGTGGGAGTAGAGCAACAACAGATCAAAGTAAGCTAAGAATGGAGGAGTTGAAAAGCACAGATGGTCACTCACGGTCCTATAGAAAGAAAGAGCAGGTAAAAAAATATTGTTGGTCTGTGGAAGATCAGCATGAAGAAACTGAAGAAGCAGGTGTTGCAGGTGATGTTGCACAGGATGCTCTGAGAGGTTTCTTAGATAAAGTTGAATCTTGGATAAAAGATTCAGTTGCCTCTTTCCATGCAGTTCCAGGTAGAGGAGCTGTTAAGCCTTGCCAAAGAATTGGCAAAGGGGAAGTGAAGCTGAAATTGCAGGCGGCCAACACACAGGTGTTGATGAAGGTCATGCAGGTCCCAGGTTTGGAGATATGGCTAATTTCTTCAGAAAGATTGGGTCATGAGAGATGCACAAGAACTCTCATAGCGGATGCACTTGAATTAGCTGGTGGTAAGAAAACAAGTACTCTTTATCTACTTGTTTATATTACTGATTCTTCTTCTGTTGTGGAGACGTGGCTTTGTAGGCTTGGTCACATGAGCAGGAAGGAGATGCATGTTCTTAAGCGGAAGATAGATATATTTGACAGGCTTAAGAACTGGAAAGCCTTGGTGTTTATGGAGGAGATGGCAGAAAGAAACCAGTGGATGGTGCTGGATACTTCTGAGCAGAGCAGTTTGGACATGGATTTTGATTCAAAGGAGCTCGCGGGTAAAAAGTCAACACTCACAGGCGAACATAGGTACCGGCGTCGGTCAGGAGGAACCGGCATCGAACAGACAGGTGATGATGTCGGTCATGTGCAGACTGAAGCCGGCGATGTCGGGCAGGGTAAGACCGATGTCGGTCAGGATGACCGACGTCGGTAGTAGGTAAGACCGATGTCAGTCAGGAGGACTGATGTCGGCAGTAGGGACACCGCAGGGTCGGTAGTCAGGGACAGATGCATGGAACTGACGTCGATTGGATGCAAACTATGGAGTGACTGAGGTCGGTCACTGTAATGAATTTTGGGTGGATAGCACACTATCAAGGAGTCTCAAACACCCATACAGAGGACTGAAGACGTAAGTAGGCCCTCAAATTCGTTGTTCCTCTTCTTTATACATGTTGCTAATTGCAGAGTAGGAAGGATCCAGGAAACAGGTGTGAGCTTGGCATGGATGAGGATGTGATTCCTTGGAGGAAAACCAAATAGGGGTTCTTGGTAGGGTTGTCGGCGGTGAAAAAGCACAGAGACGAATGGATACCTTAGTAGAAGAATAGAGTGAACGGATACGTGAGATGGAAGATCAGGTATATGGTCTTGAGGAGCTGCAGGATAGTGGTACAGGTTTTGACAGGTGGAGGACGAAGCATGGCTTCAGTCAATGTCAGGGTAACTACTATGGTTTGCCTTACCAGGTGGATGATGAGTCATGACATCATTTTGTTGTTGTATGTGGATGGTATGTTTTGCTAGCAGGATTGTACATACAGGGTTTTGCTGAGCTAAGGGTAAGATTAGTTCAGTGTCATGTCATGAGGAGTTTGGAGCAGCGAAATTCTTTAACATGGGAGACATGGAGATCACAGGTTGATTTTGTCTCGAGTGGGAGCTGATGTGAATTAGGTGTTGGCGAGGTTCAGGATGTAGAGCCAGAGCACACTAAGGGCTAGACAGGTACAGTGTCTAAAATCACATGAGGTCTGGTATAGACCTGAGTATTCCCATGCAGTGGGAGCTGTTAGAGAGTTAGGAGCCAATTCGGGGAAGTGAGTTCTTAGGTATTTGAGAGGGACCGGCAACAGGGATTCATGCTATGCAGGGTCAGGACTTCACTACATGTATTTGTAGGTTTGGATGTGGCAGGGTACTCAGATGACAGGAGGTACACTACAGGTTGTGTGGTGGGTTGTCTTCAGGATTGATCTTGAAGAGGGATACAAACTAGGAAATAGATTAGACGGAGTACAGGTACAGGTATAGTGCAGCTATTTATCTCCAAGTGGGAGATTGTTAGGTTGTGGATCTAAAAGCTTCACTGATGCAGACATGGAGAAGGCCATTGGAGGGGTTGTTGAAGGTTGCTGAGTGTTGGGTCGGTCTGATCAGTCGATGTCGGCAAGACAGTGAAGAGAAGCAACTGACATCGGTCATATATCGGCTGACGTCGATCACCTCCAGGTAGACAGGGACCGACGTCGGTCGCTTGTGTGGTTTGACTGCGAGCTTATTACGGACAGTGAGCTAATGAACCAAGTGTTTGCATGATTAGGGCTATTTTTAGATTGAGAGATGTGGATCTAATTATTGTAATTAGATGTCTAATCATTGTTTGGATGAGATCTATATAATAGACTCATGGTTGTATTGGAAAAGTGTTCTAGTTTGAGTTGAGCAAAGTTTGCTCCTTCTATGTGTGAGGTGAGCAAGGGTGTTCCTCCTAGTTCCACAGTACCAGGTGTAGGTGCTGGATTAGAGAATCAGCAGGGTTCTTCATGTATGTAGGATCTTGGTCAAAGTTGCATGGCCTATATAGGAGATCTACATGGTAAGTAAGATCGTTGATCTGCAGGTGTATGTGTGTGCAAGGTCAAGGTTCACAGGTGAGCAGAACTGTGTTTGATTTGCAGGTGTGCAAGATCATATAGACAGCAACACAACAGGGAGCAGTATCAGGCAGGATCTACTTGGAGTACAGGTGTGTACTCGGATAGAGCAAAGAGAGGAAGGCAAGGGAGTTCCTTCCATAAGTATGGTCTGTTGAATTCTAGGTTATTGTAGGTTCATGGGAGATCTACTTGAAGTACCTTGAGTACTTGTGGAGTACGTGGAGTACTTGTGGAGTGCGTGGAGCACTTGTGGTGTGCGTGGAGCACGGGAGGTGAACACCAACTCAGAGTTTGAGTTGGTTGTTGGGACCTGAGAGGGAGAGCTTTGGGGAGAAGAATTACTGTTCACTTGAGGTGTGGCGAGCCTCTGAAGAGGTGGTGGAGAAGAAGTGGCATCTTCTTTGTTTGTATTATTTTCTGTATAAAATGTTAATACAAGTTGTGTATTGTCTCTCATATCATGTGTTATTCTGAATTCTAGTTACTTGGTGAATCTGGTTAATTTCCGCATATTAAGTTGCTTGGTTTGGTAATCAATTGTGTGCTTCTGGTTTTTATTTCCCAACACCATGACTGTCATCTTCCATGATATGATGCATGACATTGTTGAAGAGTATGTCCATGACATAGTAGGAAAATCCAAAACTAGGGTCAACCATCCAGTAGTGCTACATAAGATATTTGAAAGATTAGAGGAGTATAAAGTTAGAATCAATCCAAATAAATATGTATTTGGTGTAACTTCAAATAAATTACTTGGTTTCATTATGTCTTTTACAGGTATTGAAGTTGATCTAGCTAAATTTCATGTTATAATCAAGATGCCATCACCAACCAATTTAAAGCAACTATGTAGTTTGTAGGGTAAGATCCATTCAATCTGATACTTCATCTCTCAGTTAGTAGACAAGTGGCATCCATTTACACACCTTTTAAATAAAAGAGTTACATTTCACTGGGATGATCACTACCAAACAACTTTTCAATAGCTCAAAGACTATCTTGTCAATTCACTTATTTTATTACCTCATATGCTACGAAAACCATTCTTGTTGTACATATCATCTACTGATCATGCTCTAGGGGCACTTTTGGCTCAACATGATGATAATGGAAAGGATCACACTTTGTACTACCTAAGATATACTTTGGTCACATATGAACATAATTATGCACTTATTGAAAAAGCTTGTCTAGCCATGGTCTTTTTAGCTCAGAAACTACATCATTACATGTTGAATAATAAAACCATGGTCATTTCAAAAGTGGATTTGCTCAAGTATCTACTATCTAAAATAGATTTACAAGGTATAATTGTTAATTAGATCATACTTCTCAATGAATTTGACATAGATTATGTCAATCAGAAGGCAATCAAGGGACAAGTTTTTATAGATCAACTTGCTAGAGCACCTCTCATAGGCACACAACCACTCAAGTTCCAATTTATTGATGAATCCATAATGATCATCATTGATACACCCCTTAAGGATTATCCTTGGAAGCTATATTTTTATGGTTCATTCATTTCACATAGATCAAGGGTAGGCCTATTGTTTATTACACCATAGGGGGATCTAATACCTAAATCATTCAGAATCAACTTTCCTTATACAAACAACATAGCTAAGTATGAAACACTTATTTTAGGACTTCAATAAGTAGTGTAATGGAATATATATCATCTCCAATTTTATGGTGATTCTCAGTTAATCATTAATTAGATTACAAATCATTTTTAGACTAAATATGACAGGCTAGTTACATATAAAGACATGGTCAACACTCTTAAACAAGAAATTACCAAGATTCAGTTTGAGCATATACCTAGGGCTAGTAATAGACATATAGATGCCATGCCTAATATTGGTTCTCTGATTTGACAAATAGATAAAGCTAGAGAGTATCAAATCCTTGTCAAGAATTTTTCAACGCCAGCTCATGAACCTTTACTTGTTGCCATGATTTGTGATATTATTGGTCCTAATTCTATTTGGTACTCAAACCTTTATAACTACCTTCATGACCAATTTATACAACCTAATCTCTCTCAAAAATAAACCAAAGCCTTCACTCATCATTCTGCTCATTATTCTCTACTTAGATCCACCCTTTACTATCATAGTTTTGATGGAAATCTACTTCATTGTTTAACTTCGATAGAGTCTACATTAGCATTAAGAGAAGTTCATGAAGAGGTATGTGGAGCCCATTTAATGGGGTAGTCTTACCTAAAAAGCTCTTATGTACTGATTATTATTGGATTATAATGGACGTAGATGCCACTACATATGTAAAAATGTTTGACAAATGTCAATGGCATGATAATATGATTCATGCCCTAGTAAAAACCTTGAAACTAATGTTGACACCATGGCCATTTTCTACATGGGTACTTGACCTCATTGGGAAGATTAACCCCCTTCATCTAATAGCCATAAACATATCTTTACCATGACTGAATATTTCACTAAGTGAGTTGAAGCTATACCCCTTACGTGATTGAAAAGTAAATTTCTAAATTTAACTTTAACCATCTCATCTACCACTATGGTATCCCTTCTAACATTATATTTGATAATGGGAGATCATTCAAGATCAAGGATGTAGACCAACTATGTAATAAATATAACATCACACAACACTTTTCTACAACATATTACTCTCAAGGTAATGGCTAGGCTGAGGCATCCAACAAAACCATTATCAATATTCTCAAAAATATTATTAATGATGTCAATCATGATTGGCACCTCCATATATTCCCCACCCTTTGGGCATACCATACCAATCATCATACCCCCATAGGATCCACTCCATACTCAATTGTTTATGGTACTGAAGCCATCCTTCCCATTGAGGTCGAATTGCCTTCACTATGCATCTTTTTTAATCATGTCCTAGATGATCATGACTATCGAGTAGCTCACTTGTAAGAGCTAGACCTAATTGATGAGAAAAACATGGCTATGCTCAACAATATTCAAGCATATCATAACTAACCCAAAGGTCCCTATAATCGATGTGTTAAGTATAAAAAATTTGAACTTGGTGATCTCATTCTTAAAGAAAATCAAAAGAATACCATGACTAAGAAGAAGCATAAAGAGAAATTTAAACCAAACTAGATAGGGCCTTTCATCATCACTACAAACTATGGATTAGGAGCATACAGGCTTGCCATAATAGACAAATTAGAACTTTTGGAGCTGATGAATATTATTCATGTCAAGTGGTACTATGATTGACCACTAAGGTGTATTATCTATAAGGAACATTTTAGTTATGACTTTTTGTCACTATTCTTATTTTTACAAATATGGTCCTTATCCATCCTCTTTGCCATTTCCACTTTCCATTTCTGACCTACTAGCCCAGTTTGTTCTATAGCCTAGCCTATTTGACCTTGGTTTTTATCATTCATTATGCATTTTTACCATCAAAGTATCTGATCAATTTCATCAATTGGTTCAAGTACTTTAGACATAGATCATATTTCAGGATAGTGTGATATAAGTTTTGGTAGTTGTATCCTTCATTTATTACACTTTCTTACCACCAATCTTTCTACTAATTATAATTGTCTTTAGGAAAATTAGTACCTTTGATCTATGTCATTATTTCCTAGTTATAACCACCTATGGGTAAACTAGGGGAAACATTAAGCCTTGATGTACCAACTTACTACTTCTTATGTCATACTATGCCTTTCTAGCAACTATGCTTATTTTGTTTGAATTGACTACCACACTAGTCGAATTCTTTTACTAAAATAACATAACTACAGTGACTTGAGGTTCTACTCTGGGACTATGTAGGTAGTGCTCAATAATTTTTGAGGTTAGCTCAGTCACCCTTAAGCCATGCTCTCACCATTTTGTGAGTAATCTAAGCCACACTCTCACCATTTTACAAGCAACTTAAGCCACACTCTCATCATTTTGTGAGCAATCTAAGCCATGATCTTACCATTTTATGAGTAACTTAAGACAAGATTGAACCATTTTGTGAGCTTGAACCATTTAGTGTCTCGTCATTCTCAATTGAGTTGAGACACTCCAAAACACTTCCAAAAACATTTTAAAAAATCATTTGAAAATAATAAAAACATTGACCAATTCTTTGCCTTAAGGATTCTGAGAACCCGTACTAACTTACAAGCAAATAACTTGTCATTTAGTTTCTCCATCCTTTTTGGCCTTTTTCTCTCACACACTTACCATTTTTCAAGACCTATTCCTCTTCCTGTCTCACATCCATTCTATTTGTTTTCATCAATTATCACATTCTTCCCATTCCTTGAGAGAAATACTTTTGGCTTGAAGTTTTTTATTGGATATTACATCCATGAAACTATGTAGGTAGTTTCCACTTGCCTAGTATATACGGAGATAGTTTGACCACCCCTTTCCTTTTTTTATATTCCCCCATTTTATTAATTTGTTAAGTTGTCACCTATTTTCTAGGGGCAATGTTTGTAGGGTTTTTATTGTGTTATTTTTTTGTTTCTACTTTTTTTGTTTATTTGTCTATTTGTTTGCTTTCAGCACTATTTCCTTGATTCAATTTATGTGTATTCATTGGGTGATTCCTTTCCCACACTTAAACTTGAATCCATCCTTATTCATATGTTTACATTATCATCATGGTTTCTATCATTGGTGCATTGTTTTCTATTGAGTATTGGATTATGGGAGTCAGTCCTCATGCATAGTTTGGCCAAGTCGTTATGGTGTTCTATCATGAAGCCTAATGACATGTGCTATAAAAAACCTTATCTTCAAGAAGTCTATTCATTAATGGTAGCATCTCTTCGATACTGACATCCTGATTTCATCCTAATTATATCTCAAATAGAGTAATTAACCATGAAAGAATTTCAACCTTTATTAGTTCAGACAAACATCTCCCTACTAGTAGGTTGTTCTAATTCATCATTACCCTCTATGTTAAGTTATCATCATCCTTAGCCAAGTTTATCATGTTTTCAATAATTAGGGTCTAATGATTATAACTGCCTCTGGGAAAATTATTACACATCATCCTACCTGCATTCCTTAATGATTATAATTGCCTTTGGGTAAATTATTATGTTATCACCACTTTACATTTTTTACCCATACAAGGGCATGTTTTTCTCTTGTTTATCTATCCTAATTGGGGTAGCTCCATCTTCTTAATGATTATAACTACCTTTGGTTAAATCATTGTGTTATCATACCATGCTGCCACTATCAAGGTATAATGTTTATAATCACCTTTAGGCAAACCATTGTACACTATCCCACTTACATTCTCAATGATTTTGACTACTTTTTCAATATCATTGTGTTTTCACCCCATCATCTTCCCTTTTTTTGGTCCCCTCATTTTGCTTCTTTCTTTTCAAGGGACCATTTGTTGACGTCTTTATGACAATTGTTCCCTCAAGGGGGCATAATATAGTTAGTTTATCATCATTATAGTTGTAGGCATACAAGACATTTTCATTCTTTGAGAAGACATTACTCTGCTTATAGCTTGTAATGCCTTCCCAAATAGGGGAAAACTGTAGACACCTAAATCTGGCCATCGATGACCTCCAACTAGGCTTTTTATTAATTTCTACCCAAAATGCACAATTTGGCATAAAAACATTAAAACATGTAAAATGATGTGAAAATGACATATTTAGGTGCCAATTTTGGCTAGGGTATCCCTAAATGGGGCAATACAATTTATGGACCAGCTAACTTTGATCCAGTTCATTTAGAATTAAAATGCCAATTTTGCACTTGGGTTCTTTAAATTACTCTTTCCTGTCAAATCTCTTCCACAAGACATGTGCTTTTTTTATTTATTTTTGTAAAAATTCTAAATGAGAATACAGTTCTAATGCATTTGATGTCACCTTCCAATTCCAATCCAGTCATATTTTGGACTAACAATAAGGCATTCTGATCAATTTGAGTAATTTATGCTCAAAGTGCTTAATCATGCCTAAGAGATAATTAACCTAATTCAATACCTAATTAATAATTCCATGAAAATTTGTTTAATATATTTTTTTAGACATGAATATTATATATATGCATCATCAAGTGACCTCATTTCTTGGGAAGGCATCCCTAGGCCATAAGTGCCATATATATCAGGATTCATGCCTCCCATACCTCATCAATTCCTTCCATGATGCCCTCCATTCTTCTTAATTTCCCCTTCTTCCAATGTCATGATGAGGATAATTACAAAATTAATTCCAAAAATTGAATTAATCCTCAATTAAACATCTCAATCTTGAGATGGATGGTTCATGTTGATTATGATCAAATCAAAAAATCTATAAATAGGAGGCCTCACAACATCATTTCTAATCTTAACTTGTGCAAAGTTATAATACATGATTGGTTCAAAAATATTCATGAAACTAGTGTTATGATTCCAAATTGATTCCAAGCCAAGCTAAGCCATAAGACAAAGGTGACAAGGAGAAGAGGAGATAGCCAAGCCTCCTTTGATGAAGACTTCAAGAGCACAAGTTGAAAAAGCCATTACTACAAAGGCATTTGGAGCCTCCAAGGAAGGTGAAGTAATTTTTGTATTTGATTCTTTGCTTTTTAGTTGTTTTTGTCATTTGTTTTTGTTATCTAAGATCTCCCTAGTGTCTAGTCCTAGAGATTTTATGCTATTAGTGTGTTTATTTCATCTTGTTTTCATTTTAGAGCTAACACCATACTAACCATCCTCTCTTGAGTCAAATTCATATAAAATATTTCTTTGTTTATTTGTTTTCTTACCTATTTTTATTTTGATTTTAGCACTATTGCCTTGATTCAGTCTATATGTATGCATTGGGTGATTCTTTATGCACATTATTCTTGAGTCCATCCATATTCATACATCAACATTGTCATCATGGTTTTTATCATTGGTGTATTATTTTCAATTGTTTATTAGATCAAGATTCAATCCTTACACATATTTTAGGATAGTATTCACGGTATTCTATCATGATGCATACCATCGTGTGCCATAGTAAAAATTAACTTCAAGAAGGTCTACAAGAAATGGAGTCGTAGAAGTTTCTCCTTAGCACCTTGCCATATTATCCCACCCTTGATCAACTCAACCCATTAACCATTCTAGTTCTGAATCTCCTCATTGGTAGGTAAAAATAAATATTTCTTATTGATCAATATTATTTTTTTATTCATCTCTTTCATCACTTTTTACCCCCTCATCTTTAATCTATGTTCCAAGTTATATCTTTGAGTTATGCTTGCTAATCAACCCTAACTGGGGCACAATCATCTTTATAAAATAATCCAGGTCCCCTTAATGATTATAACTACTTACAGACAAATCATTATTTTGACTTTTATTCTTGATTATAACCATCTTTGGGTAGATTAATATCTTTTTTAAATCAATACATGCAAGCATTTTATTATTTATATTAATCTCAACCATGGGTTAATTCCACCTTTCTTCTTGCTTCTTTTTTGAGGGACCGTCCATCAATAAATGTGATAGCCACTCCCTCGAGGGGGCATCATCATAAGCTTCCCAAACACTCTTTGGAGATTTTTCTTTAACCATCATATTCTTTTTGGCATACAAGACATCGCTCATTATTTGAGAAGACATTGTTTTGACTATGGTTTGCAACATCTTTCCAAATAAGGGCAAAGTGTAGACACCTAAATCTATCCACCAATGACCATCAATCAGGATTTTGACTAATTTCTACCAAAATACATAATTTAGCCTAAAAAAATATTAAATGAATTGAAATTGATATATTCAAGTGCTGATTTTGACCAAAGTATCATTGAGGCAATGCAATTTATGAAGCAGCTAACTTTGATCAAATCATTTTGAGTCAAAATATAAATTTTGTACTTAGATGCTCTAGATTGCTCTTTTCTATCAAATTTCTTGTACAAAACATGTGCCTTTGTTATTTTTCATTAAAAACATACTAAATGGAATAACAGTTCCAACACATATAACATTGACTTTCAATTCCATTCCAGTCAAATTTTGAGCTAATAATATGACATTTTGACCAATTTGATTAATTTGTACACAAATTGCCAAGATTTTGCATCAAAGTTGACTAATCATGTTTAAGGCTAATTAAACAAAATCAAGATCTTAAGTTAATTTTCCATAATTTTTTTTGAATATTTATTTTTATAAATTGATTGTCATTAACTACATCATCAAATGACATCATCCTATGGGTGGCATCCACAAGCCATAAATGCCACAAATATATAAATTAATGCCTCCCATGCCTCATTAAGACCCTCTATACCTAGTTAATGCCCCTCTATCCCAAATATTGATGAGCCTATTTATTAATTTTAAGTACATAATTAAATTAATCTTTAGCCACACATCTTCATCTTGAGATGGATGGTTCAGATTGATTTTGATTCATTTTAAAAATCTATAAATAGGAGGCCTTACCTATTTAATTTTAAGCTCTTTTATGCCAAAATTGTAATGCCCAAATGTATTTAAAATCATTGT
This sequence comes from Torreya grandis, assembly GCA_037957365.1. Lineage (NCBI taxonomy): Eukaryota > Viridiplantae > Streptophyta > Pinopsida > Cupressales > Taxaceae > Torreya > Torreya grandis. The sequence continues at coordinate 2,175,062 of JARHVA010000569.1, forward strand.
ATCTTAGTGTTATAATACCTAAATGTTGAGCCAAGCCAAGCCAAGTCAAAGCCAAACAAGGTGCCAAGGAGAGATGGAGGTAGCCACACTTCATTGATGCAGACTTCATGAGTAAAAATCAAGAAATACAATTCAACAAACTATTTGGAGCATCCAAGGAAGGTGAAAGAAAGTTTATTTTGCATTTTAGTTGTGTTTTCCATTCTAGTCTTGTTAACTAAGCTCCTCCATTGAGATAGACTTGAGGTTTTAACTATTAATGTGTTATTTTGATTTTGATTTCATATACTAACATAATACTAATCTCCATCTATTTTAATCCTATGTTCATAAATACCACTTTGGTTTAAATTGGACATTGCTTGCACATTATCTCCTATTCTTTACTCCTCATTTTGCATAGAAGTAGAAGATACATATTCAATAGTTAGAGTGTGAAACATGTTGTCTATCAAAGTTTTTGGTGTAAATAGGTCAAAACCCTAATTTTATTGACCAATTAATTCTTGTCAAACCCTTGTTAAAGTATCCAAATCAATGAGAGGCCTATTTAACATGTTTATTTGATTAAAATTATGATCTATGTCTTGATATGTTTGGTATGCCATTTACATTTGCACAAACCAGTCCTCCATGAGGTTTCCTTTTGTGATGAGCATACACATATCTTGGTATAGGATTAGAACTATGGAATTTAGATCATTAGTAGAAGCTTGATCATTTCTTTAATAAATCATGTTATAAGGCCCTCTATAGGGATTCAATAAATTGTCATGCCCTACCTATTAAGTGGATGGCATTGTATCATAATAGCATTATTATTGAAGGTTTTCTACAACTAAAGGTATATTTTCCAAATAATGATTTGTTTGTTGTTGGTTTTACTCTGCATAATTTGGAGTGCTAACCCAATAGTTTTCCAAAGGATCTTAACTTTGTTCCTCTTGTTGAGTATTGTATGGGGGATAGGAATCCATCTCCTAAATAATTTCATCTCCATAATGGTCTTGAACAAAGTCTTCTTGCATGTTAATATTGCCATATATAGGGTTGTACATGGATCTACTACACATATAGTGAGCCATGATCAAACTTAATGAAAAATGTGTTATGACAAGAGTGGATTAGAGTTATATAAACTCTAAAAAACTATGTCTTTTGAAAAGATAAAGGGTATAAAACATGATCTATCTTGGTCAAAGGTGGAGCTGAATCTCCAAAAAGTCTATGCAAAAACTTGATAGAAATAATGTATCATCAAAAAAAAATTATTCATGTTTGATACACACAAAGGTCATGTAAAATGATTTAAGAATCAAACTACCAAATTCTAATGTCAAAATATGTTCCAAGTAGGTCTAAGCTACCAAAGGTAAAAGTTTCTAGGTCTTTTGTCTAAACGTGAAGTCAAAAGCTAGGATCAAATAGGATATGCAAGGACTAATGGCCAAATGGCATTAAAAGATCATTTTAAAAAGGATGATTAATTAATCTAACAAACTTGGAACAGTTTGACATAGACAAGGTACATGATTCTACATATAAAATGTGATTTGATTGGTATAAGATGCTAAATAAGAGATATTTGAAGATATAATGATTGACCAAAATTAAAGCATAAAAAATATAGTTTTCTTAATTTGAGTGATGAATTAACCCAAGTTACATAATCTAAAAGAGGAAGATCTGGGTATCAACCCCATGAATTGAGTTCTAAATCAAAATCAACCAATGTTTGAATTTGAACTTGTAATAGTTAATCAATGACTCAACTAAGGATAAACTATGGATTTTATGACAAAGAGATAGACATATTTGAACAACATTACTGCACTAGTCCAAGATTCAACAAGTCTTAAGTGATTGGTTGTAAAAAAATGATAATGGAGACGTAAGGTGAAATAAAACAATTATTTTGAAATAAAATGGGTAGTCTAATGGTGTCAGTGATCCCAAGAGATGATGTGATAAATGATTTATATTTCAAGACTTCAAAGGCATAATATTTTGAAATGATTTGGGTAGCATAATAGTGCCTACCTCAATCAAGTACTACTCCCAATGTTTTGACACAAAAAGAAAAGTTTTGCTAAGTTTGAATCAAAGTGTCACATGGATGGCATAATGCTTCCTTAAATAATACAGTGATGTGGAATCATGACTCATCAAATGATATGGTTTGAACAATACAAGTTTGAATCTAACACACCAAACAAAAATGACCAAAATACACTAAGTATAATTGTCTAAATCCTATAAAGGGTATAACAATGTGGGGTTGACTAAACTAATTATTTTTTTAATGTTTCTAGATGGATCAAATGCATATTAATTTCACATCAATATACAAAAAAAGTGCATGTCATTTGGGTCTAAATTATATTTCCTCTTGTAAAAAGGTTATGCCTTTTTTAGAACCACTATATTCATCACTTTTTCAGTGTAGTGTGATGTCCAACATACTCAAACGTCTTGAGCTTAGCCTCTACTAACATAGATAGTTTAACCACTCAAACCATCATTGCATTGAGGGGATCCTAATTTATATAACCCCCCATGAAGAGGAGTTGAATATGATACTAAGAGATAAAACTCTAGGTTAAATCTTCCCTAAATAACTCATGGGAGGTAATAAATTCTCCCTCACAAGCCAAGATGCATGAAATAAATAACATAATAGAAAGACTTTATGGTCACCTAAAATTCATCCAATACTATTATGAGTTTTTTAGGAGGATTTAAAAGATGTTCTTTTTATGCCTTAAACTAGGATCAAATTATGTTGAGTGACACTTTTGATCCCAAAAGTTCCCTAAAGGGGAAAGATGAGAGAGCATACATGCACGTCTCTTTTTTTATAAAACACACAATCAACAAGCAAGTTTACAAATAATTTAAGTGAGGTTAATTTTATTTCACCAAATTGGAAGTGTTTGATTATATTTATTATTAGTCTCTTATTTTAAAGATGCACAAATGGAAATAATAAAAAACCACCAAAAAATAAGTTAGCACTTTTGATCACAAAAGTTCCCTAAAGAGGATGGATGGGAGAGCATACATGCATAACTCCCTATTTACTCAAAAAAAAATTAGACTAAACAAATAATAATAAAAAATTACAAAAACTTTGAAGTGTATTCAATTTTATAGAACTAAATGAAATGTGTGGTGGTGTTTTTTTAGCCCCTTATCTTTAAGTTGTGAACTTTGAAAGAACAATTAAAACATTTAACACAAGCATGCAAAACTTTCTTTTTAAACTCAAAGTAAAATACCTAATTCATTTTAAAACATCCCAAAATAAGTGTGAAAGAACTAATTAAACTTATTTTTAAAAAAATTCAAATAGGCCCTGCAAGAAATAGGTTAGCACTTTATTTAGCCTTGAATCTTATTTATTATATGAGACAAGCAACCTTGAAGGGCAAAATTTGTCAACCTGAAGGCAAAACTTCAAGAAAGTAAATGTGTTAGGTTAGGCAAAGGTTAGAAAAAATATCAATAAAAATATAAATAAATCTCACTAAAAAACTCAAAAAATCTCAAAAAAAAAAAAAAAAACTATGAAACAAACAACAAGTGAGAAGGTTAAAACAAATAAAATTGAACACATAAAACATAAAAACCTATAATTAATATTTTAAATATAAATTTTAAATATAATTTTATTTGATATAAAATGTTTGGATGTTGTTTATAGGTCTAAGGTGTACCTATCTACAAAAATTTAGATCAAAATAATGAACAACGCAAAAGTTATTAGCTTTGTACTATCTATTTTTACCATAAAATTAGAAAATAAAAAGTGACAGTCACTGGAAGAGTCATAACTTATAAACTAAAAATTAGATTTTAATAAAATTTTGAAAACTTTAAGATGAAATACTTAAGAACAACCTATCAAAAATACATAAAAAACCAATAAATGGATTTAAAATAGGAGCTATTTTAATAACTATTTTTGTCTAAAATGTGGGGTACGCAATCGTGTCTCACCAGACGTACCATTTGTGATCTAAGATTTTAACTCAAATGAGGATGTTAGTATAGATTTAGTCTCAAAATAATTAAAAATAAATTCACTAACAATCTAACATCATTTAAGCCTGATTTTGAGGGGATCATAATGAATAAACCAAATGAAAACTCAATAAAATATGGAAGGAAATGAGAAATATAAACATAAAAACACAAACTCCTTACCAAATCCTTGATAGCTCTAAGTGGTAATTTAGATAGCTTGCTTTGTTTATGCATAATAAGTCTTCATTAATGGCATATGGGTAACATCATCTCCTCTATGCACCATTATTGAATTCTTGGCTTGATTAATGGTTTTGGCTCAATTTTGGCATTATAATAGTAGGTTTTTAGCTTCATGAATCTATTTTTGCATTATAACTTTGCTTTGATTGATCTCTTTAAATAAAAATCTCTAGGATTGTTTTTATAGGCTTTCAAATCCCTTAAAATGTGTTAAATCTTATCATGGTTGAGTTTATTAACTTTGGTTGATTTTTACATATTCCTAGAATATTCTTTTAGATATTTCTTAAAAGTAAGAACTCACAAAGGTAATGAGTGTGTTCTAAGATATATTTTTAGATATTTTCAAAGAGTGACAACTCACATAGGTAATGAGTGTGTTCTAGTATATTCTAAGATGCTATTGAAGTTTTTTTTTAGTAATTAATTTATTAGCTCATGGGTGAACTCAATTAGGATTTAAAATTAATTTAACTTGCTAATTGATTTTGATTAGGGTGTGCAAGTTAATTAATTATTTTTAAACATTTGATCATGTGTTTGATTTTGATTAATTCAATGTGTGTATTTGCCTTGTTTAATTGATTTAATAGCCCAAATTAATTTAATGTAATGTTATGAAGCTAAATTTGAGATTATAGAAATTCTTGGGTTAAGTATTAAATGATTGGCAAAAATTGGTCTAATAGTTAAATGCAAAGCCATTGGTAGCCAATTTTACATGTCTACACTTTAATCTACTAACTCAAGAAAAGCAAGTTGCTTAATAAATATCAACCATATAAAAATAAAATCACAAATATCAATTGACATACAATAGCCTCATATAATTGGATGAAAGTATATAGCATATTACTATCTAAACTGGTTATTTTGGACTAAGAATATGGTTGGTTCTCAATGCCTTGTTAAAATGGCTTGGCTCAATATGAAATCATATTTTATATTACATTGATAGTATCAAATTTAATATTCTTTGCTAAAAGTAAGCTGTATTACTAGAATAGATAATATTCACAATAGTCCAACGTATATCTATTTCATATTTAGTTCAATTTATAATAGTTATTAATTTCTGTTTAATAATAAATTTTATTATTACTATTACCCACAATTCACAACCAAGATCAATCAAACATTGAATTTTAAATACACCATCTATCGTCAAATTTCACCTATTGGTCCTCTGTGCATTTTCCTTTCCACGCATAGGCTATGTTTATTTCCTATTAATATCTTTCTTTTAAATAAAAAAATAGTTGCTAAATTCCTTTTCCAGGTTTGTTTTTGGCTTTCTTTTTGTTTTATCTTTTTGTGTTTCTTATTTCTAGGATATTTCATTATTTTATTTTTTTTAAAGCATGATTTATTTCCTTTACAATTTTATTTATTTATTTAGTTGCTTTATCCTTATTTCTTAAATCATAGGATCTAATTAAAACTTTTCTAAAAATCTAAATCTTTCCTCTTTTCCATTTTATTGAATTTTTTAGATTTACAAAGTTTTATTTATTTTTTCTCAATTGTATCATTATTAGTATATTTATTAATTATTATTTCAAATTATCATTATAGATTAATTATTCTAATTAATTTAATAAGGCAAATCTCAAACATTTATGGTCACATGCAAGACAATTTCACAAACTAAAGAAAGCAACAATCCAAAGCAATTAATAAGCATACCATGAGTAATTAAATGCATTTCTACCATGATTAAATATTATGTGTGTGTGCAAGGTTTCTGTAGATATTCATTGTATCCATATATAACACTCTCTCTAGTGAGACTCTTCATCCAGTATGATCAAGGGAAGAATTCTCTTGTGTCCACCTCACAACATGCAAGTCATTAGATCATTTTACATGATAATCATAAACAATAATATATAATTGAATCAATGAATTAATATACTCAAAATGTAATCACATAATAAACCCATTCATAATAAGAAATCATGTATTTACATCTAACTAAGATACATTCTATTGCCCTGAAATAACATAAATCTCATTCTTTAGTCAAAAATATATCCAAATCCAAATTCATTAACTATAGATATCTATGGATAATCTAGTAAGTTTATCTAATGAGGAATCGAGATGTAACACATTTGTAAATTAATGTGGTTGATTTGGGATTATAGTGGGGTTGTAATGATGGATAAGTTACCCAATCTTAGGGCATCAAGTAAGGTTGATTGATGGAGTTTGTTTTCCTTAGAAAATTAAGAAACCAAATGTGGGAGAAAGTCTTTATAATTTTTAATCTCAAATCATATTTTCCCAGGGGCTTAGGGATAGAATTAGTATCTAGAATGTTTGAGGGATGAGGAGTCATGGGATAGTATTCCTAGTGAGAGTGATTATGTCTACCCCCTCTTCAACTTCTAACTCCATAAATCTTATAATTTTTGTCTTACCTTAGATCCCTAATTGAGAAACAATGTTAGCATTGGTATTACTAGAAGTGGAGGCCTTTGCATCATTGGTATATGCAAAGGTGTGTTGGTTGTGTTTAATTGCTTGATTATGCTAGTTACCTTGACCTTGGTTTGGGGCAGTTCATGTTTGATGATTTGGAAAGGGGTTTTGATAGATCTATAGGTTCTAATTTTGAGGAGTAACATGACTTCTTTGAAGGGTCCTAGGGTTTTCCCCTACCTAAGAACATGTCCATGAAAGTTTGCCTTTGATCCTCAAGGAGTCTTTGGATAAATTTTTTATAATCCATGCAGTTTTGAGAATCATTCTTGATGAACCAATAAAAGAGACAATAGACATTGGGATCATAATACATAGGCCTCTTATTTTTTCCATGTTGACCAAGCCCATGTTGATTATTCCTTTAATAATAGAGTTGGTTATGGAACTGATAAAAACATTTAACATGATAAAATTGATTTTTATTTTTATTTTTATATTACATGTTGTGAGGTGATGGATGGTTAAAATCAACCACATGAACCATGGGTGGGGGATTTTATCTCTACACACCTACATTACTATTTTCATTGGGGTTATTCATGGGCTGAGATTGATTGTTATTAATAAGATTAGGCTTCTTTCCTTGATCAATCACTCCATTAGTGGTGGCGTTCCTATTTTGATTGAAGACTTTAGGACCTTGGTTATTGGCATTGTTTTGGCTTGCATTTTGAAATCCTCCATTATTTTGATTTAGAATGACAATGCATCCATTGACCCCATAGGTTCACTAACCAATATTGATGTTCACTTGCTAAATTCATAAGATACTCTCAAGAGATTCTTCATAAGACCAGTAGGGGAATTTATGAACATCCTCCCTTATCTCCTTGTTGAGGAAGTGAAGGAAAGGTAACACATTCATGTTGGTCCATGGGATTTATACTGACAGATGAATAAAGAACCTACCATCATAATGAAATGGGTAGTTGATTCATTATAATCTTGTTTGATATGGATAAATTATCAAATTCCAATTTTTATAAGCTTGTTCATACAAAAATTCTTAACAAATACAACCATTGAGGAGGTGATAATACCAATCAAGTGTTATTCCTTCTAGGGTTTTATGGAAATTTTGGCAAAAACCCCATACCAAGGTAAGAATTCACTCACATCCATGGCATAACACTTAACATGTGCATTGCAATCTCCTTCCATTTTAAACTTGGGAAGGTTGGGTAGGGGATGTAGAAGAATAAATCATTGTATGTTGTGATCAAGGGTTTCTTTAATATATTTAGCATAGTTCCCAATATTACTAAATTCAATGATTGATGCAATGGAGTATGAATGAAAGGGGGGATTCACATATGGGTTGATTGGATAACCACTAAGAGGGAAGGGAGAAGCTTGGTATGGCAAAGAGGAATAAGCTAGAAAATAATTATCCAACTGAGTGGACTTGTAAAACATGTGAAAATAGGGAGGTATATTTTTAGATGTAAGAGGGTTAGTTTCCTTCTAAGGAAAAGTTTACATGGGTGACATGTAAGTCAAGGAAACATAAGGTGGCACATGGCTAATTTGCATAATGAAAGTGTATGTTAGAGGCACATAACTATGATAGGTATGGAGTGGAAAATTATTAGTCACCATGTTGGTTTGGAGAGGGGGAACATAGGTGTAGACTCCTCTAATCAGGGTATGGATGGGAGATTAGTAGGATGAAGGAATATTAGAAGGGTCTTGGTTTTGGATTCCATGAGTAAGTATATCCATAAAAGGTTGGTTAGGAGAATAGTTTGGTGGAGGCATATGCTCTTATTGGGGTGGAAGAATAAAATATTATTGTTGCAATAGTTATTATATAAAATCTTGGACTAAATAAGAAGAGAGATGAACTTGTGTAGGAGGCATGGAACTCATCCCTTGATTTAGATATTATTGGTTGTTCTCTAAATTGTGAATGTGACCCACAAAGGTATTGATGAGTTAATTCAGGCCAATGATAACACTAGGTATAAGAGCCTCCTATATGGGAGGGGTATAAGAAAGAGGTTGACTAGTGTGAAGAGGTTGGTTTAGAATATGAATCTCAAGAGAAGTAGTTATAGTTTGCTCTGGTGAGATAGAGATGTTTTTATTCACACTAGATGGATGTGTAGTTGTCTAAATTTAATTAACCTTGTCCTCCAAATAATAGATCCTCCCTAAACATTGGTCATAAATAGTGGATATTTATACACCTAGATTCTATAGGATAATTGATGGTCTAGTATACATGCAAGGAGTGGCTACACTTCTAATAGTGAGATTCATGGTATTAGAGTCAGGGTAATTACTAGAAGTCTTAGATACATCCCACACTTCATAAATAAATACCCCACTCTAGGTTTGGGTATGAGGATGAGAGGATCCTCCTACAATAAATTAATGATAATACCTCCTACAATAAATTAATGATAATACCTAAAATAATAGATTTATATAATTAACAAATCATTGAAATGATTATATTGATCATAGGCCACTTTGAGGGGGAAACCTCTTTTGAGCAAGCTCAATATAATAAATTCATGGATGCCTTCATTGCCCTCAAAACTTAATTATATACTAATTCTACTAAACAACTACTATTTTTCATGAATATGTGATCAAACAAAATACTCATAGGATGAATTACAAAGAATATGCATCCATAGAAACTAATATACTAACAAAGTAAAGAGAAAGGGTAGAATGGGTTCCTAACATCCCCTCCTTAAAAAATATTTGTCCTTAAAGCTTCAGATGTGGAAATTGGTGCTAAATCTAAAATAGTATTTCCCATGTTGCATCCTTTGGTTGTATTCTATGCCACTAAATTAAAACCTCTGTGATAGAGTAGGAATGAAGTTGGCATGTGCACCTACCTACGATTGCCTCCAATTTAAGAAAGATGGATCCTTCATTATCAATTTTTTTAAAAATATTCTACACTTTGATGTTTGTGCCAATAACTTTTTTTAAACAAGAGACATGGAATACTAGGTAAACTTAGAAGAAGGTGAGAGCTCCAACTTATAATAGATTGACCCAATATTCTAGAGAACCTTATAGGGCCCATAGAACTTGGGAGCCAACTTATGATGCCCTTTGATTTTTAGGGAGGATTACTTGTATGGCTACAAGAGAATAAAAATCATATCATTGACTTTGAAAGTGCATTCAGAATGGTGTTGATCAGCCTATTGTTTCATT